>LR999970.1:16275000-17525000 GCA_905220455.2 Deilephila porcellus | reverse complement strand
TTGTGAGATCAAAAATTCGTCCATAGTTTTTAACATACGTGGCAAGAGATTTGCAGGTACTTTAGTTTGACGTCAGAGCTATTTCTTGCGTGTATTCAAAAAGAAACGTGCTAATTTCAATTAGTAAAGCAACGAAAAAGAAACAGTAAATGTATCGTAAGATATGTGTCTTGGTATGAGATTTACTCGACACCACTTTCAAACAAATGATATATATCACGTAGTATTTCTTGTTTACCAATTTTATTGAACTGATATGGAAAGCTTTCGACACATCAAAAATGGTATGAGAGGATTCATCGAACACTCAGGTACTCGTTCCACAGCCGGCTGTCCTATTGACCCACGTATGAACTATGATACCAATATCGCAAAAATATTGCATCACATTTATTCAATTACACAAGCCTGAGCGCTTTCAATTCGGTCGTGTTATAAGTTTCAGTATTGAATTGGAAATATCCAACAAGATTCCGGAAATATAAAGCGATATGGAAGACCACTAAGACTATGATATACATATACTCGTATATCGAATCTATCGATCGAATTTATCCGGTGAAGTGACATTATGAATTTATGTTATCCCGATTTTGCACAAGCCTACGAATTTAGACAAAGTTTGGTGTAAGCAGTTGACATTTTTGTTAGGTGGTCCTGCAATCATATTTAATATTGGACAATATGGGTGGGCGCTTAATACTATTTAACCAATTAAGCAATAAGGTATTAAAATGCGGACGTCAGGAAAAAATCTGTGCACATATATTATAAGGTATGCGGGGAAATAGTGCCACTAGAGGGAAATTGGTGCGACTGCGTAAAAGTAATACAGACAGAATCGGAAATATCTTTTCGGTAGGTACGGGTTTTTTTTTGCTTACAAACATTTTATTAACAGAGTCCCTTCTAATGTGTGTACCTAATATAGCATTACTCGCATAAGTTAAGCCGCGATTCAATTAGTCAAGTTTTGCATGCAAGTATGACATCACATTTGCTTACAAGTTGTTACATTAGAAACATGTTTTCGAGAGTGTGCAAATTGCATGGAAGTTTTACTTGATAAAACTAGAGACGTTAAAAATTTAATAGGAACTCATGGTTGGAAGACAAAATCATGAAACTTACCTGTGAGTGTTCAATTTGCGCGTACTATGCAAGTTGTAACTTGTATGCATTTGTGCAAGTTGAATGCAATTTCCGTACAAGTAACTTCCCTAATGGAATCGTGTCTATAGAGTAAGCTTAAATTTGATTCCAACGATTGGATTCAATGCGTGATATTAATGTAGGTACGATGCAGATAGAGTGCAATATCGTAAGTAGATGTATGGGTCGCCTAACATTCCAACGTCATCTTTCCCCCGCCGCGCCGTCGCACTCTCAAAGCAATATTTTAGTAACACGATCAAATTTAGCGAAAATACAGAAAATCAGAGTTTCATCATATGGGGTTGGAAGCCGAAAAGCTCAGCGGCAGAGCAGTAGCTCTATCGGCCTACCGGCCGGTCCCTAGTTCGAGTACTGGTTTCGGCAACAGTTGTGAAGCAACAGACAAAAAATCAACATTTAAAATAAAAATGCATGTTTTGAATTAAATAACGGAATAGAACAAACATATGACGATAAAAATACATTTAGCATCTTATGCTAGCCTTTACAATAATGTAACTAGTTTATTTAGTAGGTATTTAAATCTACTATATTATTCTTATACACGCCGGCAAACTAAGAGGAAGACACTAAAAAGACTTTAACTTCATATTATTTCTATGTATTTGTACAATTCTTTTCCTTATGGAATAATAAAAAGTGTGGACGGTTGCATCATGCGTTAATCCGCCATTGTGAAATCAAGATGCACGAAATTTCATACTGCAACTTCTGGTTAGATATAAGATTACACTAAGATGTAAGTAGAAAATCAACAACAATAAATAAAAATAAAATATTTATAGAAAATAAAATTTTTCCTCTCCAAAAATGCAATTAAAAAGCTCATTAAGAGAAGTAATAAGTCCAGTGGTTTAATTATTTAATCTATAATTTGTGCTGTTTATTTGTTTTGTATATTTTGTGAAGTGCAGCATGCCCACCAGTTGGTTAAAATTCCAAAGTCCCTTAATTCTCTAACCAGTCACTTTTTAGGAAAAATATTTGTTACACGTATCAAGAACATGTATAGGTAGAACATACTCAAATATTTCCGAAATCAGGAACATCTGGTTTTATATATCTCCGCTTTGCGTGGAATGCCCCAACAGCATGTCAACGCATTCGGACGCCAGAAGATGGTAGACGATTACGTAGACAATCCTTATCTTTGCAATTCATCCCCTAAAGACGGTCATATTTTGATAGGCAAATTTTTTTACTGCCGAATTTATTAACATTGTGTATTGGCGTTATATTTTTTGTTATAGAATGTACTTAATTACACTAACAATAATATATGCATTTCATTTA
Source organism: Deilephila porcellus (assembly GCA_905220455.2). NCBI lineage: Eukaryota > Metazoa > Arthropoda > Insecta > Lepidoptera > Sphingidae > Deilephila > Deilephila porcellus. The sequence goes on along the minus strand of LR999970.1, from coordinate 17,522,531 downwards.
GAATAAATAGCAACAAAGACAAAATTCAAAAAATAGAGAAAATTCAAGAAAATATCTACAACCCAAATTGAAAGTAATTGTACTGTTATAAGCAATGAACACAGAAGTAATAATACAACATGTTACATTTTATTGTTCAACCTCATTATTTTGTTAAAGCCAATCAATGAAACCACATGACAATTGTAAAAACTGGTAGGTATAGGTCATTGTCAAGGCCACGAAGGCAATCGTCACGAGACGAAGTGAATTCAATGAATTCGCACAATACACTTCCTGTACAACCGTGCCATTTTTATGCAATTCTCCTTGAGAATTCAATAAGTGGTACTATTGTTAACACACTACATGTAATAGGTCATGGCGATTTTAATTTATAATCCGTATCACTAGTAGCATATCGATCGCTTGACACGGACGTTAATTCTGTAAACCTAACGAGGCTTTTTGTATCACCACTCACCGCAACCCTTTTCATAAAATGTGTAATAAAAATTATTTTGTAAAAAATAGTTGACTTTCGGAATACAACTTTGATTTCATGTTTCTTATCCATAGCAATTAGAATTCTTCTTAGGATTTCCATGGCTATACGTAATACGGAGTATTAATATGGCTCACATTCCACCATTCTGTGTAAACGGTCACGGCGCGACATCGGGAGTTCGTATGTACAACGGGTTGACATAAAACTATGAAAGTAGAGGCACTTAAAAACATACATCTGAGGACAACGCCTATACAAGTACACCATGTGTATATAAACTATAAAGAGCTAAGCGTTTCTTGGAAAACGTAGAAATTAACCACAGGGATGGTAACAACATTGATATCCACTAATTTCCGGAAATATTTTTAAAATATGTTAATTCTACTTTTTCATGTATTAAAACAACTACACATAAACGGATATGATTGCAAAGGACCTTCTTAACAAGGATTTGAAAAAGCAGCAGTATAACACATACATATACAAGTACCTACATTATTTTATATTTACTTTTATGCTATGAACTCCACAACATTTACAAAAAACCGACGAAGCAACCATTTTATTAAAGAAAATGTTTGTAAACTTCCATTCATTTTAGTTAATTATTTTTTGAAAGCAAACTGTTTCACTGAGTGCTGCGCAAACTATCATCATTCAAGTCTTTATATATAATCCGTCAGCAGATTGTATAATTCGTCATTTAACTGCATGCAAATGCTCACTATTTTTAACACGCTTTTATTAAAATATCCAACGCAAATTGATGAGCGACTTTGTAATTACAAATGAATCACTTACTTTGAAATATTTTGTGTAGTTCTGCAGTCGGTTGTCGAACAATGTTGATTTGGAGTACGAAAGCACTGTAGATATCTTAATATCCGACTCCTCGATGATATCCTTCATCAGATCTATGTCATAGTCCGCGAGGCCGATGTATCTTGCTTTGCCATCCCGAACTGCTTTCTCAAGTACAGGCAGCGTTTCCTTCAGAACCACAGAAGTGTCTGGGGCGAAGGTTAAATCGTGAACCTGAAAAATGATAAGAACGTAATTATTTATCGCTAAGCAAATTGTTTGCTTGCCTCTCGACTCTAATAAAAAACGTCACACTGTATCTGCTACTGGTCTGCTCAGCTGACTTAGTGTTGATAGCCGTTGTAAAGGAAAATTTTAAGCTGATACATTATCAAAACTTCGTAATTAAATACTTCTCTCAATGCAATTATTCTATCGAGGTTATGACCTGAAATGAAAATGTTCGCTTTAGTTATGTGAACTGGATTGTTTGGAATGTTGGTGAGATTGGTCGATTAACTGTAACTGCATATATTTTTTGGGAGGACGTATGTTTAGTAGAGGGTTTCCTCTATTAGAAGATATTGATATGGGATACTAATATATTTCCGTAGCCATCGTATCTTCACAACGTGGTTGATCAAGATGTATTAGATATATATTTCTGAGAACCATTTAGACTACTCATTTTTTATTTACAAACGTAATTGTATTTTATTGTGTTATTGTTTTTAAGCGCATGATGTTCGTTGACGTATTACAAATTGCCATATCATTGTTATCGTATTACGAAATATGAACGTTATCAGTACTATACGATTGCTTAATGTCGGTAGGCACTAAAGCCAATAATCGCGATTTATTGTGCAGCGGAATGTTGTTTATATGTGCTCAAGAACGGCATGTGCAAGTGGTTAATCTTTGAGGGTGATCACTGCCGTCCATGAACGCATACTATCTCTGGGACATCTAAGATAGAATATCGGTCTTAGATTTTATGTTCACTGCCTATATTTATCACATTTGTATGAGTTCGATGCAACATGATTTGTATATAAGGTGCATAATGTAAACTGACATAGTGTTTAAAATGCATCTGGTGGTATGCGCATTGTAGTTCAACTCAGAATCCAACTGCGACCGGCAGTTGTATAACCCCGGTCTATACAATTAGCCAGCTTGCTCGAAACTGGACATAAATCGGTTGATCCCGGGGCCACGACATTCTATTGTGGGTCATTAAGAAGTGTTTTCAAGCTTTTCCATGCAGTTGTTATCTAAAAAGGCCAGATATTTTTAATAAAGCGTTAGAAATAATTGTTCCGTACAATTTATGAGTTATTTCTTAATAATTCCGCTCCCAACGCAAGCAGACAAGGTACTACTAATGCAAAGAGAGAAAAAATAATATTTTACTTAAAATGACCTCCTTCCCTTAGTTTACCGTATGTATGTATTAATTCCCACAATTTGCACCTTATTAGCAAGATTATCGAATGGTGTAATAATACAGCATGTGTGATTTATTTCAAAATCATCGGTTTTGATTCCTCGACAGGAATATTAATTTATCAAAAATCCAAGTATGCAGTTTTAGTTTTCATCAAAATCGGGCTCGTGACTCGTTCAGTATTTTTCGCTTTTCCTCATAGTTTCGGATTTAGCGCACATGAAAAACTCAATATGTAAAAATGTTCAAAAAGATACAACAAAATAAAGGGAAATAAGTGGCTAATAAAATGTAAATACGCACACTATCATAAACCCGTTTTTGCCTCACTCAAAATGTTGTATTGCCGATCTATGTCATACTACGTCTTTGGTAGTCACCTAAAGTAACGAACGGAAGCAAAGACAGCGTATACAAGAGTATCAAGTAACGCGTCTACTGCTAGCGGGGCCGCGGGGCCCAGGTAACATACATCCGAGGCGAACGTTACTGACTTGATTTATGCTTCAGCGTTCATCGGAATTGACAGCAGTATTATGCACCTACAGAGTAACAGTCTAGAAACGAGAAACTAACACGCGACGACGGATTTAATTGTAAGTAGATAACTAATTATAAACTTGAAGACTTAATTACAATTAACTTAGACGATAGAATTCATGGAAAATATTTAAAGACAGCATAATTATGACAACTAGTATTTTTCTTTCAGCTCTCTATCTGGACAACAGTACATCTATCGTGATTTAAGTGAAGTGTATTCAGTTTCATGCCACGTAAAAGATATTTACACAGTAACAAGCTAACTCAATGCTCCCAAGAACTTCGTTTCATTAGATTAATCAGTCGAGTCTAGTGCCAGGATTGTAATATCCGCCCACAGGTCTTTGACGCGACGCGACGTTGGGAATGTTATTATTTAACTTACACGTAAAGTTCAGAAACCCACAAAACGTAATCGCTGCATTTTGAAGATACGGAACTAAAAGTGTGCAGAGATGAAAGAAACTAGTAAAAAGAATTTACTATATAATGAATACCCTTTTCTTGCTTCCGTTTTATCCTTCTCTTAAGGGGTTCTTTTGCTTTCCCCTCTCATTTAGATAAACCGCAATGCACCTCTGAACCAGCCTTTGTAGATGTTTATGTACGGTAAATAATTACCATCATCATGAGACGTTGGTTCCCGGACCTCTGCAACTTGCTATAAAATATACATAATATCCGAACACTGAGTAGTCTTAAAAATAGCTCACGCTTGACGATTGGAATTGAGGTTCAAGATCGCACGACTGCAGCGAAGGTCGGTATTGGTACACGGCACGAATATTCGTATCTCCCGTACACCGTATTACGTACGGAATACATATATTAGTTTAAATTGGCCGCGGCTCTATGATCCCGACGACTTCTGACCTAGAATACTAGGGGCGACGCCTTCTATCATTTTTATTCGTCAGTCGATTGACGCAGTGGGTTATATGCTGGTTTTTGGCGCTGGAAGTTACGGCTTCGGTTTCAGAACCAATTAATTTAAGAAAAAATCTATTTATTTGTCACCGACCTGAGACACTAGAAGACTAACTGAAATAAAATAAAAATATTGGTAAGTGAAATAAAAAATAAGATAAATAGTACTAATATAAATAAGTGAAAAAGGCAGTTGGCCATGAATCACTCGTTTACCTTAGTATTTTTATTTTCAAACATGATTAACCATAATCCCTGATTTAATCTACTCAGGGCATCTTTGCACTGAGTTTCCCTTAATGATTTTATTTTATAAGGCACGAAAAACAACCAACTCATCAAAGATATCTTGATTGGTAAATACTCGAAAATTGTGTGATCTGAAATCCCTAAGATTAAAATTAGGAAACAAATGTAACAATGTCGGAACTGAGGGCTTTTTGTTTAAGTTCAACGTGGACATTGTGATAAAGCGAAGGTTTAATTTGTATCTTTGGTGCATACAAAATATCTCATAAGTCATAAAACATTTTATGACAACATTATAATAACTGCTTTGCCAATCAACTGTTCCACTGATGGGCGCAGTCCACAACTAAGTATACCAAAACGGGCTCGTGATTCCTTCGAGTATTTTTCAGTATTCCTCATCGTTTAAAATTTGGCCATCCACGCCCACTTGAAAAAAATACGCTGTATACATGAGCTTCCCACGCTAGATTACTAAAAATTGATTAATTAAACGAACATTTAAAATTCACATGATGAACGGTATTTGCCAGTTTTACTTTTTTTATTTACGTCAAAGCGAATGATATTTATTAAAAGTAAACACGTAGTTTCGGATATCAGAAATATTGATCCCGTTATGAAATATCGCATTTTGTTGTATTTATTTTAGCGGGAATCTGTCGATTTACTAATGCAGTGATCGGTAAATAAATGCTTCTGGGAAATCCTAAATCCAGGCATCAAAAATTCAACTGCATTAACATTATGCATGAATATTTGAATGGCAAAGAACAAACACGTAGATGCGCCATTTTTTTTCAATAGCACCGCAATACAATCGAGCAAACAGGTCACCTGATGGTAAGTGATCACTGTCACCCAGGAACACCCACAACCCTTGGATCATAGATATGTCCGGCCCATCAAACCGGGTTGAGAGCGGGAAGGCAAAAGGATGGGAAGAAGAAAGAGGTATTAGGGTTCCGGCAAGCTCACCAACCGAACGAAACGCGACAGGCAAGCTGTCACTTCACGTCCATCTCTTGTGAGACAGTGGTTTGGGCGAGCCTGCACATTCATCTGACAACTGCGTGTCTCTACCACTTCGAAAAAATATTTATTTACTAACTCGCGAGCGTCCACAAACACCGACAACGCAGAAGACGGTCGGTGCGTTGCCAGCATTTAAAAAAAGTGATTACTGACAAACCGCCTTATCCCATAACTTGAGTTTATAAACCTATTTTAGTTACCGAATGTTTTGCACCTTTCGAACTACTTTTGAATTCAGTTTGAGCGAAGAAGACAAAACATTCGATATCTAAAATATTTCTATGAGTAAAGCGGTAAGTATTTAGATCTAAGTAGTCCGGTCAAATTAGACTAAAAAATAGGGGTGAGGTTACAAAAATTCCGACTAGGCTGAATATTGGTAGGATTGTTCAATACACTATTATAAAGGAAATGTGAAAAGTCCTCATCGATCCGGCACGTGCAAAAAAAAATACTCGGGGTCAAAAGTCACAATAACGGGTTTTTCGCGATTTTCAGCAAAACGGTAAGTTTTATCATAAAATTAGCTCAGACAAAAATTGTAGATCAGATAATTATCTATAAAAAATGTTTAAATACTTTTTTTCCTAAGAGCCACCGTTTTTGAGATATAACGATTCCAAAAGTTGAACTTTTGACCCCAATAAATTTTTTTTGCACGTGCCGGATCGATGAGGACTTTTCACATTTCCTTTATAATAGTGTATTGAAGAATCCTACCTATATTCAGCCTAGTCGGAATTATTGTAACCTTGGATGTCTAAATTGACCGGACTAAAGTGGCAGAGCGGCATTAAAAGGCTGCACTTAACGGTCTCGCGCATGAATGCACAAGAACAGCTTCAGTAAGAGAGGAGTGGCGAGTGGAGGAAGAGATGACCACGACCACTCTGTCAAGAGTGTTAACAACTGAGAAGAATTTAGATCTACTTTTTAGTCATAACTCTATTAACGTAACAATTGCCTGGAAGAGATCGCTTGTAGCAATAAATTCGTTTCTCACTTAATATGTGATTGAACTGATTTTATTACTGTACTACCTTCTGCCCGTAAACATCGTCGCGTGATTAACTTTATTTGAAATTCCCAACCCGTCCCGTCCCGTCTCGTTATACATATACTGCACGCCCCGTCTCATTCTCACTAAAGGCATATAATCCAGTCCCATCCCATCCCTTTGAGTAGAGACCTTTGCGAGACCGAAAAGTCTCTCGTAGTTCCTGATACCCACGATACAAGACTCGATCTTAGTGTGGGGTCAGGACTATGTATGTGACTGTTGGGTGTATTTATTTATTTATAAAAATAAACTAAATATTTTGGGATAAAAAGTAGCCTAAGAGTTAATCCAGGACGTCAGCTACCTACATACAAAATTTCATCGAAATCCGTTAAGCCGTTTCTGAGGTCATCGCGCACAACCGCACAGACAAACAGACAAAAATTCTAAAAATCATTGTTTTGGGTTCCATTACGTTAATACAGACCCCTCATATTAGTATTTTGTATTTATCTTCCATGTACAGACATCGATCGGTTACAAATTTATTATCTTGTATAGATTAATAGATAACACATTTCTCTATTGTATCAGTTGATATTGATAAACACCTTATAATAATTGTATTTGAAGACCTTAAATAACATTAAACTAATAGATAAAATCACTGTAGATGACAAGAGCCGTCGATGGTTTCAATTAATGCAAGCAGTGGGAATTAAACACTAAAAGTAGGAAAGAAGCTTTAGTTTCAATCAAAAAGTCTTAAGCACTAATTTATTCAGCACTTGATACCGTTGCACTTAAGGCCAGTCGTTAACCTCAATACCAAAGGGATTTTAAATACACTAAAGCGAATCGACAAAAAAATGTGAGTAGACTTTAAGTAACTAAACAATAATACCGATTGCAAAGTATATATGTACATGATGACATTAAAATATGACAATAATTAAACATGTAATAAAATGTAAGGAATTCAGTCTGATATGATAGGGGAAGATCTCTTCTCGTACATATCACAAGACACTGAACTAGGTATACCGGATCCCGTTATGACGTGATAACAATAATCAAGGCAAGAGAAAATAATATAAAATTAAATTATTCTTAAAAATATAGCGTTTTGCACAGTACTCAATTGTTTTTGTATATGTTTGAAGGATTGTTTTATAGTCTCTGAATAATTAACTACACACGAAGTATCAGTCAAAGACGCGATCTAAGTTTAACCTCGGCGCTCTGCAATCTGGTCAGCTCGTGGCCAAGCTACCTTTAGCCAATATCAAGGTATGAAAACAGTAAAATATGATTACCTGGATCAAGTCGACGTAATCCAACCCGAGCAGACGAAGCGTGTTGTCGACTCCAGCTTCCGTCTTCTCCGCGGAGAAGTCGAACATCTTCTCAGTGGAATTCTCATATCTGCCGACCTTACTGCCGATAAAGTAAGAATCCCTCGGGATTCCTACAAGCGCCTACAATTAAATTATTACCTTAATTATATTATATACATACATGCATACATAGATACAAGCGAAGCTAATAAAAGCGTGTTGATAAATCAATGACAAATAAAATCAATTAAAATATTGAGGAAATAGTAAATGGTTTACTTATTTGGTTAATCATCAATATCAATATTCATTAGTTAGTTTCAGCGATAGGGAATTCGCACAAAATGCTGAAAATTAACCACCCAACAAAACTCCCACAATGTTTATTTTAAATTATAATAGATACTTCACTTATTATTTAATAATTATTATCAATACCTTTTCAAAAAAAATCATGTCACTTTTATTAGATCACACAATCAATAATTGAGAAATAACGAATTGTACGTAGATTTCACAAATAGGCAAAAAAGGAAATAAACACTTTAAAATTTATTAGGAATATTTGAAACCGCATTTATATAATTATAAATCATATTACCACCAAGAGCGCTTGGGTGTTTCTCACGAAAAGTGTAAAATTGGCAAAAATATACGAATTCTCGATATGCTATGAATTGAGTGTACAAATCCATAGAGAACCATCTCCTAATTAAGAATTTGGAGAAGGGAAATACTACCTTCCCTTATCCTAAAGATATTTTTTTGAAATATTTTATGCAGAAAAAAGAATCGCTCAATCTAATGAGAAAAGCGTGTCAGGTTAAAAAGATGGGTTCAGGTTGTTGAGGAAATTTATGAAAACAAATCTCAATGTAAATTATGTCTTATTTATTTACAAGATTAATAAAAAAAAAATTTTAATGGTTAATAAAAAAAATGTTAAAAGAAAAATAAATTATAATATACACATTATTATAAATATTATTCCTTCTCGATTGGTATAACTATATTGCTTACTTTTATGCTTCTTTGGGAAATTATTGCTACGATTTACGGAAACATGAAAGATACAATAGTAACAAAATCTAGATTTCATTACACTTACACTGACGGGTGTTGTACAAGGCGACCCATTTCTGAGGCAAAACATCTGAAGCTTCTGCAGGGCAAAGAATGGGCAGCAGCGTTTTTCTGGTATGTTTATGGCGATAACGCATTATGCTCCCGTGTTACACACACAACATAAACGGCCCCGAGTTTCCGGCCGCCTCACCAGGCTTGGCCACGGTAGCGGTCACAGCGTCAGTGTGGCACGAGGTGCTAAGAATCCCCGGGTTACGGACGGCTACCACACATTGACCTTGGCTACGTATAACGGACGAATTCTGAGGCTCAACGAACATTTAGCCGAATTGGAGGTAGACTAAGGCTCAGTTGCACAAAACTAACTTTGCCCATAACTTTGACTTTAACAATGTCATCGCCATACATATTTTGTGATGTATTTGACATTGCTAATGTATGAGATTGACTTTTTCAAAGCCAAAGGTGTGGGTAAAGTTAGTTTGTGAAATTGGCCCTTAGACAATATACGATGACATGTTCTAGGGTTGTCTGAAGTCCGTAGATAGGGAGAGGACACATTAACATTGAAATCAGGCCATGTATTCTACTTCCGAGAAGCCGACAGCCTCCCCCAGGGCGGTGTCGGATTTCTCGTCAACAAGGCTTTCACTGGCAACATCGTGGAAATATTCAGTGTGTCGTCAAGGATAGCGTATCTCGTACTCAAACTGACCGAGATGATGTCTCTTAAGATTGTACACACTCAGATAATTAAGTGGAAGCTATGTACGAAGATATAGGATAAAGCCATGCACAACACCTCAAGGGCCCACTTCAATGTTGTCATGGAAGATTTGAACGCCAAAGTGAGAGTACAAACGCGCACCGAATCGGTTGTTGGGCCACATGGTATTGGGAACAAAAATCACAGGGGACAGATGCTAGTCAACTTCTTGAAACGAGAAGGGCTATTCTTGATGAATTCATTATTCTAGAAGAACCCTTATAGAAAGTGTAAAAAAGTCTCTCTAAATGGTTTTGCAAAAAATTTTTTACCCTATACGTTATAAATATCTTGCAAAGTTAACTATAGCGATTTGCCAGTTGAAAATTGAAATGACATTTATTGTGAGAAACACCCGCTTCGCGCCATGCTTCAAAGGTCTTTGGAGTAAAATGTTGGTATAGAAAAAGGTATACTTTTAGAGCTTCCTTTTTTCCCGTTGCTAAACGGAACAATATGAAAGGAAATATAATAGTGCGTTATTAATAATAAAAGTTATAAAAGGTAAGCCATCAGTCACAATAAAAATGTTATGTTTTCATTATTACTTAACATTCGCCAATTCGAATAACAATACCAGTCAGACATCTTATAAAATTTGCATTATAAATTTTATATACATATTTATAAATTTTATATCCTTTGGCTGTTTATGTTCAAGCCCCAACAAAAAAAAACACGCATGCAATAATGTGTAAGCGATCCCATAGATCACGATGTTTTTATACCTGATTCCACCCTTGACACCATACCGTTTATAGTAAATCGCAATCCAGTTACCTTTCCGATGGTTCGCTCCGAGCTGCCTTGCCCATACCAAGGGCCAGTTTCTAAATAATTAACGCCACGTTTGAAACTCTCCCTTATGAAATCTATTCCCTTCTGTTCATCGTACGGTCTGAAATTAAATACTTAATTATGTAGAATTTTTATTATAATTGGTCACATTATAACTAATGGGAATATTGTAATATGCAGTGAGTAATATTTTTCATTAGTCTCTAGTCCATAATGTTTTTGTATTTAGTTTATTTGTATTTTAAAGGGTATAACAGATTGTTTAGCAAGTTTGTGAATTTTTGCAATAGTCTTTAACCCGCCATGTATTAAATTACAGATCTATGTAATAAACATGGTCATGTATTTGACAACGATCGATGCATTTTTTCAATAACCAATGTATGAAAATAAAAATATAAAGAGAATTTTATCTACTTATATTTAGTCCGCATTATTCCGCATTAGTCCGCATATTTCGGGCATAACATTGTTTCCGTATTACATATCTGTTTCCCGATTGAGCTTGTGAAATTCACGTAGAAATTCCTAGTGGTCCGGCCGGAGTTTATTAATTAATTCATATTTCATCTGAGAGCAAAGCCACATTTATCTATTACACTGGTCAACAAAATTTTGTAACAAGAAAGGTGCTTGCTAATTTTAAATTACCTACCTATCCTCATTTTATTACCATATTTATTTTGATTCCATCAGGTCTAGTTTTGGTGTTACAGCTACTAACCACAAAAATAAAAATTAACCGATTTTGTTTCACTTTCGCATTCAGAGAATTTGTTTATTTGAAGAGCGTAGTGTTTTGTTCTGTTTTTAGAATTAAGTGATTCTTAAATAATGTCAAGAAAGTGTCAAAATGGTCCTGATAAGTTTTGTTACATTTGTGGTGACATTACTTTCAAAACTTAGCGAAGGAATTTGACACCATTACTAACTAAGATAAAAGAACAGTATTTTGGCTTTACCATCGGACAACAAGACAAAGCGTGGGTTCTACTCATCTGTTGTGTTACATGTGTGGGTCTTCTCACTGGTTGGACGAAAAGATCTCGATCTATGCCTTTTGCAATCCCTATGATTTGGACGGAACCAACGAACCACTCATCTGCTTGTTATTTTTTTCTTACTGATACTAAAGTTATTACAATTTAAAAAAAAGTAAAATAAAGTATCCTGACCTGCCATCAGCTAAAGACCGATCCCTCATAGTGAAGATCTACCGGTACTAGAACCACAAAGTGAAAGCTATGGACAGGAGGGGTGACGGCTTTTTATACTTGAAAGAAAAATTTCCTAAGCTGAGTGAAGCAAAAATTAAAGAATAATATTTGTTAGCCTTCGAATCAGGCAATTGATTAAAGATGATGTATTTAAAGAAAAGCTTATAATTTAGAAAAATCAGCTTGGGAATCTTTCATGAAAGTAACTTTCAATTGTCTAGGAAATCACCGATCAAGTGACTATAAATGTATTATCGCAGAGCTTTTATGTACTTATAAGGCTTTGGGCTGTAATATGTCGTTGAAAATACATTTTCTTCATTCACATTTACACTTCTTTTCTGAAAATTTGGCCGCCTTCAGCGATGAACACGGTGAAAGATTCAATCAAGACGTTTCTACTATAGAAAAACGATATCAGGGCAAGTGGAGCCCACATATGTTAGCAGATTACTGTTGGACACTAAAACGAGACGTTCCTGAAGCAAAATACAGACGAAAATAATAAAAGAAAATTCATATTAATGTTGCAATAAATCGAAATAACTTCTTTTTGTTGATAAAAATTCAAAATTTCTAAAATGTTACGAAATGGTATTACAAAAAAACTATTCGTAATTAAAGCATATTAAATATATTTCTAGTATCCTTATCCTTGTCCTAAACATAACTAGACAAAAGTTTTCATGTTACATGCAAAAGTTGTTTTTTTGTTGACCAGTGTTATTAACGTTTTCGAATTTTACTTAGTAACATCCGATAGCAAAATGTTATTTTATGTTAATACATGTTACCGTGTCATTAAATGTCAAGTAATGTTGCCTAACTTTTGAAAATCAGTCAACATTTGGCAACAATCGATAATATTGTTAGAAAATGTTATTTGCGGTATGGACGCGATTAAAAACATTGAACAAGTAATAACAAGTAGCAACAAAAGTTATAGATTGTTACATAATGTTATCGTGTTGCACAATTTTGCTTAACAAAATCCACCGTCCACCTGTGTGGATGCATCATTATTGACATCAACATTACATGCGATGGGCATCAACGGTAATAGGGATGCCATTGAGGTACCTATTGCACTAGAACGGACAACGCGATCAAAATATTTCTGGCATGATTTTAACGAAAACTGTGGACTGTATGTAGTCCATAGTTCATTATACCGTCCTTGACATTTAGTTGAAAACGCAACTGATTCTTAAGATGTCTTTATAAAATCAAATATGACACAATAATGGCGCTACGCATTGCTACACTGCCGTTCATGATTCATCTATTAGGTACTTCCTCGCGCCTTGCTGATTCCCAGCGTGCCTGGGGGCTGCCACCATATACGATTTTTGATATATTGTGCGATTCTTCGTATTAAAATGTACTCCTAGTGACTTCGTTTTTATTATTCCGTTGACGAATATTCTTTATGCGAAATTTGTCAACACTTTTGAATAGTTCAACAGTCGATATGAGTGAAAGCGAAGACACTAGGAGTAAGTTTTAACACGCGGAGTCGCACGATATATCGTTTGTAGGTACGCGCGCAATGATTTTGTTCGCAATGTCCGCTCTATTACAATACGTCAATGGCTTAAACCTGATGAGAATTTATCAATATTACGTCAAAAAGTTAAATGCCAGTAAACATTTAGCATGGTTTTACGAAAACTACGTTTATTATTGAACAGTCTGGTAAGTACTTACTTACTTCAATAGCATATACAGTTTATAAAATAAATATTTTATCTATAGTCAATTGTGCTCATCCTTAAACATTATAGCTACTTAAAGCATCTTTCTCATAATTGATTCGCAAAATTGTAAGTTCTTTTCCGTATAGGCTTTCAATAAATATTGTTAGATTGTATAAATTGTGATAAAAAAAAACATTTAATAACATTTTCGCTATAATTTATATAATCTGGCCTTGAGTCTCAACACCAACATTAATAAGAGACATTAATTATTGAATATTTAATAGCATACATAATTCCTACGTACTCATCTAGTTTCTGGTTTTAAGTAAAAAATACATAAATATTACTAAGCAAGAATACTTTCGCGATAAACATACAAAATTTAATTAACACTGGAAGCGTTAAAAATGTCAAACTGTTGGTAGATATCACGAATTTCTTTGCCAAATATTGTTCAATGGGCCATTACATTAAGCCATGCAGGGCTAATATATTGTATTGTTATTTATATGACTATAGCGTCAAAATATGACTTCATTTATTGATGTCAGGCCAAGCTAGTGCCGCCAGGTCGTTACTACTATAGCGATGTATCTTCCAAGATATTACGGCGACGATCACTAGGAGCCGATATGATTGAACGTGTTTCAATCTTAGATTCACTGTCATCATCATCAGCTTCTAGCAGTAGGTACACTGCAGGACATTGGTAGTCTTCCGACACTCGTCATATCACCCTTTCATCGGTTTTTATAAACTAGTGCTCTGTAAACATACTTCCTGCTCTAGCAGTACTAACTTAGCATTGACCTTGCGTATGCGGAAGGCATTTGCTCACTTTTTATACGATTTGACAAGTTGGATTTATGCAGGGTCAGACCCACCTCAGTAGAACTCCACGTAAATATTTCTATCACAAGATGAGACCAACGTCCGCCTTAACGCACTATAATTAACTCAAGGACACTGCTAGATAGATCTCTACCGCCGTCGGCATATGCATCTATTAAAAATTCTGAAACTCATACACATTACACTCCTTGTCACAGAATAAGAAAGAGAGTTGACAAACATCTACAGTTGAAAGTAAAACATAAACTGTAGGTGTTAAAAGTAGGTATTACAGACAATTTAATTTTTTTTTACATACCATCACTCGTCAAATATAAAAATAAAAAGATCACGTTAAATATTTCAACAGTTCAACTATATGTACATAAATAAGTAGCCGAATTTTATGACAAGATACATTCAACGAATTGGCTAAAAGTTTTTCTCACACGCTATATTATTACCTGTTTGTCTCATATAAGTATTTCTTTCCACATACATATAAAACTTTATTTTTGTCCGTTTACTACACCAACAAAACGAACAAAATAACAAAAAAACAACTAATTACACTTTATAAAATTCAACTCCATAACGCTCCCAACATATTATGAGAATCCTGTTTATTGTATGCAGATGCCAATTTTAAAATTATCCCGCAGGATAAACATTACATACCCATAAATGTTGCTAAATGATGCTCCGCCAAGACTGATGTGAGAGACTTCCAGCCCTGTCTTTCCGAGTTCGTTGTATTTCATTTTGTTCAAAAGTTGTTTTTAAACTTTGATGATTTTATTGAGACGTAATCTACGCGCAACCCGCTAGCCGCGACTGCCGCCTACGTGCCGAAGTAGTGTACTGCTGTGGTGTACCGTAGCCTGCCGGTGATAAGCAGCACAATCAAATTGTTATACCTATTGGAGATATCGGTCAAATCATAATGTATGTTTATCGGTACGCTATATTAAACCAACGAAAAAGCTTCGTGTCTAAATATTATACATTAAATATTTTCGAAATACCACAATACTTGAGTTTCAAACTAGGTACCTAATCAAAATATCTCAAAGTAAATGGTTTCTTAGATTTACGCGAATGTTAGTTTTATTTCAATATCTCAAAGTTGCCAATACTAGCTGGCATAAATACTTTGTTACATATTATTATTCCGTTTTTATAAAACAGTTAAACTTGCTATTATCGAACAAAAGGACATTTAAATCTGTCATTTAAACTTTTCCCGCGTTTTCCACGTGTAACATAAAGTTCAGCCTTTGACTTAGGTATTATACTAGAAAAGACATTTAAATAATAATATTAAATTTTGTCCGTAAGATTAAAATAATTGAAATGTACAAAAACATAAACAAGCAAAAGAAGTTACAAAGTTAAGTTATACTTTTTTGATGCACTTGGAAAAATAAGAGTATTTTTTTTCTATGCGCGCGCACTCTGACAACCTAAAAGCGACATTGGTGTAAAATTGATATCTGAGGAAAACTTTCTTCCGATACTCTAAAATCTAAATTGATGGTCAAAATTGAATATTTTGACCTTTTAAGCTATTGGTCCGATTGGACTCAAATTCGATACCTGAGGGATCCTTCACCCCGATTGGAAATTTTGGCCGCCATAAAATTTGACACAGTATAACATAGATCGGCAATGTAAAAGAGATAGAATGATTTAAATCATACATTAAAGCGAGATGCATGATGCGATCATACGTTTACACGGAGAGCTAAATAGAGCGACTTGTCAAAATATGACATTTAAGCGAACGACAAATTTCGCTTAATTTCTTGATTTATTTAATATTTCAGTACTATGCTACTTTTTACTATTATGGTAAGTTGTCCAGTACCTGGATGTGATTGATTTTAGTGTTAAAACCCGAATAATCATAGTTTTTCATAAGAACGTATCACTTTTTTTTTTATGTTGTTTATTGGCAATATTGTAGAATTGTAAGACAAACTTTGTATGTATATCAGTAGAAAAGAATGTCCTAATTCATTAATTAAATGCGTAGAATGCATCCATTGCCTATAAAAAATGATATCATATACGTGAATTTATAATAATTTCAACCAACATTTGCTAGGGATTGATTGACAGTTTCGATCAATAATATTATGTCGATAAAAATAGTCAATGACCATAGAGGTTTCACTTCATTTTATAATCTCGTAGTATAACATCAACTCTACAATAACAGTTATTACTTCACTTTATTTATTCACTATTGATATTTGCTACATATTAATTAATATTTCGTGTGCGTGATTTAGTATTTCTGAGCCGGTTTCCAATTAACTGTGCCACGGAGGCTGTCATTCTAATAAAACAATAGAACATTAGATATTATTATAAAAAATGCGATATTTCTATGCACCATTTTATTTTCAAATTCCTGAAACAAGACATTGTTTATCATATTTAGATATGGTTTAAAATTTGAAGTTCTCATAGTAAGAACCACTAAGGTAGGTGACGTGATCTTGAAAAGCTTCAGATTATTATCTCTCACTCTCTCCAGACAAAGGAAGGCCACTGCTGAACATAGGCTTCCCGCAAGGATCTCTACATGGATTTGTTATAAGCGATTATGGATCAAGCGACCTCCTGCAACCTTAACCATGTCCTCCGAACAACTTGTAAGCAGGCGTCCGGCACTTTCAACTTTATTTCAAATCTCCATTGACATAAATATGTTTCCTAGTATACAGATAATAAAATGTGTTTGTTATTCTCAGTTTTATTAGATCTATACATCCATTATAATGTAAAAAATATTTTTATTCAGATGAACAGACCTTTACAAAACTTGTCAAATAAAATTATTCTCAAATATGACGATTTATCTTTATTTATTTGTGTTTATGTATTTGTGTTGAAATAAACACAATCATTATTTTTTTATTTAAAATACAATGAAATGTCTCATATATCAATAAAATTTTATTTTATTGGTTGAGGCCGTTGGCTATATCGATATGATAGTATCGACAGTGCGTGGCGCAGCATTATCTGTCACGCACACATGCAAACTTCACGCACCCTATTATATTCTCGTTTTGGTTTCACTCAAAATGATACATTGCCGATCTATGTTATACTACATCTATGCTTTCAACGTCACCATCATAGCCGCAAAGCGCATTAGCAATTTGCGGAGCTTATACTTTTGATAAGTTTTTATGTTAAAGCACGAATGTATCCACGGTGCGGCACATCTAGACATTTATTAATCAAAGTTGTGTTGCTATCCTATTCTTACGTTGATTTCTCTGTCTCTCACGTTGTATATAAGGCATTAGACGTAGCATAAACAACACGTCTTTTATGTCACTTGTCTGGATTACATACTATCCTAGTCTATGCTTGTCTGTAGCCAGAGCTGTAATAAACTGGAGTCGTTTAAAAAGTTGGCCACGATTTTTTATTTGACAAAAATGAAATAAGTGGAAGGTTGACGCGTAACATATTTTATTCATTATTTAGCAAAAATGAATTTTATATTATTATCAATGTGAATTGGAAAGTGGATAGTGTATTATTATATAATTATAGTGTAATTTAATTTTATTACATTGCAATCCATCCGTTTAGTTATAAAGTTTTAGGAATGATGATCATGAATAATTGAGAGTTACTTGGCCTTTGTCCTTTTTTAGTTTATCCTGAAAATTTCAAGATGGGTTTGCTTATATCAAAAATTTGGAGCTTGTTCGGTAATGAAGGTGAGTTGATTTCTTATATTCAAGTTGACGATATTTTGTCTTTCAAGCGACGTCAAATGATAAGATAATGTTGAGATTTATTAGAGGTCCTAATTTACGCTGTCGTAGGTAGTTACATAGTCTTGGTAACGGGTTTTAAATGATATACTACATGTTTCGTCATCTTGTATACCTAATATAATTAAAGTGACACAATTAAAATAATACGTGTACATAACGGATACGCATGAGTATTTAATTTTGCGCAAAGTTCAGTAGCCCATACATGTACCTGAGTCTTGTATCAACAAGTTAACATCAGTGCTTCATGTCAACTACCTTGATCCAAATTACATGTTTGTTTTGACCATATGCTGCTTAAAGTAGAGGTAATCAGGACAGATTGTATTTTCCTTGTCACATTAGTATAAATAATACATCCAATTTAATATCCTTATACCTGTACATTAGAGAAAACAATTAAATTGTTAGTATGAATCCATTATTGTAATGTTTGCAGTCAGTTGCTGCCTCCATGTATTTAAATCTTAGAAAAGGGTTGATTTTTGTGAAACTACCTTGTAAAAGACACATAAAAAAAAATAAGGTCACCATAAGACAGTCTAATTCTTGTTTTCGTGTTCTTTTTCACAAGTGTTAAATGTGTTATATTGGATTTCTTATTAAAGTATGTCATCTTTGAGTAATTATTATGTATAAAGCAGTTCATAAAACACCTTAATTATGTTAGCTATCCATTCAAGGTCAACATTTTGCCTACCCACAAATATCATCAAAATACTCGTAAGTTTTCAACATTTTTTTATTGTGATAATGTCTAAATTTTAAAAGTTCACTATATATATAGTGACATTAGAAAAGTCAAATTACCTTAAATTAAATAAAGAAATATTTTTATGTTTACAATTGTATTTAAAGTAATCTGTCATCACTCCTTTGGCATTGAAGCATACTTATAGTCAAGGTTAAAATAACAATTTGGACTATAAGCTGCTTAGCTACGCTCCACACTGCGTTATATATTTGTAATATCATGCTATAAGTCTATACAAACTAAGAACAATGTATTTATTATTATGACAATGCAATGAAAGTAAACTCCTAAACACTATATGCAGTAGTATGTTTTATCAGTAATTAAACATTAGGGAAACTAATTTACCTGTATAATTTAGTATAGTCATGCATTTGAGATAAAACTAATATATGATGTCTCTTGATTACTTAATAGAACATTTGTGAAATTGGAAATCTAAAAGGCAATTTACGGCCTACATACTTGCATGCCCCTTGGCATGATACCATTTTAACAATGCTTCAAGTTACAAGTTTCTTTACTTTCACTCTCCCTATGTTGTATTTTTTGCACTTTAATGCCTGATTAACAGTCAACCTTTGGATGTGGAAATAGCCTTAGTTTTATCTTTCATAAAATATGAAATACTGGAGTTGAAATCACAGGAGATTGCTTTATGAAGGCCACTTTCAACAGATTAATTTGGTAAGCTTATACATTCAGCAGTAGATAGCTTGTAGAATAACGATACAAACTATCTGTTTCATGCAGGTGTCCAGCAACAATTGTTTTATATGAATTATCAGAAAATTAATACCTTTTTTAATATAATCTCCAGAACACAAGTTGGTGTTAGTGGGACTAGACAATGCTGGCAAGACAACAATTCTGTACCAGCTGCTATTAGGAGAAGCCGTCCATACTAGACCTACAATAGGTTCTAATGTGGAGGAAGTGGTATGGCGGAATCTACGCTTTGTTATGTGGGATCTTGGAGGACAACAGAGCTTGAGATCGGCTTGGAATACTTATTACACAAATAGCGAGGTAACTATAACATTTTTCTTCAAAACAATCAACCTGAAGTAAATTATTTTAAGATAATTTAAAAGCGAAATCAACTGGTTGATTTTGCGTACCATTGCATCGTCTGTCAGATCGCTAAGTGGAGCATTATTGTCATGCATTAACATTAATATATTTGGTCTAGTTTCATTACGTTGCGATTTGGTTTGTAAGCAACGTGTTAACTGACGCAAACGCACATGATTTGACGTAACTGCAATCACATTGTATAATCTATGGCGTTGCAGGATTTAAATTAGACGCGGGCTAAATACATTTTCATAGATTGTCCATGGCTCTTCTAGTTTAAAATAATGTGATTCTTTTAAGCTGATGGCAATAATCATTTTGGTATTAAAATTGCCTTTTGGTGTGATTTCGCATTAAAATGCCTTCAGCTAAATATATTTCGTTCATTAAAGAAGCTTGTTTCTATAATCCTCCGAGGCGCAAAACCCTTGGTTCAAGAAGTCGTGGGCGACCGTTCACGTCGCCCACACTCGCGACGGTTCCGTGCATAACGGATCAGTTTTTTACTAAATATTCAGTAATAAATAAATTAATTAATCAAGAAAATTTTGCAACTTTTAAAACAGCGTGAATACGCATTCTTGGTAGAAAACAATTACGTGAATTGGATTATAGAAATCGTTCTGTAATTATCTTTCAATGTCACAAAAGAAGTTTTTATGTCAATATGTTACCTTCAACATGTGTATAAACAATTATAGCTTTTACGCTACATACATTTCGTGTTTCAATTTATTATAAATTGTCGTATTTTATCGTCGAGAAGATAACAGCAATTTGTTGCAGACACAAAAGACTAAAGATATAAATTAATAATTAAGAACGTGTAACTTTGAATTATATTTTTATTATATAAATAGAATTGGCTCAAATGATATCAACTATATTTGAATGTAAATGATAACATGCTATTTGAATTTCATAGTGCATACACTGCAATGATTAGTCTGCATGCATTGAAATACACAACAGTTTAATGGGTAATGAGGTGCTGTCATTATTAACCAACTGTGGAAGAACATCGCATTTATATTTTGCTGCGCGCTTATATAAAGTATCGATATTTTTCGCAACGGCTCTGCAAAGTAACTGCATTGCACCTGATGGTAAGTGCGAAGGCCGAAGACGTTCAGCTAGACCTGCTAGAGTAACCATTGATAAATAGGATAATTTTTCTTGTCATGCAATACAGTTGTGCCTCTTTTGTAATTCAATGATTCATATTTTTTTATTAATTATGACATGGTTTATGATCCTGATAGTATTTTATTTTTCAAAGACAAAGCATAATTTTCGGAATGTTTAGTTGAATTGAAATTCCAAAACAAGATTCATGAAGATGAACAATCCGCAAGTTTTACTTAATTATGCTTTACTGTAGAAACAATTACAACTATGGCGATTATAATAACGAAGCTATTGTAGTGTGTTGCATAGCAATTTGTTATACCATTATTTGCTCCTACGTCGAATGTAATTGACTTTTTTCTGTTTTTTTCTGCTGAGCTGTATTTTCTTTATTCGATATAACTGGAAAGCAATTTATATTTGCTATTACGTTGTTATAAATTCCATTCAATATGTGTTTCAAGGTTGTTGTTTGTTCCACCTCGATGGTGTCGATTTTCTATACGGAAGAACAAGTGTGTGACAAGGACACTTTTATTTTAAGAACGTTCTCAATAAACCTAGCTAACAGTTCAGTTTAAAGTTATGTTCATTATTGCTTCGAATCCGACTATAAGTTTTGAAAATGTAGACTGATTTCACGGGGTGGCGTCTATCATTTAGCTACTTGCGATTTGCTTATTCTGCGATTTTGTGCCTTATTTTTTATTTTAAGCCAGCTCAAATTGCGAATGTTTTAAGAATCTGATAAGCGCGCAATACAGATTTGAACGATCGACAATGTGCTAGCGATTAACAATAGTATAACTAGCATATGTTTGGATGGCCTTCAATTTTAATTGTTAACACAAACCAATAATAACATGTTAACCGTAAATAAAATCAAATCGTAGACTGATCTCAATACGATAATTGAAAAGGCAATCAAACAATATTTTCAAATTGTTCACCTTTTGAGTTAAACTACTTTTGAGGTCTATCAATCAGTATCTATAGATTTATTATTTTGTAAATTTTAAATAACATTAATAATGTTGTGAAGTTTAAATTCATAAACCCATCAGTTCTTAACACTCACGATCTATATCAAATAAAAAGACTTATTAGTATAGTCCTTATCAATAGATACAAAGTAAAAAACTATAAAAAACATATTTCAAAATAGAGTACGACATCCGTGTTTATATAATGTAAATAACGCAATGTGTTTGTAATGTTGTTTTCAGTTTGTGATAATGGTGATCGACTCGACGGACCGGCAGCGGCTCAGCATCAGTCGCGAGGAGCTGCATCGAATGCTCACACACGAGGAACTCAACAAAGCTTGTTTACTTGTGTTTGCTAACAAACAGGTACTACAATCTTTTTAAAACATAATTCACTCACTAATATTTGACTGCATTAACATGTACTCGAAATTCCATCACTATTTCTAAGTTTAAGTCTTATTAGTTTTTTTGCTTCTCGTCAAATAAGTTATATAATTATTCTTTCTCGTCTTTGCCAGGGATTATAGATATCGTAGATATCTGGGATCAGTGCCTCTCGCGATGTATTGTGCGTTAATATTTTCGTTTCGTGATAGATAATGTTATCATTGTTTATGGTCTTTCAGTACAATTATTAACACTAACAAAAGATTATGATATACCGAGCTATTTGATAAGCAATAGCATAATATTCAAAATTACCTGTTTTAAACAGTCCTCTGCAAACTAGTTTACTAACAGTTTAACATTGCAGTAGGAATTACTATTCAGCCCAGAGATTACTTTTAAGTTTACCCCTGTCATATGAAAATAAAGTTATTATCACAGGTTGAATGCCCGCAATCGTTAATATTTAACATTGATAAAAAAAGACAAGAAATAATTACAAAAAGATATGACACACGTATATTCATTCAAACTTTCGTTCCCTGTTTTATGTCATCTGAGACACATAGTTATACATACATAAACTTACGCCTTTTCCTAGAAGGGATAGGCAGAGGCGCCACCAAGACACCCACATTTCGCCTTGTATGTTCCGTCCCATGATGTGATAGGGGACGAGCCTATTGCCATATTGGGCCCATCAATTGTCATGGGTGATTCAAATATTCATGTGCTCGTGTCGTCATTGTAAATAGTTTGTTTTATGTCTATTGGAATGTAAAATTTATTGGATTGTTACTTTAAACTTGACACACATAAATAATAGGATACAAATAAATTTATAAGTCATTGATTGATTGTAAAGACATCTAGACACAGGTTTTAGGTCTAAAAATATTTTTCTTAAAATATATCCTTGATCGATAAATAAACACCACGCTGTTGTTCATTATTAATTACCGCGCTTAATCATAACCGTAGTGTTTAAAATCATAGCATTATTATTACCAATGGGTAGGCGATTTGTATCAGTTCCTGACTTCATTTCCATGGATTTTGATGAATTATATTTTGAGCACATTATTTTTCAATGTATGTTTTGTAGTCTGAATGGTAATGTACATGTGTTGTGTAGTCTGATCGGTAATATTGGGATGGTGTGATTATGATTAAGTATACAAATTAACAGTACTTCCTTCATAAAGAACATACAACATACATATGTTCTACAGAACGTAAAGCATTTTTATTAGATATGGAATGAGGATATTTGCAAAATATATTACTACAGGTAATTTATATTATTTCCTGGTACACTGTCTGTATTGTATAAATAATTATATGTGAACAAATGTTTTCCACAGCGTTCGCACTTGCGTAAACACGACGTCATCAGCATAAACTTGTGTTTTGATAGCTTCGTTCCTACGCATTATAAAATATCTATATAACTACAATTTTAAGTAATGGAGAGCTACAATATACCCTTGGATACAGCATAAATGGCACAATACGTCAATATGCATAATGTGAATGAATAATGTAACATACCGGGTATATCAAGATGCGACCGAAAACGAAGCCGGGTGGTAGTTTTAGTGGTTACAGACACAATGCAAATAAAAATTTCGCAAAATAAGCGATAGTTTTTATTTGCAATTTTTTAAAAATCGTTGTTTGGGTAGTAAATACCTAGTTATTGCGAAAATAATAATTTAAACTCTAACGTATCATTGCGTCTTAAAAAATAAAAATGTGTACATCATTATTTTAGGAAAACTATGTACCAGTACATACAACACCAGTAAGAGGATAACTATTGTGAGTACAGTGGAAACTGGAGTAGACATTATAGTTGCCTAAAAGTAATACTTAATTAAAATACAAACTTCTACCAATATAATATGCGAAGAATTCATAGGTGTATGCAACACTTCTGTAAGTAGATAATGCAGTTAGAAAGACAATTCATATATTCCAAAGCAAATCAATTTACATATGAGCAAAATCACGGATTGTATCCCATGATAAACTCGCGAGTATAAACAACTTCATCCTAAATCCTAATAATATAACCAAAGCAAAAAGTAATAAATATTATCTCATAGTACAAGATATTTGGCACTGCAGGATAATGAATTATGCTGTGACCTAAAATATACGCTCTTATACAATATTTGCATACAAGGTTTGATTTTCAACAGCAATTTGTCGCTGGTTGCAGGCCATTACGAAGAGGGCTTGATATAAATTCTTGGGGGAGGCCTATGTTCTCCAGTACACTTCCATTGGATAAAAAGAAAATAATTTAAAATAATATGCAGAAAACATAAAACCTAAGTCAAGTTATGACACCGCTTGTTTTAGAACATCAACAATTATATATTGATTACAAGACTGGGGGAAATAATAATTATAACCAGTAAATTTTTACACTGCGGGTGCAATTGAATTTGATATTGTCTTTTTAAAATGAAATAAATCATCAACATTTTTCATTTTTATAATAGTTTTTGTAACATTCTATACTTACTTACATAATACACTTCATAATATGTTATTTCCTGTTGCCAAAGTTTTTTCTTGAGTTATTTCTTCTTCACTGATATACAGTATAACAAAAAACCCTGTCCGACTCAAGACCTGCATTTGTAGTATTTAAAAAAATACTAAAAAATATAAATATATAACAATAAAGGGTAACATAATTATTGTAAGTTATAATACACATTTCAATATCAATATTATCCTAAAATCTAACAAATATTTAAATTCTGACTAAAACAATACTCATTCTGACAATTCTGAAACGTCGCGCCCCATATTGCTTGTTACAAACGCGGTCGTTAGTAGTGTAATGTGAGTTTCCCTATTGTTTATTAATTTTAAAACGGATATTTTTTTATCGTATTATGTGAATCGTATCTTTTAAGTAGAACACATTAATGATGCCTGATATCACCTTTATCGATTGGAGAGATTTTTTTGTCACCCTGTATAACACATCCTCAAATGGTTACATACAAATGTTATATTACTAAACAATATTTTAGATTTGTTAATAAGTGAAGATACCAAAAGTGTTCCACATATTTGTGCATTTTTTTATTTTGCAGATGAATACAATACATGTGTAGCTTGTTTAAATACACAATATGCGTAACAGTTTATTTCCTTTGGCATAAAGTTATCTAGAAAATAAGTCTCTCCAGAAAATATAATTAGTAAAAATCTTGTCATGAGAACATAAAAAATACCCTACAACTTAACATCTTTGTGCATTTTTTATCAATGGATATATGACAAACCTGAAGAGATACAAGATTGTTTGAACGGGCTAATCTTACAAACTATCAGACTTATCTGTCAGATCAAAAAGATATTTTTGCTTAACACAGCTATTTTTTTGATAAAGGTTAGACTATTCATATCATGCTGTTATAAACCTTAGAATGAGAGCAAAAAGGAACTAATGAGAAAAATATGTGTTCTATGGACACATACTTTAAGAGTTTTTGTTTATCAAATGTAAGATTAAGTAATTTCATCCAGGAAAAGTCAGAAATACTGGGTATTTATTTATCATATTATTTATAACTTTTAAACATTTGTGTATCTGTTATTCCAGGATGTGAAAGGATCAATGACAGCGGCTGAAATATCAGAACAATTGGACTTAACCTCAATCAAGCAACACCCGTGGCACATACAGGCGTGCTGCGCGCTCACCGGCGAAGGGTATGCTCATCCCGGGTTATAGCGCTCCCCTAGTATCATTCACCAACTAGTTCTAACATTTAGGATATGCATACTAATATGAAATTGCTTACTGACCATATATTAAGTGCGTGTAAATAGAAATAACATGTAAATAATCACTAAAATAACATTTTATCATAAATAATAGATTTATAAATAGATGTTAATTTAATCGCATGTTTAGCATTAGTGGCTGCTAACGAGAAAGCGTTCCAGCTGATTGATGTGATTACCCTATCTCATGATCATCTATAAATCTGAAGTGTGAAGGACCACCAACAGTCATTGAATTAATTAACCCTTAAGAAAAACTATTTACGATTCAAGAAAGTTGTACTGTGGGCAAGATTACTTATAGTATGACTTTACCTTAAAAAATCAAAATAATTTAAATACTCTATCTCTTTTCCCTCTTTGACAGTTTCAATTTTTCCAGCTTTCATTGTATCAATAAAAATAATCAGTTTTTTATAGTTCCTAAACACATTGTCGGTGACAGTTATACGGCGTGTCTTTTTTACCTTAATTGTACGACCATTATTCATTATATATTCCTTGACCACGCCAAGCCCCACATTTTTAACTAGTCTTGGGCCTAGACCCAGATATCTTGCGACTCAAGTTTCTAATTAAAAAGTAGGCTTGAAAAATACGTTCAGTTAGTCGCCAGTGAAATGGTCACTTGAGCAGGCTACCTTTGTCTTTTACCAATTTTAATAATGGTACCACCATTGTCTTCCATAAAATAGACGTTAACAAGAATGAATTTCGTTCAATGAGGTTGCCCAATTCCATCTCTTATGGGAGGCACTGATCCCCGTTCGTAAAGAGAGCCGCTTTCTTGTTTGCCGCTTTGTTTTGTGAATAAACTGAGATATAATCCCATCGCATAATGTGAGTACTGATTAGTTTCTGCCTTTGGGGTGATTTAAATGTTTTATACTTTACGTAGGTAGGCGACGTTCGAAAGCCTAGTGGTAGCCTCCGTGGCGCAGTTGGTTATGACGCCGGCTGTGAAACGAGAGGCCGCGGGTTAGATCCCCGCACCGAGACAAATGTTTGTGAGGCCCACAAGTATTTGTCTCGGGTCTGGGTGTTTGAGAGACCGAAAAGTCTCTCGTAGTTTCTGATACCCACGACACAAGACTTGCGGGGTCAGGACCATGTATGTCACAGTTTGGTGTATTTATTTAGTTATAAAAAGCACTTTCTCCTGGAACTTTGTGTTGTAGTAATCTGTGATTTCCGTCTCATTGCGATGTAATTAATTGGCCTTCGTTTATGGGCAGGCTGAAAGTACCATAACGTGGGATGCAAAGCTTCTGGCGAATATAGTCATAGTAATACCCAAGGAGTTAATTTAAACCGTGTTGGGTGAATGTCGGCAATAGAAATTACAACTATATGCAGTCGTATATATTTTTTTTAATACTAAAAATAACTAGTTTAAAACAGAATAACAGATTATTCAATTTGTGCTTGGAAATCACGCGAATGCAATTTTTTTGATAAGTTTATGGAGATCTTTACTCAATGTGGACTGAAATATTTAGGAACATGCTTTACAAAATCATAATTATTTGAAAATGACGCTATATTTTAATAAGTGTATTGAGTGGGCTTTAGCTGCTAACCATTTTGCTTCCATTAAATTAAGCGCAACGAGTATTTACGAAATATTCACAGCGGCTCATAAATCCGCGCCTTTCCATTAAATATTCATACATCATTGTATCCTCCACTATCAATATTATGATTAGATTTGCTATATATTATGCTTTGCGTTATAATTGCGACCTTCATTTAATATTTGAACGGTTATAATTGTATCTAAAATAACACTGCAGAAACACATTTTCCATATTTAGAATACACATAACTTATTTTCCCAAATTATACGTAGGCAGGTGCAATTTTGCCAAACGCTCAACCAGGGACCGAAAACCGCTATACATTACGGTACCGGTATCGACGAATTTCGGTTACCTTTCTGATTTAGGTAACTGTTATGACGGTAACCAATACAAATTATAAAGGTTACCCTTAAATAAGATTACCGTTTTAATACCGGTAACCGGTAACGGTGAGTTCGTAATTGGTCGACGTGCGGCGGTACACACACATAAACACTGCCCGCGCTTTGACTTATGCCGACGGCACGTGTAATATAGAGGTAATGCTTATTTCGGTTACCGGTATGATACCGGTAAAATCGGAGAAATTTAATAATAATTAGTGGATAAGGGTTACCTTTTAAAGGGTTACCTTTCGGTTGTAACCAATAAATACCGGTTTCGGTCCCTGCCCTCAACCATAGAAATGACCCATTGCCTGCATTGGCACATATATTATTGTATGTAATTTAATTACATAGTTAGGTGGTATTTTTTACCCACATAACAAAGAACGTATAATATTATACAGTATTAATGTCCATAGTCATGCTCATGTTTTTTAATGGTAAAGTTATGTTATTATTATCTTATCTGTGTCTTAGTATGATTTGTACAATGTTGTTTGTAGCTTAATTAAATTTTCAATCACCGAAGCTGTTGGGCACTCTGATACCGCAATACATAAATGAGTATTATAATTTATAGTGGTAAAAGTTTTAAAGCTTTTTCCAATCTGACTCTCAATATTCTATTCATTTTATTATCTTTACCCCTATTTAAAAGCCCTTAATTCTTAATTTTAAATAACTTATTTATAAAAAAATGATATTACATAAATAATATATATTTTCAAGACATTGCTTGATTTAGAAACTATTCTGACTTCAGATTAATATTAAAATTTTTATTGAAAATAAAAGTTGTATTTATTATGCTTAAATCCAAAATGAGATTAAAATGTTGAATGTTTTACTGAACATGACATAAATTACATTGATTACAGAATACTTTATGGATTAATTCATTGGCTTATATTCTACCGATAGACGAGACACGTCAAATAAATAAAGTGCCCCCGTATTTTAAAAGCACACTGCAATATTACATCACTTACCTGGTATTTTATTAAAATATTGTAACTTCAGACGATTTGCTTTCGGTTTGACGGCGAAACATTCATTTATTACTTTTAAGGCCCTGCGCAGACGGCACACTTTTTGTGCGATCGAGTCTGCGGCGCACAAAAAGACTGTATGGCGCGCAAAAAGTCGGTCGCGGATTTTTCACAGACTCAACGCACACGACGCACATCTTCGATCATTTTGTCGGCAGAGCTGTAGGGACATAGACGCTATGGAAATCGTGCAGAGATCGCGAAGTATTATTTTGTACATGAAGTACAGAAAAAGAAGAAGAAATAGAGAATTTTGGGTACATCCTATACTTTCGGAAAGATTACTGAAGGGACAAATAAACATTACACCTAGAGTCCGACCGAATCTGGTTTTCTGGCCGAAACTGAAACCGAGACCGAATATTCGGCCGTGGCTTGAGTTTCGGCCGAAACCGAAACCGAAACCGAAACTCACGTGGTCAAGTATAAAATTCCTTAAAATACTGGAATTTGGTGCATTTTACCCATTATTCTGCAGTAATTAGGAAATGAAATGGAAACACTGAGTATTAATTTTGTTGTAATCATAAAAAATATAAAAAAATAATTATAATAATATTTTTATTATTTTTCAAATTAATTTCTCATAGCAAAATGTTTATCAGTTATCAATAATCAAATCACTAATGGGGCATTCTACCCATTTTCAAAAAGTCTTTTAAGTTGTTCCTAAGAATAAGACAAACTATTTAAAAAAATATCAATTTTTTATTCGCTCGGCAAGTCCAATAAAAATCCATTTAAAATTTAAATTTTAAATTTATGCGCGCAAATATGTGAAAACGCTAGGCGCCATGTTCCTTTAAAATGATACGTCACTCAACCAGTAAACAACCTGTGTTTGTATGAGCTCTTGGACACCGGAGGGGGTATTCTACTTACGGAATGACGTAGAATCGTTATCCATCATGGTGGCAGCCGTTTCACATCTTTTTAGGACGGATAAAAAAATTGAAATTTTCAAAACGAATTATAAATTTATTCCTAGGAAATAAAAACTGAAATTAACATATACTTATTGCTTAATGCTCTACTATATACATTTATAGTTTTTAGATTTTTCTTTCTTATAGTAAAATACCCCATTGTTACTGTTTCATTAAATACTAATTATTACATACATAAACTCACGCCTTTATCCCCTAAGGGGTAGGCAGAGGCGCCACCAGGACACCCACATTTCGCCTTGTATTTTGCGTCCCACGATGGGGGGCGAGCCTATCGCCATATCGGGCACAAATTCCTGACTCCAGGCTGATAATGAATAGAAAAATCCAATATCACTTTGCCCGACCCAGGACTCAAGCCCGAGACTTCAGCTTTGTAACCGTACCGTAATACAACTACGCCACCGATGCAGTCTAATACTAATTATTAGTATTTTGAAATCTTATTTATTAATAGCCAAAGCGTTGCCGCGAGAAACAAAGTTGGGCAAGCGTCTATGACAACTTCCTAAATCAGTTTCGGTTTCGGCAAAAGTTTCGGCCAATTTTGGCCGAGACTGAAACTGCCGCCGAAACTTGATTTTTGGCCGAAACTCGGCCGAAACCGAAACCGAAACCGAACTTTCGGTCGGACACTAATTACAGCACACTTCTTCCCACATTTTTCTTTTTAAATGTCTATCATGATATTCTGCCTTAGAAGTATCATAAATTGCTAGTCTGTTTTGTATTTCTTGAATTAACATAGTTACATCGACCTCTGGCGCCATGATAATAAACCTAATAGATCGCGTGCGTTACGTCCACCCACCCCTAGCAAATGCAGATTGCCGACTAAAGAGTGCGCCGTCTGCGTTAGCGCGCGTTGAAGCAAACGTTCAATGTTTTTCACACACTTTTTGTGCGGAGCGGCGCGCCGCGGCGCGGTCTGCCCGAATTACACGGATGTTTTGTGCGCCGGACTTTTTGCGCGTCGTGTGCGTTACTGCATATAATTGCATAGGTTCTATTTTCACAGACTAAAAGGTGCGTCACGGATAGTCTGTCGTCTGCGCAGGGCCTAAACGTATGCGATAAGGCGTACTGCACTGTCACTGTCACGAAGCAAACTGATTCATATGTGGTGCATGCACCGCAAGTAGGTGGGACACATTTTTTGTACTGAATGTCTTATCTAGTGTAACATTGATATCGATGGATTAATTTCATGCAATACCGTAATAGAATGAAATTGTTACTTTCTATCTGCTGTTCAGTTAAATACTGTTAATAAAATACAAGTTCTTTCCACTTTTTAACTTTTATATTAATCTTTGGCCCAGCTGTCCAAAAGTAGTGCATATATTTATTATCAAAATATTTGAAAATAAGTTCCTATCTTTTTGCCAAGTTAAGAAAGTAGGTTTTAAAAATATTTAACAATTAATGAAACATTACTGATTAGCAAACCAACCACAAAGTATTTTCTATCATCTGTGTAGTAAGCAATTTGCAAATAAATAACAGAAAGTAAATTATTAGATAGAAATCTAGTCAACAGCATCTAATATATTTGTGGGTCCTGTCTTATTAAACTTAGTTGTATAATGTATAACAATTATATTGTTTAACCAAGTAGTATCTCATAAGTATTAGTTTAGAAGTATTGAACTGTGTAGCTCATAATTAATGACAGTAGTTGAATACTATATGCAAATATACTTATTAACTTTGTTAACTTCACGCAAGTACTGAAAAGTAATCAGAAACAGCTAAAAATAATTTTGTATCTAAATTATTAAAATCACTGATTTTGTATACATGGTGGTTGAAATAGTTGTCAATTTTAATACTATAAGATTGTTAAAGTTGAGTATGTATACCATGTGTATTCGATTTTCACCATAGGTGTATACAGGTATACTCACTATAGTGAAACGGGATAAGAAATGTGATATAAAATATACTTTTAAAAAAAATGGAATGTAGTCATCCAAAGTACTATATTTTAGAGTATTACTCTTATTATAAGAAATGAATCAGTAACAAGTACTAAACATTCAAATATATTATCATTTTGAAAGTAGTTTAATTTTGAAATATAGCTAGATAAGTAGATTGGAGAAGGTTATTGCATTGAAAAAATAACTTAATTGATGATTGAAAAAAGCACTTTAGGACAATATTTGTATAATATTAATAAAGAATTGTTCTGTGATGTTAATTATTAATACTCAGTTAATTTTAACTCAATGAGATTCAGTTTTATGCTTTTAATGATGTCAAGGTTGACGAGGGTCACCTAACTACCTTTTTACATTTAGTCTCATCTAATAACTGAAAATAAATTAACCCAAAAAAGTCCATGCTGTATATTATACTGTTGCAAAAGAAAAAAGTGATCATAAAAAATTTAAGTCAATAATATAAAGTACAGTGTGTACAAGTCATTAATTATCATGTTATATGTTAGCGTTACATAGTTAAATCGGATGACATTACATCCTATTAGATTAAGTGCAAATAATAATATACACCATGATCTAAATAGATTGAAATTCAAGATTTTTTTACTTATGTATTTTATGTTATATTTCAAAAACAAATTTTAATTTTCAAATGTTTTGCTAAAACCACAACACATACGGAAATATAGCTTGTGAATTTTGTATCCTCTTTTCACATAAAATAATTAAGTACAAGATTTAAGTATATACTTAGTGCATTATTTTAATTTTATACGTAAATAATTAATTCATATGCCATTGCCTCTGTAAATTTTATTTGAACCACTGAATAATCCAATTTTGACAAGTTTTTTTTGCATATCTTAGACGTAAGGCAGATGTAGTAGTGAGAGGATCACATTAAAAAAACATTGTAATTATAATCATAATTTGTCACTAACTTAGTTTTATAAATCGGAAGAGCCTGTCTGTAGTATAAATAGTTTATGAATTAAAAATATACTCAGAATTGTTTAATTTTGATATTATATCAAATAGAATTAAAATAATAATTACGAATATAGTTTGAATGACTATCATATTTAATTTCGATTCTATTTTATTTTTATACAGTAATAGTGAAATCATCTGGAAGTTATTAGTGTTTATTGTATTTAGTAGTTGCTTGCAGGGAAATAATTGATATAAACTTTGCAATAAATTTATGAATTGACTTTGTAATGAGAATTTATGTCGAGATTTTTTCTTTTTCCTGCTCTTGCTATCCTGTGCAGTTGGCTTTTCCCTTAGTACTTAATTTGTGAGTAGTTTAGAGTGAATAGTATACAGAAGAATCATAAGAACAAAACCTTATGAAAAGTTAAGACAGAATTTATTTAATTGCATATTTCGGGCAAACAAATTATCTGCCATTGTTTGTATACTTTTTTACTTTTATTTTACGAAATTATGAAGCGATTGTCATAACAAATTTGAATAGTGTCAACGTAGGTAAATGTAAACAGGGATAATTACAAACATAATATCTTATTTTTCTTTTAATATTACGTGTTACTTGGAGCGGGACGCTTTTTTAATTTAAGATCGAATATCTGTAAACAAAATCTTAGTAGCCTCGTGATTATGATCAGCATTGTAGTAGACTTGTGTGTCCAATTATTCATGATTACAAATATGGATGATTTCCAAGAAAAACCTCGTGTGCGCCAAGTATGTCAAGAATGTGTACAAATTGTAATGATTTCAATCATACGATTTTTCACCATATCACGCTCGATCAGAAGTTTATTTCGAATTTACATAACTTAGTCATAAAATTATTAAAGTAAATCGTCCATTTTATTAAAGACAAACTTTATTAAATGAATGTAATAGGTGAGTGTCGATTACGGTGTTTTTCCTGAGAAGGCTCGATATCTCCTATTCTTTCAGATAGTTTTTGTTCTTTAGGCTCTTGATATGTATTATGACCAGTAGCCTAGCCAACATCACAATCTTTTGAAAAATTATAGTTATTGCCAAAGCATTGTTTTGATGAGATAACTTAGAAGGGAATGCA
The DNA here is from genome assembly GCA_905220455.2 of Deilephila porcellus. Lineage (NCBI taxonomy): Eukaryota > Metazoa > Arthropoda > Insecta > Lepidoptera > Sphingidae > Deilephila > Deilephila porcellus. The sequence continues at coordinate 17,488,380 of LR999970.1, read as the reverse complement.
ATCAGTTAATTTAAAACAGTGCAGTGATTTACAGTCCACCCATTATGCGTGGAAGTTTAGCAGGTTATACAAGTTGAGCGGTTTTACTGTAAAACATGATAATTTATTAACTTCATATTGCCTAACAATTTTCACATACATATAATTGATCAAAATCTTATTTCCATAGATATGAAAATATCTATACAGGGTATATCAAGACTGCGACTGAAAACGAAGCCAGGTGGTAGTATAAGTGACTTCAGACACAATGCAACTAAAAATTTCGCAAAAAAAATCGTAATCTTTTTTTTGGTAATTTTTTACTTATCGTCGTATTTGGTGATAAATACATATTTTTTCCATAATAATGATGTACACCTTTTTATCTTTAAAGACGCAATGATAAGTAAGGAATTAAATTACTATTTTCGCAAAAACTAAGGATTTACCACCCAAAAACAATGATTTTTAAAAAATTGTAACAAATAATCTATCGCTTATTTTGCGAAATTTTTAGTTGCATTGTGTCTATAGGCACTAAAACTACCACCCGGCTTCGTTTTCGGTCGCGGTCTTGATATACCCGGTATATCATCTTAAATAATTATTTGCAACGATCTTTTTCATGAGGCAAATAATGAATGTTTTGTTTGTCCGCAGATTACACTTAGGTCTAGAATGGATAGCAAGTAGAATAAAGAAGAAATGATAAGACGTCGTCGGCGATGAGTGGTTTAGTATTAGGTACCTCTTGACTATTGTTAAAACGTTGCATAATTTTGATCACACGGATATATTTTTTAAATGATGATTTTTACAAAAGTAACATGAATTAAACTCTTCTTACTTTTGCGATATTTTCTAACGATTAAGAATCTATGTATGTTATTTTGAATGAATGGGATGTAAATGTAATAAATAAAACAATTTCTTGTACGTTTATGATTTTTTTATTTTAACTACACCAATATACGAAACAAAATTGTACATACAATGTCGATGTGTACTTGATATCTATGATTACGTCAAAATACAACAGTGTAGTAATTAATTGAAAAACAATATCTTCATACCGATTACATTACGTTGTTAATTATATTACCTTAGTGTTACAATCGATTACACAGGCCTTCGGCGACTAAAATTCCACTATGAACCATAAAATGCGTAAACTTTATCTTAACATTACAAATTGTGACAAGAATCTATTTCATATGCGTCATCTAAATTCTATTGGCGTGTGGCGAGAATCGGAACTACAAATACAACAAGGATTCATACTCGCCATCAAAAAATAATAACATGTCCTATGTAATAAAATGTGAAAAGGGAAAAACTATTATTGTTTTTTTGACAACGGATTCGCACGCCATAGATCGTAGACAATCTTTACACATATATTGTGTCACAACAACAATAATAATAATCACTAATCACACAGTAAATATCCTAAAGTTAACATAAGATGACATGCGACTATTTAAGGTATCTTTTGCTCATAAAATGTATATAAAACACTTACTTTTAGTCTAGCGGAGTGCGAACTGCCTGCTTACAACATTAGATTTAGATTTTAGAAGGTATGTAATTTAAGTTAATGACATTATAAACAGCATCTTGATTAAGGTAAATAATGCATAATATGTATGTCGACCTCAGTGCAAATGCTAATCATATAAGTTGTTTATAACAGTTCGTCGAGATGTTTGAAAGCTTCAAAGAACGTGAAGCTGAAGCGGCGCGGCGTGTCAACGTATTGCAGCACAACACCTGACTGTCGCGGTGACAGTGACGGCCGCTTCATTTATCTTGAAGCTGAACTCCTGAACTCCAATTAACTCAGTTCGCTTCATATTATAGTAAATTATAAACTATATTTTTGGTCCTCCACAATACAAATCGATAGTAGTTTTTTTAGTTATTCAAATATATCACCTATCAATTGATAATTATTCATTGTGTTGATATTGAAAATATATTTTCATACCTCATACAGTAGGCATCTCACAATTATAACTCAAAAACTACACGAGACACAAAGGTTAAATAAAACATTTGATTAAAAAAAAGCAACACTTTATTATCACACATTCCATCTATTTTCGTATTAGTCATTTTCTATTTCCATTAAAAATGTATTTTAATTCTTATATTTTGTAAAGAACAATATAAACGTCATTTAAAATATAATACACTATAATAACTTCAACTGTGGCACAATAAACACATTTGTCAATTAGAATATGGAATATTTCAATAATTGCCAGTTAACAAAATGCTTACGAATGTACATTTGCATTGCATATGTACATATGTACACAACCAAAGACAAACCTGACTTATTTCAGTGTTATCCGATGCAGATCAACAAGTGGAATACTGATCGACTATTTGGAGGAGGGCTTCACCTTGATCCCTCCTGTATCCGGTTTTCCAATTTAACAATTTACTTTAAATATCTCACTACCGTTTCAGCTCCTTATTAGAGATTCTATCTTTAAAATATCAAAATTACATTAAATTACGAACACCACAAGTAAAGGGAATGTTTTACAACCAAATGGACATACTGACTGCAGTTCGTGTTCGGCGCGGTGTCGCGGGCCCGATCGCACCTGGCGCTAACTTCACTGCGTTGCGCAATGCAACTTTTGAAAAGCTTCGCGTTGACAGCCGTTTCCTCACACGTGTTGGAAACAAAGTTTGCACCGGCTTCCGCGTATTCCTTTACGATGTTCGTAAACTTTGTTATCAAACCATTCCCCGTTGCACTATGGTGTATGAACGTTTTTTATTGCTTTTGTTAAGCAAAAAAAAACTTGTTTGATGGTAACTAAGTTTAATAATAGGTATATACATAAATTAAACAAATCGTATTATGTCATGTATTCTATCACAGCAAATAGTTCATAACGAATAGAAAGTTAATAAACTATACGGAAACTAAATATATTACATTAGATAGGAAATTAAGAATAGTAGTGTAAAAAATAGAAAGTAAAATTAATGATCTTGGAAAGTTTTAGAAGTGAGATTCAATCCGACTATATTCGATAGCTCTAAAATATTCATTAACATGTGTAGATTTATTTATCTCTTCTCATTCGAACTATATCATTTGGTCCTGAGGTAGATTCACCTAAAAGTTCCTAGACTTTCACCGACATAACTTAGTTGACAGTAACTGATAATTAAAATAAAGAGTAAAGAATTAAAAATAAAGCCAAGTTACGGTGGCTTGACTGACGTGTGCGACGTGAAAAATCATTATCTACACTAACCAGTGGCGGCACTTGACCGATGTTTCATGTGACAAGATTAATTTTGCGAGGCCCTAGTTTTTTTAAATATGAGTGGTGAATTATATTAATTTCCGATTCTTACGAGTGCGGTTTATTATTTTATACTGGGTAAAATGTATAGTCGTGGTCACGGATTAATCATGAGTTAAATAAACAATTTTTAAAAGTTGTGAGACGTGAGGCTCCATGGTCCGCGGGGCTGTGGGCTTTGCGCGCGTCTTGCACCGCTTCTGACTATAACTAGATACGCGCCATACTCAGTGGACTGGTCTACGACTATGTTCAAAATTGCACCATTCAGATAATTTATTAAACCACACGATGCCAAGCTGTTTTTGGCATGTGTATGTACTAAAGTTTAAGGTCATACAAATTTATATAAACCAGCCTAAATCTAACAGTCTTTAAAACCGAACTCTATAAGTTTTGAGCTCCATGGGCTCCAGCTCGATCGCGTCTAAGCCGGGCAGCGACTTGAACGTTTTAAGGCCAGTGAGACTGACGGATGTCAAGTTGGTGATGTGTAAACCGTTGAACCTAGTCTTCGATGTGAAAGTTGTGGATACTTTTTTGATCTTGTCGCCTACAGAGCAGCTGTAGCCCGGTCTCTGAAGCACCATGTAGCAGGAAGTACTGGGGAACTGTTCCAGTATGTCGTCCGTAATGGTGCGAAGGGATAGCAAGTGGATGCCGTTGGGGAAGTTCTGCAAGAACGTTTGGTGTGACTTCACTTTCACTTCGCCAGATTCGCTCGTGTCCAGCAAGTAGATGTTAACGGGGTAATTAAGAGTTCTGCTCAAGTAGTCAGCGGTGTGCGACGGCAATTGATACGTTGCGGCCTTCTTGGGACTAAAGTGTCGTTCGTTCATTGGCCGGAAACTTTCGCTCGTGTCCCGTTTAGGACGTTCTCCTGTCATTGGCTCAAGTAATAACCAGTTTTGGAAAAGAGTGGGTTTATTGTCCACTACACCTTCGCCGATACCGCGGAAATCATCATACAGCGTGCGTCGGTCAAGCATCACTTCTAATCGACCTGGCTCGAAGCCCGCCGCACCTTGTGCGTGATTCGTAATTAGTGTGAGGCGGCTGTCTTCATCTTGGAGCCATGCCATTGTCGTAATGGGGTAATAATTGGCTTCGATGCCTAACTTATCAACTTTGACTCTTTTTTGGTATTGGAATCCGTTTTGATCAGTATAAAATACTGGTGGTTCACCGTTCAGAATGTCTGTTTGAATACGCATAAAGAGTTCAGTTTCTCTATTTTTCGGTGGCATCTCAAAATCGACAACATTCTCAATAAGCACGGCGCGGGCCAAGGCCGGGTCATCTACATTAAAGATCCTAATCGTGTGCACAAGGAATGGTAAGTACATAACAGTAATTTCTCTAGAGATAGGCCCGGAGACAATTACGAGATTTTCGTCTTGCGGGTTGTTCCAATTTGTGTAAGCGTTTAAAACGTTTTTCTCCGGAGAATCATAATCGGGCATAAACAAATATGCGCCCGAGTGCCTCTGCGCGCTTTGGTACGCTCCGAACTGTACTTCAACCACATTCTTCAATTGCAAATCCTTCCTATATATCTGCCTCAAAAATCCAGAGTTTCTATTAATCAATAATTTAAGGACCGAATTTTCCAATTGTATGTCGCCGGGTAACATTTTTTTCACAACAAACAACTTTTCACCATCGGCTTTGGGCACTTCCATACAGTTGTTACAGTAGACTATGCCGTGGTTAGAGGTGTTGGTGTGTTCCTCGAGATTGTACGTGATGGCAGTCAGCGGAGGCATCGTGGCTACGAAAAGAATATCAAAACTACTGTCGCTTATAACGTGTTTGCCGTCTTCGCGAATATCGATGATAGGAGTGATTTGGTATTGGACATGTTGTTTTTTGTAGGTGTCATATACGCGGATGTTAGTTGTGTTAGATCTAAGCGTGATAACCTCAGTGCGGGCTTCAGCGAGTGGGTTGAATAAAATGACTTTTTTCTTGTCGATGTAAGATATTTGAAGTTTCTTAGCTGGCTTCCCATACGTCTCCCACTCGACTTCGCTCTGTATAATGTTCTGCGAGTGCAACGTGACGTCGGGTATCATTATCGTGGTCAAAGCCGTTTCTTGCAGTCGAATGCAGTGGTACAAGCTTGTGAACAGTTTAGTCCCATAATCGTACATCACGCTAGATTTAGAGGTTCCGGTTATCGCGTCGTGGTGTTGGAAAAGCCCCAAGTTCCTCCTCGCGTTGATTAACTGTTCGTAAGATTTCTCGAGCCTTTTCTCTGATGCAACGAGGTTTTGATTGTTCGATTGCTTAATGTAATTTGAAACGAGGGTGAACAAAATTTCCGACGTCCGCAATTGATGTTCGAATTGTCGCGCCAAGATTTTCAAATAGGGTCTTGTAGTGTAATATCCGGACCAATATGCGGGTTTTCCCTCACTAAATATATCGGAGTACACAAAGAAATCTCCCTTTAATGTAGGTATATCGTTGTGTCTTTCTCTCATGGCCCTAAAGTAATCGAGGGGTGTGCCGAATTGAACCTCGGCGTTGAACATTTCCTTGTGACTGTTAATATAATCGAACATCTTCATGTAATTAATGTACTGAGCGTCGAACTCCACGCTGTATTCGTATCTGAAGTCATCGCCCAGGGGCACGAGCACCACGTTGTGCGGGGTCAGAGATCCGATGCGGTCATACTCTTCAATCAAGGTCTTGGACTTGCTTTGCAAATTCTGATCAGTGATGTCCTCATGCTTGGCCGTGTACTCAGAGTATTCCCCGGGGATTTTCCTAAAGTCAAAACTAAGACAGACAGATGGATGCGGGCCGCAAGTACTTTTTATTGAATAAATGTCAAATGGTTGATTGTGAACTACGAGCGACGGTTTTTTCGTCGACCAGCTCGGAAGCCAATAGAATTCTTCGATTTGTTTTTCTGCAAGATATTGCTTCCATGCATAGTGAATTCGTTGAATAATAGTGCCTTCAAGGCCGCTTTTATCTAGCAAGTAGGGCACAGTGGGTCCGTGACCGAACGGGTCGATGGACCAGCCGCTCTTCGGAATAACGCCCAAGTTATTCTTAACCCAGTGATGACCTGAAAAATAAATGCTAGTTATAAACGGAAAATACGTACCGAGACTGCTGCTGCTACTGCTCTAGCAGCATTTGAAACATCAACATATTGTTTGGAGGCTATAGAACAGCAGGGCGACGTTACCTTCAATGAACTGATCAATAAGCGAGTAAATATGAGTGCACGCTTCGTCAGGCATAACCCAGCCGCCAGTCGTGATCTCCAGCCGCCCTTCCTTTATTAATTTCTTCAGCGCCTGCAAGAGGGGCATTCATGATAAAATGTTCAAAGGCTACTTAAATGTTAAAGATTGTATTACGTGTAAATATTAAAATATTGGAGTGTTTAAAACTAAATTGCAACTAATGACAAATTGTTGAACTTTTGCTTCGACATCGAATACAAACTTTTCCGGTATGTTGCCTTTTTGTACTTCCCTTTACCGACATAGCGAAGAGGTGAAAACAATATGTCCTGTGCAGTTTAAATTTTAAAACTGTGTGAAGATAACATTGGTATGAAAGATCAAACGTATTTGAAATTACCTTCTGTTTGACGGGATGCGACCGTTCCCACCAGGCGTTCAAGAAAGATATTTCTGTCCATATGAAAGTCATGTTAGGGTAGTGGTTTAGTTTCTGCACGATGTTGTTGATGATGTTCTTGGTCTTCCATTCGAAGTACTGCTCAAAAGTCTTCAACCATCCGGGGTCGTTGTGGGAGTGGGGCACCACTATTACCTGTTTAAATACCCGCTCGTAAGTAAAGTGTATAGGTTTTACGCAACTTTAGCTAGTAATAAAGAATTGAAAAAAAAGTCGAACTTATTTATGCAGTTATTTTTTGAGCTAGAGTAACACTTATGGCATTATTCATAAAGCGTTTTAAAACTCTATATGAATAAGGCCGTTTATATTTATCTGAATTCATATGCTTGAGTGATTTATAACACCTGATATTAAATGCTAAACATTCGAGTTAGAGTGTCTACCGGCTATTTTTTACATTACCTGTATATACTATTGACTGCTCTATTTTACTTATAAACACAAAAATGTTCATTGAAATGTTATCTATAACAATTGCAAATTATATTATTTATTTATAATTCTTTATTGTACACAAAACATAAACATAGGAATAACACAAACAAGGACTTAGATAATTATACTTATATTGATACCTACTACTAAAATAATGATCACGGTATAAGTAAAATTGCTGTATTTAAAGTTCATTTTAAAGCAACATTTCTTTCTGAAATGCAACATTTTATTTATATGGTGAAAGCAGTATAAATATTTGCTTTTCGCATCGCATACACGGCCTGGAATGGAAAATTGTAATCCTTTCCTACAATTTTTAAGTATAAAGCAAAAAGGGTCTTTTAACTTAACTATGTACAGTAATTTCGTGAGCACTGCGACGAGGATAGCTAAATATTAAAGTAAGTAATAGAGATCGGTTTATTACATACTGCATATCAATGAGTACGAACGAATGATTAAATTGGAACTGAGATACATTATACAATAGTAGATAAAATTCAAAAATATAAATTAAAAAGTTTATAGGAAATTAATTAACCTAACCTAACCTGACGAATGTTTCCTTACGGTCGGGTATTTTGATAGTCTCCTAGTATGTTTTATTTATTTTATTCACAAAAGTATTCATTTGTTAAGCATATTTTTCTAGCATCTCGAAATTGCATACAATTCGTAGGAAATATATATACATTTCCCCGGAAACGTTTGCATTACAGAATCTTCAAATCATTATTCTACACATTTCCTGAACTCGCTCGGAATTGTATACATTTCCTAGTAATTGTGTACAATAACTAGTTTTCATACGTTTCCAGTAACATATACACATACAATCTGCGTATATGAAGTCGTCAAAGAACAAAGCATTTTAACTTTAAATAAGACAAGTTGAGTCACGTACAGTACAAATTACGAAACTTCCTTCTTTGCTTTATTTTTCAGAAAACATGCAATATTATAAGCTTCTACGTGTAAACTAATTGCAAATTGGTGCGTTAGGTGGGAAATAATTTGCTATAGTTTCAGATTTACGAAAAAATAGAATGATATGCACCCGTGCATGGGGAAAAATGTTTATTATTAAACGTCGCCAACCAGCGATTCAGGACCCGCAGGCGAGATAACAAAACCCAAGTATAGAGCGTATGCAGTTATTGCATTATCAAGGATTAATCAACGCTAGCTCAGCGGTGATTGCTTACCCGCGCGGAGCCACGTATTATGTATCTCATATTAAAATGTCAAATGATATCTCCGAGGCACAAAACTCTATGACAAAGGAGAAAGGTATTTCATTATGAAAATAAAATACTCAGTGATTATTATGACAGCTTCCGTGGTGCAGTTGGTTAGACGCCGGCTGTGAAACGAGAGGCCGCGGGTGCGATCCCCGCACCAAGAGAAATGTTTGGGCGGCCCACAAATATTTCTTTCGAGTCTGGGTGTTTGTGAGACCGAAAAGTCTCTCGTAGTTCTGATACCTGCGACACAAGACTTAATTGATCTTAATGTGGGGTCAGAACTATGTATGTGGTGTATTTATTTTATTTATTATATTAAAAAAGCCGCCATCACCAGACTGCACGGTCTAATTCAGTTATTATAGCGTCGGCAACACAACGCAACCCGTTCCGCTCATATTAAAAGGACATTATTCGTTTATTAAGGTTTTTACAAATATTTTGTTTTTATTGCGAGGGCGAGAGTTGTTTGTGATTGCAGTGAAATAACAGACAAATAAAATGCACAATTTTAATTACAAACTTGATTAAATAAACCAACTTCATGTTTAGTTTTTGCTGTTATTCTATTTTTTAAATAAACTTTTATTATTGTTAGTTTTTATGTCGACTACCTAGAAGCTGGCATAAAGATGTTTTGAATTCTTTGCTTACTTACAGGTAAAATTACAACTGACACAGTAGCAGTTCAAGAAAAGCAGAAAAGAATAAGACAAGGCAAAACATTACGAATAAGATTTTAGCTATGGGTGTGCCAATGTTTACTTCTGAATGTATTTATTTCAATTTTAAAAATGCGAATAAGGCGTTCGGTTTACCCTTGAGTACCTACATCAAGGCACAAATGTAATTTTGCAAAATCCTTTGCATGTTGTATAGTATATAAATAAATGATTTTTAGTGAAGTGGTTTGCGTAAAACAATTTAAGTCAGTGATTAAAACGAACAAATGTGCCAAGGTATTTGGTTTTTACCAATGGCATAAATGCATTAATAAACTAACCTATATAATATATATATGTGTATTATGTATATCACCTAGTTAGTTTAGTTTTAAGTTCATTTACTACAGCTTGCAGGCAAGGTTGAAATTATTTCTGTACAAAAATATGTAGCCTCGACAGATTAATGTCCTGTATATATAGAGAAGGATTTTTGTTTTAAAAATATGCGCCTATTATTCGACGTTGCATATAAACCAAACTAATTAAAATGTATCAGAAAATTAATTTCGTTAATTAATAAAGTTACCTTTCTGGTCCTTCATACAAATTTCTACGCTTATTCGTGCATCGAAAGTGTTTCTATTAAAACTTAGCTCAAGTCTCATAACTTGGTTCCACAATAAGTAAAGGTACTCGCTAATAAACAAAGTAAACAGCGTTTCGTAGGAAACCTGTAGAAATAATCAATCATCAAAACTTTGAAGCCGGCGCTGCAATGATAAGACTTTACTAGCACTTAATTAAAGCAGCCCTCCACGTTTTCGTGGGGAGCCTCGCACAAACAGATTATAAGTATAAACAAAATGTATTACCTTTAATCTGGGCCGGCGGCTATCGTTGCGTATCTTCTCATAGCGATCCTCAAAGGACTTGTCCCAAAACTCTTTTGTCCGTAGCCAACTCGGCTGAAAAATGAAATTCTCACATAAAATTTACATTTAAATTGCACGCTTTACTTTAGCTAGGAAATCACGGTAGCACCGCGCAACGCTGACACTGTTTCGCCTTTGCACAATGTCCGCACCAAATGACAATGCATTTCACATAACAGTCGCGCAGTAAGCAACGTACATATTATTGTCTGAATAACATATAATTTTTAATATGTTCCCATATTTATAATAATATAAATAAACCCGGATTTATTGAAACTATTTTAATTCTGAAAGCTTCCTTTTTAAAACAATTGCGCGTCTGTTGAATAAGATTTCTTTTATTCGTTATTTTTAATCCTTAAACGCTCTCGTTCGAAAGCTTCAACCGGGCAGCTGGCGTCATAAAGATTCTACATTGAATTTTAAGTTCATCTAGTCATTTGCATTTATAAATTAATCTTGCAATGGTTTCGTTAATTGCGTTGCTTTCATTATTCCGGTCTTTAGAAATTGCAACAACTTTAAATAATCATACAATCAAAATCAATTTATTTCATGTTCTAAATTATATCTTATGTTAACGCTACTCTGGAAAAGATGGAGATGGGGTGTCTTTTGTACTAAAGTCTACTTATATTTAAATGCTATCCTCCTAAGCTCCTATATGGTATACAGATGCAATTAACCTAATGAATTAAAGATTGTTTACAAGTTACATTTCTCTTCTTAATTATTTCGTCGAAAAAATGTATTATGCAGCTAAATTCAATTGTGTTAAATTGTGCTACTACTACTCTGTTGCTATTTATATGGGTTCGAATTCTGCAGCGCAAAACTGAGCGAAAAGTGTAGATCAATTCTAGCTTTTGTGCGGTGGTTAAGCCCTCGCGTCGCGTCGTGCCAATTTGTTTTTTTTTATAGCAAACAGCAAGGATTGTTAAGTAAAAATTGCCTTCCATAACTGATATAATACATGAGTATCTCTTTGAAGTTTTTAGACATGCGATTACAACAGTTATTAAAAAAATTGTTACGTCGAAAAATTGCATTATAAAATGTGCTTTTGAAATTTTAATACGTTCTGAGTATACAAAAAAATCATTGCAATGCAAATCCGTTTTAATTTCATATTTAAGCCGTTCTTAATTAAAAATGCTTTCCTTAGTTTGGCGCAATTGTTACTGCGGTTCTGTTTCGCACACTGTACCTATCTCATTTTGCCAATTAATTTTGTTTGCTTTAAAGGTTAATAATAGGGCTTTGTAAATTCGTATTTTTTTATACATATACAATAAAACGACTAAAATGCATCTGCATTGTATTAAAAATGAAATGCAGACAATTATAGCTGTCTGCTCGCATACGTACAGTCGGGACCTGAATTGTCATTATGATGGGTTTTCCACTGCAATGTAGATACTCTCGAATCGAGTGAAAAGACCTACTCAGGTAGAAATAAAGTAGAATTCATAGCTTAATTCATACTCATGCCTAATAATAACTTAATAAAATAAAATAAAAAAATGAAAATAGCCTTTATTCTACCACAATTTACAATCGTTAGGAATAATATAGATTTGTTTGTTTAGTTTTTTCTTGGCGTATCGTATATTTCTCCCATCGTTTCCTTGGTCTGCCTCTGTGTCTTTATCCATCAATAGGCATCCACTCCGATATTTTCCTTGCCCATCTATCTTTCTCCATTCTACAAACATGTCCCACTCAATTCCACTTCAAGTTCCTTCTTTTTTCTCGAATATCTGTTATTTTGGTTTTATTTCTTATTATTTCGTTATTTATCTTATCATGGAGTTTAATAACCAACATGCTTCTCTCCATTTTCTTTTAATGTATTGCTAACTTCTTTTTATCTTTTTTGCGAAAAGCCCGTGTTTGGCAACCGTACGTTAGACAGGCATAAACTGAGGTATAGTTAGCCATATATAGGTTCGTATATAGCCATGCCGGGCAACTCACATTAGCCCATTTAAACTGAAAAACTCGAATAACGAACGCAGAATCTCAGAAATCACAGTAAATTTTATGTTTTTTTCAAATTCTGAACGCCACTTTATACAGATAAAGCACAATTACATTACATACGAGCAGTAAACCGGAAATGAATGTTGTGGTATTGGTGTGTCGCATTTAATTGCATTTATTGATGCAAAGGATATCGAGGTATTACGTCGTTCTGGCTAAAAACGATGTCGGCCGCAGGTGTAGCGCCTGCAGCGGCCAAAACTTGCAGTATTGTGTTTACCCGCTTATATTTTAAAATCCTATATCTTCTAACTGAATAGAGTAAGTCTGCGAAACAACAGCTGTGGTAGGTGGTCCCTTTGTATTTACTGCTGATATCAGCAAATTGAAAGTATCGTTGAATTTAAAAAGCACGAGAAGTATGGTCTAAATTATTAAGTTGGGGTCGCCGATTCCAACCCGGGGGCACACTTCTTGGTATTTTTTTACGTTACGCATGCACTCATGGTTAATTTATCGCTTTGACGGTAAAGGAAAATGTCGCGAGCAAATCTACATATTTTAAATGTCTCCAGAAGTGAAGAATATAAATCTTTGATATCTTCTAACTTGTGTTTAATAATAACATTATACCATTATATGCGAAAACTTAAATCTTCGCAATATAGGTGCGATTTGTGATCAGCAATGGGACGGTTGAATTAAAGATCTGATGGTATTTATAATTAAAGTTTCCATACATTTATACAGAATTTTCAAAGGTAACGAGTTCGATTCCTCGCTACAAATATTGATTTATCATAAGCCCATGCAGTTTAGGTTTTCATTAAAATCGGGCTCGTGACCCTTTCAGTATTTTTCGCAATTTTTATAGTTTCGGATTTTGGCTATCCACGTCCGCTTGAAAAATTCACTCTGGATATAAAGTATTTGTGCAAATAAAACAGTGAAATTCGGAAAAAAGATTTGTTTATTGTTTGAAGTGAGCAATTAGATCCACGTACTCTCTGTTTGACGAAATAAAATGGAAAAGTTTTTATCAGTAGAAAACACGGTAAGCCCCGGGGAGTGCACGCGTTATTTCGCAGTTGAAACTTTATCTACAAAACAAACGAAAAACGATTTTTTAATATTTCATATAAAATAACAAGTCAAATAACGATGAAGCGTATTGTCTTTTTTCATATTTTATATAACTTTGCGTGTTATAATCCGGATATCTGATGCGTCGAGGATTGTTGAGCTTAAACTTGATCCTCAGGAAATGCATATTTGACGCCTTCGGCCCCGAACATACGATCTTATTGAAAATAGCGCAACAGGTCGCAAAATGTACACTAGGAAAACCAAAATACATTAAGCCCTGTGGTGTTTGAAGCTATTTATAATTTGTACTTGATTTTATCTCCGAAGTGGATGGAGGCCGTCTCTGGAGCAAGCGGCCGGCCTTGAACTTTATGTAATATTTTCTTCGTAAATGCTTGGCTACTGTGTCAGCGTTTGTACCCTTTCTCTGTGTTTTTGTGTGAGCATGAAACGATTTCCCGTGTTTTAATAATCTTTATCTTAAGGGTACTTGGTTACATAATATTGCGTTGTTTCTTGATTTTATCGCTTAACGGGTGTTTAATATACGCAATATTGTTTGAAAGACATACTAGAAATAAAATCTGACTTACACCACTATTTATATAGGGCAGATTCTAGTATAAAAACGTAACATAAGCACTTAAAACTCCGAACAAAGTTGATTTATCAGGTATCTCACAGCAATATCTTACTTTTATTAAACAGCAGTAAAAATGAAAACTAAGCACTATCAAGTCAATTTAATATTTACGACACGTTCCGCCTCGAACCTTCGCGAAGTTCCCGCGGGATCTTAAAACTCTACAGGAATGAAGATATTTTCGCTTATTAGATGTGTGATGAAAGCGAACAGCACACGCTCTACTATTATTAAAATACAGCAGATATATAAACACATTCAGCAAATCCCAAAAGACCGTTTATGTTATTTAACTTTAAGGAAAAAAAACATTAACAGAATGGCGACACAATTTCAAGCATAAATGCCAAAAAACTGTATCGTGAAGGCTGAAAAATTGAGTTTAAAATTTATTCATAAAAGCGTGTCAGAACTGAATTAAGCGATTGATATTGATGGATATGAATAAAAAAGGTATGCAATTTTAATTATTATGGATTCGCGTACCTGCCGGCATTGACAGCTTTTGAGGCAGAAAAGTGGTGGAATGGCGATTGTGTAGCGGAAAATGGAAATAAGAACAACGCGCGCTAGGGGGAGAATATGCAAAATACACTTGCTATCTTTTGTTATATGTATTAATGTCTGTAGCAGGTTACCGAAAAAAATGCAATATCATTTTTGTAATCTTTAATCTTGAATATTTTTTCCAGGTACAGGATCGATGAGGACTTTTCAAATTTCACGTATAATAATGTTTTAAATATTCCTACCAATTTTTACCTATATGCCAATTTTTATACCTTTGAATGTCTAAATTCACCGGACTAATATAAATACCTACAGATAATCGGTCACTCACCTGAGTTAAATATGTCTGGGAAAACAACCTCGTTTTAATTCGTTAAGATCGCGAGAGGAAGGTCAACAGAGTATCGATACATTGAACGTGGACACCGCCACTCTGCAACTTTGAAAACTTCAACAATATTATACATAATTATTATTTGGGTGCTTCAAAATTAATTAAACGAAACTAAGTCATATAAGAGAAGTTAGAAAAACTTAACTTAAAATCTAGGTGTAATCCAGTAGGCTTGCGGATATTTTCATCAGGCTGGGGGTCCCTAGCATAACATTCCACCTCTCAGTGGCTGTCATGCGCATTAGAGTCGGCACAGGATGTCTCAAGGCGTGAAGCGCGCTAATTATCATGTAAGTTATCGTGCGCGTGTGGTTGTGTGTGCGCATGTTTAGTGAAGACATAGCTTTATTAGGTACAATGTAACTAAACAGCTTGGCTGCTTTTGTTCTCTTTGTTCATGTTTACCACTTGTATGGTATCCAAACGACATAACAATTGATGAATGATTCCGTAGATAATCCGCGCGTGGTGTACCTTTTTTCACCATGCTCCAATTTTTTTTTGCAAACACCATACTTGTCTTTTTTAGTTTCCCATGCAAAATAAATGGTAATACAACAAATACATAATATTCGACTGACTGGTGGAGATAATTCGTCACTCAATGCTCCGCAATACCGAGCTGCATACTCCTAAGTTTATACGAAAACTACTCTTCAAAGGATCCCAAAGTTTTATTGACTTAAACGATTTCGAAAGTTCAAGAAGGTCCGCTTCTCTCGAGGCGAAATATATTACCATACAGAATAAAAAGCACTCGACGTGGTCGCCGCAAATAGGCGTCCTCACGCCTTGGCACTCGTTCACGAGATACACACGTTTTATTCCATATCTCGGCTTTCTGGGGCCGCCATATAAAAATACACAGGATTTTGATTTTTAGAGCATTATACGATTTTGTTGGAAATCTATAGGAACTGTTTAAACTAGCTTTGTTTATTTAGATTGGTAAAAAGGACGAATGTAAACTCGTTTAGACTATTTTATAAGTACATTCTTGAGGGAGGCCTATGTGAAGCAATGAATTACCTGTGGCTAAATAACAAGAAAGCATAGTTACGAAATATATGGGCTTGAACAGTGAACTGCATGGTTCCATTCAAACTTCGAGTAATCTTCTCTGCGCAATTTAGAGAATTTCACAATTGGAATTGTAAGTACATACTTGAATCTAAACTGTTCCAAAGAGCATTATATAATTTAAGACGAATTTGATGATATATCTTCGAATCATGTTTATCTAAAAATATTTTTTACAAATTGCATATGAGCCTGTTATACCGGGTATATCAAGACTGCGACCGAAAACGAAGCCAAGTGGTAGTTTTAGTAATTACAAACACGATGCAAATAAAAATTGCGCCAAAATAGTGACAGATATTTTTTTAGAATTTTTAAAAAATCATCATGCTTGTGTAGTAAATACCTAGTTTTTGCGAAAATACTAATTTAAACCCTTACGTACCATTGCGTGTTTAAAAATAAAGAGGTGTACATCATTATTTTAGGGAAACTATGTACAGATCACCCAAATACGACGATAAGTAAAAAATTACAAAAAAAAGTTGTCGATTTTGTTTGTGACATTTTTACTTGCATTGTGTCTGTAGTCACTAATACTACCACCTGGCTTCGTTTTCGGTCGCGGTCTTAATATACCCTGTATAAAACTCATGATTTCCCCATCTGCAACACCTTTCTTTGCGGTGGAGACGAAATTCTAAAAACATGCTTTAAGTTTGAACTTATTTAGAGAGAAAATTGTCATAAGTAATAAAATTATCGCTCGGAATCGCAATATAATATCATAATGATGTCTAACTAGCAGGGGCGTGCACTCCTTGTAGGCAGAAATGCAGTGCTTTACTTGCCATTCACAGATATTTTAATAAAACGTTCTTACGTTTTAGATGACTTTAATTAATAGTAAATAAATGAATAAACAAAATATAATAAATTAAAAACGCCTAATATTTTATAAATAGCAATAGCGTTGCAAAATAATGTACCTAATCAACCAACTCATGCCGTCGCGTCCCGCAGGAGATTTGTTCGTATGTGTGTAGTAATTTTGGTGTCCGTGCACGGTTCGCAAACGCACACACCCATGAATATCGAAAGCCGCATTGGCCTAAATGAAACCAACTCCAGCGGCAGGCTACGGAAGTTCGGCAGTTATCGGGAGTAATCGGAAATGTTCGTTGCCTATAACCCGAGTAAAAATAATAGACGGAAATCTAATACATCACGTATGCACATTATGCATTTTTGTTTAGTAAGGTTTTATTTGTTTAAATAGCAGAAATGTTTTGTGTTTCGCGGGGGCCATTTTTGATTTTGTTTTTTTCATGTGATAAGCACTGTTTACTATTTTGTTTGAGCCAGTTTATTTATAGTTTTCATAATAATAAGATTTTTTATTTTAACATTTAAAGTGTGCACATTTAACAGTTTATTACTGAGTTTCTATAATAATTGTAGTGATTTGCTTTTACTAGTGCGTTTGTTGATTTTTTTTAAATGTTATTTGATTGTGAGGTTTGTGTTGAAAATGTTTGTTTATTAAAAATAACAAGTTCTCACAGTTGTGATTCAGTAAAAAGATTCAAATTGTGTCTAAAGGTAGGTGTGTGCCCGAGTTACAACAATTATACCAGCAAAAAGGGAATGTAACTCGAAAGTTTCATGATGAAGTTATGAAACGTATAACTATTATTTTAGCTTATTATTTTACTTATTACAATTTCTTCCGCCGCGACGATCAATCGCTGTTTTGTCTGCGTTGCCGTAGAAGATGTACATGAATAGTAGTACATCTAAGACTTGTTCTGTTGGAATGGTTTCCGACTTAGGGATCCGTCGCGTGGCTGTGGCTATGCTAAAAATCTATTTAAAAGATTTTTTTTTGTGACCTAGTACTCCGCCGCATACCCAGTGTCATAATCCTGTGCACGCCGCTGCTAACTAGTATAATATATGTATACAATGTCTGAGGTATGATAAACGTATCAAGCACATTAAAAGATGACAAATACTACAACACGCAATAAACATATCAACGCCGTATCGTTCCCATGTATAACAGTAATTCTCTCCAAAGTATAAAATCAGTCATATGGGACTAAAAGTTAATAGAATAGAATTTACTAAATCTTCGCTGGCGTTGAAATAAAAATTAAATATGATAAAAAAGGACATTACTGAAATTGATTTATCTCGTAACGGATTAGCGTAACAATGTTTGTCGTGTGCATTATGCTTCATTGCTCGGCTCTGGCTGTCTCCCTATATACCGATGAATATGTAACGTTTGAATGCGGCCGCAGTTATTTTATGTGACAGAAAAAGTAATGCTGGTTCAAATTATAGTTTATACGTCATTTATTTATTAATTCTATTGGTACACTTAATATGAAATTAAATTAAAACATTAACAGTATAGAAGTTGCAGCGCTGGGTGTTAGGGCGGGACAGTCTTCATGAGAAATTCCAAACGGTGGTTTTATAGCATTAAGCAATTTATGTCAGACAAGTATCGATGAATATAGCGAGGGAAAAGAAAAGACAGTGTAAGGTGTTTAGGAAAATTACAAAATTATAATTATTATTCTAGACCGTGAAATAAAATTAACACGCACAGATCTCCCTGTAATATTACCTTACTTTTTCGTTGTTCGCATTTCTAATAAGCGTCATTCATTAATATAATTTATGCAGTAGTATTTCATATTTTAATGTTGTCTGATATAACATAAAATATTTGTAATAAATGTGACTAAGTGAATGAGATCAGTCGTTCTTCTCTGGGGTCAACGACACTTACTGCACGCTCATATAACTTTTATAGCCATGCAATGACACTCGACATATCTATTATTTTATGTTATTGCTATATTTGTGTATTAAAGTATTTAATAATACTCATTATTGCAATTATTCCCAAATATAATTTAAATAAATTTCCTTCCCCCTAAACATGAATATTTATACCTACAATTATATTTGAGGAAAAAAGTTAAGGGTAATGATAATAAACAGATATTAATATTTAATACAAATCAGATGCTTTGTATTATTATAAAACGTATATAGAAAATCAAAATATTCTTCATTAATGCAGTCTGTTTCAAGTTTTTATGAATTATTGACGATTATATGGAATGTTTTATTACTGAGCGGGAAAAGCTTGCCCTAGAAAATTTTTCAGAAAAGTATGAGATTTTCTAAAATAATGTATACTTAATTAAATTGAATAACATGATGCACTAAGCTTATTCACCACATTTCTATAATCAAAATAATAACAAGTTCTATGCCTAATTAAATGCGTATAAAGATAATTACAATTTAGTTTAAATAATTATGTTTTCACTTCTTTTACGTCATTCTCGACTTCGTACTTTAATATTAATCGAATCACAGTGATGCATTTCATTCCCGTTTTCTGTATGAAAGGATTCGTGAAAACCCATTTTGTAAATCAAAATCTATAGCGTTTGCCGAATCCATTTTATTTTTGCCCCACCCCGCACCCGCACATGTCAAACGTCAATGGTTTCAACCGCTGCATGTCGCTGAACTTAACTCGCCTCATAACTTTTTAATATGCGGTCTCGGCTGAAGTTTGTACTAGAAGCCACCGGTTCAATCTCCTCTCAATTTAAGCTCAATTTAAGGAGCTTGTAATTTATATATGATTTAATACTTTTTTGACACACGAATTAATAATGATGCCTACTTGTAATTTACGATCTGTTTTATCCCTACTAATATTATAAATGCGATAGTGCATATGTATGTATGTTCTGTTTTCACGCTAAATCGGCTGGACTAATTTTGATGAAATTTAACATAGAGATATACTGAACCATGGGAACTTACATAGGCTACTTTTTATCCTGAAAAAATTAGTGATCCCATAGGATGAGTCAAGAATTCCATACAAATATACATATTTGCTACTCTATCAAATTCGGGTGGCACGGAAGAGGAGAGCACGAGGAGGATGGACGGACGGATGATGGACATGCATCAATTGCATGCTCTTCGTTATGGGACAGAACGGGATACAATGGGACGTGACGGGACAGGACAGGAAAAGAAATATAGTCGACGGCGGTCACATTGAGTTTAAATATAAACAGTTAACATCCTGGCAAAGCCGGGCCCGACCGCTAGTTTATAATAAAATGGTTTATTTTTAGAAGACATTAAGTAGATTCTGTTAACATTTTTCTTTGGTGCTGTATTTCGCCTATAAGTCACTTCTCAATAATGTAACACACTACGAGTGGAGTTGGCCTTAATACCGACAAAAATATCAACAAATACCTATCCACGTTATAAATATCTCTTTGTATTGGTATGATCGACCAGAATAAAATATTTATTCGAAAAAAGGTATTGTTTATTTTTTCGTGTTTTCAATGAGGTGTAAACTGAATTCCTTTTAGGTGTTACATTGCGTTACTATAAAGAAAAAATGTAAACTGTAACATGTCTTAAGTTTATTCATCGCTCAATACATGAGAAAATTATTACATTTGAATTCGTATTGATCAAACACGTAGTATTTCCAATGTGTTCCACTTTTAGGATTTATTTAGAGGAAATTTGCGAACCACGTTTAGAAGGCTTCATTAACAAATGATATAGCATACATTATAAATGACATTCGCACATACTGCCGGTGCTGCAACGTTTTGAGTATCATTACACCACTAAATATTCAAATAGGTATCTACAAATGTACGCTAAATTGGGACTGCGTTAATATTTCACTGGAAAAGACCGGCGGGCACATGACATATTTGAAGGATTGTGCTAAATGTCGATGCGTTGGCTTTTTGCGATGCAATATCAATATGTCGCATTTATGTTTAACTCTTATTTGTAAATGGTAAAGCACGGTACAGCATAAACTCTTCTTTATTTAATTTCATTTATTAGTGGAAACACGCTACAGAATACTGCTGCTTACAGAATGGTGGATAATTATTGCTTCACAGTAGGAAAGATTATATTTGTCTCGGTTGCTTAGAAGTTCAAATTTATTACTTTAGATGTTGTCACAAGGATAGTATTGAAAAATAAGTAATTTGGAAACATCTACTATTACGGTATGTTTTATTAAAGTGGACAATCACTTTATATTAGTGTGAACTGGACAATTTGTGTAGCGTCTACCTTATTCATATTACACTGAGCGTTCGGCTCCGAGGGATCACAATTTATGTTTGGAACCAATTCAAAACAAATTATGATTATATAAATACTGACAAATTTAAAGTGAATTACTCGATATATTTATAATAGTACTGAATATGAACTATACATTTAGCTAAAAAATAACATTTTCTAACACACCAGTTTGTTACATTGGAATAGATCCACATGGAAATTAACTGAAATGAGGACAAATGTGTAGTTTATGGTATCTTAAAAACAAACATGGAATCATGTTTCAATGCCAGGTGAATTGTCTTAAAGTCGGCTATATTGTCACGCAGTATATTATTTGGGAAATTCTATACCTGTCATTGCACATAAAGTCGTGTGGTACATTAGCATATTGCATGAATAAAGCATTATTATTATTATTAAATAATGTTATGACAATGACAAGGCTCTTGTTAGGGCGGCTTGTTAGAACTGAGAGCAATTTGCAATTTATAATTGCGTTAGGATATTGTATTGATCACTGACACGATTAAGTTAAATTATACGTGATGCACTGTGGTAACATAATACCGGAATTATTCCAAACAAAGTTGTGTTTAATCAAGTTAATGATTAACCAGAAGGGCCACAGTCGCTGCATACTAATTAGTGTATATTTCACGTTATAAATAGCGAAAAAAAAACTGTTTATAGAAAGAAAATATTTAAATGCAGTAAAAATGAAGTGCTAACAAAAGCATCCTTTGTTTAATTATGAGTAGCAAACTTTAATTTATAAAATAATTTCATCATTAAATTGCATCCTTTGTAGGAAAGAAGGAAGAAACTATTAATTGATATGTATAATACTTTATTACTAATCTTTGGAGGAATAAGCAAAGGTGCCCCTTTGCTCGCCAACTAAAAGAACCCTACATTGTTACAGGGAGCAAGCCTATCGCAATATCGAGCACTTGTTCCAGTCCCGAGCTACATAAATGAAATATTATATATTTCAGCGGCGAAGCTCTAACAAAGTAGATTTTCTTGCCTAATAATGTAACCCCGGAACTCACGATTTATTGCCCATACATACCACCACTAGATTAATCTACCGAACTATATTAATAAACTTGTTTTTTTATTTTATTATTAAGAGTCTAAAGTAAACACAGTGAGAAGAGAAAAATTAAAAAGTAATAAAATAATTTTTCCGCGCATCAGACACATCATAAGTTAAAACGCGCGGATTTTTTTAAACATGTGATGGCATTGCGACGTTATAGGTTACATGGATGCCGAAAGGGGTATGTTAGTGTCACTGGCCTTCCAGCCCGGTACGTTGCGGAAAATGCAGCCGTGCCGAGTCCCTAACAAATCCTACACAAGCATACCAACTTACGCCCCTCAGTGGCTGTCGCACGTATTTCGGGCGACACTGGATACCTCAGGGTGAGAAGCGCCTCGATCGCTTTCCTGTGACCGCCCGGCGCCGAACCATGTCTGGTCCTTTTCATTGGGGAAAAAAGTCGTCACTCACTTATATATCGATTTGGATGCCCGTTTAAGGTGTTATGGATGTTCACGACGAATGTGAGGGCACGCGCTCTGTCGTCCATCTCTGAATCGGAATTAGCGAGGGTGCACCGGTTCCGCAGTACGCTCAACGATTCCATAGGTTACACATATTGTGACAAAAAATCGTGTCTACAACACAGCCGACATAGGGTAATAATAAAATAAAATAGGTGAATGTGACATACTGTGGAAAAATAATTAAGAATCAATATGGAGATTTTTCCTAGTCATGGGATGGACGCAGCGGGTAAATGACTTTTATTTTTAACTGGCACGAACCATATTGAATTAAATTGACTTGCAAAAAGCGAATATTTCATAGCAAAAACAGAGAAAAAAATCTATAAATGAATACGACATCAGATGAGTGATATTGGACATGTCTATTGGTTTCTGCGAACAACGGCTTTGTGAATTATGTGAAAAGCTCGTTAAAAAAATATACAAAAATCCTAGCTTTAACGGCTCCCGACAGTTCCTGAAAGCGGACAAAGCAAGCTAGCACTCGTCTGGATCAGGTGAAAATGTGACCGTCGTGTGTGTGGGGCCGAAGTTACAAAAAATTGTATAGGGAAAAATTTAGGTTAGAAAAATATATTAAACTGTGCATATTTCATTTATTTTATTTTTATTCAGGTTTAATAGCACCCGATATACTATTGCGGTACGGACAAATCACCTTAGAAAATGACATCAAGTAACTAAGTTAAGTGTCCCGAATATCGGATGCCTTGGCAGCGGATATCTCTGCAGGGGATGCACGGGGAACTTCCTGTACCAGCCAATTCAATATCCGGAGCAAGGCTAATGAATGATCGAGACCGCATAGCGTCTTAATGGATCAGTAGTCAAAATGACAATCAAAAGCGAATTATTCATCATCGATATGACTACGTGTGTATAAAAGGATTTTCGTTGATATCACTTGAAATAATATTCGAGTGTTTGTTTGCAGGGATTTTGATTTTGTTTGGCCTTCTTAAAAAAATTTAGTTGGCATTTACAATGTTTTTGAATTACGAGATTTCTGGGTTTTGCCGTAGATTCTCCAATACCAACATTCGCAAAACATTTTGTATGAAATATACCTATATTCTAATATAATGACGATGAGGTTGTATTAACGCGCTCATCTTTGGACTACCAGTCGGAATTGAATTTATAATTTTGCATTCAATAGCTCATTTTCTGAGGAAGATATTTACTACTACTACACCTTTAGGAGCCAAAAATAACGAGAAAGTTAACACAATAAGGGAAAAGCGTTTCAGATTTAACTAAGCCTGGTGGTAATGAGTGCGAAGAGAAGTAAAGTAATTATATCCGGGCAAAGCCAGGTTCGGCCGCTAGTTTTCGAGTTGAATTAAAGGCCCATTTACCGAATACACGTTTCATGCCTGTTGCATCCAATAAAGTTAAAACAATAATTTATTTGTATCGTGCAAACACTGTCTAAAATATTTGCTCTATAACAGCACTTGAATTGCATTGGCTTATGCGGAGCAAAAAACGTAACACATTTTTACACGTCGAAAATATTGTTTTAATTTAATAAAACGGGCAAAAAACTTTGTATAATATTTAGCTTCGTTGTGAAATGATGTTTGTCTTCTATCACTCGAAAAAAGCTTTTTAACGCAACATATATTTATTATATCTACACCAATTGATAACCAAAGACCTAGTTATCGCTACCCTTCACCTTTATTTTATCAAGTATCATGGTCCAATAATTCAATGATATCTATACGGTATGCAGTCAACGCAACAATCTCTTGCATTTAAACGTTGAACTTGCAGTATAATTAATATATTTAGTTGGCGCCTCGCGTAATTAATATATTTAGTTGGCGCAATAATAGACTATAATATAATTTTGGAATCCATTCCAATCTACATATTAAAACTATTTGAGCGGAGCGTTCGACTTTTGGTAGAAGTCTTCATTAGAATTTTACTTATGTTTTATATTCTATTTCTTATAATAATAGAGTGCGAAAGAGGCGACCATCAACTTGAATAACGTAAAAACATAAAAAGAAACGTTGATTAATTTACTTATTGACTCGACATGTTTGGCACTCGGCGGCCCGTATTCAATATGTTACGCATATCCATATTGTGATTTGTTGGCTAGGCAAGTCAATAAGTAAATTAATCAACTTTATAAGTTCAATGACGTATATATTAGTTACTTTTTAGTGTTATTTGTATCTATTTTTCTGACCCACTCTTTCACCGTCCCCCTTCTTCACTTCCTCATTTTAGTAAACTTTTATTTTAAGATTTGAACTTAATAAAAAGGAGCAATTGGAATCCTGTTTGAATTTGAGGACTTACGTTCACCCGGACCGAGGATCATCTTCATAATTTAATCGTGGAATCAACCTGTCAATACGTTTTGTTCGATGAGAAAAGAAATCACTAAAATCGGTTTAAAGTTGCCGAAGATATTGAGTAAATATCTAAACGTAAATAGCGTGTGTGTATATTATTCATTTTCACATCCTCCTCGCCCCTACCCGTTTTTCTCTCTCCTACTGTAGCTTAACTTTTATACTGAAACTAATGCAAAAATAATCATTGGAATCCTATTCAATTTTGAGGAGTTATACTTTCCAGGTCCGATGTTATTCATCAGATCTTTACCAATTTTGATGAGACTAAATGACAAGCACCAGCTATCAATCAAAGAAGGAATAATCAAAATCGGGTCACCCAGTACAAAGTTATGAGGTAACAAACATAAAAAAAAACATACATTCAAATTAAGAACCTCCTCCTTCTTTGAAGTCGGTTAATAAAAATTCCTATGGAGAGTATTAAAAAGGCACTGTTTTTGTCAATGCATAAGATTACTGCCGACGGAATGAATAGTAGTCACACCACCATGCAAAATGGAATAATATGGATATCGTGATAGGTCGACGTGGACCATTACTCAATTTTAAATGAGACATTTCTCACGATCGATACTTTTGCATTTTATTTAAAATACTGAGGTCTAATGTATTTTTTATAGAGCGGGTTGACAAGCGATCTCCAATTGGTAAATCACTAACGCAGAGTATAAACAAAGAGGGAATCATAGCCACATTGGTCGTCATTTAAGAATTAAGGCTTTCTGGCTGACGGTTCCTATCCGTATCGGCTTGGAATACCACAAATGCATGACTAACATACCAAAAATCAAAACAACGTGGTGAGCTACTAGTAACATGATGGACTTTGCAGCAAAAGTGTGAATATTTGTGTGACTGTTATGTTGGTGTAGACATCATATTATGCGTGGCGGGCAGCGGACAGATACTACTTGCTCAAGACCAGGACGGCTGGCGCGTACTTAGGAAGGCCTTAACGAAGTTAAACACAACAATAGGTTAAATTTTTGATTAAAAATCAATTACTATGCGGTGTTTGGTTGATATATTAATTCATTCTGAAAAAAAAAAAGTGCTTGTGCCTTAGTTTCCACGCGTTTCGTGTGTGCGTGACTGCATCTCAGCATTACAGCACAGTGAGCATTAAGCATCGCACATCCATCGGAGGTTTTACACTCAACGACCCCGAACAACGTGCGTCATGCTTTATAGCAATAAAGATGCCGTTTTATGTTCTTCTTTATTGCTTCTGTCCGGCAAACGATATATGATGGCAAGTGATTACGGTTCCCATGAATATCTAGAATACTGGACTCGTAAGTGTGTTATTGTCTTCTGTTAATAGGATAGGCAATAGCTGGGAAAAGAGTGGGAAAAAGTAAAGTGTATAGGGTGTCCGATATTCTCTTATGGCAAAAGAACCACGTCAGCAAAACTGCTGCTTCCTTGAGACAGTTCTATTGCCCCAATCGAGTCAGATTATTACAATGATTCATAGTAACTATAGTATGACTAGCAAAATTCAAATATTTTGTAAGGTTCATTTGTCATTAGCATGTTGTCTAAACAATACTTTCAATAAAATTAAATTCACTGTCTGTAAAAAGAATCAAACAAGATGCAAAATTTCTTTAACTACATAGTGTGTCATGTATTTATTAAGTATATTTACAAATAATACCCTGTTTATAACGAGTGCCAGCCTCTCGACGGTAGCCATAATAACAAAAAAAAATCCGTAGTCAGTGTTATCGACGGGATTGTTTAATCGCCGTAAACCGATGAAATAGCGCACCGTGGAGGAAAGATATAATAAATAAACGTGAAAAAATGCCATTTCATTTTGCCGCGCAGCAACTGATAAGTAGACCTACACTTCGGAATGTCGTGGGTAATACTACAAGTATCTGAACTCACACCTTGGCGAAATATGATCAAGTGGCTCGAGTCTCAATCTACGTGTTGGGAGGACTATTATTAGTATCAAGAATGACGGCAGCCAATCAGCTAAGTATTAATCAGGTCCGCCGACCTCATTTTGCATTACGTCAGGGAGATGGTTACCTGGAACTCGAAGGAGGGGTATATGGAGACAGTGTCTATGTCCGCCGTACTCTCTTTC
Organism: Deilephila porcellus; assembly: GCA_905220455.2. Lineage (NCBI taxonomy): Eukaryota > Metazoa > Arthropoda > Insecta > Lepidoptera > Sphingidae > Deilephila > Deilephila porcellus. Next base: position 17,461,259 of record LR999970.1, on the reverse strand, counting down.
AACACTGGACATTGATCCGCCGCCACCTGGACAAAAAAAAAACAATATTAAGCTTTTTAGTTAAAAAAGTACGAGAATTCGAGGAAAGAATAGTAAACAAACATTGCAACGTAAATGTAAAAAAATACTAAAGTATTTTTCAAAGAAAATCTCTTAATATTCAGTGTAACGGTGTACGCAGTGTTTTGAAGGGGGACATCACAATTTTAATAACAAAAATATTTGCACAGACGTCTTAAATTACAACACAAGGCAGACCAAAAGAACCCTAAAAAAGTTAACGATAGATTTCTTGATTGAAGTATATTTATCTCTTTATCTTTAATATACTATGACTTCTATATGATATGTATGAAGTAATATTGTATATTTAGTGTTAGGTGAAAATATTTAATAGTTGTTTTTACTACAGTAACTTATTTTTTTTTATTATCCGGTAGCTTTATTTTTATTTCAGTTGCAGCAGAAAATTAATTTAAAACAATACCAGAAAAGACAAAGCTATAGGTAAATCTTTTTGTAAACATAAACAATGGATGTGTGAACTCCTAAAACAAACCAAGTTGTAGAGCGGGAACTGAGAAAAGTTATTACATTCGTTTTCTGTTTTCACCTTACTGAAAACAAAAGGTAAAAGATATACAACCGTGTGATGAAATGCATAAACTATTTAAATAACCGACAACTTTTAGAGCTGGTTACATTTGTACACCACTACGCTACGTGGTACATATTATATGCATACTTATATGGTTTTTCGCATTATATCTCAGTACCACAGATTGTACACTTTTCACTTTCAATTTGATGTGATTTTTGAGGTAATACACAATTATTTTTTGTATTTGAGATGGTTGCAACAGTTTTGTATAAGTTATCCGGTATACTCTATCGAAGCTTCTTGCCGGAGTATAACACAAAGTGGCTGATTATCATTTTTCCTTTGCAAAAAGGACATTGCATTTAAAAATATTGGTACATTGATGCCCTATCTAGATATATTAATTAAGTGATTTGCAATTTTATATTTTTATACTGATTCTATTACGCAGTTCTATTACCATTGTCATCTGTAATTAAACAATAGACTATGGCAGCATGAAGGTTTTATATGTTTTTATACCGATACTTTTCAAAAATATACACAAATAACTCCCACGGCAATGCCACATGGAGGGGGAGTACCTTACATATTGTAGATAGACAATTTTACTAAATTAAGACATCATTTTTATTTTGGAATTCAGCTAACATTCGTATGAAATTAGACAAATGTTTTATGAAATTTATACGAATCACGAATTTTTTAGGTATAAATTAAAAACCCAATATTTTAAATTATTAGGTTTTGAGTCTTAATGAGGGTCTAATTAATAATTATATATTTTCACCACAATGTTAGCTTATATATACATTTTAATGAAAAGCGTAGCAGTCGACGTGGTCTCATTCATGCTCAGTTACTTTCTGTAATAATATAAATCTTTACTTGAACGTAATGATGGAGTAGGTGAAGAATAAATTAGGACGCGCTAACGATTGTTGTCGTTTAGCTTTTATTCTACAGAGCAGTTAATGTGCGAACACGACACCATCTTACTTATCTGTTAGAAATATGTATCCGTCTAAGTGATTTCAAAATGTCTTTTAAGCAACACTGAGCTGAGATTAAGATTTTGCTCCAGAAGGCATAAATTTAACTATAATAACCTTGACCTACTTAAAAACAATTTTAAAAGATTTTTTCGTGTTCTATATTTGTGTTAAACGAGATATTTGTGGACCAATACTTAAAATCGTTTCATATAAATAATTTATATTACAAAAAAATAAAAAATAAACTTTCGAACATGATTGTGATATTCTACGAATACGAATACGAATACTAATATTAATATCTGAACCCCTACGACTGCACTAGACTGAAAAAAGAAGGTCAATGGATATAAAGCACGCACAGCAATATAAATATTTTCGAGTCAAAATTTATTGCAGTTTTAATATTTTATTTATTTGATCCTTAACAAATGTATGATAAGGTAAATTTGGCCAGTCACAATTCTTTTATCTTTCGGAAAATTGCGGTATTCAAGTTGAAGCAGAAGGTTAGATATTTTTTTTTAAATTAGAGGAGCATAAAAGACAAATGCAAAGATATTTTTAACTGATGCGGTTTATAGAGTACGTATAGCGGCCCGGCCCGGCTTCGCTCGGGTGCAGGTACTTTTCACTTCAGCCCACATTAGACACATAGTATTTCGGGTATTAACTGTTTTATATTAAACTCAACGTGACTACTGTCCTCGAAACTACTTTTTTTTATCCCGTCCTGCCCCGCTACATTCATTCCGCATAATAAAAATGCGCACGCGAAACTTGATCATTATTTTATTGCGAAAATATTTTAAAACGGTTAATATCTCCTAAAATAGACATAAATATCAAATTAAATTGTTAAAAATTAAATACTTGTAATGAATTATGTCGATAAGATCTAGATTAAAGGACTTAAAGCCTCTATGAAGAAAGTTAAAAATATCTGTATCTTATTCATAAAATGAATCGTTAATGAAATAAATAACTACGAAAATGATTACTATTAAAAGTTTTTAAGAGTAGGAAAATATTAAGAGCTGAAAATGTTAAATGTTAAACGTAAGCCTACTTTGTTTTTCATAAACGTAAGTAATCATTATTAAAATTGGGGGCGATGACCGCGGGTAATTTCGGTATTCACAAATTCACTAACTTATGAGGATATAATTCTGAAAAACCTTTACTGTAAATACTTACAAAGTCACTAAAATGAAATTGTGAACAAAAAGTTTCAAAGGAATAATAATATCTAATTGATAATATTTAGATACGAGAAAACCTGCCACCAGTAAAAGGTGCAGTTGTATTTTTATCCTTCACTTTATTTATAATTTACGCAGCGTGCCTGAGAACTAAACAAAAACAATGAACTTTCCAAATTACTCTTTCCAAATACTCATAATTCTGGTACCAAAACCGTGATAAGACTTAGATTTGACAGCCTCCGTGGCGGAGTTGGTTAGACGCTGGCTGTGAAACGAAAGGCCGCGGGTTAGATCACCGCGCGGGAGAAGTGATCAGACAGAAATTTGTTTCGAGTCTGGGTGTTTGTGAGACCGAAAAGTCTCTCGTAGTTTCTCATACCCACGACATAAGACTCGCTCTTAGTGTGGGATCAGGGCTATGTGCATATGTAACTGTTGGGGTGTATTTATTTATTTATATTTGTTATTTTATTATCATAGACTAACAACCATTATTGTCTGTTATATAAAATTTTATATTTCTTATATAAGATCAAATTATACAAGTCAAAATAATTGTCTGCAAACCGAATAAAAGCATTTCTAAATGCATTTTTTATCGAACACTACGCCCATGTAGTTAACGATGCTGCATTAATATGGATTTTAAGCTGGATTTTTACCGCAGAAAACAGATATTCGACTTGAATATAGCAAACGAGAATTAGGCCCAAAATGTGGAATATCATAGGAAACCAATGAAATTATGGCAAATTTTTAATTGATACGTTCCGATTCGATGTTTGAGGAACCGAAATAAATATTTATACGTTTTTATTTTCTAGGAAAAAGAAGCTGGACAATGAAAAGGAATTCTATGCAGGCTTACTTTTTTCTGTCCAATCGAAGTCCGAAACAGTTGCGGCGATTTCATATAAATCTCATCCTCTGTCTGTAGTCCATTGTCTGTAACAAAATGTAAACATTAATATACAGAAATTACAGAATGCTTTAAAGAAAACAAGATATATCTGTTTTTGGATGAAATTGTAATAACATTTTCGTAATGATTGTATATTGATCGTTCATTTGATTGTTTATTAAAATATGTGTGGGGCTCAATTTTTCACTCTATCACGGTGTGATTCATACATGATTAGTTCACATAACAGCTAATATGTGAAATTATTGACATGGCGAATGAAAGCGTATTTACGTGGTTACTGGCACCATACTGTATCAATGAGACGCACAATTGCTTCATTTACAGCACGCACGTGTTGCACAATATCGCATAAACATGACAGTCGCGTGTACTGACTACATTCCATATCACAGTTGACACCAGGCGACACCGCAATACGCTATGGTAACTAGCATCATGCACAATGCTGTCTGATTTCCGCACACGATTGTAAAATAGAATAGAAAAATATACATCGAGCGTCCAGACAGCGCTCGCGATTCAATGGACAATACTTTTGATTTTCTATGCAGTGCTTACAAAAACGGGACGCGCTTCGTTAGCATTGCATTTACACATTCCAGTTGGGTTTGTTTACGGAAACCGAGTTTGTTTTTCCATTATTGTTGAGTGTGTAGGAAACACGATTTCAAAAAACAATAGTCGAGTTTTATTCGATCGAAGAATATAAGCGGTGATAAACGCTTTCCCGAAGTGTCGCCAGTTCTTGTCTAACACAACGTCGAGAGGGAAAGCGTAGAAAACTGCGAGCGAGCGGAGCCGGTGCGTGGCGTGTTGGCGAGGGCTCGGAGGAGCGCGGCACACTGCTCAGTGCGCACTCAACAGCGAAAAAACTCGTCGCACAACTTAGGATAGTGGTTTAGCAAGCACTTTTTATACGCTTAGAAAACTGGCTGAGAATATTCGGTACTGCGGCAACAGTTCTTTTTCCCAGTTAATTCAAAGTCAAGCAGTAATAGGTAGCAGCAGACGCGACGCTGAGGTCATAACCTGATAAGGTAGACAATAACAGGACAACTTACAAACTCCCGTTGACTGGATAAAATTACCAACGCGGTAAAATAAATTAAATGCGAAGGCCTAAGAGTAGGTGGTATTGACTAAATAACATTTAACTAAGCGGAGATGAGCGAGACCGCCGGCCGCAGTACGATATTGCGCCGCTAACAACAACTCATTTCCAAGTTCCCTCCAACAATTCACTCCGACATAGTGCTCGCTTTGCATGCACAGTAAGCGCACCCACCGAACCGAGCTCCGAGGGTAATGCGACCAGCGCGGGAATGACCCAGCCAAACTTCATTAATCATACTCAGCTATTTTACCCGACAAATAATCTGCGCCCATTTATTACAGACAGCCAATATTCCAGCATTTCATCGTCACATCTAGAGATTGAATATATTTTCGACTTCATTTTACACAGTATAATTATATTTTAAATAAGAAATTGGTTAATATGGGTCTGACGTGGCCTATAATAAGATTTTTCTATGGAGACGTTAATTCTGCTTTAAAAAATATCCTTAAATATAACTTTATAGGTACATAGTATATTTATGACGTAATCATGTTTGGTGGTCAACAGCGGTTTAGGTATTTTCGATATTTTCACATTGTTCCCGAAAAATACTCGTAGTGATAAGGTGTATTTACGGGTGGATAGTAATTTTCTTTTACATTTGAACGCGTTTGATACAATTTAAGCGGCACATCACCGTACGATCAACACGTGCGGTAGAAGAAAATTTTTAAGAGTCGTTTTCTCTAGTGCTGCACGGCGAACGATATTGAAGACGACACCGATAGTTTGGGAGTGAGAAGAGGAGTTCTTTTGTTCACAGCGTTAGTCCGAGATTCTTTCCGCTTCGCAAGATTTAATATTTCTAAGAGAATTAGCTAACGTTCAGTGCCTAACTCTGTTAGAAAGTTTGAATAACATTTTCAATAAAAGAAGTATGTTTATTGAACGACGTAGTTCATATATTAATGCAAGGTGTAGAATTAGAGACGCGGGTGCACTAAGTTAATTTGATCCACTAATGACGATTCAATCTCCTCCAACCTAATCATCCCTTTGTCTAGACGTCTGTATTCGGTAGCGTTGGTGCTCATGCCATCCAGAATGTTATATATTTCCGACCGCTATTTCGGAAATGTAGTAATATATTTCCTAGGAATTGTATGTAACAATGACAGATTACATACCGTTAACATATTTCAAAATTATTTATTTGCAGAATACAGGTAACAGGAATCGGTAGTTGGAACAGATGTTCCGTAGATACAAAGTTTTCCGTTTTCAACCCTGACTGGGCATTCAAATTACAACTACGTCGATTAAGTAAATTTGGTTTTATTTCAAAATTATTTTTAATTATTTTATGTGTATTTCACTTATGGCCTAAATATTGTTTTATTACAACTCGAATTAAAAGAGCCGCTTCATAAATATAAATAGAGGTAAGTGTTAATATTTTAAGAATACGGAAATATTTTGTAAATATGTACGTGTGAAGTGTGAATCTCTCGTCAACATACAAAAAGATTGCAAAAATACCTCATACATAGCATCCAGGAAGGAAATATTATGTCGTGCAAGATGAACTGCGGCAAGTTTTGAATACAGATTAAACTCAGTGCTTGTGGAACTAAAGGAAGCACTTATAAAAGGATCTACCTGGCTACTAAGCAGAGGCTCGCTTTGAGCGAAATATAAATATGTTTACCCAGAAAATTTGCACATGCAAGTCTTCAAATATCTCTCACCAGTTAGATTGTGTGTGAAAATATTTACGTTTGGCCAAAAGTACTTTACATTGAGCAGCAATTACAGTTTTGCAATGTTTAAAGTTATATCAGCCACGTTCAAACTAGGTTTTATAGCCCGAGAACTGTTTTCAACTAAAACGTTTAGTGGTTTCCTTTACTTTTACAAACATTCATTAAATACAGTTTATTAGTCGCCTTTAAGTATTCAATACGCCGTTCGTAATTTAAACAGTAAAACTTTTTAATTACATTGTTTACTCCATTCGAATGAACTCATTCATGAACCATATTTATCTTCTATGAATGCTATGCTTTATACTTTTACGTTAATGACTACTAGGGAAAATTAAGAGAAATCCTCTAAACGTGTTTAAACACAACATGGTTTCTTTGATAATGATGATACTTTTTCTTCACACAAAGTTTTTTAAGAGAGTCTTGCCTTCGTTCTAGCAATATAACCTATGCAGTATACAGCCCATATAGGTTATAGTGTAATGTGCGTAAACATTAAAATTTCAAAACCAACGTAATTGGTGTCCAGGACTGAATCATTTCTAAATCATCAAAATGCTAAATTACTTCGTAATTGACTAATAAAGGTAGCAATTTTTAATGCTCACTACTTATTTAATAAACCAATGATGGCATTTTAGCTCCTTACTTACTAGCAATGGATTGATGGGCTTTATTAAGGGAACTACATAATTCAGAACACCTTCATATTGAAGGGAGAGTCGATATGACACTAATGTATGGAATTAGAATTAGTAGGGCCTCGCTATAAGCACACAAAGAGTGAACAATGGCTATCGTGCATAGTACGGGTGCGGGCAAAGATGCTAATAATATAATCAAATTATACTGTGCTATCTGTATTGGCCTTTTTACCGGACAATGCCACGAGCTTGCAGGTGCATTTAAGAGGCGTCGCGTCGCGTCGACAGCAAGACGCATTACGGCAGGTAACGTAATAAAAGGACTTGAAATTTGGAGGTAATGCACACAATAGATACTTTCAAAGAAAGAAACAGTCATAATCAACAATATGTTGTGGATTAATAAGTACTCAAACGTAGAAAATACAAATCTTTATATGATTCTGTATAACAACCTATGCGTATCGACTGGATTGGAATTACAATATGCAAATAGATGGTCCTAGTGCAGGAGAAATCTTGAGACGTATCACATTTGTATGGAATAGTGAGAAGCAGCAATTTCCACGCAAAGCGAGGAACGCGACCCGCGATGCGCCGGGCGTGCGCGACGAATCCTTTTCAGGGGATAAAAAACGATTATATTATAAGATATAAAAATATATGTACAAGACCAACACGTTATTTTTGGTGACGAATTTTAAATCTGAAAGCTTTGTTGATGACATGTAGCATTTATGGAAGACTTCTGCAGAAAAGAAGACATATTGTGTAATTAAGAAAGCATCATAGTTTTTAGCTATTATAACTGCTAGTTCAAGGGATTGTTTTAATTTCCGTGCAGTGGTAGTTATAAATTAGGCGTAAATATATGGACTCATACTACAAATGAACATTGTGCAAATGCCGTTACCCCGGTCAGCACTGCACTTACTAATGGAATAAAAAAAATCTGTAGCGCCAATATATCGCCATTTGTAGGCGCTTGAGTAGATCACGAAAACATGAATAACAAAGGAAGCTAACTAGGTTTTTTAACATTTATAACGAACCTTTACGGCAAGCTGGATCCAATCAAAACTGCGGTGGATATGATCTGTTCCTGAATCGGAACACGGTCGGACGGCAAATAAAATGGCCGCAAACAGCGTAAGTCGCCACTCAGTTTGCGGCTCAAGTTAAATTTGCCTTTTCGACAAAGAAACCATATCCAATCCTTTCAGCACATATGGATTTATGCAGCAGAAATATAATAAAACTTTTAGTTATACTGAACAATCCTTTTATTGTGTGTGTTGTTGTTAGTTTACAGGAGCACCTACCTGTTCTGTATTTATATCTTATGGAAAAAAAATACTCCAATTAAACTTTGACGAGGGTACACTACGAGTATTACATGTTGAAAAACTATAAAATACAGAAAATCCTATTTATTACGTTAAGCAAGTCTTTAAAAATGCAGGGAAAGTAAGTACTATATTCAAAGACTAATCGCTAAGGAGTAACAACCGATTCATTATAGCGCACAATATGCAGTTGATAGAGTTGTCGAGACATTCTGTAGTATTGTTACAAGACTTGTCTATGATTGAAATAAAAATTTGTCTTTTACCTTTTGCCATGAGACCATTAAGCCGCTTGTAAGACATCGAGTCTTCATCTTCTCACTATACAAATACACACTATACAAATACTTCCCTCGGTTTGAATCAAAGACACAGAGAGCGCGGTGGTACGAACCATTTATATATTATTCAGAAACGAACAGGTGGAATACGATAAATCGGGTTCTGGCTGGTGACCTAGCATTCTTGGTACTTGCATAAAACTTTTATGCGCTGGTAAGACAGTTTACGAAAACAGAGCTTCGGTTTAGATCGGCAGTTCAAAATGGCAAACACACAAGGCAATACATTACACGGCTGTGTCGACCTCCATTCGAAGAGCCGAAGCGGAGTTATATATTTACACTTTCCTCTCAAATATACTATTTGCCTACGACATGATTTCTGTTTGAAAACCTACAGAACATTTTATAACTTTAGAAAACTATTTTACGGCTTTAGAAAACGGTAACTTCCGTGAAGGAAATCAAATAGCCGTCCCGCGCCTTCCTTCCATGGGCGAAACACAATTTCGTCTCATACCAACTGATTGTCAGTTCAAATCATATTTCACTTCCATAACAAACCGGAAAAGAACCACTTTAACTTCAAGCGCATAAAGTAATACGTATATAAAGATATATAGGCAACTATTACTTAGTAGGTAATAAACTTAATGCTGTTCCGCCAAAGCAATAAATAGCAATAAAAGTTTCACAATAATTAACAAAGAAACCAGAATCCTCAGTTTTAACCAACATTAACATGGCAGCAATTTTCATACAGTTACATAAACATACATTTTTCTGCAGCTTTGTGTTCACAACCTGTAATTGGAAAACTAATTCTTAATATTTGTTCTATTATCAATTTATTCAAAGTTAGCATTATAATGTGAAGTAATTCTAACGTGATGTTTTAGTTTTTAGTACCTTTGAGTGTACAAAGCGATGTGTGAAACAGATATTTGGTATGTTTTTGGTTTAGTAAATGAATAAATAGAGAAGTACTAAAGCCTTATCAAATATTATTTCGTCAAAATTCCATAACTAGGAAACCAATCTTAGATACGCAATATGTTTCAGACTTTCCAAAGTTGCCAAATTATACAATATTGCCAATTGTTTTAGATTACTATTGAGTTAAGAAAAGAAAAGTTTGCGCACGAATACTATTATTTAGTATATCAGTTGCTTTGCTTGCAGGAATTCTCAATATATCTGGAGATACACAATTTAAAAGTATGATTTTATCGATAGCTGCAGTTGCTTAATAATAGAGTAGCTCTTCGGAAGGAGAAAAATAGGACCGTTTCATATATTATGTACATAAATAACACCTACATATTAGTACAGCTTGCAAGCTAAAAATCCGCTTTAAAACTCGAAAGCCACGTACCTAATTGAATTGTGAATGGGTTCCCTTGCACGGGTAATATGCGAAACTAGATTAAGCCTTCAGCGGATTTATAACATCGTTATACAGCCATCCCTCTGTCATCCTTTGCTGATGTAACAAGGTAAACACGTAGATATTTATTTATAAGTTCTCGTTTCCATGTACTTAAAATAAATATAAACGAGCTGAGTATAACCATCAGTCAATTAAAAAAGTATGCCACACGTGCAAATTAGAATGCTTATTTTTAACCGCAGTGTAAAAATAGAACTTTCATCATGGGCACTCTCGGTGTCTGGCATGCACATTTTTTTTAAAGAATTTACTAAAATATTGCAAAATGTCTGTGCATAATATCTTTAAATTTTATTTAAAATATAAGTACGGAGTTCCAGCGGAGGAATTCCACTTGCAGTTGACTGGTTTACTTGACCCAGAGTGGAATATTCGCCTTGCATTTTATAGCTACACTTAATAGGATGTACGGAAGACGCCTTGAGGCGCTTTGGTCCAAAAATAAAAATGAAATATATACGAAATCCTCTCAGAAACACGGATAAAAGCTGCCCCTAGAAATTGATACGGAAAAGTCTTGGAACATATAATTATTAAAGTGAGATTTCCTGGGATTTACCAATGAGATTGGCTGCCTTTTGGGTACGAATGAGGGTTGATTGACAAGATTAAAGTGTTACGAAGTCGCGTGTAATTGGTTTTCAGAGTGCAAATTGTCATATAAGACTTCAGAAACTTGAGCATTGCTAAATAAAGATCTGCATGTAGTAGTTCCGAAATACGAATTGTTTTTAGTATAAAATGAGCGTATTAAATTTTTAACGGGTCTTTAACCGATTGCACGGATTTATATCACAGAACCGACAATTTGTTAAAAAGTTAAAAAGAAAATCAAATAATAGCTACTGTTTAATTCGTGATTCACAGCGGCGTGATGATATTCAGGTTACGGAGCGTAATTACACCAGCATATATTAAATTTATTTCTGTACTTTTAAATTCGCCACTCCGTATTAACTATATCCGTATGACTTTCATAACTGTCGGCTTCCTTCACAGCAGCTAATACGTGAAGACCATAATATTTGAGAAAGAATACTTTAAGAGATTAGGTATTTCTAAATCGGTTGATAACATTGGCCAGCTTAGTGCACACGAGACGACGACTCCCGCTTGTGCCTCAATATTTTTATAACTTCTACGCGTCAACCGCATTCATGTCACAGTTTTACAAAAAGATATCAAGAAAATTATGGAATATAAGATAATAAGGAACTTCGTTCCAATATCATTCCATAATTTTATTTGATTGATTCTTGGATATTCAGGTATTGTTTGGAATCACGCACAAAATTTTAGGTGAGGTTGTAGCTTTAATAATAGCATATTTTATTAATATGATTTTAACAGCAAACTAAAAAAGGCCTCGGTGGCGTAGTTGTATTACGGTACGGTTACAAAGCTGAGGTCTCGGGTTCGAATCCCGGGTCGGGCAAAGTGATATTGGATTTTTCTATTCATTACCAGCCCGGAGTCAGGAATTTGTGCCCGATATGGCGATAGGCTCGCTCCCTATCACATAGTGGGACGGAATATGCAAGGCGAAATGTGGGTGTCTTAGTGGCGCCTCTGCCTACCCCTTCGGGGATAAAGGCGTAAGTTTATGTATGTATGTATGTAAAAAAGGCTGAGACATGTAAATATTATTAATTATGAAATACAATATTCAAGCGTAAAATTTATCAAATCCGGCCGTGGGTCAACAAAGTTTGTACAATAAAAATGTTTTCTAAATCTCTAACATTTTCCACATACGATCAAGCAAAGATAAATTTTAAACAAACCGGTATCTGGAAAAGTCCCGGGAAGTATGTCCGTCGGTAATTTCGCTGGGGAGAGAACAGTGCAAGGAATCTGTGCAAAAATGGGGAATATATTAAACATAATGCAGAGTATAATGTCGCAGCCGACTGCGGGGTTCGGACTGCGGTGCACTAATACGGCTAAAAAAGTGCCTTGTGGGATTCGCAACTACACTCAATACTTAAATTTGTTTACTACTTTATTTTTATATATTTTCTTATGCTTGTGTAGAATGGAACGCAATTTATGGAATTCTCTCACAAACAACGTACTACGTGCATATAAGTGCGCTTTTGCTATTATGTTTCATGAATAGATCATAGTCCAATTTTAGGAGGAGACCTGATTTAACCAGTCGACTGCCTGTAGATAGTGATGAACATGCTAATAATAACCAGTTATTGCCTAAATCACTGATACTGAAATTGCGTATCTGATGACGACAATAAAAAGGATATATATGTTTTTAGTAATTTGCTATTTATATAGGTATACCTTTTTATTGCAAATTTGTAAAGGTGTCTCATTGAACTCCAAGTCAATGGATCCTAATTAATAGGGACTCTACAGTCGAGACTTCATTAATTGCACAAGCCGAACATCAATCAGGCGACGTGAACCAACGGGGGCGTTAAATCTACTAAGATTGCAAACGACAATTCTCTAATTCTTTTTCATTATACAATTCAAACAAACAGTACTCGTTTCAAGTGAAGGAAAATGAGATGGTCACGAAGCGGTTTAAATCATTTTTAACATCATAGTTAATACTATTATCAAATTTTTCTGTTTCCCTGCATTACTACAAGATGAAATATTACTAAAGAAATTAAATTACAGAAACGACTAGATTAGTTGGATACGAAAACTTGTCGACAAATGTATTTTGCCCGTCATAACCTATGGCGACCAGAGGTGACATTAATTGCATCCTAGAAGCTCGAACTCAAGGTTTGCCAGCAAGCAATGGAGCGCAGTATTCGGTGTAAGGCTGGCCTGCCAAATCTGAAGCACCGAACTGCAGTCTAAAACTAGCAGTGGGGACGTGGGCCGCAGCCCGCAGGCGGCTACATTAAAAGAGAATTGGGCAGGACATGCGACTCGAATGCATCCAAACCGTTTGGCCAGGCTGCCTACAAGCCGGATTCCGGCGAATGGCAGGAGAAGAACCGAAGATGCGGTGGAAAGTCGAGTTGGATGCATTCGAGCTAAAATGCCAAAAGCCCGCCAAAGACAGGTTCAAGGGGACGCCTTTGCCTAGTAGTCAGATACAATATAGGCTATAAGAATTGGATACTGTCCAAGTTTTGAGGTATTTAAAATCTTTCTATGAAGTATCGATTTTTGATTTATACTACGTGGTTCTGTTGTGTAATGTGTCACGTCAGTTGTGTCACACTCACACCCGTATTCTAAGACGTGTCATCCAATCTTCCTCAACCTTATTTTAGTCGAGGTGACTTTACAAATGAATTGGAGGGACCCTCGAAAATGGTATGCTTAGTTAAAAATATACCTTTACTAAAGGTTCCTCGAGTGAGGTTGAGTCAAGGAAAAACGTCATTAATTACGTCATTGATGTATAGATAAAGTAGAGATTTAACAAAAAACCTTTGAAAATAGTCTATGATCACTTGAAAAGTGACAGTCAAATGTCATGTCAGAGTGTTTACATAGAATAATATATAATTATTGAACTCAAAATCTTCGGGATTGTGACTGGAAGACAAATATTTAGTGAGTCGGAGAAAAAAACGCATGCAGACAGGAGGAGGGTCATACCATCCAACCCGGAAATTTCGAAGGATATTCTTATGGATGAATCGTCGTTCGGGATATTCGTACGGAGTATCGTACAAGTATTACAGGAACTGTTGGAAATCTTTAATAACTTGTTTAAAATAATAAACACTGTTTCCAAACCACAAATCTTTTATTAAATGAAATAAAGAGTAATGTTTGTATCATTCACTAGGAAAACGTGTAAATCGTGTAGAGGCACCCACCTCAAAAAATTGTTGGCATATTTAGGTATTTTACACCCGTATTCTAAGACGTGTCCTCCAATCTTCCTCAACCTTATTTTAGTCGAGGTGACTTTACAAATGAATTGGAGGGACCCTCGAAAATGGTATGCTTAGTTAAAAATATACCTTTACTAAAGGTTCCTCGAGTGAGGTTGAGTCAAGGAAAAACGTCATTAATTACGTCATTGATGTATAGATAAAGTAGAGATTTAACAAAAAACCTTTGAAAATAGTCTATGATCACTTGAAAAGTGACAGTCAAATGTCATGTCAGAGTGTTTACATAGAATAATATATAATTATTGAACTCAAAATCTTCGGGATTGTGACTGGAAGACAAATATTTAGTGAGTCGGAGAAAAAAACGCATGCAGACAGGAGGAGGGTCATACCATCCAACCCGGAAATTTCGAAGGATATTCTTATGGATGAATCGTCGTTCGGGATATTCGTACGGAGTATCGTACAAGTATTACAGGAACTGTTGGAAATCTTTAATAACTTGTTTAAAATAATAAACACTGTTTCCAAACCACAAATCTTTTATTAAATGAAATAAAGAGTAATGTTTGTATCATTCACTAGGAAAACGTGTAAATCGTGAAGAGGCACCCACCTCAAAAAAATGTTGGCATATTTAGGTATTTAAGAATTTTAAAAGGTAAACTTTATTTCTCTCTTTTAATTACAATTTTAAAGTAGGATTATTTCTTTTATTTCTTCCTTAAGGTAGGTCGCGACGTACCTTGAGTTTGACAGTTGATTCCTTTCCTCGAGACAGGAAAATTTTTGAGTGACGTTGAGTGGAGGAGATTTTTTTCTACTAAGAATACGGATTTCCTCTAGTAACGTCAAGTGGAGTCGAGAAAACGTATTAGAATATGGGTGTCAGTCTCGTGCACACATTATTATCTTTTTCCGTATAAATGATCTCTTGTGTTCCGTGATCGATATAACATTGATTTATTTTTATATTTGTGGTGCATGTTGTCTATAATAACACTGTCACACACATGAATCTTTCAATAGGTAGTAAATGCTTAAATGCGGTTTTAGTTAAACATAATTGTCTGAAATAATAATATTATAAAGCTTTGTTTTGATTACCTGTATAAAAACACGTGATCGTACTTGGTATTTTCGATAAAATATTCAAATTACTTTGTCAAACAGCCCCGCTTGTGACTTTCCATAAGTTACACTAATGAACCACATAAATGACAGAGCTGGAAAGTATCATTCAAATTATTATTTACGTGGGATGGCTTGACGACAAGTTACACGAATAAACT
This sequence comes from Deilephila porcellus, assembly GCA_905220455.2. Classification (NCBI taxonomy): domain Eukaryota; kingdom Metazoa; phylum Arthropoda; class Insecta; order Lepidoptera; family Sphingidae; genus Deilephila; species Deilephila porcellus. The sequence goes on along the minus strand of LR999970.1, from coordinate 17,445,864 downwards.
CATTATATCTATAAGTTGGATACGTAGTGAATGTGTGAATGACCGAAATTTTAGCGCCTGCCGCCTTAAACGTGGCATAATTACACAGCATAAAGCTGGTTAATTGCAGCAGTGAAAATGCAAATGTCTAATCACTTTACGAGTTAAGTAAACAGCTGGTATTCGCTATTCACCGAAATAGTACCTAGTGCACATATCAACACCGACGCTTTCAATACAGTAGTAACCCATCAAAGGAACATATTAGTGGAAATCGTGAATCGATTTCGACTAGAACACCGTGTATTTGAGTCCAACCGGACTGGAGCCGACCGCCAAGTTTCCGCGTTCCGCGAGAAGTTTACACCGATCGAGACTGCAAACCACAGTGTGGTTTCGTCATATCGACTATAGTTCACTTTGGCGGATGAATAGCTAATCGCTCACAAGCGACCGGAATAGTTTTAAGTCTCGGTCTTTCTGATGAATTCTACGTATGTGTGAAAGGAATTTTTAGAACTGAACATTATATTGACTTAACACTAGCAAACGATGTTGCATAGACTGTATTATTAAATAACCGGATGCGTGTAACGCTATCATACAAAATGATATGCAAATAATTACTAGAATTACTGAATTCCGACACAGTAATCAAACTCTGAAGACAGCAGAAAGTCTTCAGGGGTTCGTTGTTTAAAAAATATAAACAGCTAAAAAAAAAATGCGTCTATTGGCCTTAAACTAAATATAAGTGTGATTTGAACAACTTTTCCTACTAGTTAAAGCAAAACTAAAGCTTTAGTTCTGATTTGTATAGTTACTCAAGAGTATAGGTAAAGTTAGTTACAGTAAAAGAAATGTTGAAAAAAGTTGATGACGTGGTAATTGGCGGTTAGTAGGAGATGACTTCCAGCTTCATGTATTTTTACCAACGTAACATAAGGCGTAATATTCAGCTTTGGTAAATAAATGAGGAATTAACCGCAGCTGTTCTTCTGTCATCTGCGTAGAGAGCACAAGACAGAGGCACAAGTTATCCGAGCGATCTAATAAAGGTTGCAGGAAATTGCTGGCCCTTCCAACAGGTAGCTGTGGAGATTCTTACGGGAAGCCTATGTTTCCAATGTAGTTACAGCGGGTCGGGATTATTCTGATGACGCGCAGGACATGGCGACTATCGTCACATCAGTAAAAGAAAACACCATTATATTTGCTTACTACCAGCTGACGAATAAAATTGCAAGAGTACAGGTAGGTACCATTAATTTTTTTATCATCTAACATAACTGTATGTTCCAAATTTAAAATATGACTATTTTAAAACACCTTCCGTGAGTATGGTTGTTTCTTTTTGCAAATGGTTGTATTATTCGAGAAGCCTTCGTGGTTATATCTCATTGAAGTTTTACTGGGATACAATGAATGTTATAGGGATGCATATATGGGACGAACAAAGAATTATTCATATTCTATACCTCTAGAGGCATAGTATACTATAATGGTATAGCGAACGGCCACATTTATGAATGCATTGATATTTTCTTTCTGTCCTGATTTCATATAATGGACTAGATGCTACAAGCTACGTTCATACATATGTAGCAAGGTGAAAGAGTATTGAACGAGACCAATATAGACAAGCGTCGATACATAATTCAATTTCTATTGAAGAATTGTAGAACTTAGAAAACCATGCGATCTATAGATACGATATTTCGTTAGTTTAAGCATTGAGTTTATTTATTTATTGAATTTTTATTGACTGAATTTTTAGCAACCACTCTAGATATGACAGCCTCCGTGGCGCAGTTGGTTAGACGCCGCCTGTGAAACGAAAGGCCGCGGATTCGATCCCCGCACCGAGACAAATGTTTGTGAGAACCACAAGTATTTGTTTCGGGTCTGGGTGTTTGTGAGACCGAAAAGTCTCTCGTAGTTCCTGATACCCACGACACAAGACTCGATCTTAGTGTGGGGTCAGGACTATATATGTGACTGCTGGGTGTATTTTTTGTTATTTTTATATAAGGTATAATCATTTTAGTGATATGTTTTATTAAACTTTTTTGTTATTAAAAACTTTTAGTTTTGAAGTGGCATTTTTTTACACTAGGTTAATGTTGGAATTAAATGAAAGTGACGTTATGCAATTTGAATTATACGAGAAACCTGTGTGTAATTTAATAAATAGGGATATAAAACCTAGCCGGATAGTTAATAATAAATACTTCTTTAGCATAAATGGAAAACACAAAGCATTTGCTTTAAAAGTAATATATTCATTACTGCACGCCAGGAGTATGTATATTTAATACTAATTGCAGGAAAAAAGTACGCTTGGCATTTTTATCGCTCAAGGCAATCTCTTAAAGTCAAGCATATTTTTTATTGACCACAACTAGCGGATACATTCCATAATCCAGCGCTGTAAAAGATTTATTCAGGAACAATGCGGAATGCGCTGGCATTTCTTATCATGAAACTGAGTATTATATACCAGCGGACTTATTCATAGACAGATTTAAAACCCATTTAAGTTATCAAATGTTTTGTCTTCTTAACTCAAACTGAATTCTAAAGTCGTTCGAAAAGGACAAAACATTCGATAAATAAAATAAAGCTGTAGAAGATAATAGTCTATCGTATGAAAAAGACCATCAGATGGATGTGCACTGTCGCTTGGTCTATTTTTACAGCTAGTGTGTAAGAACTGTTGTTATACTTTTTCTTATCAAACTAAGTTACTATCCAGTGCACGGTAACCTTGACCAAATTGACTAGGCTGTAGCTTATTATTACTTGTGCAATGACGATTTTTTTTAACGTGAAATAACATCAAGATCATTAAAAACTAAAGCAATATTTTTTCTTAACATGATAAAGACATTTCTGTTATGAGTAAATTATCGTAAACTCTATTGGGTCAGTGAATTTTCCTTATAGGTATCTCAATGGAGCATATGATATGGTTTTTTCCCACTAGTCAATAGCCGCAGTGTCAATACCGCTAATATAAATAATTTTCATATTTCATTTATCATTCATTTTAAGGTTATATTCCCGGCGTGGTGTCAATTGGCGATCAACGGACGCCAGGTCGATGTACTTGACTTTTCGCAGTTATTATTTCCTCGTATTTTCATATCTTCTATTTGAAAGAAACATTCGATTATCTTTAAACCAATTATAAATATTGCATCGTTTAAATATAATCAAACCGCACTCAGAATACAATTTAATCATGCCTTAATTTTCTTACTTGACTGCCTCGGTGGCGTAGTTGTACTAGGTTACGATTACAAAGCTGAGGTCTCGGGTTCGAGTCCCGGGTCGGGCAAAGTGATATTGGATTTTTCTATTCGTTATCAGCCCGGAGTCAGGAATTTGTGCCCGATATGGCGATAGGCTCGCCCCCTATCACATCGTGGGATGGAACATACAAGGCGAAATGTGGGTGTCCTGGTGGCGCCTCTGCCTACCCCTTCGGGGATAAAGGCGTGAGTTTATGTATGTATGTATGTTAATTTTCTTATGATTACAATCATACATCGAGCCAATATTCTTTCAAATACAATATTTATTGAGTGTACACACACTAATAGATTGCGTTAAGAAAACTATAGTGTAGCTTCATTACTTTAATTATTTTATCCCTGCAAATAGAAATACCGCCACCGCTGCAAAATCATATTGGAATTGCCCATTGGAACATGGAGTTCGAAATTATTTACTTAGTTACATGAAACATTGCAAACTTCATATGTTTTACGATGAATATGGAAAGAAATTACGAGAATATTGTTTGCTAACATAAAAGTCTGTTTTACAGATATAAGAGTATGAAATTTTTCAGATGATATTTAAAAAAAATGTAGATATCATTTAATATTTCTAAGTAATACCATACATAGACATTTGAAAAATACGATTCATGTGCGACTTTTGGCTTAGAAAATTATTTGTTTATTATTTAAATATGACGGCAGGATGACATGAAAAGCGGGCGGTTTTACGTTTAACTACAAACCAAGCCGAAATCCGTTATAGATCTATTGCAATGACCAAACTGGAAATAAATTTTCCAGCACCTGATTTTTACGTACCAAGCATGGAGCAGGCTGTCTCTGAATCCAAAGGCTTCCAGATGGTATGAACATTATCGTGTACAATATATTAAAAGTGCTTCTATATAGAGGCATTCCATAAGAGTGGGTGACTATGGCGCAGCAACTGTTTCCGCTTGACAGCTAACGGACAGAACCGGAATAACAATGGTACATGAATAGCCTTTTCCAACTCATTATAAACCACGAGCCATTATTGTTAACAACTTGGTGTTTGTCCCTGGGGAACTTTCAACTATTCTGGAATAATAAGCGCACTGAATATCTGTTGCACAATCTAAATTAAGCGATTGCCGCCTACAAGTACAGTTACTGAATTTGATGTATAAAATAATTTAATAAATAACATTTGAATGTAGTATTGTGCTCACCGCCCTGCTCGAGCAATTCCGCAGGGTCGTCCCAACGAGTAGGTATACAAACATAACTTATGGTTTCAGGAACATTAATCTCTCTGATATCTATACATTATTTTATTGCGGGGAAAATTATATACTGTGAAAGACTCTAAAAACTCATATAGATAGTATCCCAATTATCGCACCGAATGCAGTACCTATTTTTATTTCAATTTACGCAGCTCGATACTTTTCTGATTTAAAAGGAACGCTAAATTTAATATCTGTGCTTATAGTCATTCCTTTTTTAATAATATTGAACTCTTGTAAATATTTTCATTTCTGTACGAGTGTGTTTGGATTATAGAAAAAATCATTACTTTAAAAATAAATTTTTAAATGCATTACAGTTGACAGTTAAATAAACAGTTTTAAAATAATATCAAAACGCAATGTAATAATTCAATATTATTTTTATACGTGTGAATATGGTTTATTAACATAATATTTATAGAGTAAAAGTTAAATATGTCCTTAATTAAGCGAATGCCTTTAAATGGATAAATTGTATATTTTCATACCAATACGAACAAACATGTTGTTTTAAAGTTTACTCGGTAGTTTTACCAGAAACTATAGTGGTTTTAAAAACCTATCAATAATGAGTTCAACTAAATCTTATTTGGTTATGTATAATTCCTACAACCATTAGGAAACCACCTTAACCTAGAAAGATCTTTATTAAATTTCGTTGGCTTTGGTTAAAGTTCCATTATCGTAGCCATAGCAGTCACAACTAACTCAACAGGATGGACCGCAAGAAGGGGTCTATCTTAACGCAAACACATTCGACAGGAGCTTTGCTAAATTATTGACCCAACTATGTACTTCCACTAAACATTTTGTCTACGTTTTAACACTGAATTAAAGTGATTTTTGATACAAAGTGCCCGACAGAACAATATATTATATAAGTTTACAATATATCATTAGTGTATTATTCGTTTAATAATATTATAATACATCAGCACAATATACGCGTACTGCTTAACATAGGACATCTCCACAATCAATAGTTTGTTCTAGAAAGCATAGGCCATAGTCTTAGTCTACCACCCTGGTCTGTCCTTGGGTGGCGGTTTACATATCAAAGAAATTGTAAAAATGTCAATGGTAAGCGAGAAACCATTTCCATTCAAAAAATGCTAATTAATTAAGTACAAATATGTAAATATATAAGTGCCAACATGTTCACGGTGGTCGCGTGATGAAATCCCAGGGCACACGTCTGACTTTTCCGAGTCATGTGTGTATTGATAGTCAATTACCACGCACTATAACGGTGAAGGAAAACATCGTGAGGAAACCTGAATACCATAACGATTTGCAAGGATTTCTATGGTATGTAAATTCCGTCAACTCGCACTAGGCCAGCGTGGTAGACTATATGGCCTAACCCTTCTCAATTGTACTCTCGATTGTAGACAAGGCCCGTGCCCTGCAGTGGACGTATATGGGCTGATACAGATGTAAGTATATAACTTCGAAAAGTGTTATGTGTGCGATTGTACAACAGCACCTGACACACCATTTCGCCATCACCAACATGCAACAACCCACCATGCACTAATATGACAGTTATTTGTTACACAACTTTATGGTAGATATTACTGAACAATCTGTGCAAGGAAATACATTTGATTACGGAAGCAGACAGAGGAGACAATGGGGTTACACTGTACATTATACATACCTACTGTTGGCACGAAAAAAGACTAAATAATCTATAATGTTTTAACATGTGTCATAGTGTCTTAGAGCGACTGCATTTTACGGTAATTTATTCAGCCACGATAATCGATTCGCCAATTCGTATGTATGGCGCTGTTTGTGTTTCAACATCGACGCAAAAACATTCACTTGATTTTCGGAATCAAAATTCAACAAGTAAAGTTTTTCTTTGTATTTCATTCGATTATTCTTATTTAATACGGTTTCTTCGAATCATTATTTCGAAATAAAACATTTTCTAAAGTTGGCGTAATGGAATGAAATACAACTGTGCAAAGTAGCATGATTGACAAAGGTTTTATAAAACAAACGTGTAAAATAAAAGGAGAATTACTGACGCGTGTGAAAAATATAAAGGGATCATTCTCAAAGAAATAGTGATTAAAAACTTACTTTAATTTGAGATCTTGCTCCATGTCGTTTAGAGAAAATTATTTATTTAAGTTTTTCAGTGTCAAAAAATGCCTTTCACTATCGGTTTTCAGATGTGACAGCTATCACTTGTTTGAAGTTATTAGGAAGGGATTACAACGTGACTCCTTTTCCAACTAAATATACGCTGCGGCTCGTCTGACTCACACAAAGGATATTACCACCTTGTTGCCAGGTTTGAAAATCGCGTAGCAAATACTAATCACAACTGGCGGGACTGCTTTGACTAAATATGTGCATTCAACAAAGCGACAGCAAATTAAATTCACCCCCTGTAAAAATGTCCATTCGATCGTATCTGGGTAAATATTGAGGTGTACGACGAGGGGGCGGATGTGTAAACAAAATGTCATTAATAACTAGGTACGGTCCAATACAAGGTCGGTATATAGGCATATTATAGTCGGCACTCAGAGGTTTTCTCAGAGGGTAGTCTTGTGGTAATGACAAGATTGCGGTTGATCAGCTTATTGTTATGCTCGTATTATCACCATTGATAAATTGAATATTGAATTTGCACTTAATGAATTTTCTGCAATGCCAAGTTTGTTACCTACTTCGTAGTTTTTTTTCAGTACACAAAACTCAGCTGTTATCCATATTACTAATTGTACGAAGACTTATCTTAAAATCAGTACGAGACTGACCACTTTTTCTTCTGCCCTGACAGCAAACCGGCATATAATGAAGCAACATATACAATTAATGCTTTTACAGCTTCACCTTTGGTAAGTCATTCATCGGCAAGACATATACACTATATTGTATGTGTATTAATTTTCATAGAGAATATTTCGCTCACTCACTCATTTGCAACCCCTTTCAACCAGGATTAACAGTGGCACGCAACGAAATAACCCCGAATACCGAAGCTCAGCAAGTCTCTTAGGTACACTAGTTTGACCGACTACCGACGGCCGACCATAATGTTATTATAAAGAAAACAAATAGTAGTTCGACAGTATCAATTATCCATTATTTATTTATTTTGCCTAAATATTTTAGGACAATGCCCTTATTAGTGCCTGATAAAGCACAAAGCTGGAGAAGCCACATTTATGACACTATAATACAATAAACAGTATATTATGTTAAATATTAACATATTACTTTATTTAAAGTACGGCAGAAATATCTTTGATAGTCTTCCTCCTAAGGTATTTGGACTAAGTTGCAAGTTGCATAATTTATTAACAACAAAATAAAGGAATTCTTATACAGTTTTTGTTGCCGTTGGTATTTGTATTTTAACTAAAAGGTTGATTATTGTTCGGAAGAGAATTCCGATGTTAACAGTGCATTCATGTGAATTCTCATTTCCTACCTTTGAACGCAAAGCGTTATTAAAACATTTTGTTTAAAATGTCTGGCTAGATGAGACTACTGCATAGTGCTTATTATACAGAGTTGAAACTACGATATATGTACGTGAAGGCATCACGGAAATAATTGCGGCAACCGTTAATTAATTCATGAATCTGTATAATAATTGCATAGTGTAACTAATTTAACACATATTAAGACCAGATAAGCATTAAACTGTTTTATAAAATCCGAGACTCATAATCGTTATGATTTACAAAATTAAATACTGATAAAAAAACTGTTGATTTTTTTAATATATTATGTATCAGCCCATATAGGTTCCATCGTAGGGCACGGTCCTCCTCTACAATCGAGAGTGCGATTGAGAGGGGTATAAGTCGACCACGCTGGCTTAGTGCGGGTTGGCGAACTTCATATACCATAGAAATTCTTGCAAATCGCTATGGTATACAAGTTTCCTCACATTATTATTACAATTTTATTAAATACATTGATGTGGAAATTGGTTTTATAACAAACAAGGGTTAGGGTACGGTACTGCGCTTTAGATAGAGAGTTTCTGTCTGAGATTACGACAATTATTCGATTATACACAAAATTATCATTCCGGCTGCTCGCAACCGGATCTTCACTTTGAGATTATGAAAAGCCAAATATTTGGAAGGCTTACTATGGCGGATACCATGCACAATAGTCGGTATCTTGGTAGGTACGCCGGTCCCACCACCCATACCTATAATCAAATTATATTCAGACAGCCTCCGTAGCGCAGTTGGGTAAAAAACTATGTCAAGTTTTACAAGTTTTGTTTCGGGTCTGGGTGTTTGTGAAACCGAAAATTCACTCGTAGTTTTAGATATCCTCAACACAAAACTTTTATCTTAGTGTTAAGCATGTGTGAAGTGAGACTTTGTATCTGACTGTTAGCGTCATACCTCCATGGCTGGCATACTTGCTTTTATTTTATCAAGTTCTAGTATTAACATTCAAATTATGTACTCTTTTAAAATTAATTGTCAGCAGCACATAAATAATGCTTTTAAATAAGTTAACCCCACACTTACGTATACTATATCAGAGTCTATATCAGCCCATATACGTCCCACTGCAGGGCACGGGCCTACTCTACAATCGAGGGAATCGATTGAGAGTGGTTAGGCCATATAGTCCACCACGCTGGCCTAGTGCGGGTTGGCGGACTTACATACCGTAGAAATTCTTTAAAATCGCTAAGGTATGCAGGTTTCCTCACGATGTTTTCCTTCACCGTTTTAAGTGCGTGGTGATTGACTATCAATACACACATAACTCCGAAAAGTCAGAGGTGTGCCCTGGGATTTGAACCTGCGACCACCGTGGACATGTAGGCAGCCGCGTCTGGTCCGTTACCAACAGGCCACCACTTACGTATACAACTATTCCATATTAGTGGACAGTGAATTCATGACTCTTATGACCTATTTTTTAATTCTCGTTTTAAAATTCACATTGCGTGATGCGCTGAATGAGATATGTGGGCTGCATTTGGCGGTTTGCGATAAAACGAAACGATGTGAGTTGATTCGGTATGCATGGAAATTTTATATAAAGGAAAGCACACTGAAAAATATTGCAGGTAAATTATTTTACCATTTAATGCTTTAAAAAGAAATATATACGCGTGTTTTTTTTGTTTCCAATAAAAAAGAAGTTATTTAAGTCATCAAAATCTATCGGCGTGTGGGGAAATTTAGAACTATAAATAAAATTTTAAAAATATCTATTTATCTCATTGTTTCAGATATGTTTTTATTATATAAACAACAAGCATTTATACTCGCGATCAAATAAAATTAAAATGTCCAGTGTAATAAAATGTGAAGAGAAATAAACTATTCTCATTTTCAATTTCATTTCAATCAGTTAAATATATTATTATTTAAATTTTATTTGTAGTTCCCAATTACGCCACCCGCCAATAGAAATTAGATGACTTATAGTGAAAATTCGGATGACGAATTTGGGTCTTCCTGAATTTCTAGGAGTAAAAGACATCCTGGGACTGACACAACGTTTGATAAATAATCATTTAGACGAATTCACAAATGTAGCACGATTACTCATTGCCACTGATGATTGCCCACAGCCAGAAAGACAAAGATGACGTAACAAATGTTGCAAATTCCGACAAATAATCTGGTATTTGACTTTATTTTCTATCCTGTTTATCAAAAGGGGTACCCAAAATCTAAACAAAGAATTTTGTGAATTAAATAAGTTGAAAACGTATTAAATCTTGAAGTGGGACTAAAAGAAAATAAGAAAGGCGCAAAACAAACCTAATGACGTCACTAGTCATAATATTCATTACAGTGCGGGCGTGTGAAAAGGATGGTAAGATATCCCCACTACACTTCCACTCTGTTTTAAAACACTAATAATTGCCTCATATTCCAAACAGCTTTATTATTATTCTGACAGAAATGTTTTACTAATTACTTAAATGGTTTTGTGAATGTACGCAAATTAATAAAAAAAGAAAAACGATCCGAGTCAAATACCATACAAGAAACAAAATATAAAAGAATATAGCACATACAACGTACTTTCGCGACCAATAGCTGCACGAACGAACCCATTCGACTGTGTTCGGAAAATATTGGGATTTTGCTGAAAAATATATATGTATTTGCAGAAATGCAAATTCATATCTCATTGTGACTGCTTTGCCTCATAAAGCAGAGATTTGGTGTAGGAACATTTTCATATTTCAAAGTAGTAAACATTCCAATAGTGAACTACGACTTGAGAAGCGACAACAATTTTAGGAAATTTGTAGGAATTTTAATAATTCAGCGTTACTTATCAGACGTCTAGCACTAGTTTTTAATTGTTATCAGATGTCTCCTAAGCTACATTGATAATGTCATATCAAAATGAGAACTGATAATAGCAGCGACGGTACGCTCGACTAATATATCTATAGTATGTTCATTGAGTAATTACGAGGAGCTTTGATTAAATCCCTCAAACGCCGAAATTTCAAAGGCATGCAGCAGCATGATGTATAATAGTGAAATATGCTTTTGCAACATTTTGGGATTGTAAAATCGGTATCCCTCTCATGAAAAGCTTTGATCCACAGTTTAATATACTGGCTAAATGCAAGTCGGCTGTCGGGGATTGTACATAGTGCTTTTGCCTTGACTATATGACTGCAGGCGTTTGACAGCTTGCTTGCTAAATGTTGCCAAATCATATTTCACTAATATACATTTTAATCATAATTCGTGGAGCGCCACAGTGAAGATTTATACCTCGGAATCCAGAGCCAGTCAATTAATCTTTATATGTGTATACTTTCGAAATGTGTTTTTAACTTTATAAAAAAAATAATGATATTTCAGAATTTTCTTTTATTTTTATTACTTTAAAGTTATATTTTGAAAAGGAGAACTATTGAAAACTTGCCCTTGGGCTACTAGGGAATGCAGGTATAAAGCTGAAGGGTGGGAGTATTATAGAATGGACTGCAGCAGTTGTTGACGCGGTCCCTCACAGATGGTGAACGTGGCAATTATCTATTCTAGGCTAAATACGTAGCTAAACAAAACAATGACGCAGCGACCAGCACCGAAATCCTTATTAAAAATATTAAACCAGATGCGGAGTATCTTGTGGATACAGGAAAAGAAAGAAAACATTTATTTGTTATAAGCAATGGTTTATAGGTTTACTAAATATTTAAATAAGTAGTATAAAGTATTTAAATTTTACAATCCACATCAATGAAATCGATGAAGACAAAATTCTTTGTATTTTAATAAAAAATAAAATAAAAACGTAATTAAAAGTAATGTTATACTCGTAATGTATAACATTACTTTTAATGTGTGTGTGTGTTGGCGTCTAAAGACGATGTCACATGGAGTACATTAAGTATTGTAGTTAGACAATTTTATTGAAAGAATACATAATTTTTATATTGAAAACAATTCAAACTGCATTTAAAGATTTTTGAATATTTGCGTTTCTGAAGCGGGAATCGAATCCGCCATACACAAAAAACCCTCTATCATTTTACGACACCAAGGAAAAGACTCAATCATTAGGATTATTTTTCTCCAAATAACATTTCATCTGAGATAAAAAAAAGACCATTAAATTTACTATATCAGGAAAGTAAATAAGTAACCTTTCTTCGATTTTATTGTGATTCTAACAAATGATTTTATCATTTTAAAGTATAATAATTTCATATTCCCGCTTGATGAATATTACCTCCCTATTTAAAGTGGATATTAAAATTATTATTCATTTTTATGAAGGGCATTAAAACATGAAAATATATTTCGAGGTAGGGAAAGGATATTTTGAGAATCAAGATTAATAATATCTTTTCGATGCAGTACGATCAAATCTCATTCTTCGGCAAGATGGGGCTCCGGTTTATAAAAGTCGAAGAACAAGGGACTACGATAATGAAAGTTTCCCTTCCTGTGTTGTTACTTATGGACCAATAAGGTGGCTGCCGAGATCCCCAGACCTAACCCCACTGGATTTTAAATGGAGCTTCGTAAAAGATTTATTTTACAAGAAATAGTATGAAAATGAGCAGAACAAACTGAACTTGGCGTATTATATTAGACATTCATAATGGTTAACATACATTCCAGCTCCAGACAAGCTATTATTTAAAAATCTTTGAATGCAGTTAAAATTGTTTTAAAATTAAAATGATGCCCTCATTCAGTAAAATTGTTTATCCATACATACATACATACATAAACTCACGCCTTTATCCCCGAAGGGGTAGGCAGAGGCGCCACCAGGACACCCACATTTCGCCTTGTATGTTCCGTCCCACGATGTGATAGGGGGCGAGCCTATCGCCATATCGGGCACAAATTCCTGACTCCGGACTGATAATGAATAGAAAAATCCAATATCACTTTGCCCGACCCGGGACTCGAACCCGAGACCTCGGCTTTGTAACCGTACCCCCTAATACAACTACGCCACCGAGGCAGTCTGTTTATCCAGTTCTAGAATATTTAGGATACTCTATATGGCATCGCCGTGGGACGCTCCGTACAAACGTAGTTTACAATATATATATATTGTAACTCGTTATTTAAATATGAATCAATTATTAACATTAATCTTACTATGCAAATATTATTTATTAGGTATAAAAATTTTATTTTTGCTCTAAGCATTTTTTCCTTTTCATTTTTCTGGAAATTGTTGTAATGAAGATAGCCCAATTTTTTTACATTTTTATTTGGGTTTTTGACAATGCAGTCCAACAGTTGTTATGAAGATTGACTGGCCCTGGATTCCAAAATTTTACAATTTTACGTCTTACGGCGCTCCATAATTTTTTTGAGAGTTAAAGCTAATTTGGATTATGATACAAAAATAGCGAGAAATCGTCTAAAATAGCATAATAATGTATGAATGCCAAAATAAAGAATTTTATTTATAACACCCTTTCACTTTCTTTAAGTGAGATGTTCAGCGCCTCTCACAGGCCACGCCTTATAACTTTACCGAGTTTTGTTCTAATTGTAACAACGTTAAAGACCTAGTTTATATGATAATTTATGTATCGTATACCTGTCATACAAACATTTAAGACATATTAAAGACAAAAATAAATTTAAAAGCTGACTTTATCTTTCAGGGCAATTTACTGATAACCATGACTTTGAGGGGTGTAAGGCGCCGGAACAAACAACACCTGGCCACGGTGCACATTGCTCATCAACGAACAAGGCTCTGGCGACAGACTAATGACGGAATAACCATTATAGACATGGCGTAGCTAAATGCCTTACGCTAATGACGGGTGGTAGGGTTATCAGCGCGAGAAGCTGTCTCTCACGCTCGTCATCTCACCAGCCAAGCATACTGAGTACTCACCACAACTTCAATGCAAATTCTTTAAATATGGCTCCTTGAACGGGTCATTTTGGTTACGATAGCGACCAGGGTAATGGTCGGGTATAGAGTGCCATGTTTCCAAGGGCAGACGTAACGTTGTTGTACTGAGAGCTCATAGCGCAGAGAACTGGTAGCCGATGGGACAGAAGTGATTTGATGCCATGTAGGGTCAACCGCAACGTCAAACATTAAACCACGAGGTGGACTAACTACTTGACAAAGGTTGGACAATAGATCGCTGTAGAAATTCCTGGGGTAGGGCTATGTTAGTAGAAGACTTCTTGTGACTAAAGACACCAAGGATAAATGTATATGGAAAAAAACATAAAGATAGTAGGAACAGTGGTAGGAACAGCATGTATCATAATTACCTCAATCATAAAACATCTTAATATTAGGTAATATGCCCTACCGAATAACAACGTTAATATGAATGGAATACTTAAGCAGCTGAAAATGTATTCAACCTACATTTGTTTTACGGTGTAAGGAACACAGTGGTTTGTCTTAAATGTAAATATGCTCTCAGTACTGTTCTAAAGTATGTAGCTTGAAATTTTCAAACATAAATAATGTTTCACAACGAATCGTACGAATTATACACGCTGTAACCTAACCACACAAATGTTTAACATAAAAGAAATATAAAAAGCGCATGACAATCCAGTTTGTAGAGGTCATACAAGCACAGGTCGACATCCTTTTGATGGAGGACCCGTCTGGCACCCGACCTACATCGCTCTCTTCGCTTTATTTCAGAGTTAACTGAAGGAACTGCTATGAATCAATATCAATAAAAGTCAGTTATGCAACAACCTCTATTTACGGTTCCGAAATATTCAATATAAAACGATGCGTAACGTCTTAAAAAGCAAGGGTAAATTAAAGAAAGGCTATACTGGTTTATGTGAGGATCAAAATTATCGGCGTACACAATTTATGTCTATTTTATTATTATAGTTGTTTGAACCAAACATACAGTTTGTAAACTAACTAAAGACAGGACTTTTAATCCATTAATGGGTGGTTTATCATGTGGTTCAGTGATAACGATGTTATTAAAACGGAGTAACTATATAATTAATTGGAATTTATTCATGTTTAGTTTATTGACCCTGATCAGCTGAATTCTTAAGTGATGTTATTCGACTATAAAAGAAGTTGTTACAGGATGCGAGAGTAACAAAAATATGATAATAAAATAACTTTCATTACATCCAATTTGAAGGCACATTGCAATAACAACATTCTATTTGAAAATTAATATTATGATAGCGCTAAAATCTATCTGTTTGCTTGGATATTTTTTATGCATTCATACATACATACATAAACTCACGCCTTTATCCCCAAAGGGGTAGGCAGAGGCGCCACCAGGACACCCACATTTCGCCTTGCATGTTCCGTCCCACGATGTAATAGGGGGCGAGCCTATCGCCATATTGGGCACAAATTACTGACTCCGGACTGATAATGAATAGAAAATCCAATATCACTTTGCCCGACCCGGGACTCGAACCCGAGACCTCAGCTTTGTAACCGTACCGTAATACAACTACGCCACCAAGGCAGTTTTTTTTATGAACCGTAAAAATAATTGTTGTGTATTAGTAACTACGCTATATTTGAGGAGGTTAGTGAAAATAAAATACCTAGTTTGTAAAGTGTGATACATGTTATCAAAATATATACTTTTTATTATTATATTTATTATTGTTGACTAGTACAACAATAATTAATATTGGAAAGAATGAGCGAAGAAAAAAACGTCTTCGTTGGTTAGAATTTATATGAAATAGACCTCTCAAAAGTTTATGTGTTTCGGGTCATATATCTGTTACGACTTTGGGTTCATCCCCTATATAACCTAGATGGATTTTACCTGCATTGTACGCAGCTAAAACTTTTTAACCTAATTCAAAAGTGTCGGATGCTTAAAGCATTAACCTGAAATTTGCACCTATATAAAGTAGGACGGCGTGAGTGTGGCGATGATATTCACAAGGTTTATAACTTGTCTCCACAAAACACAAGTGAGCAGTTTCGTTTAAGGCACCTTTTGCAGGGGTAATTTTGTTGAAGTTTTTCATTAGGCGGGTACCTTAGCGACAGCAAGTAGATGTTAAGCCTCTCCAAGACACGTTACCGAGCAGTCATTTATTCATGTTGAGCCGATTAGTATCCCTTTGATGCTAGTAGAACTTGGAAAAATATCGTATTCCGAAAATGTGTCTCGCGTTGATTTGTCCGTATGACAAATTACGAAAATTTTGAAGTATGAACTGATTTATTGTTCAAAGTTGGAGAGATAGAAGATGGAAAAATTTACTGGCCGACAACAATAGCTACTTACAATCTGGTAGGATAATATTAATGTTACCGCAAGTCAATTTTAAAGCTAGTAGTCACGATATTGTTAATCAATGTGACTTTACAGTCTCAAAAATTCAGTACAGAATGAGACTTCGTAAATTAGTAGGACCCCTGGCCTATATGATTAGTCGCTTACTTAAAAATTAACACATCATAGTTATTGCGCCTTACTATTATATTGGGCGGAAACGCTTAAGCTATCCTACTACGAGTAATAACCTGCGCAGTCTTATGCCGAACTGCAATGATGAAGTGGATCACTCATACTAATCCACGAAAATGCGTCGCGTTTCGGGTGCTGCGTTAATCTGGTTTCGAGCAATAATTGTGTCGACCGATGAGAGATAATCACTTCTCGTGAGTGGATATTCTATCTGCACTGAACTTACCATCAAGCGCTTTGTAATCACATTATCGGGCCAGTATCCAAATTTTCCTTCTCTAGTGCATAACTGTATGCAACCTGTCATGACACTTTAATGGAAATATTGTGTTTGCTAAAACTCATGTCATTCATAGTTTAATAGCAAAAGTAATATCACAGCGTCACACAGTCCGCTTGTTTAATTCCGCGCAAAACTAGTTGTTTAGTAACTCACTTTTACCGTTCTAGCTGACAGATAGCAGTTGAAATGTATAAATTTTGAACCCTCTTATATAATTGCTCGATGTGATTAAATATTAACACCACGTCGCGTCACTTCGGGACGATTTAATATTGAAATATTTCTTTAAGCCAATCTTAATAACGACTGATGAGTTTAATATCTATAGTCAAGGTAATGCTTACTGCAATATTTAAATTATGTGCTTTACTAAAATGTGAAATATCTTTCATCTCGTATACATAAAATGGAATTTATTTTGTGGCAATAAAATAACGCAATATCAACAATTATTATAAACGGTTTTTGGTGGATGGCATTTCTCAATAAGGTATACTGCGAATAAAATTGTATTAAAATTCCGCGAATTCAGGGAGAAGTTTGAAAATCAATATCATTTATTAAACAACAAAAAATATAATCGTGAAATGGCGATTTTTTTACTATTTTTATCGCGTTCAGTTAATAGGTGAGCAATAAAATTTCTACGCTACATTTTTTTAGAATATTGTATTGTATTGAGTGGGAATAATTGCTGTTCAATTGTATATAAAATGAAAAGCCGACTTAAATTTCATGATTGTTTCTATTATTCATTTACAAAAAATAGCGTTGTGGTTTTGGAGGGCGATTCTGTCTGCAAAGACTCATTTATCAACACACTGTTTGCTCATAATTATCGCAATGAATTCATTGAGTCCGTAGGAAATGATATGAGCTTTAGTTCGTAGCATAGGGCGCTGGCAATGCGTATTTTAAGGGTCTATAAACCTCACAGGGACTTGATGTCAACTTGAGATTTAATTGATTGTATGCCGACAATGTGCTATATTCGATCACATAATTTAGGTAAAAGTCGGGTAAAGAGTGAAATCAAATGATAAAACAAGTTGGTGTTTGGAAGCATTTGTTGTGACAAAGGGATTGTTAACGATGTATTACGTGATCAAAGGCATAAAATGTCTTCTTAGATTGGCGTCTAGGTGTTAAGTTACAGTTTGAATGGAGCAATTCCTTTTATCTGCAAAGCTTTCTATAGAAAATGGCTCTTTCTTGAAACTGTCTGAATCACGAAATAGCATTTTAAGCTGGTAAGTGTCTAGATATTATTTGAAATAAATAATATGAATAGTTGGAAATTATGCTAAAGGATACATACGATAATTATTATAAGTGTTATGCATTAATATCGGAGAATACTTTGAACTCTACCAACGTATTTAACATTCAGTCGAGAGATACTGTAGTCTTAACCTCGCATCTTATCGGAAACAATTATAATAAGTTACTGGGTGAATGGTAAGTGCTGTACGTATCACGTGAATTTATCAGAGTTTAGAATATGATTTCATATTATATAGGTGCCTAGTACCTACCTACTTCCTTAAAATAAGTTATAAAAATGAAATCTCAGATTTTAAAACATATTATGATTAAGGAAATCTCAATGCAATTAGTACTCTATTTAGTATCTAATTTCTACGAAACATTACAGATGGCGTCGCGCAAAATGAAAAAACCCGCAAGGTCAACCGGCGAAAAGGAAAAACACATACAAATAGATGCGCGCATAGTCTAGTGTCAATTTTGTTGAATGTAACGATGTTTGCTGTAGCGCGATTACCCGCATTAGTTCCGTGATTGAGCCCGAACCTTTGTCCGCGACAGTTGAACTAAGTCTTTTAAATCAGCTCGCTTTATATGAAACCTTAAATGCCTAGAGTGGGTCAGCTAATTTCTGTCAAAGGTCTCACAGCGCGTGTGAACCTAGCACAACAATAAACAATTATTAGTATTACTTCACATAAACCGATTCATTATAGTTCTTTAACGTGGCCTTTTAAACAACACAAACAATATATGTATAGATAATTATGTGGGTTGTAGTATCAATACACTCAACCTTTAAAGGTATTACGTCATATTTTTGATAGGAAGCGTTATTATAGAAGAGTTGTATGTTTTATTGCTAGTTTCATACGGTGCCACCCATAAATAACGCGCGTGTATCGTATTCCTCAATATGCTTATTTCTCTCCGAAGGCTGTCCCAATTTTATTGACGGCATACCATCAAACTCGATTGAACTGCGATCGTCGTACAATGGGAAATGAAATGGAAGGTACGAACGCGCTGCATTATCATGCGTCTCATAAAGAAGTGTACTGCTAAAATTTTCAAGTTAGTTATCATTGCTGGAAGCATGAAGAAAAGTCTGACATACACAATCATATAAAGTGTTTAAGACAAATAGATTCACAACCAACCCCTATAAGATAGCCCCGTGTTTTTTAATTACATTCTTATTTCATAGATGGCTTTTCTCAAATTTATTTAATGTCAATTGTGTTAAAACACAAATATCTTATCCACTTAAAACTATTTGCTACATGTATACAAAGCTACAAATACAATGTCTCGTGATAAGTGTTAATGTAAACAAATGATAATAACTCAATAAATATGTTTTCTGTGAATCCATTATACATTCCCTGATTAAAAACAAGTTTGGTAGAGGCATTGAGATAAACTTTATTCTGTAAGGAAAACCCGTTAACTGGGTGTCTGTTCATAATTCAATATTTATTCTTTATTTAAGTTTTACTAATAGGCAGTCGTTAAGTGAACATTAGCGTACGGCACTCTGCCCAAGACGCGATTTGTCGCCTTGCTCACAAATACACGGCATCATAATATTATGTATAATATAATGCATTGAAATAGCAGTTATAGTAAATATAAATATTTTTTTATGCGCACAAAGATTATACACATGATAGTAAGTTCAGTAGCCATCCAAATAGGAGAGCTGCCTTTTCGAAACATACACAGACCGGGCTTTAAATGTAACATACGTACGTGTATCATCGTGACGGATGCACCACCATGGTCGCCCTTATGGGCGATACGAATATCCTACCACCATCACTCACTCTCTCTCTCTCTCTCTCTCTCCTTCTCTTCGGTCACAAGAATTCCACTGCTGAACATAGGCCACAGGATCTCCACATGGACAAAATTTATGAATATAAAGAATTGTTTTTTGCAATCAATTGAATTCTCGTCAGCGCTATAAAATATTCTTTCTATCCATGAGGATTTATCTGGGCCGGCGCGGTGTTAGATTATAACAATACCGAGCGTTTTTCGGCATTTTTTTACTACGTCGCGTCGTAGTAAATTCTGCTGCTGAATAATTACCGGCAGGATCAAGAAGAAGTTTTTTAGTGTAACAAGTATGTATAACGAATGTAAAGGTCATGTTTAACCTGTGAAAGCATTACATATTTTGAAACCTTGTACCATTCAATATACGCGGATTCCTTACGAAGGTCTGCCCTTTAACTTGAATGTTTTCATGACAAATCTCACCAAATGTGTGTGGAATACCTGCTTTATGACTAATCATAATTTATCTGACGAATGCAGGTAACATTGTCATTTGCAACATTTCATCTACAAAATCCAAATAAAGCGAAAAAAAATTTAACACTCTTCATTCTTAGTTTGCATCTAATTCAGTGAAAACCGAAAGAGAACATATAACAAAAGACATTGAAACCAAGTTTGTTTATCATTGCGGTTTCAAAACGGATCCATGAAGGATTCATGAAGCATTAAACGACCACCCCTGCGCCAGAATCGATCTTCGTATCTAAACGAAAAAAACATGTTGCTAAGAGATCGTGCTTTATATATCGCCTTATATAAATATGGCGATATTTCACACACATTTGGTGAGATTTGTTATGATTAGTCATAATATACCTCACTAATACGGGTAACATTGTCAGTTGCTTCTTATTGTGTATTTTAATGTTTAAAAACGTGCTACGCTTACGGGTAAGAACAATTATTGGAAGCCAGACTTACTCAGCTTTAGCACAGTTTAAATGCCTAACCAATAATAAATGTATATCTGAAGTAAAATAATATACATGTTTATAAAGCCTGTTGCGTGTACTGGGTCGTAGGATATACCGGGTATATCTAGACTGCGACCGAAAACGAAGCCAGGTGGTAATATTAGTGACTACAGACACTATGCAACTAAGATTTTCGCTAAAAAAGCGACAATATTTTTTGTAATTTTTACTTATCGTCCTACTGGGATGGTAAATACATAGTTTTCCTAAAATAATAATGTACACCTTTTTATTCTTAAATACACAATGGTACGAAAGGGTTTAAATTATAATTTTACCAAAAACTAGGTATTTACCACCCAATTAAGATGATATTTAAATAATTGACACAAAATACAGTTCCTTTTTTTACGAAATTAGTTGCATTGTGCCTGTAATCACTAAAACTACCGCCTGGCTTCGTTATCGATGCAGTCTGGATATATCCTGTACGTCCAGTTACAGAAGAGTTGCTACATTGAGGTGCTAAACTAGAGATTCATATAATCATAAGCCATGTTGTGTATTAGGTGGCGTGATGAGGTATGAGTTCGCGTTTTTAAGTTTGCGGAATCAAGGGGTTTTAGGGGAATAACGGATTTATTCGGATAGTAACATGTTCAGGGTTTTATAATTAAATAGGGTTTCATCAAAATCACGTCTTTGCTTTTAGCACCATCGTCGGTTAAGCAAGTCAATCCGGAATGATGTTCAAGCAAGGAAAATCTATACAAATCATATTGGAACGGTTTACGGGGACTTGTCCTTATAAAACTATGGTTTAAATGTGGCATAGCCTTTTTAAGCGAGGTGAGGACGACTCACGACTGGCAGGCCGGGTCGTATGAATCAACCACTCTGGAACTTGTAGAAAAAGTAAAAATAATATATTGGAAGTAACCTCAGCGAAAGGTGGTGCTGGGAATGGAGAATACTCCCAAATTTAGATTTATACCGTACGGGATGCTCTATATAAACCAAAAAGCACTGTAAATTCTTTTTTCGATACGATTTATACTTTCCAAGATGTAATTTTTTTAAGTTAGCTTTGCACGCGAAATCTCCTCTAGCCGCTGCGATGTCATTTCCCTGTTGCGACTCAGTGCGCGCTGCGCTCCCGACTACGTATAATATAGTTTGAGTAGCAAAATTGTTATTATGTCAAAACTAAAACAAAAATGTCGTGTTGTACCAAAGTGTTCGAATAAAACTGCTGATACATTCGCGAAGTTGTTTTTTTTTTCTGGTTCCGTACGAACCTAAAATCCGAAATAAATAGATGCAAATAATGAAGATGGCTGATACACCCGAAGCCAAATCTTGAGTCTATTATTGAAAAGTTCATTTTGATGTAAGTACGTGTTACCTACTACAATATTTTATTTGTTTGGTGAACGTACTTATTTATAATTTAGATATTTCGGAAGTAGTACGAAACAAGTCAGTTATTAGCTGTGATAGCTTTCTGGCGCTGGGAATTGGTTTTGCGTGCGTCCTTAAGGACTTGTCGATAAAATATTAAATAATAATTCGTCTGAAGGGCTCACTAATGCTCATTATTTGGACGATATAAATACTTACTGTTGTGTTGTCCTACTGACCGCGAGTTCGTTTTGCACTGATTAAAACGATTTAACTGGAACTTGACTGTAACGGATAGTATGAACACATTGGTATACATTTAATATTTTTTTTACCAGAGCGAGATCTGACCACGAATGAACCGTGATCGGTCTTATAATGTGGATTCGGCCTTACTTATCGAGTTTCTTATAAGTTATAACATTAAGTAAAATATTATAGTACTTAATGTATACTACCGCTCAAAAGTACTTGTGGCGTAAAAGTAAAGACTGCCTCGGTGGCGTAGTTGTATTAAGGTACGGTTACAAAGCTGATGTCTCGAGTTCGAGTCCCGGGTCGGGCAAAGTGATATTGGATTTTTCTATTCATTATCAGCCCGGAGTCAGGAATTTGTGCCCGATGTGGCGATAGGCTCGTCCCCTATCACATCGGACGGAACATACAAGGCCAAAATTTGGGTGTCCTGGTGGCGCCTCTGCTTACCCCTTCGGGGATAAAGGCGTGAGTTTATGTATGTATGTAAAAGTACTCGTATTAGTAAGCCCACGTTGACTTAACGGTGATTTGATTAAAAGATAATTATGCTAATATGTTTTTCGTTTTTATAAGGACAAAAAGTGATTCTATAACCGGAGAATACTACGCTTCATTCTGGGATGGTTACGAGATTCAATAAAATAAAATGCATGAGAAAGTTTACAAGAGGTGTCTGGCTCCTGCACGACAATGCGCCCGTCCACTAGAGTCGTGCCGGGGTGGCTTCCCAAAATATAGTGGGCTTTAATATTTTAAATCATCCACCCTACAGTCCAGACATGGCCTAGCGATTTTTATTTATGGCCATAATTGAAAATAAACATCTTTGAGGAAACAATATTCGACCTGCGAAGAAGTGACGGAATTCTATCGTTTTTTGAAGAAAAATTTATTTTATCAGGTTATATCTAAGATAAATAAGAGAAGTTAAAAATGTTTACGTCTTGCTAAAGAATATAATTAAAAGGAAAAGATTTATGAACTTTGCCCCCCCCCCCCCCCCCTTCACCCTCTTTCCGCGAACTTAAAAACGCTTCCTCGTACGTGGTGGGTAACAATAGATCACCTGGCGGGCGGTAAGCGACACCGCAAAGGCAATACGACCCGCCAATGACCCCTGCGCCAATCAACGATAACCCATAGCAAACGATGGGGTGACCTCCCTATGAAGCAATGCACCGTTCAATTAACGTGGTATGATGCACATTTTTGCTCCCTCTGGTTGCTTAAGCTTATTTCTGTGTGAAAACAAACAAGCTAAAGTCGTTTATATTTGTTTAATTACTTAGCGGATAATATAACATTTTAAAATGGTGTGTTTTCATTTCCTATAGTTAAATTATATTTTACTCGTGAAGCCAATGTACTCTGGGATAACATTTTGTCATACATTTAAAATACGTTTTAAACGTAACTTTTTTCTGATTTTGCTGCGGGCGCTATGATTACAGAACAATTTTCTCACTACTAGACGCAATGATAGCCCGTTAAATGTTAACACCTAGACTTGTCATTCAAGAGACATAAGTATACATTATGCAGTTATTTCCCGGCTACATTTTAAACGTGTACTTGCATGTTATCCTCGTAATTACAAAAAACAAACAAGACTTGTAAACATAGTCTCTTTTTTATTTAACTTCGTGTGAGCGTGGTAGACTTATAACGTACATTCAAGCAAATATCACCCGACCACGTGGAAACTCGCATTACGACCGAAGGTTGATTTTTTTGTAAATAGATCGAATTTGTACACCAGACAGGTCCTAAGGATTTTTTCCCTTCTCGAAAGCCGTGGTGCATGACGCATGTTACTTTCCCGTGATATGTGTTAGAAAAATAAAACTTGATGTTACGTATAAATTTCGTCTACGATCTTTTGGCGCCCGAATGCGTTGTTGAAAAAAATATAATAGTTATCTCTTTTCATACTTTATTACATTGGACATGTTAATATTATTAGATTACGAGTATAAATCCTTGTTGTTTATAATATAAACACATAATATCTTAAATGAGTTAAATACATATTTTTATATTTTATTTGTTATCTCGAATTTCGCCACACGCCAATACAATTTAGATAACTTATATATATAATTTCCTACATTTTCTATGAATTACTGTATATAGCATTGAATATACAAAACAAACATCAAATTTATTTACCAATATATAATCAAATAATATTTCCAGAAGCATACATGAAAAACTTTATTAAATAATGGAAATAAACTAACCTAACCTAATGATCGTTTCGTTGTGGTTGGGTACTTTGATTCTCAGTATATAAATAATAATAAAACTCACTAGTTTTATTTATTCACAGAAGCGTGAATTCTTCATGTATTGTAGGAAATATACAGGTGTCCCAGAACTAGACGGCAAACCGGTAACCGGAGACAGAACAAATTATGACGGCACAGCAACAAAAAAATTTAGCCCTGTCCCAGATAGTATTCGAGTAACACCCATTCTAGTAAACATTCAAAAATACTACTTTGACCAACACTTTGTAGTATTGTGACGAATGACTTATTTTTTTTAATAGACGTTTTGCAATGTTGAATAGGTATGCTTTACAACTACATACCAAATTAAATCAAAACACGTCTATTTTTCTAGTCATAGTTTGGGCTATCTCCCTTTACCAGTTTATCGTCTAGTTCTGGGACAACCTGTATAATATACATACATTTCCCAGGAAATATTTGTATATCGGAATCTCTGAACTCTCTCTCTCCGAACTCTGAACACTGAATGTCTAAACATGCTCGGAATTGTATACATTTCCTTTAACATATAATATATTTGAATAACTATAATAACAGCATATAAAATACATACATATATGTAAAGGAATTTTCTTGGATTAGAACATAGAAAACTGCTTGACGAGACTGTTAACAAGAGCTCGTTAACGATAACATTTTTTATTATATTATAACTGTGTAGAAACGATAAACTAACTGGATTCGAAAAGGCAGTAAATCAAATAAAAGGGGCAAGTTTTTATGCTCTTAAGTCAGTTGTTAGTGAAGCAGGAGCTGTAGAGGCGAGCTACTAACGAGTTTAAACATGGGATTAATCTCGCGCCGCCCTTATACAATGTCGATTACTGTAAATTATTTTAACTTTGGACAATATTTCCTTGCTTCATTTAATAAAGGCTGACTAACACTCACTCTCAGACGACTTGTTTGGTATACCACTACTATTATATTTCAGTAAAACGATGACACTTTTATTGTTGTGGTCGTAGAACAAAAGTTAACGACTTAGCGCAAATAATAAGCAAGTCGAAGCGACATGACAGTGAAAAGGGCAATTGACATGAATTATGGCTAATAGCCATATGAAGATTCATGGGCCGAAAAGGTTCACAAATACAGGCCATGTAACGACCAGGGCAGTTTTGGAGCTCGTCCCAGAGGTGAAAGGGTGATCTATAAATGGAGTTGCACATCCAGATCACTTCCAAGTTGTCACTGGAAATCCCTAAGCGAGGTCAGTGTTCAGTTGTATGCCCCCTATGGCTGAAGTTTACAATCAAACCTCTCCGGATGGTAAGGAGAATGAAATACTAACGTTGATACTACTCTCAAGTCTCAACAGGTTAAAATTAGTGATTAGAATAATGACTACCTCAGTTGAATATGGTACGAATACAACGCTGGGTTCTCAGGTTCGAATCCCGGGTAGGGCAAAGTGATGTTTAATTTTTCTATGCATTATCAGCCAGAAATCTGGAAATTATCTGGTTATCACATTGTGGGTCGTTACCCACAAGGCTAATCGTGGGTGACCTAGTAGCACATCGGCCTACCCCTTTGGGAAAAAATCGTGATGTGTGTTTATTTAAAATAAATTCACATATCCTAGCGGATATGTGGATCTGGTATCAGGATACCAGAAAGGCTTTTAGAGTTGATTAGGCAACTTATAATTGAATATAGAAGTCCGCGTGATGGATAGTAAGTGGTTCACATCAGAGCAAAGTAAATTAGTCCAAAAATGTCGTTTGTGTAAGAAGGTAGCTAACGCTTAAAGTGACATATACTCGTATGCGTTTATATGATGTTAAAGTGGCGTAAAACTATATTGTGAAGGTTCCACTACCAGTGTAATTTGGACATACGAGTATATATCTTTTTTAAATGCTGTTATTTTGATGTCGCCTGTTTTTTTTTGCACCAGTGTGTAAACTTGTGTCAACCCATGTATAGCCAGAAATATTATTTTCACTACATTTAACTATAGTAGGAAACAGTAACAGCTAAGCTATTTGTAGTTTAAAACTTCGCCAAGGACTTGAACCAACGCAGGTGTAATTAGTGTGAATAACTTAGAGCGGTGTGATGTTAGTCGCTTAAGAACTCATAAAGGTAACATAAAAACTGTATACTTGGAACTGTATCAGCCCATATACGTCCCACTGCTGGCCACCGGCCTCCTCTGCAATCAAGAGTACATTTGAGAGGGGTCAGGCTGTACAGTCCATCACGCTGGCCTATTGCGGATTGGCGAACTTAAAAAAAAACGGTATATAATAAAATTTAATATGCCCAAAAGAGGCAAAGTATCTGTTTTAAATTCCTTTAGATGAATCATGTTCGCTATACGGATGGTTTCAAATTTCAAGTATTTTTGTAATCTAATAAATAAAAGAACATTCTCGCGCGAGTCGCTGTCACGAGTGCATGTGTCACATTATAAATTATCGTATTTAATTTCTCAAATTGTATTTTAATGAGTGACATTGATAAAAATGAGCTGTTTGATGACTCCAGTGGGAGTGATATTATAGAGGAAGAGAGATTATTGGATAGCGAGCAACAAGTTTACTATGAATGCGGAGGCAGAGTAGAGAGAGATGGTGACAACAATAGTGATGCTATGGAGATTCAGAGAACGCAGGAGAAGAGAGCGCGGGAGGACAGTGAGGACACAATAGGTGATAATGATGGTTTTACAACGGTCAGTAAAAAAAATAAACGATTTGCAAGGATTTTGTCCAAGAAAAATTACAATTCGGAAAAAAATCTGTCAAATGTCAATCATGACTCGTCAGTAGTACAATATGATGATCGAATAATAGTATGCATTACGGGAAAGGAGGTTCTATTGAAACAATTTGGTATGGCAAAGTTGTTGAAAAAGGAGGATGTTAACAAGATATTAAAGATTTATTATAAAACTCCTTATAGGGTGCTTGTGTATTTAGAAGACAAAATAAATGCGGAAAAACTCATTAATTTAAGCATATTTAAAACCATGGGCTATAGATGTCAGTATGCGAATGAAGTTAGTTTATCATATGGAGTAATAAAACAAATTGATTTGGAGATGAATGATGACGATATTTTAAGTAGTTTGGAGTGTGAAAAAGAGGTAGTTACAGTAAAGAGATTAAAACGGCAAACTAATAATGGAGGATGGGTAAACAGTGAGAGTGTACGCCTTTGTTTTAAAAGTCCGACCTTACCTCCGTATGTTTATATATTTGGCTGTAGGATAAAAGTTGAACCTTATACTTTTCCTGTTACCCAATGTTCTGGGTGTTGGAGATATGGGCATATATTGAGATCATGTCCAACAAAAAAGATTTTATGCCCAAAATGTGGAGAAAGTCATAGTAATTGTGATACCACTAATTTTAAATGTTTAAATTGTAAGGGCGCGCACATGGCCCTAAATAAATCGTATCCTATGTTTTTAAAAGAAAAGGCTATAAGAAAGATTATGAGTGTAGAAAACTGCACCTATAGAAAAGCTTTGTCGATGTTTATGAATAAAAAGGCTGTATGTGAAAGACTCGACAATCTGAGAAGTCAAAGCGTGCAGTCTGCTAATAACCCTCAGAATAATAAGAGAACATCATATAGGAATGTATTGGAGGGAGATACTCGTGTTAGTAATAATATGATATCTTGCAGTATGAGCAAAAATAATGAATATGTGAAGGATCAATATGTGAGGAATTCGCCAATTTTAGGTGGAAATTCATTGACTCGCGCGGAAAATAGAAATCCAAAAAAACAGTCAGTTTACAAAGAGTCACACAAGCAGGAGTCAATTGCTTATTCGTCTGAAGAGGCAAGAAGTAATACAGAAGAAACTGGAAAAAGGAATAAATTTAGTCGTTTGAAAATAATTATGGATAGATTTAAGGAAATTTGTGCATCGAATTCGGAGTTGGATGTTAAGATTAAGTTGATATGTAGTTTTGTATTTGAAGAGTGTATTCGGGTGGTTGTAACATATTTTAAAGAGGGTGATATTATTAATAGTCTTTTTGCTTGTTTATATAATGGATAGTGGTCAGAAAAAAGTAACGTTGAATATTTTACAGTGGAAGAAGTTATGCATTTATTGGTGGAGTGTAGTCGGTTTCGAGATGCGAGACAACATATTGTGATGAAAACTCCAATGTCCGTCCGACCAGGCTTACAAGTTATTTTTCAGTTTTTAATGTCACGATTCTAATTTTTACGATATTATCTTTTTGTTTTCTGTAGTATTTTAGTTTGTTTTAGTTTAATTGGTTGTTGAGAAATGTTACATTTGTGTTTTGCTTGTTTGTTTTTTGTAATTCTCTTAATTTGTTGTGTAGATATTTATTTATAAGGTACGATGGGACTGTCATGTACTTCCTATTAGTATAAAAGTCCCTTAAATATTGGTGAATAAAAAAAAAAAAAATAAATAAAAGAAAAAGTCCAACATGATCGTCATAAGGAATTCATTAAGTAAGCATACGTTTATGATTTTATTAAATGAATTCCTTATTAAATGTATAACTCTATAATAGCCTTTGACTAGCGTACAAATGGAGCTTATATTAACTAGAAATTATATCATTGCAGTCTTGTATTTAGAATCTTGGACGTTAGAGAATTCAAAACAAACAGTGATAGGCTAGTGGCTCAAAGTTGCAGATGCTTTGAGGATTTCAGTAGAAACTCTGAAACACTTTAACGCTAGCAGTAAGACAAGATTAATTGAATTTCAGAAAATAATATCTAGAATGGGATAAATATATTACTTTATAATTGCGGTCTGCTCTACCTAAAATCTGAAGCTAAACTTTAAAATTTTCTGACCAACTAAAACCAAGCGGGCGAAGTCACGTATAATTTACAAGGAGATATAAAAAAGCTTACCTATATTTATCAAAAATCGATTTTAGAATATCCGACATATTCAATACTAGCATTTGCCCGCGACTTCGTCTGCGTGTTGCAAATTTTGATTTTGCAAACAACTATATTTCACCTTTTTCACTCCCTTAGGGATTGTTCCTAAGTTCCTAGCTTCAGTAGTTCCGGCTCTGCGTTAATCCCGCAGTTCGGTTCTACAGCACGTCAACACTTATTTTCACCCCTTTAGGGTTAATTGTAAGAAAAGTGAGTATGTAGTTATTCTTGTTTTTAGATGAGTAACTAAAGTGTCAAGTTTGATATTTGCAACTTCAACGGTTTCGATTTTCCATAAAACAATATTTTACTCTTTTCACCCCCCTTAGGGGTTGAATTTCCAAAAATACTTTCTTAGTGCTATTTTCGTCACAATAGGAACCCCTTCAGTAGTTTCAGCTGTACGTTGATCCGGCAATTCGGTTCTACAAAACTTCAACCCATATTTTCGTCCCTTTAGGGTTAATTTTAGATAAACAAAATATGCAATTATTTTTGTCTTAGAACGAATAACTTAAGTGCCAAGTTTGATAATTGTAACTTTAACGGTTTAAATTTTCCCTATATCAGTTTTTAACCTTTTACTCCCCTTTAGGGGATGAATATCCAAAAATCCATCCTTAGTGCTACTTTACGTCACAATCGGAACGCCTATGTAAAATTTCAAGTTCTTAGCTTCAGTAGTTTCGGCTGTGCGTTGATCCAGCAGTTTGGTTTTACAATACTTCAACCCTTATTTACAGTCCTTTAGGGTTAATTATAAGAAAAGAGAGTATGCAGTTGTTCTTGTTTCTAGATGAGTAAACAAAAAGTCAAGTTTGATATCTGCAACTTCAAGGGTTTCGGTTTTCCATACACCAGTATTTTACCCTTTTCACCCCCTTAGGGGTCGAATTTCTAAAAATCCTTCCTTAGTGCTACCCTACGTCACAATAGGAACGCCCATGTAAAATTTCACGTTTCTAGCTCTAGTAGATTCGGCTGTGCGTTGATCGGGTAGGAAGGAAATCACCCAGTTTCTAAACATTTCAACCCTTAATTTAACCCCTTTAATGTTAATTTTTAAACAAATAAAGTATGCATATATTTTTGTTATTAAATGAGTTATTAAACTACCAAGTTTGAGAATTGTAACATCAATGGATTAGATTTTCCATACAACCATTTTTAACCCTTTTCACCCCCTTAGGGGTAGAATTTCCCAAAATCCCTTCTTAGTGCTACCCTCCGTCACAATAGGAATCCCTGTGTAAAATTTCAAGTTCCTAGGTCCAGTAGTTTCGGCTGTGCGTTGATAGGTCAGTCAATCAGGTTCTTCTTTTATATATATAGATAAATTGTAATGTCAGATCAATAATAGTTATAAATATAACACGGCTATTCGAGTCGCATAATGTAGTAGAAATGTATTCACTAAATAGTAACCTTTTTGCAAAGGTTTGTCTTAGGTATTTTTATTTAATTTGTATTAACAATCTGTAATTATATGAACGGTCGAGGTGTACAGATTTTAACAACTATGAATGTTCTGATTAAACCTATGTGCTCAATACAAAAATACTGAAGCTAAACATTTTACCAATACGATAACTTCGACAACTACGGTGTAAGCCGAAATAGCTCAGCGGCAGAGCAATAGGCCCGTTTGTGGACTAAAGGTCCCTGGTTCGAATCCAGGTTTCGGCACTAAAACAGCAACGCAGTAACGGAATTTTTTGCATTTGTTTAAATTATAATGAATATTCAAAACATATTTAACGTAGAATAACCATTAAAATGAAAAAAATGGATGGTACTCGACGAGGACTGCCGGCATAAGTGAACACAGTTACAAAAATATATTTTTTATAATTTATTGATTATGATTATCAACATAATATTATACATTTCATAAATAAATAAATACCTCGAACAGACACATACTTTTGCTTGACCCGATAATAAAATTCAAAGATAATTCATAGTTTGACTTTTAGCAAAAAAAGCGATTTTCTTTTGGGATTTTTTAAAAAGTCATCCTGTTTGGGTGCTAAATACCTAGTTTTTGCGAAAAAAGTAATTTAAACACTTACGTACCATTGCGTCCTTAAAAATAAAAAGGTGTACATCATTATTTTAGTAAAACTATGTATGTACACCTCAACACAAGTAAAAAAATTCGAATAAAAAAATGGCGACTTTATTTGCTAAAATTTTAGTTACATTGTGTCTGAAATCACTAATATTACCACCTGGCTTCGTTTTCGGTCGCAGTCTTGATATAATCTAGTAATAGTATTTTGTATAATGTACTATAATATCAATCAATTTAATTTTAAGTATTATTTTCATTGTTGAAATAATTAAAGCAATACAATTTAATTAAAATAATAATTATTACTCGTAATATAGTATAATTATAAAATCAGCTTTGAATATGTTATCAAACAAATAGAATTGCCCTGTGGTTTGGAGTGCACGAATTCCGCAACCGTAACCCCTGCTCGTCGTAAGAGGCGACCTAAAGAGGCCACTGGGGTAGTTGGGCAAACTGCGGGACAGTGCGCCCACACCTATAACTACTCCAAGATGTGCGATAGAGCGTATGACCTAGTCTCTGTCGTGGACGCCCAAAACATACTGAACGGGAGTCCGTCCAAAAACAGTGGTAAGTTTGGAGCATTCAGGATACCTACAATGGAAAACCAGCAATGGTTTTGTGCCGGGCGGGCGGACTGACGTACCCCTTTTGGCCTCCCCCGTGGTACCGAAAGGGCAGATAAATAGATTTTCCTCAAGGACAAAGAAAATGAAACAACTAGAAGTCTGTTTCATCATGCTAGTAAGATAAATTCAAACTAATATAATCCTCGTTACATAATTCTATAATACAATATTTTTAACTAACTAATATAATGGAACTATTTACTTCAAAACTCCTTATATGTTTTGAATAATTAGACTAGACAAAGGGCGAAAACGCACCGATTGTTTTGAAGACATTGTTAAGACGGATTCGCTGGCGGGTCATTATCAGCGGAGATAACCTCGACCTTCACCCGGTCGTGTTTAGATTGCATACTGAGAGGCAACATCGCAAATCTAGTTCATTGTTCGTTATGTAAGTCAAGAGTAAATATCAAACAGTTTATAGCTAAAGTAAAGGAGCCAAAATTAATCCTTTATGTTAATGTTGCCAGACTTGATATTATAAGTTCACATATTCAAGTCGGTATATACTTCATGCTTAATTATTATAGTCTCCGGGCGCATGTCGACTGTAGTACGATAGGTGGAGGGTACGATTTCGAGACCGAGCCAATTGTTTGAAATTTAGAAATATTTGTTTCCTATCTAGGTATTTGTCAGAGCGAAGTATCCCGCACTTTCTGATATCTCTGACACAGGATTTGTATATATTGATCTGGCAAGGACTATGTGTCTGGCAGTTGGTTGTATATTATTATGCCTGATTGGCCAAAGCAATTTGATTACAAATGCATTTTACTAGTTGTTCATAGCACATCATGGTAGAGATTCGGTAATTTGAAACATCGGAATGTCAAGGATGATTATCTATACATCTATAATATAATTAATTTGTAACTTATCGATGTCTGTACATGGAAGATAAATAAGAAAAACTAATATGGGGGGTCTGTATTAGCGTAATAGAACCCAAAACGATGATTTTTAGAATTTTTGTCTATTTAGTATTTATCTGTTTGTCTGTGCGGTTGTGCGCGATGAACTCAGAAACGGCATAACCGATTTCGATTATATTTGGTATGTAGGTAGCTGACACCCTGGATTAACATTAAGGCTACTTTTTATACTGAAAAATGTAGTGTTCCCGTGGGATGAGGAAGGAATTCCGATAGATTTGTTACTTTTTTATACTCAAAGGGTTGGGACGGGCCTGGATTACATGCCTTGAGTAAGAATGAGACGGGAGGGACGGGATATAAAGGGACGGGACGGGACGGGGTGAGATTCCAAATAAAATTAATCACGCAGACGAAGTTTGCGGGCAGAATCTAGTATGCAAATATACATATAGATACTGGCTGGCGCAGCGGCTGGATAGTTTTGCTTTCTGTGCCGAGGAAGACGGGTTCAATACCATATTTGGTAAATATTTTTATAGTCTTTGTCAGTAATGAGTGTTTGTGCAAATTAATAGTAAAATATAAGGTGATTCATACACTAAAAAACTCGTTATGCAAATCAGAAAAACCTAAATTAACCTTGCGTTTTATGAATAAATTGATTAAGAATGCTGTGTAGAACTTCCTCCTGGTTATGCAACAAATATTATTTTTATGATTTGAAGGAACAAATTCGTGTAAAGTTCAGTGGTTGAACAAAGGTGCTAGTCGATAAATTAAAATAAAAGTAGTGACGGAAATTGTGTCGTCGCACGCCATCAAAAGGTGTGGCTGGATGTTATTGAATAATTCGCTGCTGTCGGCAAATTGGCGAATTACAAAGTATACACTATTTATGGATGTTGTGCAACGGAGTGCAGAGCACAAGAGACACGCGTGATGTATCACTTCCTCGCCATAAAGCGACACTTCAAGAACGTGACCAGGTGAAGATAGAACTCAGTCATGCGGTAAGCCTGTGCTAAGATTTACATTAATGTGACTCTTAGTAATGCGACTTTTTTACAATAAATAAATGGGCGTTAATAATGTAG
The DNA here is from genome assembly GCA_905220455.2 of Deilephila porcellus. Taxonomy (NCBI): domain Eukaryota; kingdom Metazoa; phylum Arthropoda; class Insecta; order Lepidoptera; family Sphingidae; genus Deilephila; species Deilephila porcellus. The sequence continues at coordinate 17,411,566 of LR999970.1, read as the reverse complement.
GAATTTCTTTAATGCAATATATTACGTACCTTTTAAAAATACACAAAAAAGGAACAACATAAAAGGGCGTAAAAATAAAAAATAAAATTCGGTGTAACAAACTACCCGGTCAAATATACGGCGTCGTAAAAACAGACGGCATTGCGACGTTCTAGTCTCTCAATTGTACAAATATAGAGTGATGATATAGTCTAATCCACAAGTTCGAGTGTCAACTCTTGTTACTGCGAATAAAAGTACGTTTGGAGGTATCATTTCATCAATCTAGACACAGATCAAATCTAGAAAGTTCCAATAACATCACAAACATCTATAAAATTGCAATAAAATAAAACCGTTTCATATATAATCGGTGTCAGTTTTTGCAAGTGACTTCAATATTTCATTTTAATTCTTATTTTGACTAATTCTGTCCTTTACAATATTCTCACCTAAATGACAGGACAAATAAAATTCACGAAAGTATCATATTTAGATGTGCGATAAAAACAATATTTCTTTTTGTTTACAAATTAATCGATATCAAGTAAACGGCTCATTTAATAATTATTAATCAGTGATAAATACTGAATATTACTATTTTATTGCATAAATTTCTAGTTAAAACGGTCACCAATATGGTTTCTGTTAAATGGACTGTGTGTTCACTCATATGAAATACTCTAATAATATTTTGAAGCCTGCGAAACAACCTGACTGACACACCGGCTGCCAATCATTGTCATATCTCCAAAACAATTTCAAAAATTCTATTTCGACTCTGAGCGATTTTCCATTTATTTTTTGCCTTTGTTACTGCGTATTCAAAAAATAATAGGCGCGAAGGTGGCGATAACATGGTTTCTGGTTATTTGTTTTAGTAACATTTCAGTAAAATTGTAACGTACAATATACATTAATTTTCGAGGACTTTTCTGTTCGTGTTCAGTTTTTAAAAGAGGACATTTCGACATACAACTGCATTGAATTTCCTAGGTGCTATTGATGTTTATGCGCGACCGAGCCCACGGATACGTGGACAATAGGAGACAAATGAGTAGACGAGTCACTTGGTTATCACAAATGTATTAAAAATGTATTATACTTTGTCTCCTATTCCATAAAAAAGATAAAAAGTGATAATGTAAAATAATAGTCGTTTCAACTGCCGGATGTTGGGCTCCAGATCGAGAATCTTACGAAACTGTATACCCATGTCAACTATTCTAAAGATATTCTTCAGTGAAAGTAAAAAGCAATATTAGTCAACACTTATTACTCGGTGGGGCCTTGCCATAGCACCCCAATGTGGAAAGAACGCTTAACTTATCACACAGACGTTTATTTTATTGATATAGATTAAACATGTCATTTCGTATTATTCTAGTATGTTTAACAACATATTACATTCAATTTCTGATTCGAAATAGACGGTTGTCATAGTATTTATACTCACAGTCAATAACTGGTATTGTCGACCCAGAATAATATGAAATTTAAATTGTCAATCACAAAAGAAAGTTGTTGATCTTGTGTTGTGAATATTAGAATGACTGGATAAATATATTGCATAATTAATTGGCTAGGTAAAACAAAAATATATATTGATACGAGGTAACAATAATTGAAAAGATCAAATATTCTTACGAAATCTCAGATTCCAGCAGGAAGTGTTTTTTATAACAATAAATTAAATAACATTTGCTTTGCACATTCAATACTATTGTAAAATAATATGTATTGATCCACTAACCTGCCAAATATAATTATTTACCTTACTAAGGAGACCTTGTTAAAATATGAAGATACTAAATATCAAAGAGTTTTATAATTTCAATAAAATTTATGTACATTGGCCATAAAATAATCCGTTTAGTGACAAATGTAAGTTCACACAAACAAATATCTTAACATACGTTATACATTTCGCTACAAATGTGGAGTAGACTCTATCTATACCGATTTTAGCTCTGCGTTTGATAAAGTGAGCCGTAACATATTATTATCCAAACTAAAATATTATGGCATACACGGTACTTTGTTGGATTGGTTCGGTTCATATTTAGTAAATCGAAAACAATAAGTCACTGCGCTTGGGTTTCGTTCATTTGCTGTTGCGCCTTCATCAGGGTAACGCAAGGTTCGCATTGAAATCCAATCCTATGTTTGATATTTGCAAATGTTATTTCAAGCTACATCAAACACGGTAGTATTTCTATTTTTGCAAACGACCTAAAACTGTGCAGAAACATTAAATCTCCAAGCGATGTTGAACTCCTACCATCTGTTTACATTTTAATAAAAGCTTGATGTGTTGCTAACAAAATGCATTAATTAGCATTTAAACATGCTGGGAAATGCCATCACTCAAAGTCAACTAGAAATAAAATCACTATTGACCCACATAATAGTATTGATGTGATTATTTTAAGGCGCCACAGTTTGTGCGAAATTTAGGTGTTTTAGTTGAATCAAAATTAAATTTTACTGAACACATTGGCAAAATCCTACTGCTCCTTCAAAATGCTAGCCTTTTCGAAAGGCATTTGTAAAAAATTTAAATCTCTTGAACCTTGATTACTTCTATAATTCTCTTGTGCGTAGTCAATTGGAATACGCCTCCCCAATCTGGAAGCCATCACAGATGCACACTGGCAGAATCGAACGCGTCCAACGAAACTTCACCAGATACTTGGCTTACTTAGATCGAAATTGTCCCAGGTGCGCCAACTATACAGAGAGGTTAAGTCATTTCACAATGAAATCCTTTGATGCCAGACGCAAAATTGTAGATATTATAACTTTATTTAAGCTTCTACATGTTAAAATGAGTTCTCCTGAATCATTGAGTCATTTAAATATCACAGTTCCTCGCTTTTCACCAAGGTATCCAAACATACTTTTTCGATATCCAGTAATTGAATAAGTTTAGATCAAAATGCTCTGTTGAATCGCATCGTTAGTACATAATATAACAACCTAAACTGCTGTGGTACCTTTGATATTTTCGTTTCGTGTGTGTAATGTGCGACATATGTTTCAAAATTAATGTTATCTATAACTTTTGTTTTAATTTTAAGGCTCGCTAAGATCTCAGTGCATTGTTGTAATGTTTAATTTTAACTTTTTTACATTGTCTAAAAATTAAATTTTTAATGCTGTAATTTATTATTATTTTCTACTACATTTTGTTATGTTACAACTCGCTGTAGTATGCAAGTTTCCTCATGATGTTTTACTACACCGTTATAGTGCGTGGTGATTTAGTATCAATACACACATAGCTCCGAAAAGTCAGAGGTTTGCCCTGGGATTTGAACCCGCGACCACCATGATCATGTTTACGGCAGCCGCGTCTGGTCCGTTACCAACAGGCCACCGCACAGTACGCACTATCAACATGCCACTACGCATTGCAGCTCGGCAATAGGAGACTTTTATTTTATAGAAATAGTGTGCAATTTGGCTTTTACAAGATTGTGCCGTCGTATTTCTTTATATTTCTGCACTAATGACTAGTGTTGCGTCATAGGAGGCCAATTAATTATTAGTTTCTTGTAGGAAACTTGGCTATTGCGTTCCGTACGCGGCTACTACCGCGAAAAAAGATTTCCATCGTGCCCTGGGTCGAACGTCATGCACTTTTTGCTTGATTTGCTATAAATATCGTGTGAAATCAACGACATGCAGCAACAATTATGTGTAATTTGTCAGAGCAAAACTTAATTAAACAACAGAGAGACTTGTAAACAAAACAAAAACACCGCCACATCACACAACTCGACATTCGGTACAGACTTTTTAATACTTTAACTTTAAAATTTCATTTATTAAATTGTCGCCCGTCATGTTGACCCGGCGTAAGTAGGACGTGTGAGGATAGTAAGTGGAACTTTAATATCTTCGGGCTCAGAGCAGCTGAAATCATTTACCTTTAGTGAACCCTGGAACGTAATGAACATTTTGCCAAACCGACGAACAGGTAGCCCGCTCTAATGTTTGCAAAGTTTATGGATGTTATAAAACTATTGAACTCATGCAAGTTGTTCTGTTGCCTACTAAAAACCTTTACAGCATAATTTAAAATTTTGTCGTGTATAAATTTTCACGAACCAGATATTTTTAAGAGCCTATTTCAAGATTATTTTTCCAAGTTTCTATGATCGAAATTACCTGTCACAATCAGTCTATCTACAAGACTAGATTTAATTGGGTTCTTTTGTAGTCTATTAAATATTAAATTTTCAAGTTGTAACTGTATAATATTTGCTCAGCTGTATCACTTTTTATTCATAAAAGTTACTGATTAAGTTAAATATTCACTATAGCAGTAATCGACTGACAAATTCTCTTGAAAAAATAATGAGGCAAGTTCGTTCCTTTTCCAAAGTGTAATCTCTTCTTTAAAAATAATTCTCAAATGACCACGTGACGTTATTGCAAAATTCAACATGAATGGCGGTCCACACTGAAGTGTCAGATTTGCATTTCACCTTTACTACGGACACGACATAATAAACGTTCGACTAAATTTGAGGTATTATTGGCAACAAGTTATAATGGATTTCCAAGGCTTAGCTAGCTTCTATCTTAAGATACCACGACGGGTAAATGGCGATCTCTTAGGTAGACTATTACCCATGTTTCGTTATAGTTTAATCATTTAAATAAATTATAATGCACGAAATCGACCAAACAAATTGGAAGGATGGATGTTTTCTAAGACACACGTGGAGGAATTACTTTATTAAGAAATAATAATAAAACTGCGTGGACAATAGAAATAATAACGTAATAAATGTTGTGCTTAGAAAGAAAACAATTCAATTGAGAGATAACCCGACGCTCAAGTACTTTTGGCAGTAAAGGGAGAATGGATATGGGACGATATACAGTGAAAGATAAAGGATTTATTTTATAGGGGGGTAAAATTCTATGATCCTTGTAAATGAATACAACGCTATTCAAAATAAAAAGTGTAACAGATTATAAGTTCTAAAAAATCCTAAAATAGAGATTGACATCAAATTTCGAGCTAAATAAGGAACACCAATTGAACCTGAGGCAGGGTAATTATTTTCTCAAGATCATAGGGAGATTAAAAGGTTAAGGTTAATCGAGTTACATTAGAAATTGATAACAAACACGGAAATACAAGTGGACCGAATTGAGCTTAAGAAAAAATGTGAAGGATGACATGACGCCTCGCAGTGAATGCATACGGAATGAAAATGAATGATGAAAATATGCATAAAAAATATTATCAGCTTCTTAATTGAAACTTTAAAAATCGACGTTTATCCAAATAAAGATGAAGAAGAATAAAACCATAGGAATTAAATTCTTTCGAGTATGACAAATTCCTGAAGTATTACAAAATTTAACAGGAACTTCTTTTATTGTATTAGCCTATTTTACAATCCAGAAGCATTATTCATATCATCCTGCTGCAGCGAATTCGTGTTTTCCGCGACAATCGATTGTCACTTTTTATGAAAATGCTTTTTATAGGGGGCAAACGAGCATACGGCTCACCGGATGGTAAGTGATCACCGCCGCCCATGAATATCTGCAAGACCATAGGGCATGGAGATGCATTGTCGCCCTTTAAGGTGGGAATACGCTCGTTATTTGAAGGTCGCCAAGTCGTATTTGTCCGGAAATATCACTCTTGACAATTGGTTCCACACACTTTTTGATTGATTTCGTTGCGGGTTAAAGACAAGTTAGACATTCCCGGACACTCGCTGAGCTTCAATGCTCAGTGTCATTAAAATGCGTGCCACTGTTGATCCTGGCTTACAGGAGTTGCAGTGGCGGGTGTGAGGGCGGGACAGTCTCCAGAAAATTGGTTTCACAGATTAGTAGTACATGGAGGAAAGTGTCGGGAGAAAAGTACTGTGGTGGATTTCCAACCTCCGAGGTGATGTGGTTGATATTAATGGGTGATTTCTAAATAAAATTGCGTAAATATAAATAGTAAAATAGGGTTATGGTTGCATTGACAGAATTTGATATTAATTTTTAAGTCAAAACCATGATGCGTGAAAGTAAAAAAACATAAATTAAGTCTGCAAAAAACAGATATTTTGTCGAACCGAGCGGAACAATACGCGACTTTGATTATATAGATTTTTTTCTCCCTTTATGAGACATGAACACGGATGGAATATTGAATCTAAATCGGGACACACGGCGCCATGTGTTGCAGCTTATATCCATATTAAAATATACTTAAAACAAAATGCGTAAAATTTAAGAGATGTGTGAATACATTCATATTATATTACTAGCGGCTCGGCCCGGCTTGGCCCTGATGCAGATAGATACTTTTTGACTCCAACCCACATATTATTTCGTGTACTGTTTTATTTATTAAACGTAATAAATTTAATGTGACTGCTGTCCTCTGTACTGCTTTTCCCGTTCCGTCCTGTTATATCCCGCCCTGTCCCGCCTCATTATGTTCCATGCCTTTGAGTTTGAAAGAGTGTCAAATATATTTGAATTCCTTGCATATCCCACGGGAATATTACGTCTATGTGTTAATCCAGGATGTCAGCTACATTCATACCAAATTTAAACGAAATCGGTTCATCCGCACAAAGGCGCAGACAAAAATTCTAACAGTCATTAATACGTCAATACAGTCCCTCCATAATAGTTTTTAAAGTACTTCTTTCATGTACATACATCGATCAGTTCCATTCTTATTATAAGTATAGATATAGATAGAAGATATGAATGTGGATTATTATTAAATATCGATATTTTCGTAGTTTAATCTTTATATGTGTTTTGTACCAAATACGCCCAACCTCACTCGGCCTGCATGGTGGACTATCGACTAAGCAATCTCAATTATACAGAATATCCTTTTTTAATACAATCCTTTCATATTGGTCACCTAGCAATATCTCAGTTTTAGTGTCCTATAATTGTCCATATAAAACTAAATAAACAACTCGTATGTCCATATAAATCATTATAATTTATACGAAGATTTTCTCTATAAAGTACAAATTAAGCTTTTAGCGCATAATAAATTTGATCCGTACTCATAAGCGGTTTAATATTGAAGCTCTGCTCAATCAATTGAACCGATAATATATACCGGCGACCAAAGTTAATGAATATTCAGAACAGCAAATCATCCTCCACTGGGATTAAACTAATTAATCAGGATACGTTGACAATTAGCAGGGCTTGTTGTTAACCCTTAAAAAATAAATAAAATAGCAAATAATTTTATTATATAATTTAGAATTATACTGTCTAATTTAGGAATAATCAATATTAAGATATTACCTTCAGAATAAATAAATTAAATAATTGCGTAGTTACGTGTTGGTAACCGATCACTCAGCTGTCAATATGTTCACGATAGTCGTGCGTTGGTCCCATGGCTCACCTTAGACTTTTCGGAGTCGTGTGTATTGATATTCATACACCACGCACTTTAATGGTGAAGGAAAACCTGCATACCATAGCCATTTGTAAGAATTTCTATAATATGTAATGTCAGCCAACCACACTAGCTAGCGTGGTGGACTATATGGCCTTAATCCCTCTCTATCGTACTCTCGATTATAGAGGAGTCCTATGCCCCGCAATGGGACATACCTGGGTTGATACAGATACAGATTCCTTTAAAATATGTTTCTATTCAAATGTGTAGCCCCGGTAATGCGTGGGCTCTCTAATCTGGGCTTAAGACTAATTGCAATGAATTAATTAATTACTTGAGAGACTCATTAAAATATAATATATTAGGCCACTGCACTCCATCTTAATCTGATGCAACGTCAGAAAACTTTATTCCCGCGAAGGCGGTAATAAATTAGAATGTATTTTTTGTACAAATAAGTTAAAAGTACATTTTTTTTTTAAAGAGAAGCTTTTATCTAGGACAATTAATTTAAAAGTCTAATATAATTAAAAGATTCTAGATATAAAATGCTATTTAAGATGAGTTAATCGAGCTCAAACTCGATGCGTTTAACTTGTTTAATTAAGAAGTTCCAATGGCCATTTTCCATCTCCATCATCAGACCTGCTCCATCATTGTGTTGTCACTGAAGATACATAAGTACACAAAATTTGAGTCCAATCAAACATCGGAAAGCGTGTCTAATTTAGCTTGCAAGATTTTATTACAAACAGACAACAGGAGATGATAAAACACGATCGTGTTAAAAAATATATACAAGGTATATCAAGACTGCGACCGAAAACGAAGTCAGGTGGTAGTATTAGTGACGTCAGACTCAATGCAACTAAAAATTTTGCCAAAAAAATAGTCTATTTTTTTTTATTATCGTCCTATTTGGGTGCTAAATACGTAGTTTTCCTAAAATAATTATGTACACCTTTTTATTTTTAAAGACGCAATGGTACGTAAGGGTTTCAATTACGTTTTTCGCAAAAAACTAGGTATGTAGCACCCAAAGACGATGATTTTTAAGAAATTTCAAAAAATAATGTGTCTATTTTTTTGCGAAAATTTTAATTGCGTTGTGTTTGTAATCACTAAACTACCACCTGGCTTCATTTTCGGTTGCTGTCTTGATATACCCGGTATAATTTTAGTAAAAAAAAATCAGCTACTTAAAGCAAAGAAAGTTAAATGGTATATTCCGTTAAATATGTAGAAATAACCGAGCCCGTGATGATGGTTCAGTCCAACATAACTTGTGTGTGTATTTGTGCAGCACTCTAGCTTAATTACATAACAAAAAAAAACTGTAAAATCACACAATTTTTACAAACCTCAAAAACTTTTATTGATTAATTGTAAAATCTATGTACCTAGATGAACAAATAATTTTATCGATATATTTACATATGAACATATTTTTATTTGATACGTTAGTTTACTCTAACTAACATTACTAGTTTTAATTATTTAGATTACATATATTCAAAACGGAAAAGTGTGCCACAAACCTCAGTATTTGAAAATGCGCTCGGAAACGGAAATTTAGGGGCTCCATGTTGTACAGCTATTTTATCGATCGCTAGTTACGTGTTCTAGTAAGGACACGAAGGATTTTAAGATTTCAGTGTTAAGTGTAGGGAAATAGAGCGTGACGAAGATACACCAAATACACTTAAGAACTTACGGGAATCAGTATTGCTGTAACAGGTGATTTTATAATACAGCATCATTAAATGAAATTTAACGCATCATACAGCTCCAAGTTCAATGAAAAATAGGTTTTGTATGTTTTATAACCGTTTTATGAGATATTAAATGATTTATATTTACTGGTATATAAATAACAGACGTGATTAATGGAGTGAATTTTTAATGAATAAATTCGTGTATTAATTGGTATTCTTTTTCTACGAAAGCGTTTAAACAGAACATGATAGCGTCGCGTCGTGCGGACGGCGCATTTCACCGCACCCTATCACTTGAAAACCGCGCATACACGAAAACATTTTCACCTACTCAAAAAGACCGGGAACCCGTGGCCGCCATACTTTCGTCATTGTATAAAAGTTGAAAGTTTGTCTGCGCATGCTTCTGACAAAGGATTTACACGATCAGCTATTATGAAGTTCCGATCTTGGTGGCTTTGTTTATCAGTTTTTAATGTGTCTGGCAAGATGAAAGAACCATCGAAAGTGTCCGGCTGCCAAGGAAGAAATTTCAACTTTTTTCTATTAAGGTGTTTCCTAAAACAGCTTATCCAGCTTAAACTGTTCATCCTAATTTCAATAGAGAAGATGGCTTGAAGCTAACACCATCATAGAATCCAATTCTACACTTTATTAAATCGGAACCCAAAAGACCAGCTGCCAGACCTCAAGACACTGTGAGCTCCTTCTGCATAGATCGGATCGCAAAAACTAGTTAACTTTTTAAATTTAATAATTGTAAATTAAGGGTAGTTAAATTGTAACAGTCACTGAGCGGATGACTAATACCTCAGTCCGCCCCGTGACCACGAAAGCTGTAAAGTAATCGAAACGTCGGGAAGTAAAAAAAAAAATTAAACCAAATCGCGGTAAAATCCGTAAAATATAGTTTTATTTCAATGTGTAACATTCGCGTAAATCTAAGAAACCATTACACATCACATGTGTTATTTACCTTTACTATTTGTCCGAGCTGTATGGAGAGTTCACTGTTTTGGCGCCGCGGTCAACCTGTTAACTTAATTTACATCTTCCAGAAGGTCAATACAGACATTGCAGAGTATGTCTATACAGTTATATGCATAGTTATGTACATTTCTCACCGCAAGCGCAACGTCACTGTCTGTTCGTAATCAACCTAACCGTGATCACAAACATGCGGGAGGATAGTTTACACTTCGCTAGACATCTTGGCAGGTGCATCATGCTGATACTGAATCTCATGATTACGAACAAGGACCACTGGTGTGAGCTATTCTAAAGTTATACAGGGTATCTCAAGACCGCGACCGAAAACGAGGCCAGGTGGTAGTTTAAGTGGTTACAGACACGATGCAAATAAAAATTTCACCAAAACAGCGACAGATATTTTTTTAGATTTTTTTTTAAATCACCTTTTTTGGGTGGTAAATACCTAGTTTTTGCTAAAATAATGATTCAAACCCTTACGTACCATTAAGTGTTTAAAAATAAAGAGGTCTACAGCATTATTTTAGGAAAACTATGTATTTATCACCCAAATACGACGATAAATAAAAAATTACAAAAAAAAAGATGTCGATTTTTTTTGCGAAATTTTTACTTGCATTGTGTCTGAAGTCACTAATACTACCACCTGGCTTCGTTTTCGGTCGCAGTCTTGATATACCCTGTATATTCTACTATATAAATCTGAGTGCCTTATCTTTATTATTTCAATTAAAACTACTAAGTGATTTTTAAATACACGTATTTCTTGAATACCTTTGTTATAATTTGGCAAGGTTAAGTTTTTATTAAAATTTATACTGACTACCTTAGTACCGACAAAATTAGATAACATTATAATTAATAATCGTTGGCTCGCATCGCTGAAACTACTAAAACAGAGCAACCGGCCATCACCGATGAAAATAACTTTCCTTTAATGATTTCTTATTTATTTTAACTTCTTATACAGACTTCCGAAAAGAGGACGTAATGCAATAGGCATTCTATTCCAATCAACGCTTTATTATTATTTAAAGGTAACTTAAATACAAAACAAGGTACAATTACAATTTTAAATATTAACTGCTCATCAGCAACCTGTTCAAAGAGCAGCTCCCGGGCATTGAAATACGTAACGATTGTTGCATGTAATAATTCGCAGAGGGCCACATTGCAAAGAAGTATGGACTTTATATCACCCACAAAGCGGTTTCTAGTCATGTACAGTCACACCTGGAGCAAAATAATCCCACATGACAAATGCGGAGCTCAGCAACTTATGAGTACTGTTGCACGGCGAAACTTGCAAATGGTAAAATGCACATTATATGTATAAAGCTAGGGGCTATCGAGCTAGGGGCTGTCTGGGTAGGTACTACCGCTTTGTTATATCTGCCGCCAAGTTTGTTCCGGTTTGTAGAGCATTGTAGCCAGTGATTATTGGTCACTAAGAGACTTAACAAATTAATGCCTAATGTTTCGTGTCGACCGAAGTGCAGGCTTGCAGCGCTTTATACTAATAAGTTCAGAATAGTGTTGCAGTTTAAGATACTTTATTTCTCTAAAGAAATACAAATTCACTTAAATGAGAAATAACATTTGTATTCTTAAAACTAAAAAAAGTGAAAATTTAATAAAAATTACACTAGTGGGTATTCACAAGTAATATCGCAACTTAACCGAGAGGCAGCTGTGTGGTAGTCAATGTAAATAACACGGAACAAGCATATCTAGATGCTGTGTTGTTGTTTTCAATGTGTGTTGCCTGTTTATTGAGAGGAGAGATGATTACTGTCAAGCGTGAGATCGTCTTATCATTCCTGACAGTGAAAAACGCATTTCACAAACATCTTGCATGAATGCAAGGCACCTCCTAGATAGATGAGGTCGTATTGTGTTACTAAAAATGAAGCGTTTATACGCCCTTGCGCTCACTTTGAAGCGTGGCGTTGCCTTTTCGACATCGGTGGCGGTCGGAAAGTGCATTTTATCCTTTTCTTTAAATTTCACCAGAGGCGCAGACCGTACTTTGCGGAAACGATGAAAGGAAGCAACTTATGTACAACGGCACCAATTCCGTGCGCGAAGTTACACATTCAGACACAATAGTTATTTTAAGATTAAAACTGTATCAAAAGCCGCCGGCTTTGGAGTATACGTTCGAAAATAGGCTTTGCGAAGCAAGGCGTTAATGAAAAGAAATATTAAAGATGCAAAAAAAGTACACGAATGAATCTTAATATTTTTCATTCACAAGACCTTTATAATATGCTATTGAATCTCAGAAATTCTATCGGTTGTAAAACTACATTAGTAAAACCATGATTAAGGAAAATAAGAAATAAAAATGATTCATTATTTATAGATCTCTGAAGCAACTATTAATGCCTTACAAATACCAATAGGGAAGTCTAATCATACTTATGCAGATATTTTCAGTGTATTAAAAAGAGATTAAATTTCAGAAAACCGATAAGTGCAACTATTAAAATTTGACGCTCCATTTAGTGGCAACGTTTCAACAACATCATGTACGAATCAGGCAGATGATACATCTGCATACATACATATGTACATTTGTATGATCATACATCACTCATACTCGCATAATAAAACCACTGTACTGTACTGTATCAGCCCATATACGTCCCACTGCGGGGCACGAGCCTCCTCTACAATCGGGAGTACGATTGAGAGGGGTTAGGCCATATAGCCCACCACGCCAATAAAACCACAAAGTGCTCCAATCTATACATATAATAAAAATGTAATGTAGTAATAAAAACCAAATAGTACTTTTTTAAGACAATTTTTATTGTAATATATATTAATAAGAAGTAAATATATCTTACCACATTTGTTTATTTTAATAACAGTATACAAAAAGTAATAACTACTCGTAATGGAGGAGAAAAAGCTACTTTATTACTAATGGTTTTATTCATCGGCTCTTTGAATGCTTTGAAGAGTTTCACCTTGTTACCGACTTGAAACAAGGAGACAAACTTTAATGGAGCTTATTTGGAACCAGTAATCAAACCATTAATAAAGGTTAAATGTACGGGTACTTAACAGCCAACAACTCTGAGATTATCACATATCGGGAATAACTACCACATACTCGTATATTGACGTATTGTTTGCGTGTCGGCCTTCAGGTAATCTGCGGGCGGACATGAAACATTTCTGCAACGGCTCAACACTACTCGTTAAGCAGGAAACCGGAAATGAAAATAAACGAAGCAATATTGTCATTCCATCGTAATCTATGTATTTTAATTACCGCACCATACCATGTTTAAATTAAGAGTTTCGCAAACTAACATCGGCAGAAGCTTTTATTTCATAATAGATATGCATAATGGGACACGTTTATATCTTAATTAAATAGCAAATTAATTACATGTCCGTGTACAAAGTAACTAGTTTTTGCATTATTGGTAATGCTTTGTACAATAATTTCTTTGTGGAAAATGTAGGAAATTAGTTGCTATGATAATTTTTTATTAAAGCAGGATTTATTATGGTTGAGTAAAATAAAGGGCAAGAGAAATTTATTCAAAAATTCTATTTAATCCATAGATATTATTGCTGGCAATAGAAACAATGAAAAATTTAATTTTTGAGGTCGTATCTGATAAATGGACCGCCGGAATATATATTCCACAAATTGTATTACAGTGGATCAAAATTGTATTGTTGTTTTACACTTTGACAAAATTATGCAATGCAACATATTACATATTTAACTTTACCTTATAACTAACATTTTCATATAATATATAATATCTATAATATATAATATATAATATCAATATATTTATATAATAACGTTACGTCATCAACGTTAATTAAGTAATGATGTTGGAATAGAAACAAAGAAAATAATTATTTGTGAAATATGGGCTTTCTCTCTGTCATCTGCCACAGGAAATCCATTGTTGCACGAAGGCCTTTTCTTAGCATCTCTACATCTACATAATATTATGTATCACAAGTATGGGCTTTAAACATTATGAATTAAGAACACTTTCGTCATATACATACATAGATATATATGCGCGTAGAGATAATTAGTGAGTAGGTCGTATTTCGTAGGGCGCAAATTAAAGGCGAAGATGTTTATGCAAACGGCATTCAGCAGTTACAGTCCCAAGATCCTCTGTGATTTGGGGAGTACAAAACAAACACTGCGCACGTTGGTATTAGCAAGTAGTAAATTCTATGGGTATTTTCATGTCATATTTAATTTGTCCATGCATTATGTGAAAACCCTATAATACATACACATCATAGGATCAATATGATGGATTTTATTCGTATTTTGCTTGACGGGCTATCAGCATCGAAAAGATCGTGTGTTAATTCACGTTCGCCCATCGCTGGTTGGTGAATGTACCGCTCAAGATTAATGACTTGCGTCAAAATTTTTAATCCACCCCAAATGTTCTCGGAGCAGCTGCTGCCATTAGGTAATATTAACATACATTTATTAAAATAATATCAATACATTAGCATACCTAATACCTACCACCTAATTAAATTGCCGTTAAAGACTATAATATGATTATCATAACATTGCCTTAATCGAATAATATCCACTGTTAGTCTGTTTAGGGCGACACAATGCTCAATTTACACTCAATTAAGCAGATTCATACGCCATGCCACATAGCAATCACACATCGCCTGTTTCACCGAAACACTTAATTCAATGGCCCTATGCAATCTCACGCGACAGCGGCTATGGAAACAGCCTTTGACCAGATTATTCCAAGGGATCACTGTTAACAAATCTATGGTGGAATTATCACCTGTTCACCTGAAATTCATGTACATCTACACATCAATTTTATGCGTGCAGCGTAAACCATTATGGGGCAAGATTAATTTATTATTTTCATGGCCGTGATGAAAGGTTATTAACGTGTTTGCGGTGTTTAACTCTGAACGCCTGATTATAAAGCGAAGCGTGAAAACAATAATGGAAGCTTATATTTAAATTTATAACCGAGTGCATTATGCATGTTGCGGGCAATTTAATTAGTATATTCCATATATGTATACAATTTTAAATAAATAATATTCACTCTCCTGATTCAGATTTCAAAACTTAGAATTTTACGTAATGAATTTCACGTGATACATTAGATGATGTACTAACCCAGGCGGCTATTAATTAAATCAAAATGCAACAAGACAGCCTCTCACGAAGAAAACAATATATGTTAATTTAATATACTAACAATATATACGCAATTATATACAAATATTTAAATTACATAGCGTGATTCTACAACCTTCACTTGATATTTGCAAAGGCTTTTAAAGTTTCTGGTGGCATTAGAGGCAAACAAAATTGGTGGCAGGATATTCGTATATATACGGATGGCTACCACGGTCCAAGTTACACACCCTTTACAGCAACTCACGCAAGTGAGCATTTATATACCTGGTTTTGAGCAGGCCAGCATAATTGCTTCGACTGTCAATATATATACATGACGTAACCGTCACTGTCGATAGTTATTTTATATAGATAGCGTTACAGTTAGCATCAGGCACATTGTAGTCTCTTTGTCGTGCCATTATAAAGCAAACATGCTTTCAGATTCTTTTGTTATTCCACCAAGTCCCCAGTGATTCCAAAGTGGGGTAACATGAACTGTATAGTGTAGGCTGAAACCCATTATGTCTAGACATTAACCTAATACAGGATTACCAACGAATTGACATACACTGAGGCCACAAGTCTCTTTATCGACTTAACATCCATTATTGAATACAATAGGGCATGACTACAATAGGGACGAACGGTCGATGAAAAATAAGTAATTGGCAACTCCTTGAAAAAATCACATCAACATCAAATACGAATAATGTATTTTACTGAGTAACCTATGAAAGTTCACCACAAAAATACTTAGCGGACGGAATGAGCTTTCTATCTAGCTGTCTTTGATGAGATATAATATAAAGATACTAATTTTGATTTTGATTGGTAGCTCATTCTCGTTCTGAAAAACATTGAAGCCACCACTTTTCTCGGGCACAGTATTTCCTATTTTCGAATTAATCGGAAAACAGACGGCTGAGCCGGAAATACAACCAAAAAATCTCGTTTCACGGCTCATAGGCTTTTACTGTACCAAAGAGGCCCCCGACACCATAAAAGAAAAATCAAATCAAATTATGCACATACGTTTAGTCAGAGCCCAGAGGTGCTACGACAATAATATGACTACAAAGCGTGTCTAAAACCTTCCACGGGGCTTTTAAGCGATCAAAGTTAGTACCAGCTAGTGAGTTCAATAAAACACATGTCCGATAGCGCGTCAGCTGCCAGCGTCGCTTCTGAATGTGTTGACCAGCGAACCGATCGTTTCAACGAATTGGGTAAGTAAAACTTTTTCAAGCAGACTTTTCTACGTCAGTGTCAGTTAACATCCAAGGGCTTTAACATTTTTCACGAAGCTAACTAAGTAAGTTTCGTTTTCTAGAGGAAAATTTGACATTATCTTATACACAAAATGTTTAAAATAGGATTCCTTAGGTTTTTGCTATCGTCGATGAAGAAACTGTGTTTGTTGCAAGTGACAGTAGGTCCGTCAATAATTTTAATATTTAAATTGTGTTTTTTTGTTGTCCAAATATTAATAACGCAATTTCCATGAAAGATACGAATTTTGTATCCGCGATAACGCAATCCGATTTTCATAGAAATATCGTTTAAATAAATAATTCAATGTTTACGACATATATACATAATAGAGACATAGCATTTCCAAAGTACATAATATGTTATCGATTCATGAAATTTAAAACATTTGAATAGACAATCTGAATCTACTCGTATATTTCATCGTGTTGTTTGACTTCATATTTTAAAATAATTTGAGTATTTTATTCGTTTATAAAATCATCAAGAGCTTTACAGAAAATTGGTACTGTGTAAGTGACACTGAATGACATGGTTTTGTATCTAGGATATTCGATCCAATAATGTGACAAGAATTGACAAAGGAATGTTAATGGGTTTGGTCTTGTAGAGAGGATGGATGAAAGGAGAATAACCAAGCAAATACACAAGGCGAGTGTGGATGGGAGAGTCGGTAGGGGTCGACCTCACCGTACCTACACCATCCAAATCCATGATACCCTCAACAAGGGTAGGTCAAAAGTACCCTGAACCGGCGAGAATGCATGAAGAGATTGATACTAGTGGATGAAGCGAAAGTAATATGTCAGGATCGAGCAAAGTGGCGATCCATGGTCTCTGCCAACTACTATGGGATACAGGCGTGACGATTATATATGTATGTATGTATGTTGTTGTACCAAGTGTTAACCTAGCTATTGCCAGGCTCTTTACAAAATCTTTTTCATTTTGTCCGATCTTCACCATTCTCAACTGTAAGATTATGTATAAAATGGAGCAGAAACATTCTAAGTGACAATAAGCATATATTCTCTTCACGTTTCCAAACGCATATTAAGCTGTAAGCTCCTTATGTAGTTACAATCGTTATACTGCTCAGAATCCTTAATAAATGCCGTCATTGGACTGCCAACTAGTTTAATAAATTCCCTCCGCCAAGCTGCATCGAGCCAGCGTGGTGGACTTTAGTTAAAACTCATCGAATATAATATTAGCTTTCCCTTTGTCGTAGATGTTTATGCACTTACTACGTATAATTTCGCGTCATTCCCGGTAGAGAGAAAATGCTTTATCCATTACACTCTCTTTTAGTCTCATTATTTTAGAGAATCTGACGTAATTGAAAAATTTCAGTATCTAATTTTGTATAGCGCTCTTATTAGTCGTCTTGTAATTAGTGCGGGACCGGAGAAAACTTTCTGAGGAGCAAGTATACTTAATTTTTCTAAAGCAGCGCAGTATGAAAAATATTTGGCTTAATATAATTTTACGAGAATTGCCGCCTTTTCAGAAATAATAGAGAAATTCAGAACTGAATTAATGACATAAAGTTTGATTTTTGGATCCCTGTGCGGGAATCAAAACTAAGCTTTAACGCTTCGAATACCAAATACTACCTTAATACAATTCGATACCAAAAATATTGTGTAACAGATTACGTCTTTGTAAAAATGTTGAAGCTTAAATTATCCTAATTCAAAAATAAAAATACCATATGTAGTATTAACGTTCAAAATTAAATTGGTATAGGTACTAACTGCCGCACTCAGAGACATTTAATATCGATTGAATACGAGTAGTTCCGTAATTAAGTTTTTTTCCTTAAATCGAAATAAAGGTGTTATTTGACTGACGAAATATAATTTATATAAATGTAAAGCATATAAAGTTATGTCAATGCGAGTACTACGTCTGTACTAGGATTTTATGGCTTTTTTTTATTGCACATGTGTAAATGCACTGTTGTGTTCCGGTTTGAAGGACATTGTAGCCGAGTAACTACTGGACATATCGAGACTTAACATCTTATGTCTCAGGATGGCGAGCGCAGTGGAATACCAAGCATTGCCTTGTAACTCATGGTGTTGTTTGGTTTTGCTGCTGTCCATGAGCGGTCGTATCGCTTACCATCAGGCGAATGGCAGGCTCGTCTCGTCATTCATAGCAATAAAAAAAAAAAAACATAGCCGGCGAACAGGTCACCTGATGGTAAGTGATCACTGCCGCCCATGAATATCCACAACGCTGGATTATGGAATATGCCAGCCCATCTAATCAGGAGATGAGCGGGAAGGAAAGAGGATGGATAGAGGAAAGGGGTATTGGGCATCCGGCATTCTCACTCACCGAACGAAACGTGACAGCCAAGCTGTTGCTTCACATCGATTTCCTATGAGACAGTAGTACCGTCCAGGACGAGCCTGCCATTCTCGCTGAGTCATGACTGACAACGTGGCTCTATCACTTCCAATATATTTACAGAAGATATTATTGTCGTACCAAAGTTGAGTGTTTTGTTTCAACTATGTGAAAAAGGACGAAATCGTCATAATTTTGACCTCTTTCCATGCCTGACGCACGGCCAATTTTCAATCAAATAACTTTAATAAAGTACGTTACATGCCGAAACATTATTGATAAGAGCTAAAAAGCACACATAAAAACATGAATGTGTTCTCGGATGAAATATAAAGTTGCAGATTGATGTTTCCCTAAAAATTTATGGCGCTCCCAATGGGTATTCAAAGTGTACGGACGGGAAAAACAAATGAAGCGACTGTGATCATACTTGCTTGGCGCGAGCATCGGTACAATTGCATTCGCGATATTGATTTGTTTGCACAGTAAATCGTTGTATGGTTAGGAACAAAACCAGAACACGCACCGAATGGGAACCGGCACATCGTTTTCGAACAAGATAACCGTCCCTTTTTAAAAGCAAAACAGTTATCATAACACATTCAGATGGAGCCGAAGTAGAAATAAAACATTGCAAAGCAAACGAGAATGAAGCAATTAAATGATGGTACGGAGCGCACAAAAACTTATTCGCACAGACGTATGATTGATAATAATGAGCAATGCACGAGGTTTTCCCTGAATCGCATAGACGCAATGTGTTACGTAAGATGCGCCACTGTTCTCGTGTGGTTAGCATCCGACTATAACAACCTTCGACAAGTCTGTATCATGGCAAGTTTTACACTAACTGATGATTCCGCCATTGCTACCTGAACTGCTCAATCAGAAATTAGCACTCGGCGCTTTTTGATACCTTAGAGCGCACAACATGTAGAAACTGATTAATTCAGAAAATGATTTACGAAAAGCGTGTTATATGAAATAGAGACAATATAAATATTACGCTATATACCATACTAATGTTAAAGATATAAAAATATGACATAACTACAAAACCACAATAAGAGGTGCCGGAAAAAAATCTGGCTATTTATATACAAAATAATGGATGCATAATTTAAACAATAGAAACCACATACAGATCGCCAACAAAAATATAAAAATATATTCAATGATAAAGTCCTTGGATGTATTTCACGATAGATTTCCACTGGATAAATTATTACTTCAGTTAATTTATATGAAAATAGTAATTTTAAAATGTTAAGATCATTCCTAATTTAAAAAGCAGGTCATTATTAGGTACAGGTACATTGACTCATGGTGATCAGGTTGTAATTGAAAATCATGATTCCACCAGCCTGAACAACTGTTCAATGGTTTCTTATGAATATCATACTACTTGCAGTTTACTCAATTTAATATTTTGTTTGAGGATTAGTAAATAAACGGTGAAAAGCACACACATAAAAACATAAAGGATTCGCAAAGCAAGACACACATGCACACTAAGTAGGACAAACGGCAAAACCAAGACGGGGGCGTCGCGGGAACGCATTTACCATGTATTATAGATTTTAAAACAAGATCGATGTCAATTTAATTCGTCGTAATTCTAGTTTCCCGGCTAAACTCACTGCTGATCGAAGGAAATTTAATAAGGTACAATTTAATATGCAATATATAATACTATTCATGCATTTAAATGTAAATATACACAATGATTTTTTTTTGTGGGAATTGTTTTATTGCAATTGACGGACATTTATGTAAGGTTTACCAATGGTTTGTTTATTTGCACATTTCACGAAAAGGTTAAATAAAGTCTTACGATATCAAGTATAAGTTAGGTGATACTATAAAAATATTGGACTGCTACTTCGGGAATCACAGTACCTAAATGGATATACATTGAAATTAGAGAGAATAAAACAAAAGCAATAAGAAGAGATTAGGTATTTATAAATTACTAATCTCTTATACGAAAACACTCTCTGTAAGGTTCAGGACTATGTAGGTATATGACTGTTGAGTGTATTTATTATTTATTTATAAAAAAGGTTACCCCTACCTAATACGAATCCTAATTCGTATTCATGTTGGCCAGAAATGTGTATTTTCCGACAAAGGTCGTAGGTAAACAAGACTCAAAACAAATACAAACTGCACGTCATGTCAATTATGGTGTATTATGCACGGCCTAGGCGCATCGGACTTAAGGGGATAGATCGAAAAAAAGGTGGTATAAAATACTAAGATATGGTATTTTATTTTCAGATATGTTTTACTGAACATATTATTAATTTTAACGCGAATTATAACACTTGATTACGACAATAATCAATAATTAAAGTCCAAAATGGCATCTGTTAATATTTTTCAACGATTGGAATTTCTAGAGAAACTTAAGATTAATTTCACATAAATACATGTATTTCGTATAATTAATTAAATAATACGATTTCAATGAAATAAAACATGATTTGGCGCATACGTTATTTTATTTAAAGAAGCGAACGGACCACCCTATCTTATATCCGTATCCTTTAGTCGGCCTTGGGCCTTGGTGAACGTCTAACCTGCGCTCGACGTTTCGAAATTCTCATAATCAGTCCTTCCGCGTCTGGACACAGGCCACTCCTGTGGCACGCCACTGGGCTCGATCTTCAGCCCATCGTCTCCAAATTTACAATTCTAGCCACTCCGATTATATCATTTAAAATTTATTGAGATTTGCGAAAATATTATTATATTAGATGCTAAACTTATGTTAGGCGCTTTTGTGACATTTTTATACATTGTAAAAATTATTTAATAAAGTCATTGACTGACTTACTGAGTTACGTAACTATAAATGCACAAACGAAATGGATGGCGTCGACGTCTTTTACCTTGTAGACGTCACTTATTATTCAACAGATATCTAAACTACCGCTCTACCCCTCGACTCG
Organism: Deilephila porcellus; assembly: GCA_905220455.2. NCBI lineage: Eukaryota > Metazoa > Arthropoda > Insecta > Lepidoptera > Sphingidae > Deilephila > Deilephila porcellus. The sequence continues at coordinate 17,389,723 of LR999970.1, read as the reverse complement.
TCCTCGTAATGCAAACTTCAATTAACTTAACCCTACCCTGCATGCAAGCATGTTAAAATTTAAGTGAACCACGCATTTGAGTCCATTACCACAGCAAAAATATTTTACCCTAAAAGTAAGTAAGATTAGAATCAATCACATTCAGTTGCGGGAATGAAAAATCATTTCAGTGTCTGCGAATGTATTTTGTTTATTTTCCTTTTTAATAAAAGAAAATTAGTGGGATTTTCGTTGTAATTTTAGGATTTTATTTTAAGTTTTATTGTTACTATTTTCCCACGTAAGTATTTATGACTTTTTGGCTAGCTTATTAAATAAACCATCTCATATTCATGGTTTCGTATTCATTTATATTCTTTGCCGTATTATAAACAAGATACATATATACATATTATGTCTATAAATTTGAACCGGCAATTTTTTTAATACATGAGTGCTTATGCAAATCCGATAAAACTAGGATCGTATCGTCGTAGGACAGCATTATTCCGTGATTTAAAAGTTTACATAGAATAAATAAATAAATACTTAAATAAATAAAAGAGAATTTAAATAAATTAATATAAAATAGTTAATTAACAACTACAACTCGACTACAGAAAAAATAACAATAATTATCGGAAACATATGTAGTTGTATATTAGGGATAAACAAAACAGACTGAAAAGTAAGAAACAATTTACACGTTAATTACTTGTGAATACTACAATCGACTTATTGAGTAGGGCAAGTCTATAATTATGTTAACTATTTCTATTGTTTAGTTCTTTCGATAGTTTTCCAATAACAAAGCTACAATTCAATTCAAATCTCATTCATCAATACCGGATAAGAAGTATAAGCGCTACAGAAATAGATAAATACAAAAAAAAAACAACTACTAAAAGGATTTATAGCCTTCCAATAGAAAGGCTAATTATATTACCGCTTCGTTCGGTTAAAAATACGAATAATTGTCACTTTAAGATCAATATTTCATGATTTCGATTAAAATTCATATAAATGCATGAGTTTGTGTTTTAAATCAGACGATCCATTATTGCATTGTTTCTCACATATGCCATAGATATTTAAAAAAAAATTCTTTAGTTCACGTAAAAAAGGGTTGAATTGACGTCAATTACATTACTAATAAATTACCGATCAATGGCTCATCCTTCGCTTGTCTGTTTTAAAATTGATGCTTACCATATATTGTCTTGGATAAATTGCCTGTCCGTAACGAGGTGTGAGGCGTTGAATGATGCAAGAACGATCTAATTAGAGCCATGAATTTAACGATAATCTTATTTGCCACTGCACTTCTATTAAAATTCAAAGACACAGAGTGAAAAATAAGTAACGTTTGCTAAGTATTCATAAAGTATTTTTATTTCTTATCTTATTCACATAAAAATATATCATTTTTAGCGTTAAATTCTTTTAATATTTTTTATTAAAATTCATGTTACAATTGCATCATTAGTTATTTTAAAATAGCAAACGACAGTAGTATTGGTTCGATGAATATGAGATGTCACTGTCCTCGAAGATCACATTGTTAATTAGTATGTGAGTGGTGCAGATTATTCATTTTTAGTACTAAATATTATCATAAACAGTATTTTATGAAAAGTATTTATTGCATAATTAATAGTTACGAGTATAAAACGAAATCAATACTATATTCATAGTCCTTAATCCGATATACTGAGCAGATGGATAAACTATGCTCGTATAAATTGTCAACAGCGTTTACAGACTATGCCAGGACATAAGAACCATTTTCTAAGACAACAGCGTTTTTTGGCATTATTAACGCGTAAACATGCCGTGTAATTTCCATGAGTGAAATGACCTTGGTTTTAATCAATGCCGCCCTTTTTTAGGGCAGCTAATCCGGTTTCACACATTTTCTAAGCAATTTTTAACCATGAAGTTTTTGGGGCAGTTTCTTTTTGTTATTACATACACACATAAGTCTATAATTTAAAACACTTTAAACTAATTGATAAATGTTTGCTAGAATACAACTTTAGATTACAGGACACTCAAGGTACGATTAAAGTTGAGGTATGGACTATGACAATAAATTATTTATCATTGAACAATTTGGAGCTTTACATTCATATGTTTAATCCACAAGAATCAAGCTTGTTACGCAACAAGAAATTAAATGAAAATGAAGAACGATTCAGGATTCTAGATGCTGCAGCAATCATTTGCCAAGACGTTCGATCGGTAGTGTTAGATAACTCAAATTACCCGCCATCATTAAAAATACAACTATTTCAACTGTTTGAACCGTTATATCAACGAAATGGCCCGTAGGGAAAAAAGGAATGATACATTTTTTATAGGTAATTTCATGCTCATACATATTTGTTGGAGCTTGTTTTTAATAAAACTTACCATTTTGCTAAAAATAATATGAATATCCTTTTTTGTGATCTTTATCCTTAAATATTTTTGAATAGGTACGGGATCGATGAGAACTCTATAGATTATACATATAATGGTGTTCCAAATATTCCTACCAATTAGTAGCTCTACGCGAATTTTTGTATTTTGCATGTATTACACATTTCGCAAGTACATATTATTATTATTACATTGATCGGACTAGAATTGAAATTGGACACGTAGCGGTTGGTTTCCGGCAGCCTTTGACAGCTAACTGATATCGCATAACGGACCCTTAAACTTTACCCTTGAGAATTATTGATTGTCATTGTGTAGCATCATTAGTGGGAAATTACAAACTTTAAATCGATAATACGAATAGAGTAGGTTTTCTTAGTTGCATATAGCCTTATGCCTTTGCTAGATGTGGTATTTTATGACTAAGAACATTTCGGGCTTTGCCACTTACCAGCCTGTTTAGTTTTACCACAAGCGGTTCAATCGTTTCATAGATTACGATCATTCATAATACTTTAAGAACTTAAGTAAACAACTAACAAAAGCGAGTGATTACAATACGAGTAATATCTCATTACCTATATAAATTCAAAAGTACATATTTACAGACAACTTAAATGGATGTAATCGCAGTCGATAAATAAAAATGGTTAAAAAAATAATGTCTCTCCCGTGTATTGTCATAATGAGTTTGGGAAGTGACAACCCAGCATTTTTTCTATCAGTAATATTAAAGGGACTTTTATACAATTGAGTAGTACATGCCAGTCCCATCGTACCTTATATGTAAATCTACACAACAATATAAGAAAGATAAAAATTAAGGATAAACTACAATTTTTATAGTCATACAATTCCCAAAAAGCAATTAAACTATCATATTAATTAAAAATGAAAAAAGAGAGGATCAACGAAAACAAAGATAAAATCCACTTAATATTAATAACAACTTAAATAACCCAGAATTTGTTAGCTACAGTACTAGATAGTTTTAACAGAAGTAAATGAAATGACACCAGTTTAGTCTAAACCGGGCGAACTGAATGTTTCAGTTTTAGTCGGGAACGTTGTCGCTATGACATTTGCAAGGTTCCCGTGACGGGTTTAAACCTTGTGAATGTAACCCTATGTAGGTGGAACCGCAGAACGTAAAATATTGTTCCACCAACTAGTATTTATTGATTTATAAGTTAATTAATAACTATTCGTAAAGCGAAAAACTATTTTAAATTTTTTTTCATATTTAAAATCTCATTGCGTTTCGTTTATATCTTATCTTTTAAATTAATTGAAACAAAACATTACACAACATAGCAATTTTAATAACATCTAAGTTAATGGTTTCTTAGATTTACGCGAATGTTATACATTGAAATAAAATATTTTTACGGGTTCTATCGCGATTTGGTTTAATTTTTTCATTTTTTAACTTAACATCTAAGTTGACTAAATATATCGTAATAGAAGTTTTTAGAAACATTAAAAGTTTTAAATTGTGTCACGAGTATAATCCGATAACAAATTCATTGTACGCATAGAGTTAACGAACCTGCAAAAATTAAAAACGTTTAACTTTTCCTCCTCCTCGTCTTTCAATTGTATTAAAAGTTTAAAAAAACAAACTTTATAATTACGAAGTCAGCATGACATTGCGCCACTTGATAAAAAGTTTGTATAAAGGCGGAAACATACTATTGAAACGCCACGCGACCCGACGACGTTTCGACACCAGACATGCACGTTTCGCAAACACCCAGACCGAAAACAAATGCTTGTACACAAAAACATTTGTTTCGGTGCGGGTTTGAACCCTGTGTTATAAGACCAATTCTAATGTACGGTTGTGAAGCTTGGACACTAACGCTCAAAAAGGAAAATAAGGTCCTTGTGGCAGAACGCAAAGTCCTGCGTAAAATCCTAGGACTAGTCAGGATGGTACGTGGCGAATAAGGAAAAATTTGAAATTAGAAGATCTGGTGGTAGAAGCTAACATCATCAGAGAGATAAAGGCTCATCGTCTGCGCTGACTTGGCCCTCTCGAGCGGATGGATAGGATCGAAGTGTAAAAGTAGCAAACTTAGATCGACCAACCGGTTGACGGGTCGGCCCAGGTATCGCTGGAGAGATATTGTGAAGGGTGACCTGCGCCAACTTCGAGTTAATAATTGGCGAGAGGTGGCGCAGAATAGAGACAGCTGGAGAAATCTCCTTTAGGAAGCCAAGACCCACTTTGGGTCGCTAAGCCAGCGGAGTATGTTAGTTACCATAATAAAATGTGAAGAGAGAAAAACTGATCCTAATATTTTGACAACAGCATGACAACAACACATTCGGACGTCAAAGATACTAGACTATCGTTAATGAAAACCATTGGCAGACTAAAATATAAAACTCCGACGTACGACAGACGTTTCCTTCTTGAGTGATGACGGGTAAACGCGTCCGTGTTTCAATATCAATATCACAAATATCTTGTTAATATGCCCCTGATCACGTCCCGTATTGGACAGAAACAATCAAGTTGTTATGCAAAATCAATCCTCTATTTACTCCTGTGTCATCTTCATCTAAAATAATATTTTGTTATTAACGTACTTATATATAAATTAGTTTTAGGAAATATTTACAAAGGACTAGAGGTTAATTTTCAAAAATAATACCGTTTTGTCTTACTAATTACTTATGGATCATATTGTCCCAATTACACTTCGCCCCCTTTTGGACTACTGTATGTTGATGGTGTAAAAGCAGTAGAGTCACCTATGCCACGCCAAGTATACAAAGTTTCATCACAGTATGGTAAACGATTTTACTTTTACAACACAAAAACAGCCTTCGCATACACAATTGTTTCAGTACTTAAGAATCCTTAGAACAAATCCAGCGAGGAGCAACAAATAATTGACCAAAATTTCCTACAATACCCGGTAATGGGAGTAAGTAGTCAACTTAACCGCAGTCTCGATTTAGATTCACTATCCTGTTCAAACGCCATTTCAATTAAGCTTTATAATGAACGAGACAAAAGGAAGTCCTGGACATTCTACGTCGGCCTGATTCCGAATGAATACACTCACAAGTTGAAGAAATATCAGACTTCCTGCGACGCCACCCTTACTCCATTAATATTCAACTCGCTGCAGTTACAGTTTGTTATCATCTGGTCCTGTTATAGCAACAAGTAGGTAACAACGTGAAGAATAGTTTAAACGAGCTGTAAATAGTGACATTGAAATGTAAATAGGTCAAAAATAGATATATACCGTTTCATGACAATGCAATTTGTGTGATACACAATGCACGCGCAATATAGGACAGGAAGTAAATCTTGTTAGTCGCCGCGTCTACATTGTTTCCACAATCTAACTAAACTGCACTCTATGCTCATCCTATTACAGACTAATAAATGACGCTGTAACTTAATACAAGGTTTGCCACTACTCTCAATGTAACTGTTTTCATTTCCACATTTAAAATTCGTACATGCTATTAACAGGAATATGAAAAAATAGTTTTCATATTTTGTTCGCTTTAATTATTTCTTGCATAATTACTCGGAAATGCTTTTACAGTAATTTTGTAGGAATTTCGATTTGATTTCTTAAGTTTGTCGAAGTATGTTTTAATAAATGTAAAACTTTAGTTTTTGTGAAGACAGAAAAACATCAAGCCTAACCAATCAACCTTCGCTTTTTTTATAATACCTTGATATGGGAAAAGCGCGCGTCAGTGTATTGTTTATATGGCAACTCACGTATAATAATATATAAAGACAGAGTGTGTTTAGTGTTTGATATGATATTTGAGACAGCGGATCAGGGTGAAAGCGAACCTTTTAGCCGCCTCCCAATTGATTGGACAAAGACGTATAATACATATTAGTAGCATAACTAGGACAATACGGGCGTCAGACACAAGGCGAGCATGCGAGGGGTGGCAAAACGAAGACCAGACAAGGCAGACACAAAAAAACCTTTCAGCAAAGCAGACAAACGAGTAACACTTGGAGACAAGTGAACACCCCCGGCTGTTCATCTCTATATTAAATTTGTAAATGCGTTGCTTTGTTACGATATAATGCTTTGTTAATTCTCAGAAATATTCGAATTGAGAATTTCTCTTGCTCGCTTTTGGAAAAAATATAATTTAGATCACAGTAGATTTAAAGCCCATGGACGTGGAAATTGGGCGTGCTAATAAGTGATGCTTGTTTGTGACGCGTTTTGCTGTTACGAGTCTACTAATATCTGTTATCTGTGTTTTAAACTTAAAGGTAATGTTCATTACTAAAAGTAAATTTTATTTACATTTTTATGTGGATATATTCGTATAAATTAGCAGATAAGTGTTGAACTGATAGCCACAGCAATGTTTTTAATTACATAATTCATATAAATGGTGATTACTTTCCAAATACGCGTTGAAATTTGTACATGATAGATCAAAAATTACAAACAGAAAATACCAGCGAAAAACAGAGTTTATTAAAGGCGCAGAAATAAAACTGATACAAATATTGCACGGCCGCGCCGGTACAAGTTTAGATTATGTTTCGTCACGGAGCGCGCCGCGTGTTTCCAATGAACATTTTAAGATCAGCGCACCAACTATGTACGTATATGATATAATATCTCATTAAAGTCCAGTAAAAATTTTGCTTCATTTTATCCTTATACCTTTACATCGAAGTATTTGTGTATTTGCTGACGTCAATAATAGCAATATACATTGGCATGTAGCTTAACACATTACGACTTGTTCTCGCATTCTTGCTAAGTAGGTATAATTTTAAATTCTACGTTATCTTAGAGCTAATTAGTCAAATTTAAATAAATAAATACACTTACATTAATTAACACAAAAATAGAATTCTTTAACAATTGTTATCAGTTTTATGTCATCGTATCGAAATAAAGTGTTGTTTGTTTATAAGGAAAAATAATAACTAATGCTGGAATACTGGTTGCGATGTACAAGCGCCACCGACACATTACAATTTAATAAAACCAACATGCACATTAACTCCTGGAACTCCGCATGTTTTAAAGTAATTATATTTCAATGTAACTTTAAAAATTTCTTCTATAGAAGTTTACTTCGATTAAATCGATTTATTTTCGATTATATCAGTGAGGCACATGGTCACAACACCTCCCTTTCATTATAGAAACATTTATTCACAACCAGTTTCTCTGTATTTACGCTTCACTAATATTTTCCTACTTTCTATAAAATGAATAGAATTTTTTCATAATTCATAAGGACTTTGTTGTTTCATGTAACAAATATGTTCGCTTCGAAGGGGCATTTTCTGATATTATTATTTCCGCTTGTTAAGCAATTTCTTTATTATTTCCTCATCAGTGATCAAAAATTACTTGTGACTATATTTATTTTCGCTTTATTATCTTTCTTTTCTTAATTGAGTTTTTAGTTAGATCTAAAACATTCCGAAACTCAATAGCACCAAATACAGTTTCTACGTGTGTGAAATCAACCTATAGAATATGTTTGAAATGTCGTATGTGTAGGCGCAAAAATATCTTGTCGTGGACATATAAGGGAAACCGAGAGTAACTAAGCGGTAAGCAGGCATACCCGCTATTAACTTTTATAAAACTGTATAGTCAATACTAGTTCCTTTACGTCTAACAGACTTCTGATCATTATCAGGACATGTTTGAGTTTTATGGGATTTTCATTTTGGGTTTTTACCAAATTAAAATATGATATACGTATTATAGTAAAATATCTTAGATTTGTCTACTACACACTAGGTACCCACATTATTGAATCGTTAAACCAGCACATTTGGTTTATGTTTATCCTTACTAATATTATATATACGTAAATTTGTATGTATGGATGTTTGTTACTATTTCACGCAAAGACATTTGGTATACCTACGTGAGGTATTAGTTAACACATCCTGGATTAACACATAGGCTACTTATTATCCCGAAAAAAAGTAGTGTTACTGTGGGATGAATAAGGCAATCAAATATACATATTTGCTACTCTTTCAAACTCGAATGGATGGCACGGGACAGGAGAGGACAGGATTACATGCCTTTCGTCATGGAACAAAACGGGTTATTGCGGGACAGGACGGGAAAAGCAATATGATCGACGGCGCGGTGATCACTGAGTTTAAGTATAAAACGGTTGATACGCGAAATAATATGATGTTGTTGATGTAAACTGGACTCAAAAACTATCTGCACCCGGGCGAAGTCGGGCCGGGCCGCTTGTATTTACATTTATACCAATTTCCCATAAATCGTAAAAACATTTAACGTCCAAACATAAAGCGCTATACGTGCGCGCATCTGTTCTCAAACCGCGCTAAAATCGTCTTTACACGTTGGAAAATAGATTTGTGTGTCCGTGCACACACACTACGTGCACACTCTAACTTCCGAAATGAGACATAAAAGCGACTGTCTTTAAAGGTACAAAGCTTTTAAACCTCGGCAAAAATTGAAATCGTTTCAAAACAGGAAAAACAAAACGCTGCTCAAGAATAATAAACAAACTTAAAGAAAAAGGCGCAGACCACAGCTATTAAAGCAGGAAGCTAACCGTGCTATCTGATATTTAGAATTTCCAGAACGCATTGCTATTTTCGCATCGATTACATAGAACTTGCATGCAAAAGACGAGAAATATCCAACAATACCAGTCACTTCGCGAATAAACTGAAGCCACGTGTATTTCGTCCTTGAGGTACGTTATGAAAGGCCAAAGGCAGGATTCAATGGTGACCAAGCATAATGGGTAGTTGAAGATGAAAGGACCAATTTCACCAACTTTTGACACTGCGCTAAAAAACAATCCGTGTGTGCCGTCAGCGCAAATGGCGTCCCGTCGTAATAGTTTTAATAAAGTAAATGTATTAAACGGGAAAATTTATTTAACGACGTTGCTGGAGTTCACCAAAAAAACTGTCAATGTTAAATTGAAATTTTAAAGTGCAATCTCGAGCGAAAATGTAAGTAGAGCTCGCTTTTGTCGTTGTGGTGGATGTTGCAAATTGCATTAAATTGTGTAATCACATTAAGAAAATATCAAGCTTCAAAATACAATAAGGGTATCGCCAGGATAGTTGGTCGAAGCTTTATCAAAAATGTACATAATCAAAATCTTTAAACTTCCGACACGAAAATTTAAACATTAATTTCCACAATTTCGAAATATGTACAGATATTGAATGTAATCGGTATATATTATTTAGCATGGACAAACGAAAGATATAGTCGGTAGTCTTGTATCAATTTAAAGTGTAGTACAGGCTACAGACCGATGAAGTGCCGTATCCTTGTCATAAGGCAAAGCTAGAGAGTGCGAAGCCTTGAAATCCGCTTGAAAACAGACATTGTAGATATATTACGCAAGGCAGCACGGCTTAAATGGGCAGTTCATGCGGCCTGGAGTCACACGGATTGTTGAATAAATTCTGCCAACCAATGAGTATTCGGTGGTCTATAAAGCCGCAACAGACCAGGAATATAGTAGCAAGGCGAACAAGACACGTAAGAGCGCAAGTCGCCTAAAACAGGTTTAAGCCACGAATTATTAAAGGAGTGGAAGAACTAGCCTCGCAGTGGAATAAGTTTACAGCAAAGTGCATTATATTATTAACTCGAATCACAAGTATTCCACGTGTAATGTCTATTTATTTTAACAACTCTAAAACAGCGACTCAGTTTGTGTTACATTAAGTTAAATTTGAACAGCCCCACTATTCCGTCCAAAATTAATTAAGGTTTGTCAGGGCAATGTTAATAACCACCCGTGACTAATATCTATATCTATCTATATCTATATCAGCCCATATACGTCCCACTGCAGGGCACGGGCCTACTCTACAATCGAGGGAATCGATTGAGAGTGGTTAGGCCATATAGTCCACCACGCTGGCCTAGTGCGGGTTGGCGGACTAATAACGAGAACAAAATTATTACTATATGTGCATTTTGTTTATTCGCCTCAGGCAAAGGAGAACCGGCAGGAGCGGGCAAATAACGGAGGCAAAGAATCGCAGGAGAAAAAACAAAGATAAACATCTGATACTAGATATTGGCAGTTGTGTATAATTACTAGCGACACGGCCCAGCTTCGTCCGGGTGCAGAAGCTAATCTAACACGGCATACGTAACGGAAGCTCTTGAAAGAAATACATTTTCCCCGTTTTGCAAAAATTCCATACTTGTTATTTAAAAACCACCAAAACAAATTGCGATTTCTTTATTAGAATTGATTGGACTATGGAACAAAGATTTAGTTCTAAGAGGTAAACTGTTTGGAAACAGGGAAACAAGAAAAAATACGAAGTTCCTTAAACCCTTGCTTAAGCCTGAAAATAAAAAATATTTAATATTGTCAAACACTTCAGCTAATGATTTTAAAATTTTCGTTTTTCCATCTAGGAACGTATCCCCTATAAATCTGTAATCCCATATAAATTACCATTCCACATTCATGGTTTCTGTATTCGCGGCATATTTAAGGTATTCCACGAATAAAGAGCTTTTACGGTATGATAAATTAAATTGAGACGTGCATGATGATTAGTAACTTCGTATCTTATGCGTGACACACACACTGTTACATTTACGGAACAATTTTTATTCCCCAAAGTTAACAACGGATCCCAATTGACAATTAAACTACTGAGTCATTTAGCCAATGTGAATGTGTCACATCTTATAGCCAGGCTAAAATACGTATTTGGTTAGTACCTACTTAGTTTTTTTTGTTTATAAAGTCAAAAGCATGAATGCTTTATCAGCAAATGCTTTTGAGAAGCCAAATAGAGATAAGTCTCTAAAATACTTTGATGACAATGCTGCAATGGAAATGCGTCGTTAATCTGGACAGAATTGGTCGTGTCTGAAAAACACACAAGAATGCGGTGGTAAAAGCATTGACCGATAACAAAGCGTAACCAAAAAAGCTTTGGTTTTATGTCAAGAAAGCTACAAGAGTCACCGGTCTGATAATTGGGGCTGCTGAAGATGGATGCGACTGAGTAGCAAGAGTAAACTGTTACCAACAGAAATAAGACAAAGTAGAAAGAACGAGCGAGAAGCCGCTAAATTTTAATCGATTAACGAAATCCATGTTGTTATTTAGATTTTAGAGAACCCAACGAGTAATATTAGTTAAATACCCTGCCATTAATTATTGTTCCGGAAAATGGGTTTTCAAATTGTAACAAAGTCAATTTATACTTAATCGTTAAAAAGGGACAAAGTTACAATATAATTGTATCGGTATAGATACTGGTTATTATGGAATGGTTATAATCTTTTCGCTTCATATTTCTCTGAAGTTAACTTATCAAATAAAGAAAAACGTAGAGAAAATCCTTATATCATTTCTTCGCTCAGAAATGTTTAGATTACGTACCAGTCGTCTTTGGTTGGTTTGATTAGACTTCTATTGCAATAAATACATGCTGCAAAATGATTAAATTTTGTGTTTTTTATTCTTTTTCATTAGGCATAAATCATATTGATACATTCATTCGCGGCTAATCTTTGATTGCAAACATTTTTGTGAACGAGCATCGATGTTACACACTCGCTACTGTAATACATAAGGGCTTACCGTCTTTGCAAACTTTAATATGAAGATGTTATTTCATTTAAATAAGTCATAATGTCCCAAAACAGTAATAAATTCACCAGACTTCTGAAATGGATGAACAAATAAAGTTTCTTATAAAGAGCTTGAAATACATTTTAAGTATGTAGAAATGTAGTGAATAGCGGCGAGAAAGAGATCTTTTGTAGTCGGCAGAATAAAGAGCAACGTAAATCCTCTTTGCAGGTTAAATAAGTATCTTTGTGTATTGTGAAACGATTGCTCAACATTTTCTGATACAGCGCGGTTTTCCTTTTTAATAATTTCATTGGGATTTATTCTGAGCATCACTGCCTGTTTTAAATATAAACCATTTCTAGTTCATATGAATTCAACATATTTGTGAGTCAACGACAGGATCAGCGCTAGTCACGTAATCCAATAATTTTGAACACCTCGAAAGTATAAGTAAAAGGTATTTAAGCTGCTAAAACATGGACTATTATACGCAACACTTATTTATTTCTGGATAAATACCAACACTTTTTGGTTAAAGTAGCCTTGCACTATATAGTTATAGTAGAAGTGAAGTAATTAGTTGGAAAACAGCAAAACCGCTGGCAGTTCTTGAAATTTCATTTCTTACATGTGTTATATGCTCCGATCGACAACTGCGTTAAGAGCGAGTGTGTCTGCACGTAAAGGTCGTTGTCGCGCACAGTAACGTAAAATAAATAAATCGCTAACATAAAGATATCCACACGTAATACGCCTCTGAAACTATTTTTTCTCTGTTTTTTATCAGATCTTTTAAGTATATATTTTTATAAGTTACTTGCAAGCATGAACTATCGCGTGTTCAAATAAGTCCCTCGATTAAACTTACACCTCGTATAATAAACGCAAGCGATAAGTTTTAAGCCACACTTTAGCGCAATTATGTATATTGTTACGACAGATTTATCCTAATATCAAATATTAATTTAATCAATGCTACTATTTACATAGTACTGGCAATTGCATTTTATTTTACATTTGCAAAGCACATATTTTAGTCGCAAATGAATTTTATGCTAGAAAAACGGACGGAAATACAAACATTTTAAATAAGTTGCCGGTCGGAGCACAGAACAAGCTGTGCAGGTTGACTGTCGTATCAATTCACAAAGATTGAGTTCACGTAGTTGTATTTACAAACGTTGATCTATTTCCTTCGAAATATATTTTTAAATCGACATTTATTTTTGCATCGCCATGTCGAGTGTTTCCGGATGGAACAAGTAATTGATGCTGGATTTATTTACGCCTGAATCGCATTTACGTGTATTTCCTTTTGTTGTTTTCATTTGTTTAGAATTTAGACAGATTAAAAGACAGTTCTTCTTAATTGCTTGTCTGGACAAAGCCGAAAATAGAGATATGAATAGCATAGGTTTGGTTCTCCTAGCATCTTGCACTGCGTCAAAAGTACCGGTTTTTATTGAAAACTGAACTTATATTATCGATGAAATTAATATTATAATTTAATAGGATATATTACGCTCAAAACATGTGTGTAGGTACCGATGTACACACGTAAGAAGTGATACTTCTTTTTATGATAAAAATCACTTTTATCACGATTTTTATAATAGACTATCATTTACCACCCTATATAATATAAAATCACAGACACTCATGTACATTTATAAATATACAAATTTGTTTTATCTACTGATATAAAGCACGTGTTGTAGATCTATGCATATTTAAAAAAATACTTTGAATATATTTGACTTGTCTTTTTCTTTTACGGGGTTTTCACCGTGTGATATTGTAAAAGATATTTATATATAATTATGACATATTTTCAATGTTTTAACATGTTAAATGCTGCATTTTTTTACATAGACCCCTTAACTTCATCAAAATTTTCACGTACGCAGTGTGAAACCAAAACAGTCAAACCGCGACAAACTTGTTAATTATTTTCAGTCAGCAACTAGTTGTCAAGCCAGACGATAAAAATGGTGATGACATTTGCAGCAAAAAAAATTCGCCGCTTCCACTTTAAGATTTGTTATCTCGCTAGCAGTATATCGCGTTTTTTCAGCAGGTACGACTTTTTTAAACCCTTTTGAAATCCATATCCAGCTTCTAGCTTTAATCGTATCACCGTGCAAGAAAAATCTGCATTTTAATTTAATTCCGTAGTTTCAAACGATTCTATTGTGATAAATATCTTCTCATTTGTTTTTCATTTTTATAGATAACGAACTTATCGATAATAATTTAAAGGACAAATACATACAAACTGATTATATCTGTAACATCCAGGAATCTCTTTAATTTTGTCTCAAAAATTAATAGTAATTTTAAAATTATGTTGCTGCTTTTTAACCCATACAATAAGGAATATTAAAATTTAATTAAATACAATATTTCATTTTAAAATGTGCAAGTTCGTGTTGAGCAACTGTTTCATATCCAAACTTATCGATCTAGTCATTTATTTTAACTTGATGAGATAGACTGGAAGAAAGGAGTAGCGTTTTAAAAACTCTGTAAAACGAGCATATTTATAACTAAGCGCTATTGGTAGTATAGTCCACAGCCCAAAGGACCACCTGTGTCTTAAGGAAAACTATCTTATTATATTTTGAAAACCAAGACATAATTATTTTGTTTTTTTTTCACAATTTCATCTATGTATAGAATCTGAATTATAACTATACGGTTATGTTAAGCAACTATATACCAAAGGACATTTTTCATTTAAGCGAGAAGCACTGCAAAAATTGCTTTATCTGCGGGGGATGGACGCAGCCTCTACTCTGTACCCGGAGCGTCAATCACGTATTCCGACCACCCGCCGGGAATTTCGCAAAATCTCATCTTATTGGAGAACGTGAAAAAATTCTATTTTAAAATTGCTGAGTTCGGTATGACCAAATACGCATCCATTAGTGTTACCCATCCACTTCATACGTATGCTAAATTCTCCTAATGGAATATTTCATTCTGTGAAACTAGGACATCTGTAATATGAAAAACGGAAATGGTCTGCGCCGCTTTGCTATTGCGTAAAACAATGTACTGCCGTTTTTCACATCATGAGCATTACATTATATTTCTGAGAAGCATTTAAAACCAAGCATTTCGAACACGTCGGTTAAGTCGCATTTATTAAAATTTCATATTTCATATTAAATGGGCAATTGTCGATCCCATTCGAGTGTATGAAGTTTCAAGTATTTAACTATTCTTTCACGGAAATTAATATGTAAATTAAAATTATTGAATAATATATTGACACTTAAAGCGGAATACACACTAAAGCCGCCGACCCGCCGGCCTATATCGGCATTATTGGCGGGCTAGTTGGCGGCTTCACTGATTGCAAATCAGAAAACTTTGTCAACGACATGACAGCGGCTCGACATGACGTGAGGATCATTTTTATGACGTTGTTGAGTGTCGCAAGCACAGAACAATGTGGACCTCATTGTTCTGTGGTCGCAAGTGAGCAGAGCGCTTGCGTCGCCAATATGTCGGCGGGCAACACGTGCGGGCGCTTGTTGCCGACATAATTCTTATAAGCCGCCGGGTTGTGTCGTTAGGCTCTTTCGCCGGGCCGGCGGCTTTGGTGTGTAGTGCACTTAATAACTGGACATTTTATTTGTTTTATTTCGAACGAATAAACATTTTTCAATATATTCGCAAACAGGGTTAACATGTAAAAACAAATAAATATTGAAGCATAATATATTGAGATCCATGATCTGCTATATCGTTAATATGAACGATTTAATAATTAATTGATGATATTTAACATTCAAATTATGTCCCATTATCAATTTGACAAATCTTATCAAACAGAAGTATCCGAAGTAGTCTTTCTGAGAATGGATGATAACGCCCTCTATAGGCTCTAAAAGTATTTCGCTTTGACTAGGAGAAAGCTTAAGGAAAAATTGGACCTTCAAGGAAATCTACGGAAGCTAGATGACGAGAGACAAGTATTTTAAATAAAAATCCGACTAAAATGCTTTGCCATAGTAATAGCCCACAATATTTAAATTATAAATTAATAATGGCGAATGTTGTTGTTTTTTCGTTCTTGTTATTCTCTTATAAAATTGTATTTTCAATAGCCCTTTCAAAACAACGCAAAATATGAAATTGTAATAAGTCAAAAAATGAGAGGCCTATTTTTGGTTTTTCAGGACTAAATTGGGTGTAATCGAAAAAGTATTAGTATGTATACGCTACGGATTTTAAAGGAAAAAGGCAATTTTCGATTCAATCTACATTTATTCAATGTGTTTATTAACAAAAGATTAGAGACATGCTACACCTTTGTACTGAAGTTTGCATAACAAGCTTGGTCGTGCGTTACAAATTCCCCGTAACAATGTGGTGCGATTAATGCAACTAATTGGCTTAGTGATTGATAGATAAATAAATAAATAAATACTGGGTGTATTTATACAGTCACATACATAGTCCTGACCCTACATTAAGATGCCAGTTGTTTTCGCACAATTACACTACTCACAAAAATTAAAGGATATTTTTTTGATCAATTTTTTTGGTGTTTTTTGAGAGTCTGTATCTTGGAGAAAATTGATTGTTAAGAAATTCGGAAACTAAAACTTGGAAGCTTGAAATGTCTATTTTGAAGATCTGTGCTCTATTTCTTGATTCCTCGCTAAGTTGATAAGCAATCGTAAGAAAACCAACGAGAAAAAAAAAATCCAAAATTTTTCTGGATTTCAAAACCGTGCATTTACATGGGTAGTATTTTTTTGGTGACATCATTATAAAATTCCCGTAGATAATTTAGTTGCCTTTAATTTGATATACCAGAAATCTCCGTGACATGATTTGGAGCTGACTTATGGTAAATCAAAGTAAAAATGGCCTATCACACTTTGACATTGGATTACTCCATGAATATCAATCATGGGGAAAACAAAATCAGAATTTTAGTAACTTCAAAACATGTTCTATAAGATGGTATTAAAGTCTTGTGATAATGAATAGTATTTCTAAATAAAATTGTTGACTGAAAAAAAGGTAAAAAAACGGTTATTTATGGATATTCGGAAAACACTGCATATCTTTGGATAAAAGAAACAAACCAAGGATATCGTCGGTAACTTTTCAACCTTAAAGTATTCTACAGACACTCTGAAAATTTCAAACTGCTCCGATTTGATTATCTTAGTGTTCGGAAGGTTTGAACTTACTGTATTCGTCAAAATTGTCGTAATAAGCATTTTTCGTGTGTGATCGATTTTTGTCACTTCAGAATGCTTTTTTTGGTGATTATCCATATTCTTTTAATCAAATCATTTTTTCTAACGCTCTCGCTACTCTCCGCAATTGTAAAAAAAATACTGGCACTGTTTTACTATAAATCCGACCACGCAACCTCCCCGAAGTACGCTTTGGGTAACGCTAATGCCGGCGGTAAAACAGTGCCAGTCTCTTTTTTACAATTGCGGAGAATAGTGAAAACGTTAGAAAAAAGGATTTGATTAAAAGAATATGGATAATCACTAAAAAAAATATTCTCAAGTTACAAAACCATTAGCATGCGAAAAATGCTCATTACGACGACTTTGCTGAATACAGTAAGTTTAAACCTTCTGAACACTAAGATAATCAAATCGGAGCAGTTTGAAATTTTCAGAGCGTCTTTAGAATACTTTAAGGTTGAAAAGTTACCGACGATATCCTTGGTTTGTTTCTTTTATCCAAAGATATGCAGTGTTTTCCGAATATCCATAAATAACCGTTTTTTTACCTTTTTTTCAGTCAACAATTTTACTTAGAAATACTATTCATTATCATAAGACTTTAATACCATCTTATAGAGCATGTTTTTAAGTTACTAAAATTTTGATTTTGTTTTCCCCATGATTGATATTCATGGAGTAATCCAATGTCAAAGTGTGATAGGCCATTTTTACTTTGATTTACCATAAGTCAGCTCCAAATCATGTCACGGAGATTTCTGGTATATCAAATTAAAGGCAACTAAATTATCTACGGGAATTTTATAATGATGTCACCAAAAAAATACTACCCATGTAAATGCACGGTTTTGAAATCCAGAAAAATGTTGGATTTTTTTTTTCTCGTTGGTTTTCTTACCATTGCTTATCAACTAAGCGAGGAATCAAGAAATAGAGCACAGATCTGCAAAATAGACATTTCAAGCTTCCAAGTTTTAGTTTCCGAATTTCTTAACAATCAATTTTCTCCAAGATACAGACTCTCAAAAAACACCAAAAAAAATTGATCAAAAAAAAATATCCTTTAATTTTTGTGCGTAGTATATTTATCACTAAAAATATGTTGAAGGTGGGCTAATTAATAACTACCACATATCTGTAAGCATCTTAATTTAGTGTATTAGCCAGCGAAACAAACGTATTCCTGCCATTAACTGTAAATTATTCAAACAAACCAATTTGATAAAAGTTTACCTTTACATGTTTAGAAATCATTATATTCATACATATTAAAACATACTGTAAATCTAATATCACAGGACAATTTAATTGCATTGTTACATTACAAACTTATAGCAAAATTGCGTAAGTTTGGGCTGAAATTAAAATCGTACATACAAACCCCACAAAAATATAAAACCACCGAAAAGCCATGTATTTTATCAAAGTCAATCGTTAAACTGGTCCTATATTCAAAAACCACCATACCTACGTTATTTTAGCAAAGCTGAAAAGGCGACTAGCAAACGTAATTTTTAAGCGATCTTTTAAAGCGTATTATGCGTCCACCGACTCGTATTAACCCAGCCTGGCGGGCGAAAACCCAGGTCCTGACATAAATTAAAACGAGGAGGGGTCGTCAGGTAATGGAAATATATAAACAGAACTAGATTTTATATTTATCATAGTCGGCAATCTGTGGCGTATGCGGGCGACACGATATACAGAGCATCCGCAACAAAGACTATCTAACTCCGCTGTTTCCAAACACGGATACGTGTTACAACTATATGGACTACTATATGAAAAGCTTTGTAATTGTATCCTTGGAATATGTTTTTATTTAACTGCTTGCACAATAAAGAATATTGGTATTTGACTGGATAACGATCGGCTTGCACGATTGTAAAAAGCGCGTCATAGTAACATACGTAAGGGTGTTGCGTTTTATTTAGCCTGAGTATGTCTCGCGCAGGCCGACATGGTCAATCAACAGGTTCTAATTAATTAACTATTTAGGTATATAGGATGCTGAAGGAGAAAATAATTAGCAAGTCTTAAATCTTTTAGGGTGTTAAAAGTAGAACAAGATTAACTGTTGTACTAAAAAAAGAATACATCCATCTACCCTAATAAATGTTTAACAGAAACAAAATGGACATACTGAGCATACATTTTTTAGTTTAAATATTTTTTACTGTTTTACTTGCTTCTATTAAAAATATTTATTTGGCACCTGTTTTAACTTCAATTTTGCAGTTACACCTTTGAAAATTATGAATAGAGAAACAATTTTTTCAATAGTTATCATCGTAAAATTCAAATTGATCAGAAAAGCAAAAGTAATAAAAACTCCTTTTAGAAATTACATTAACACAAAATTCTTTACAAAGTGCTACAAAGCAACTGGTGTTCAAAAATAATAACTAAATTTTACTAACCTTTTAGCTTCAGTTAATAAATTCAATATTGTTGGCGATAAATTAAAAAGTAAAAACCATCATTCAAAATGGGACATAAAGTGGCTTGGGGAAGGTTACAAACACCCCTTTCATATGTGCACCCCAATTGATCCAGTTACGGCAAAATTTCGATTCCCTATGATCGCTGGCTTCCCCTTTTAAATGAAAAAATATAAGTTCTTTTCACATTCACTACGTGCAAACTACTACAACTATGGTGAATTTAAAGTGATTGCAGTGCTTTAAAAAAACTGGCGTGTGGAGACAAAGGAAATGGATCACAAATTTATGCATGTTACTCGCAGGTAGGAATAACACGAATCCGTTGCGTCCACATTGTGATTGGTGTTAGATCTATTTTACCTCATATTTTTAAGTAAATTTTAATTTCTGTAGCGTTTTAATCTCACTTAGCCATAGTTAAGTAAGCCGTAAGTTTTGTGATTTATATCACTTTGAAATATTCCTTTATTTGAAGATTTCGCTACAAGGTAAACTTTCGAAACCGAAAACGTCAGGTAGAGAATAAAAACGCTATCTTAATTGGTGTATTTAATCTTGAAGTAAAACAAAATGCACGAATGTCTTATGCAATGTGCATTCGTGTATGCATGGTAAACCAAACGTCTTAAGATGGCGTGAGTAAATCGAGACAGTAGTTGCAATATGTTCACCGACGTGCTACTGTTTTATTTTATTTTTTATTTATTTATTCCCACTCTTCGTAAAACCATATTACAAGAAAGAGGACTCCTGTGGGTGTGTAAATATAATTTTTATTTAATAACAGGTCTAACAATGCTACGTAATAATCAACATTTTTCTTAATTATATATTGTCCAGACAGGATAAAATTTATGAAGAGAAAAATATGTAATTCTTCGCGTATTTCACCCCGCATTTTATTTTAAAAACTTAAGTGTCCCTGGGCGGGCATTAATTGGATAAATATTATTGCTTCAATAAATAGTCTCTGGGAATTTAAAATATTTCTCATAAACAACACATGCGCGGTAATATGTGACAAAGTAATAATAAAAGTCTGGCGAAAAAAGAAAATATTTAGAAATGTTTGCTAAAATTGGTTTATGTCAATTTCGATCCTTGATAACTAGACCAGCCATAGTTAGATTGAAGAGGATTTTTCGCAGACCATTACCTATACTTGCAACAATATCAGTGGAAATACTTTTGTTCTTGTCCAGGAGAAACGTCGTTGAGACAAAGGATTCTACCATAACGCATAGGTACAGCCGATGCATCCGGCCACGAGCCAACTTTAACCAGGTCATTAGTTCAGGCAAAACGTCCTTACTCTTGGAAATTATTACCGTGTCCTGTCCCGCTAGTCGCTACCACGTACTTATATATTGGCATCGAAATAAGGAGAGATTTCTCTTTATCTTCCTACATTTGTTATAACGTAATAAGTAATTTTTCGTTAGTTAGTTGATTGTTTTATTTATTTTATACATATTGTCCTTCATCCTACAATGTTAATTAATATATATATATATATATATATATATATATATATATGTTAAGTCAATATTCATTTATATTGCCTAAAACGATAGATCTCTTGCGCATACTCCACTGAGTATGATGTCTCCTAAAAGCACACAAACATTATAATCGCAAGTGGTAATGAAAGTAAAAACGATTAAGATAATACAAGGTTTATTATTATCACAAAACCTGCGAATATAGCTCAAAGCACACATTTAAAATTCAATCAAGTACTGTAATTGAGCAATACATGCGGTTGCAGAACTGCCCTCGCGGCCTTTGAAATTGAATAACCGATCTGATTATTCTCACTACGGCGATTGGGAGCTTTGGAAGCGGGAAGAGCGACAATAAACCCATTAAACACACAGCAACGTCTCATTTAAACTGAATCCGATTTAATATGCACCTACACAATTTATCTCGCTAACCGCATGTAGAGCATTTCGTCTTGTTAAAGGACAATTGCGTAATCCTATAGTGATTTTAATATTTTCTTTTTATCAAACATTAATAAAAAAGAATAACATTTGAATGAACTGAACAACTTTCTCGCACGATAGGAATATTTTGATTATGTTTAAGAAATCTTACAATCATATTCGATTTATAAAATTAATTAACTAGATTTAAATAATCTGCAGAGTGAGTGACAGACTATTGACGTAACGAATTAAATTAATATAGTAATTGAAAAATCTATATATATCCAACATAGGCACATGTCCCCATATTAGGAATTGTAATTAGGTACCAGAGACTTTTCATCCTCATATCCTAAAGACCAACTTTTGTATAATTTGAATAAAAACAGATAATATTGTAATAACTTATAAATAATTGTAAAGATGAATATCATGAACAATACTTGTTTACTTAATTTCAACAGATATTTGAAACAAGGCAATATAACAAATAGTGAGATGATATTTTGGAATTTCAGTTATGCAGTACATAACAAAATATCATAGAAATATGTTTATTACAGCATACAGAAATTTATTGAAATGAGATGTCAAATAAGTCAAATGAAAGGCGTCTAGGTAAGATTTGTTATCGTTACTAATAATCGTGTATTTTATTAGATGTGAATATTATACAGGGCATATTCAGACTGCTACCGAAAACGAAGCTAGGTGGTAGTTTTAGTGACTTCAGACACAATGATACTAAAAATATCGCAAATAAAGCAACGATATTTCTTTGTAATTTTTTACTTATCGTCGTGTTTGGGTGCTTAATACATAGTTTTGCCTAAAGTAATAAGTGTATACCCTTTTATTTTAAGACGCAGGGATACAAGGGTTTTAATTGGTAATCAGCAATAACTATGTATTTACCAACCAAATACGATGAGTAATAAAACAATTAGTTGTTTCTTTTTCGAAATGTTTAGTTGCATTGTGTCAGTCACTAAAACTACTACCTTGCTTCGTTTTTGTCAAAGTCTAAATATACCTGATATTATTTTAGATTAATATTAATGTGGCGATTAGTGATTATAGATCAGGCGCTGCAGGTGGAAATGGATTGGCCATACCCTCCGAACGTGCCAATCAGAACATCAACAATACTTTCTCAAGCTATTTTGAGCCGAACTAAAGCACTCGCCCCAAAGGCTTTGCTACAGGCGCGGATCCGACTAGATTGATAAACGTCTTTTGAAAGACAGCAGTAACCGGATAAATTGAACGGAAAAATGTCTCGATATCCCGCTATACTGTAAACCTCAGATGGTAATCAAAACGAAACTGGCAACCTATATGAGATATTAGCTTCTCTCGCTCAGATTTACCTGCTCGATGCATCGCAATTCACACATTCGCACGCAGTGCCCGGCGTTACTAATCCTAACTCTATTATAACATTGGTTTAGAATTGGGGCAACAGGCAGACATCGTGAAGGCATATCTGTGCCTTCGGCCGTACACTGTCAGTTTCAGCTGGCCGGCATCACTGTCAGACCGCCCTATCAGACAAATGTCTAAATGGCGCGAATGGCTGGCTAATGAGATCTTAATAGGCTTTCCACTTGAATGGATAAAGCTATTATTCAATTGCACTTATTTCGTCACTAACAACACACGACGTGTTAATCATGAAGAGCTGTTAATTGAAAAGTTATTGAATGGATGACAGGCGGTGCATGTTGTGGACGCAAGCGACCCTACGCAACCCTCGTGCACCTTCATTTACATACATATTGCTATTGTGATTACTCATATGAGCTTTATTAAGAACCAGCCATTGAACTTTACTCCGGGGCGACGTAGGTACGTATAACGTACGCATAAATTGGACTATTTGTCCCTCTGTATCGGTGAAATTATTTATTACTATTATTTATTTCAAGTAACAAAGGACCCATAACAAGAATAACATCTACTTAATACACACAATTTACAACAAAATACAAATTAAAAATTAAGCCTTTACCAGTGCCGTACACAAAAGCAACCTGAAAGCCATTTAAATATGTAACTTGATTTTTTTACTGTAACAATTTAAAATCAATATGAATCAGATCTAGATCCTAAATTATAACTAGGTAATAACTTTCACTTATTTAACAGGCCATTCAAATGAAACAAAATATAATTTAACATAAAATGAAATTACCCAATTTAAATGTTAAACAAGATCCTAAACGTAACAAGCTCAAACTATATTCTTAATTAAAGTTTTATTCCTTTAGCAGTTTATATTAACTTCATTTTCTAAGACTATTTTTCTAATAGTAAGTTCCTTTGATAATGGGACTATAAATAAAACGGAATATTTTACTCATTAACCATCAGTTCGAATCGAACACAACTGAAGGTGAGTAACTTGCATTAGGCCAACATCGTGTGTTAAGATATAAGCACATCGGCTCAATCGCAAAGGATCCATTGCGCTGCAATAGGATTTAATTAATGAAAGATGTGATATTACAAGCAAGCGTGTATTTACACAATATAATTAAGAAAAGACTGCAAAAGAATTTTCTTTTATTTACAGACAGGAAGCGGATCGAAGTTAACTGGTAGGCATTTAAAGTAAAGCTTTCTTTAAGTGCTCTTCTTAATAATGTAAGCAATGAGTTCATTCTATTTAAGACTCTTTTGTTTCATCAATTAGGCTAGCAGTCCCACCTTCATCAGCTTACATTTTAAACTTTGCTTTGGGTAAAATGTTTTGTGATAAACTGGGGAACACAAAGAGAATCTGTCCGCGTGCCGGGTTTTATTCTGTTTGGGCGGCATGTGCGGGTACTCCATTTATTACCTCCGCGCCGGCACAACCTTTGATTGATTATAAAGGACGTGCTAAATGCTTATTCGACCATAACCGGACACTCTTTTTACGTAATCGGTGGAAAACCTTTGAGAGACTTTTACTTACACTGGTCTGTATCTGTATACAGATACACACCAGTAGCCAATTTTAACTTCTATTAGCTTACCCTTAGTTTTATCCTCCAATGACTCTCATAATACCATCCGGTAAATTGTAATAAAGATAAGTAATTCAAAGCGTATTTGTGATTTTTTTTGGATAGTTTTTAGATCTGTAGTAGAAGACTGTACTACAGAAGACACATAATTGTTTTTATACATGCTTTAATATTTCACCTTCTTTACTTATTAGTCGCGGTTAATTATAAAATCTATCAGATATACACTAAATATAAAAGAAAGTCCTGACGGTATTTTTTATTGCAAAGAATGGCAAGACGAGCAGGACAGTTGACTGATGGTAAGCGATACGACGTCTCATGGACAAAAGCAAAACCAAACAAGATCGTGAGTTACAAAGCAATGCTTAGCATTCCACTGCGCTCGCCATCTATAAGATGTTTAGTCTCATTATGTCCAGTAGTTGCTCTGACTACAATGTCCTTCAAACCGGAACACAACAATGCATTTACACTGCTGTTTAGCGGGAGAAATAAACTAACGATACAGCTGGAAACTAATTGAGACCTTTGCCCTCCTCTTCCTTCGCGGCAAGGAATCGTAACTAGCAACAGACTTCAGATCAACTTACCAAAAACTTCAATGAAATACCACAAATTATACTTGTCCTTATCAAATATTAGAAACGGTTGCCGGAAATCCTTTCAAAGAAAGGGTTGGACTGTAGTCCACCACCCTTGCCTAATAGGGATTGCTGACACATATTGGAAATTCTTGGCTCTTTTATACCTACCCGCTGTCGATGTCGAAGATAATATTGCTCTCAACATAAATACCTTGGGAAATAAATTGAAATAAAATATGATAAACCAGTTTTTATTCTTAGTATTAAAAAACATACAGAATTATATGTATTTATAGACTTTGTTAGGTTCTATTTACTTTATTCAACCTATTTTAAGACGTTTACTACGTATTGGTAGTACTCGTATTTGTGACCCTGATTGTAGCAAATGTGGCGCTGTTTCATGGCGAAAACGTACATGGACACATAAAATACGTGCACTATAAGTTTTTTTAAATGGTTTCGCAGAAATATAAGACCTCGGGTTAGAGTTACACAAGCACTCTAAAAAATCAGCAACGTGTACTATTGGATCACAGAACTTATTTTCGGTTCTCCGTACCAGACTGGCGCTCACCATAGCAAAGGTGTTTCTATTTTTTCTTTCTATCTACCTACTAATAACTCTCCAGCAACTAGCAAATAAATCGGATGTAATACAAATAACTTTCATTGACAGCCTGTCAAAGCATTCGTCTCGTATTTCTAAAGGCAAGATCAGAGTTTAAATTGCTTCAAGGAACTTAATACGGCTAAGTTGTATTGAACACTTTAGGTGTTCAATTGAAAACTTCTCTTGGTAGCTAATTAATATACTATATACATGATACTTGAGTAACGATTATATAAACAAAACTAATTTAGGTTTTACAACAAACTATTTTGGGTAAGGATGCCAATAAACTTTTTTCTCCTCTTTTCTATTTGTAGTCTATAAATTTCATTAGAGCGTTTTAAATTCGTATATACATACGTAATCTAACGCCGCGAAATGTCCTCTCGCTCTGCGTCAGATATTTTTTTGTGCAACACACAGTTGTGAGCTACGAGAAATTTCATGCTATAAATATTTTCAGCATTCTGTAAACGTGTTGCATTATCCCCACGGTTGTAAATTGAAATGTCAGCAGTATTGTGGCATGAAGCAGACCGGGTTTTTGAAAATTGACAATCTTATTTCATTTTACATTCAATTGCTAATGTATAACACGTATTTGTGATGTAAATGTGGCTGTATAACCACGTAATTACAAGCCGATTGAAAATGAAATAGGAACTATTCCTATCAAATTAAATTTACTGAACGTAATATGTAGCGGAAGCTGTTGTTTAGTGAGTTTATTAATCTGTATTTAGTCAATTATCACAATACCAATAAACTGAAAATTTCGGACAGAAACTAGATATTGTAATAACAAATCAAAATGCGTGGCTTCATTACCTACTATTGTGAAGGTAATACGGCTTACGTCGTTAACAAATATATTAATTAATAAACAAATTGTCTCAATAAGTATTAGATTGAGGTGTAGGTAACTAAACAGAGTTATATTTATTGTGAAAATCACATTGTCTTTCTAATTTATTTTTAGATGATTGTACAGAAAAGTTCTTTATATGAAAACGTTTCAGGAAGACAGAGGACTGAATAGGAAAGAAATATTTGCATGATATTGAGAAATATGTCGCTAATGAAGATAATAGTTTATATTAAATAAAATATCGAAAATATTCAAAGAAATAAAACCTTACGTTCTTAAATAGTGGTAAAAAATCAATATTATTTTAGCACATCAATATGTTTTCTGGGGAAAGATTTATAAATATACAGATATTTTATGTTTATGTAAAAAAGTATTCATTGATTTTAAAGTAAAATGAAGAATTTTTCCAGCATTTTATAAGTACCGTAAAGCAAAGGAACTGTAGCCACAAATCCTTTCTGCGCCGTGCACCGTCGCGTTGTGTTAAGCCTACCACGCAGCTCAGGTGGTAAAGAAATCAGATAAGAATTTGTCGCATTTCCCGCGATTGTATATTCAAGCCGACTCCGCCTAAGCTCCTTACTATCCCCACGTAGTAAGATCTACTCGTACGAAGTAACCACTAACTTTGGGTTGGAAGAATTACTTATGTGTAGCTTTTACAGTCAATACAACGAAAACGTACATCTTTTCTAGCTGAGCGACAAGAGAGGTAGAAAAAGTAGTGGTCATGAGATTTATATTAAAAGCCACTAGAAATACGCGATGCTCGATGGTGGAAATCCCGTCATAGTGACTCACGCAATTGTTTCGCGTTTCGGTTTCCTTTATTTATATTCAGTGTATATGTATCCTAATTCCAGCAGGACGGATTGATAGTTTCGACTAGCGCGAGGTATACCGGCTAATATTGACATGTGGTATATAATTTTACTCACATGCTTCTGATCACTCCAGGTGACATTGTACATTTGAAAAAATCCGACATGAATTAATGTCAAAAATCGTGGATATAGTTTTCATGCTTTTTGGCCACACGGTATGGATACGAGTATTTTACCGCTTAGCTGCACTTCGGTTTGGTTCGGGAACTTACCTGAACGGTAAAATGACTCGTACCTATTCAAGTTGATTTAAAGACTTTTGAGACAAAAACATATCGGATTTTTTCAAATTTGTAATATGGAACCTGGGGCATTGTAAATTTATATATGTAATTATTTATCTTTATTTGATATTCCATTTGGATATTCCGGTCCTGCCATCAGATGCATTGAAATTGCTTTGCAATGCTGGCACCTACCTACTAAAAAAATGTGGGACGTTATGACCAATTGTAAAATAACCTGTATTGAACAAATCCCATTTTGCAACAGCAATAACTAGTTTTATTACTAGCGCAGCAATCGTAAACCTATTCAAATCAGCCGGGTTTTAATTAGGCTCGTATTGTGGAAAACAACCTAGAATAATTGTATGTTTTTTTTTTTTTTATTGCTATGAATGACGAGACGAGGCTGCCCTTCGCCTGATGGTAAGCGATACGACCGCTCATGGACAGTAGCAAAACCAAACAACACCATGAGTTACAAGGCATTGCTTGGCATTCCACTGCGCTCGCCATCCTGAGACATAAGATGTTAAGTCCAGTAGTTACTCTGGCTACAATGTCCTTCAAACCGGAACACAACAGTGCATTTACACTGCTGTTTGGCGGGAGAAATAGACATTGCGGTGGTACCTACCCAGGCGGCCTCTCACATATGAGAGACCTACCACCTGGTACTGGTACCACAATATTTACAATTTTAAAATGTTTATGTATTCAATATGCGTGGTGTAGGACGTCCTATTATTGGGCGGCGTGAAGATTTGCGATAGGTCGCTGGCAGAAACTAGATGCGCCAAGCCGAAGACAGGGTGAAACTTTAATGTCCAGCAGTGGACAGCTATACGTTTGTGATATTCCAATACGCGTTAAATTGATTGCACGCTATTCTAATTATTATCCAAAGCAGTTGCAATGTACGGAAGCAATGTTTTTTACTACCTTCACCTTATTTTTTATGACACCTTCATTTTTTCTAAAGCCCTGGTCTGTGGAACGGTACGCGCGGCACTGCGGTAAGCGGCACCGCTGCAACGCAGTTCATGTACCAACTAAGGAGGTTTCACAGATAGGTTTCACTCTGTGCGTAAATCCGTTGACCAATGGGAGAGCCGAAACATGACAACAAATGTTATTATGACAATTTTGCATTGAAGTCTTCACGGGTCTCCATGACAACGGATAACAATTATTTGAGTTCAAAAATATATAGAATTTCTTAAAAAATTGTTTGTGCGTCATTCTAAACGAAGTCGGTAAAAAGGCACATAAGACCATTTTCTCAATATTGATACGTGACAAAATTGGCTTATATTTTCTTATGTTAATTCGTGTGTTATTAACTATATTATTTTATTTTTTTCTGCTACTAAACATATTCTTTGATCAAGTTATATTTCACTGGACTTATATAGATACCTACTCTTAAATTATCACCGGTTGTACCGTAATTTGTTAAAAACAAATTGTATTACTATTATGAAAATAAATTATTTTGTTATAAATTATCACAAGCAAAACCTGGATCAATACTGATGGACACTTTTTACAATAATCATTTAATTGTACTTTTTATCTAAATTTACAATACGGAGCTCAAATAATACACGTAGGTATAGGTAGGTAGTAGGTATATACGTATCTGCACAACCTCCAGCACATCAGCAGTTCTTGATCCTAGGTTTAACTTTATTTGCATACATAAACTCACGCCTTTATCCCAAAAGAGGTAGGCAGAGGCGCCACCAGGACACCCACATTTCGCCTTGTATGTTCCGTTCCATGATGTGACAGGGGGCGAGCCTAACGCCATATCGGACACAAATTCCTGGCTCCAGGCTGATGATGAATAGAAAAACCCAATATCACTTTGCCCGAGCCGGTATTCGAACCCGAGAGCTCAGCTTTGTAGTCGTACCGTAGTACAACTACGCCACCGAGGCAGTCTTAAAAAATTATCGCACTCCGTTCGCACTCTGTAAATGTAGCCGTGGTAATTGGAAAATTTGCACACCATTATTTTAATATAGAAGATGTTATAGATCTCAGCATATTAACTAGTTGAAATCCGCAGCTTTATCAAAAAGGAACTAAATAGTAGAAGTTAAAAACAAAGAATGTTCTATTTCCTTCCATTACAAAGTGAAAGACAATTAAATATTGAACTAAGGATTAACCGCTCAAAAATAGGGTTGGAGAAGCTAAATGTAAAGCAACACGGACCAATATTAACAAGGGTCGTATGGTACAAGCTGCGAATTAGCTTTCTATAATATTATACATACGGAAAAAATTAAGAAACACTTCCTAGATTTATCCATTTGCCACACCCAATAGCAACACGAGATTCTATTTGCGAATTATTCAACTGTAATATATTATTATAATACACTCATCGGATGAACTAGTGATATTTTCGTAATTGCTCCGACCACCGTACACGAAGGTGGTAAACTCGTCAATGACACATGCAAATATTTTGTGTTTCTAAGTTTGCTTTCGAGCAGGCTAGCACAATAGTGTTTGAGAGCAAGAGCTGATTATTTTTTGCTGGTGGATATTGTAATTGGATTTAAAATTGTAATACATCAGATGCATTGCGGTTACATTTTGGTGCTAATATGAAAAAAAAAGGGCACACTACCATCGGAGATATTTTCCCTTTTATTATGAAATGTTAATGTGTTCTTTCTATCTTGATATAAAACACAAGGGTTCCTGCTATTATTTCTGGCAAATTATCGACAAATAAATCCATGCCGCAATGCCGCACGCCGCGGCGATTGGACGAGAATGACTGCGCGCCGTGCGTTATATCCACCCCCCGCATCACCGCTTGCCCCTCAACGCAGACGCATACTGCGACGGAACAAAAGGCAATACTTGACGTTTTTCATATAAATCTGTGCCGCTACCGCAAACCGCTGTCAGTTTCTATCAAGTGACCAAAATATCATCATGGAGTTGACCCTTCACTGTGCGCGCTGGCTGACGCATACCGCAAGAGAACAAAAGACAAATGATGACGTTTTTCATACAAAACCGAGTCTGACATCGCATTGCGTTCAACGCAGTGCCGCGCGTACCGTTCCACAGACCAGGGCTTTAGACATCGATTACTTTGACACACGACAGCGCATTTTATTAAATATATTTAGAATACATTAATATGCAGGAAATTCTGGTAGAACTCGATTAGCCCAGCCGAGTCGTACCAGTAAAACTTACCACAAAAGATTAACGTCAGCGTGATACCGAGAAATTAATTTGTTGATTTATGATGGTACATAATATAATTAAATTTTATTCGTCTGTTAGGCTATTGCGACAGTGGCCAGAACAGTCTCAAATCTCAATGCGTACACCAATAGACCGTTGGTAACATCCAATTTGAAATTCGATTGCTATTTCCAATACAATTATTACTCTATAAATTTTACGCGCGTGCTACACGAATAGCTATAAGACGAACTCAAACAAAATCTCATATTTGTAAAGTTGTTTGCAGTTTGCATACACTGCGCCACTTCTTTCCAAGGATAGCTGTAGCATAAAAAAATATTGTATAAAAATTTAATATTCCATCTTGCATGAAGCATTATAGAATTATTAAAAATTGAACTCCAATCAAAAAATAGCAGCCCATTACTATGTAAGTACAAGCCTATACTGCAATTTTCACAGCTTTTTAGACATTTAAATCTTTCAATGAATAGAGTAATAGCTAGGTAAAATTAACCGTAACTTGCTAACATAACATTTTCAACATTTGAAATAATGATAATAATGTACACATTGTGTAAATAAGACAAATGTTAAAATATATTACGGACATAATATTTCGAACAAATAAATTGAATACAAAAAAAAATATTAAAATTAAATTGCAGCTTCTAATTGCTTTGTTATTACACGAGCTATTATCCGCAGCCCCCACGCTAGGTGTTGTATATTTTTATTTCCAAGTAAAATTATCAAATATATTTTACGAACCAATTACCAGAATAAGAATAGCTTATTTGTTATTTTAAGGCATGATTTATACTGTACCTACGCCTAAATTCATCTAAGTCTATTGGAGGCTGTCTCGGTTTTCATCACATAAACATACAAATATCTCCCCAGTCCCCACGTTGTATAACATTAGTAGAATAAAAATAAAATATAAATAATAAAGTTTAGGTTGACGCCCCTAAATTGTTAACAGCAATGAAATAAGTCGACCGCGTTAAATTCTAATAGAAAGTGCATGCATCCCGGCCGGTGCAAGGATTTCCACTTAAGCTTCGTTTATTGCACATCGCAACTAGATCGGAATACACCAACACATTATCTAATTAAGTATAATCAACCTAGTTTAACTAACCATTTGCAGTGTTACGTGTTTACTGGAAACTGCCCCAATCGCAAGATCCGGGACCTACCTGCATATTTTTCTTCAGTAAATCATAAATAATGTCTACATGTGACCAATCTACGAAGATACATGGCGTAGCACTTACCTCTATTATATACTACGTCATAAAAAAACATAGATCTATTGTTAATTTTCTTATTTTGTGAACTCATCAAACCTCCAGGATAATTTCTTATACTGAATACTGATGTGTAGGATATTAATGTTGCTAATATAAACGCCAATCAAAAATTAACAGCCCATTACTATGTAAGTACAGGCCTATAAACTGCAATTTTCACAGCTTTTAGACATTTAAATTTTTCAATGAATAGTGTAATAGCTAGGTAAAATTAACAGTAACTTGCTAACATAACATTTTCAACATTTGAAATAATGATAATGTAAACATTGTGTATTTAAGACAAATAGTTAAAGTAGGTACTCATGTATATATGAAGTCCGGAAGGTATAATTTGTTTGCAACATCAAATAGTACTAAGGGTGGGTTGCAGAAAATAACTTTAACATTAACTAAGGGCTAATCAGCCGTCATATCGACGGTTATGCAATTTTCGGGTTGCATAAAATTAACAATTGTTAAAATGACGTCACGTATAACATTAACATTAACCGTTCAATTTCGGGCGGTTATTGTTAAAGTCACGGTTATCTTTCGTTATTTGTGTGTGTTCTCTGTATTGATAATTGTCATATATGTATCGATTTGAATTATAACCTGTACTTTAAAACAATTTACAAAAATACGCTGATAAATTCTGACGTAAAATCGCATCGCATCATTTCACTGGTCACTTTTTTAACTTTAACTATAACAATTATGACAATGGTGCAACAAAAGAATTTTCTATCCCGTGGTCATTGTTATTGTCACTGCTAAAGTTATCTTTACCGTTAACAATAACGTCAGATTTTCTGCAACCCACCCTAAGAATTTGGCACACACACAAACTATTATAAAAAAGTAGAGAGCTTTTCGACAATATTGCTTTAATAAATAAAAACTGAAGCTTAACTAAATTTTGCATGAATGGAATGGAGAATACTCCATTTACCATTAACCATGAGATTGAGTGGGGTACTTTCTGGCACCAGTATAAAAAGGAGCCACAAACCGACGCATCTATTGACGTGTTAATAATCGAAATAAATCACAAATTAGGTGCCTTATTGCGAGAAAAAAAAAACAATTGGATACAATACCTCTCACTCTATAGTTTAACCCAACCCCTTATACTGTTTAGAAACATGACTTTGCTATCACAAGTTTATTGTCACGGGTCATTTCGAACATCTGACCGCCTCGAGAACATAATGCCTTAAGGCGTACAAGCATCGGCGACATTGAGGTACATCTGGTGGACAGTTGCGCTGGTGTGGGCACGGTCTAAGAGAACAGAGCCGCCAAACTTAGTTAAATTTAGCTTAAATCAGAGGTCAGTAAACGACATAAACATTTACGAAAAAAAAAGGCAAATAAATTCCGCTTAATTAAGAGGCAAAGGTAGCACAACGCCGTGGACAGTGATGGCTCATCCAACAATAAATATATGCTTATGTAAAGAATAATCAATAGTTTTTCTTATAAATATATATCGCTACTATAAAACCTACACATTTAATTTATTGTACATATTATGTATAAATAATATCATGCCTTTAGAATTCAAAACGCAACATGAGATTGCAGCGCAACAAATTGAATATGACGAAGCCGATGTAGTGACGTGTGGAGGCGGAAAAGATTTCAGCGGAGCGTTTCATAGCTTAATTGCGTTATTACCTTCCCGACTCGTCCAACATCGACTCAAATGATTGTGTACAGGCACCGAAATACATATTATAGATACAACATAAATTGGCTTGTGTTACATCTTAATAGGCTTGTGACGAGACGACATTGGAGATGAGAAAAGATGAGAAGAGAATTTTACCTCTCCTCAGAAGTCGCGTAGATTATCTTAGTTTTTTGCACTTAAACGACGAATAACCGATGAGTTAAGAAATCACTCATACTTCATAGTCATTTGGATACTTAACAACATATTATTAATTTTATTTCAAACCCCAATTCTGTGTGTGTAACAAAAAGTTTATACGAGAAATAAAATGTTTTTGACGAGATTAAATCAAAACTCCGTATTAAGGTACTATAATGTAATTAGTTGAAAACGTGTGTCGGCCTTTTATAAAATTTAAGAAAATTTTATACAAGGTATAATCTTTTGGTGATCAGATTTACTTCAATTGTAGAGTCCAGTGAAGTGGATAATTTATCATCGTGAAGAGAGGCCGGGCTGCGCCGACGTGTTTACCTAACCTAGCTGAATGCTAATTACTCAAATGATAACTGTTACTTGATTAAAAAGCACTTTAATTTATAAATTGTTCTTGAAGCTCTAGGTATTTTCTTTTAATTTCTCAAAACATTAATGTAGTACATGTACTAAATAAATACTGTATTATAAAAGGCGGCTGACAAAGTTTCCTAATCATTTGGTAGAATATCCATCGTAGAAAAATATGAGACAGTAAACAAAATTTGATGTCCAAACATTCATATGTTTGGGTATCGATTTTATGCACATGTAAACGTTTATAATAAATGGAACAACAATTAATATAACAATGCTAATCTGAATTTCAAAATCATACAAAATTAATCCTGTAATGTCTAATAACTCAGCCCTACATACAATTTAGACAAATTAAGAATATTTGAAAGCAATCAGTGTTGAATATTAACCTACGGCCCTGTCACGTTTGTAATGGCTCCTTTAATTACACTAGTAATAGTAAAAACATTGGTGTTATTAAAAATTAAATTAATCGCTGGGGGAACTCAGTTAAAAAAACCTTTGCTTTTCTTAAGTTTGCCTTTCCCTCCTACTTTCATATTAAATCAAACACATTTTTCTTAGAGCCATTCCTTTGATCATAACCACAATCTCTTAATTGCAACTGTGGATATTAATGTAATGCTGCGTGATTTAATCTTTTATAAAAGCATTATTTACTGTACATTATTCAAAACAGATTTCATGTCGAGCATTTAGTATTTTAAAATGATATACATTATATAAAATTCGAATCAATTTAATTAGAGCAAACATGTACATGACCGTATTGGATGTATTTATATTATATTATAATTATTTTCAGATAAAATAAAAAATTGCGTGTTACAAGCCGCTGTCTTCAGCAAATATATCATTATAAATTATTACATAATTCACAGTACGAGATAACATATAAAATCCCAAGAATTTACATCAAAACATTCAAAAGGCGAGATAACGAATACATTCCCGGGAATTCCTAACTGTGACTAACAAGAAAACTCAAGTGCTGAGCTAAATTTAAGCATCTGATCTTTGGCGTGTCGGAAATTGAGACGCGTATCATAGAAATAGTGTCAAATGAATATATCCAGCAGGATTTATTAACCAACATGCCCTATCGTCTATAGAAGTCTTTCTCGGTGGTAGAAGATTAGTTTCCGCCCGAATTGTGACACTGTACATAGTGGTTAAGGACCAGTCATAGTGAGCCACGTAAGTGTCTCGGGTTTTGGGTTCATCCTTTGTATATCCGGATACAATCAGGTGAGCACAATATTATCGACCGACGAGTGGTGAACATCTCACATCGGTTGATACACTCTATGGAATGATCTGCGGTTACCATAAGGCGCATTTAGTCACTTTGTCGTGCCAGAATAAAAAATATCAAAAATTAATGTTTTTAAAATATCGAGTCATTATGGGTGTTAACCTACTCGTATCATAAAATAGTGGCGAATGAATATGTCCAGCATTGTTCATTTAACATAATTTTACACCAATAATCAAAACAACATTATTGTACGTGTAAAATACATACAATAATTCGCATACCTCTCACAAATTGCACAAAGCAACGGTTAATTGGAACTTATTAAGTGTCCGATTTGCGGATTTGCCGCACAAACAGTGGTCGTTTGAAATTTTATCCCGTAAACATATTAATTTTGCTTGATTAATGGCCGACTATTTATGAAAATACTCGTATACAAATGTTATATTTAGTTTGTTCGGTTTAGCGTAATCCCGGCTGACGCGACGCCAGGGTCCGTTTTCCTGCTCAGTTTGTTCTTTAGCATCCTCGTTTGTAAAATTTTGACTCTCACATATCTTCCTTGACAATATTCATTAGCTTACAGTTAAATTAAATAATGCTAAATATGTTCGAAATAAAATTTAATCCATGTAGTCCACTTATACCGTACAAAACTAAGAACAATTAAACACCATTAAGATTTATACGAGAAAAGTTTATAAACCAAATGTTTAGATAAAAATAAATAGTAAATTGTTACATATAAGGTATTTCTTTAAAATTGACAAATTGGTATTAAAACAGCAGTAAAATAAAAAATCAATAATAATTGAATAAGATAATAGAACATTGCAACGTGAATTATGTAACGAAAGATATAGGGAAGCTTGTGCAAGAAATTCATTTTAGAGAAAGCAGGAAGTTAAAAAACTTAATTGTGAATAATGAGTAGACATTTCTCAACTATTAGAATGTCAAGGACGCGGGCGGAAAATCTCGAGATGGTACAGGAATTGCAATAAATAGACATCATCCGCTCGTCAACAGCGAAATGTGAAGTGGAGGGCACTGGTCCAATGGCGTGATGTCACAACTCCGCTGCAATTCACTGCCAAGGTGACATTACTCGACGACCGCGGATTAAAAACGAGCTCACCATTCGTAGTTGCATGGAATATATTAATGCACGCTAATTGACCCTTGCTTGGGGGCCTTGGAGCTAGTGAAAATTGGTATGTGTGGTATGCTTTGAAAACGCGAATTATTAATAAAATACAAATTACTGGACGGGCAAAAGGTGGTCGACCCTAGGGGTGGATGGTCGCGTTAAAAGGTGAAACGTATGATTGCATGTGAATCATGAAGGAAATGTTTAGCCATGGGTTTCCCTAGCTTCCACACGGTGGGATCATGTATTCCGATAATAGACTGACCATTGGTGTAATCAAATTATATTTTCTATCTTCCCACATTTGACCAATAAGGGAAATCACCCTTATATATAATGAGAGGTGAAACCTCCGTTCGGCAGGACTATGTAGATTGAAAGTATAAAAATACCAAATAAAAACAACGCTTACAAAATTCATAGCTTCATTTTTTATTTGTTTTATGATGATATTCTTCTTAAACATTCCCCCTAGTTCTAAATAAACGGAATAATAAATTAACAAAAAGTTATATAACGAGGATTTCAAGTACATAATTGAATAAAAATTATTTAAATTACGTGCATACCACATTACCACATTAAAATATACAAAAACATTTTTTTAGGAAATATTCACACACAACGTTGAAATAAATGACTCATTCTTCGTAATAATAACTTTGAATTATATTATAGATATGATCTGAAGGTGAGGAAACGAACGGTAGCTATTAGAACAAATGTAACACTAAGGTTACGTGTTCAGTGAATGAGAAGATTCTTATAAAGAACACGTGAGTCATATTTTGTATGATACTTGAACGCATTCCACAAAAACTGCTGGAGTACGTAAGTAACATAATGCCAACAATTCGCACCCTTACCTTTTGTCCCATGCCTTCACATTTTAGCCCTTTTACAAAAATGTACACTGTAAGTAGTAAGTATAGTGCCTACTACGCCGGTAATCGATATGTCGGAAGTCCGCTTGTAAGACGGACAGACGACTTAGTTAAAGTTCCATTAAGTTGCTGGAAGTAGGCCGCTTACAAGGTCACTTGAAAATCCTTGGAGAAGACCTGTGTTCAGCAGTAGACTTATGGCGCTGGAAGAAACCCAACCGATAAAATGCGGGTAACGACTATTTATGGAGAAAAAATGTTGTTTTTTAAACAATAGTTCCGGCAAACAAGTAACCTGATGGTAAGTGATCACCGCCACCGTTGTACATCCACAACGCTGGGATTATGGATGTGTTGGCGGCCCATTAAATTGGGAGGGGGAGCGAGATCGAAAAAGGATGAGAAGAGGAAATGGATATTGGACATCCGGCCATCTCACTCCCCAAACGAAATGCGACAGCAAAGCTGTCGCTTTACGTCGATCTCCTGTGAGACAGTGGGACCACCCCAAACGAGCCTGCCCATTCATGCTAAATTATGGCTGATAACAGCGTCGCTTTTCCACTGCTTATATATTGCTATACTGTCAAACGTTCATATAGCGATTATTTTTTATTCCTTTTATACCCAATACTAATAACCGTTCAAATTTCTATTGGCCATTATGGTATCAAAGCATTAGGGCATATTTTTTTTTATTTCAATGCCCAAGCGGCCAATGATCTTCATCTTTATTGCAAAGCCTTTAAAAAAGAGCACGATAAAGATGTTATGAAAACTGGCTGTTGCCTCTTTTATCTGCAAGTCAGTGGATAACTAAATTATTCGGACGTGTCGAAAATATCTTGCTTGCTGAATATTACAATGCAGCTAGAGAAAACTTTTGTAATTTGACACGCACCTGATAGACAATTTCTATAGTTTTGCATTGTTACGTGTACTGGTTGGTTGGCATTCCATACTATTTAATATGATTACCAATTATATATAACTTGTAAGAATTTAAACAAAATGCGTAGAAGCCCTTCTACGAATTTCGTAGAAGCGGAACTTCATGTGAAATATAGGAACGGAAACAGACTCGGTGTAAGGGTTCCCTGAACTCAAAACTAGAAATTAAAAGTAATTACCTCAGTTTAACATTAACAAATGTTGCTTAAATTATAAATGGAGCAAAATGATATAGAACATAATATTAATTATTTAATTAAAACGACAAATGCCAACAGCTCGTATAAACATAAGTAATGAAGAATAAATATCTGCCAGCGGAGCACCCCCGTTTCTTTTAAATATTCTTTAATTAAATTACTTTCGTGAAGTACCCGAGTCTGAGCAGTTTCGTTCGGCTGAAAAGTTATTGCAAGTACATTTATTTAAGATACGGCACTGGACTACTACGTATTTAGTTAATTTTGTTTCGTTTCGGAGAATGGAAGCACTGGCTCTTGGCAGAATTTCAAGTAAATAATTAAACTTAGCTAATATATTATGGAAAAGTATTTAACGAACTTTTTATTAGAAACTTCGCTTTATTTATGTACATTCATTATGTGTAATAAATATGGCTTTTAATGGGAGGATAATCTGATTGTTAGAGAAATCCTTATGTTTTTAAAGGAAGTATTCTGTCGCAGATTTTTTATTTTTTGTGTTAAATCTGATACTTTGCGCATAATCGACATGTTGAATAACGTCCGCATATTTTTTATGACTGTTCGACTTTTCTACTTATACGTGTAAAGCGCAGGCATGACGGGTATGGGATATGACTCGGTCCTTTGGGACGATTCCGTCAAAGGCTTACGCAATACCTTGGATGGATTGCAATGTCGGGCCATCCGCATTAAGAATGATGCAGGTATTACTCAAAATTGCAGCCGCAGGCTCACTTCACGTGTAGATACCATACTACCGCTCATATCAGGGTGAACTATATGAATAATTATTCAACTTCCGTCCTCTCATTTCCATAGCTACCACACTTAGCTTCAAGAGATACCACACTATCACATTTCTAAAATATGACTGCTGCTCAAAACGCATCATGTACCCGCTTGCGTATTTCCCCCCTAAATTGCTTTGATTGCCGACTTCAAATTGGGTTCATTAGAGGTAACGCTAAGTGGCAAATGACCATCAAGCTGGCAGACTACACCGATTTTTTTATTTTATTTATGAGAATGTTACACATTAAGTTAAAACTACTTTTATACGGATTTGGTCCGCCCCGTGACCACGAAAGACCGTCAAATTATGTAAATTTAAACCGATAGTTTATCTTGACTATTTTATACATGAGAATTAAAAAATAAATACTCTCAGCCCGACATATTACAGTTTCCATCAGACAATTTTCTCAATCAATGGTACCGTTGGCGACACAAAGAAAACTATTGTGTAGAAGTGTAATAAGAAGCCATAGCGCTGTAACTTTGTAGCACAATGCTACACAAAAGGGATTATATAAAAACGTTAAGAGGCAGCTCGCATTAAAAGTATTTAACATGGAAATTTGCTAAAATCGATGGACGCAACAATTAACGGTGTCTGCTCAACGTAGCATACCATGAGCGTGTTATGAACGAATCGTAACAAAAAATGATTATTACGAAGCATCACACACTGGCGTCAAACAGGTCTAATGGACAGTGCTGTATTAGACAAAGGCTATAAAGATAAAAAAACAATAATTTCTTTTTAATATGGAGCTCTTACATTCAATTATAAAATACATTTTCAATTTTGTAGCAATATGTATCAGTCAATATTCAGTCTAGCTATGCATAATTTGAGGGTATGGGTAATAACTAGGCCTAATTATGAATGAAGAGTTTTTAGTTCTATAATGTTGTTTATGTGACTGATATTTTAAAACAAAAAAGTCAAGTATCTGCTGTATTAATTATATACGTATATGAATGTGGCTATTTAGATGGGACAAATAAGAACATTTATGAAAAATTGTATACCAAGGGCAAAAACATGATATCAATCACAAGCTAAATACTTAATGATATTCAAAAATAAAACATATTTGGTTAAAATCAAGAGTTATATTTCAAGAGAACTTTGTTTATCGAAATTATACATAATTATTGAACATTAAGTTTGATATCATTCATCGAACTTGTCGTAGTTCCAACAGTAGGCACGCCAATGAAATTTAAAAGCAGAAATTGGTTTTAGCAATAAATTGAATATTTAATCAGGATCAAAATATGGCTGAAATCATGCATGCATATCGAGGATTATGGTTTTATATCACTACATTTGAATACCTGCAACAATTCTACGTAAAATATTTAACATGGAATTACGGAATTGAAATTACCTGTTATGATTATGGCTTGGCCTGCAAAAGTTAAAAGGTTTACAGTGATCCCACGAAGCGCTAACTGCATCGACCGACTAAATAGAGCAGAAGTTATGTTACATAACCAATGTTTAATCTCCAAAAATAACAACCAAAGTGCAAAAATATTCTCACACGCCACTACCATAACTAGCTTTTGTTGATTCGGTCGTAGAGGCAGAAATCCTCAAGGGTAACGATTTTTACTGCTCTTTTGAACAGTACGCCTCAGAGGGCGCCACGGCTTGATGTCAAGAGAATGCATTAATGAAAGGTTAGGTAACCATCATAGGTAAGTCCGCCAACCCGCACTAGGCCAGCGTGGTGGACTATACGGCCCAACCACTCTCAATCGATTCTCTCGATTGTAGAGTAGGCCCGTGCCCTGCAGTGGGACGTATATGGGCTGATATAGATAGGTAACCATGAACCATGTTGTCAGAAAACCAATATTTAGTATCCCTAGCCAAGCAAGGACTGAATGTTGCACACTCCCTTATATTTAATGAATTCATCGTAATTTATCGTAGTTATCATTCTTAAAATTATTCATCCCAGCATTTCAAGATAACTAACGTCATTCGAAGAGGACGGGAATCTATTAATGTATTTACCGTGGCAATGATAATGATGCAATTGACAATTTTCTAGATGATCGATTTCTTCCTGTGATTGTCGCACTGATTTATGTACCGATTTCATTATAACCTACGTGTATTTATTTTTAGCTGCACTTTTGGGAATAACACAGAACGATGTTTAATTATTATCCGGCTTATTATCGCCGTCACTCTCGCTTCACCGCTTGGACTTGGTTGTTTCCAGAAGACCAATAATAACTTGCGAACCGATTTATGATTATGACTTTGTACCAGACTTAAGAATTAATACTTTAGTAATAAATACTATCGCACTATACGTCGCAGTATAACATGTGGCGGGAAGTGACAGAGAAAATACCAATCCCCTCCCCAGGTATAGTTCAATAGGGACCTAAGTGGCGAGGGACTTGACGCCCATCTGCCTGATTCCGCGAAAGGGTAGATTACGATAGGAAATGAACCTCGGCGACTAGATTTGCAGGATTAGAACCAATTCAGCGGACGAACAAATTTAATAAGATGAACGCCTCGGGCCGTCGATAGTCTTGACTAAAATAAAACAGCAATAGTATTCCTTAGCTTGTAAATAACTGCACTGAACCTGATGGTAAGCGCTATGCCGCCCAGATAGAGTACAGATTGGCCATAGGAAGTTACATCCTGCCTTAACAATAACTTCTATACGCTAAGATGACAATTATCTGTAATTAATTAACAAATCTATGAATGGGTTTTAAAAATATACATCGAGCACCACTCAACTAACATAAATAATAATTAGTAGCGGGTAGGACGGAATGTTCACAGTATCAAGAACGGCAGAAAGAATTGCAATCGGAGATTGCCTCTTGCATTATGTCAGTCATCGTTAGGTGAAGCGCGTCCAACTCGCTGTCTGCTCTTATTCAAATTGATCCATACATTATTATTATTTCGTTGGGAAAAAGGTCAATTTATAAATTGATAACAATAAATCATTGTATGCCTCTGGATTTTATTGAAATACATTCACCCGTAGTTATGTAGACGATAGATATACAGTACCTTGTAAACTTATAAGATTATAATGTAGAGCGTATTTTTAATATTCGCCGAATGTTAACCACCGAGAAGGCGTGCCCCCCTAATTTCAGTTCACTCCGAAGCCTAAACATAACAAATGTTCAGAGTTACATATTTTATTATGAACATAAATTATTTCGAACGCAAGTTTTAATTACGTATGAAAATATTTGCCTTCTACAATAACTTCAGCAGTAAATTATAATCAATGACCAACGTTTAAAAATATTATAGTTCATCTTTAATACTATAAAAAACTTCATATTTTAGTAACTTTAAAAAAATACACGTAGAAGTTTAAAAACATTTTTAGTTTACATTCTGATAGTGCGACTTATAAATTTGACGTGTCTTTGTGTGTGACGACTGGAGTCCTAAAAGAGGTCCCCGTATGCAACTACAACTACTGAGCATCTCAGGCATATTCAACAAGTGAGGAGCCTTTGCTACAGCATCAACATTAAAATCCCGCATCCTATTGCACTGTAACCTATACTCCTTACTTACGCACATCTTC
Organism: Deilephila porcellus; assembly: GCA_905220455.2. Taxonomy (NCBI): domain Eukaryota; kingdom Metazoa; phylum Arthropoda; class Insecta; order Lepidoptera; family Sphingidae; genus Deilephila; species Deilephila porcellus. Next base: position 17,346,325 of record LR999970.1, on the reverse strand, counting down.
TAATGTTTTTCCTTTGCTTTCGTGATAGAGCCGGCGGTAATGCAACACTTTATAAGTGTTTCTATGTTATAGTTGGAACGTTCTAGCTTTAACTCGGCTTCAACTTCAACTGGTGCTCTTATTTGATAAAATTAGTGGAAGATTGAAGATTATTAAATCAATTTATGTAGCAGAGAAATATTACAGTTGAGGCCACGTGCTTCTTATTTATGTGATTCTGATTGATGGCCCACATGTTCGAATAATGCCAGCTGTTGAATATACGTGGTTTTAATGGATGAATTTTATGACCTCAATAACTTTAAATAAAAATTCACAGTAAGAGATATTTATACTTTGTAAAGAATACGCAGAAATTATCCGGCAAATAGTGTTAAAAAAACTTGCAATATACTGTTGTAGTCATTATATTGTCGTCGAATATGAGATGTTATCACTGTTGGACGTTACCTTTATTTTTTACTGTGCTATTATTCAGATTAATCTTTGACAAACCATAATGATTATGAGGCACATAATATACATGCATTATGAAATAACAGTCACAAGTTATAATTACGTCAGAACGATGAGATGAGCAGTTTGCCAGATGATAAGCACCACGCCTGCCCATAGACAGGATCAATACACACAGAACTATAATTAAGTACCTACTGCATGACACCGTTATGTGCGCATCATCCAGAAATTACATTTTCAGGATATTCTAGAATCTTTAGAATATTCAGAAATCTTTAGAATATAGTTATTCATACAGCTATTATAGTTATTTATTATATTACAAAAACTAGTACATCCTATTGCAACGAGCTTTATTTAGAAAATTCGAATGATGAATGTTCAGTAGTTCGGAGTGAATTGCAATGTCTCATTGAAATGGGATTCATATGCGCCGATATTTACTCGAACCCGTACGCATTGTTTGTCCTCTGGGCTTCATTTGGCGGACAGATTATAGATTCCTGACAATCGTTATTTATGGGTATTTGCGATTGTGTATGACACTCTGCGGGGTTGTGTTAAGGAGCAATATCTATTTTCATTATGTTCGTTCGCATAACAGTTTTCATAACCTTTAGCCAGAGAACGCGATTACGCACTTGTAAGACTTCAAGAAATGTTTCTAGCTTTTTTGTTGAGCACGCTTTGTCATGTCTCGATTGAGACAATAGAACGTCTCGTTATTGGTACAGTTTTTTTTGTCCTAACTAGTTCATACGCGCAATTTTTGCACCAAAATAACTAACACTAGTTTTTCTTGCTACGTGGGGGGTATATTTTGAGGATGGCTATATTATATAGAACGTTAACTAAACTTTAACTAAATCTGCAAAATATTTAGCTAAGTCGTCAAAAATGCGAAATTTTTAGTTGCTTTGTGTCTGAAGTCACTAATACTACCACCTGGCTTCGTTTTCGGTCGCAAACTTGATATACCCCGTATATACCAACTGGATATTTTAAAATAAAAGCAAACGACTTGCTAATACAGGTCTGTGAGGCATGTAAAATATATTCGTTATTGACGAGCCTGTATAAAAAGATTGAGGATGGAAAGAAGAACTATGTATGGACCGTAGCACTTGGCGCCCCATAGCCTCTGCCTACCCCAATGTGACACAAGTTTGAATTTATGCATGAATTAATTTAAAACCCACTAATGGCCAAGAATATTGGCATTGTAATAGAACCGAAGTGTTCAAATTACTTGATTGATGAGGCGCTTCGTGAAGCGAAATGTAACATCTGTTAATTTTCCGAAAGCGGTTTCAATTCAGATCTGAAAAACCACAATAGACATACTATTTAACTATAACCTTTGAGGAGATTATTAAGCGCAGCTTACGCTAATCTACCAATGCATATGAAGGAATAGCTCAATTAATTTGCTGATCATTCATGTCTTTGAAATACGGTTATATGAATAATTCGGTTATAATTCGGTTGATATTAACGTGTTAGTACTGAAACTTTTTCACTGCGTTTTCGAGAAAATAATTGAGCTTTATTTTCTTTAAACGGAAATATTGCTAAAAATACATATTGGGGTTTCAATCAACTTATAATTTATAAACCGAATGAAAATTCATTACTATAAATATTAACAAATGCACCAAACAAAGAGCGTGATCCAATTTATTTTAAAAATATTTTTTAAGTTTTTTTTAAAATGGCCACAGCGCAGTGGAATGTGAGTGAGATGTTTAGGAATGACTCGATCAAATGGACTTTTCTTGCGGGCATTTTATTTATACAAATAATACTCAATACACTAGGAGGTATGTTGACAGTATTTTACAACTTTGTTACTTTGTGTTAATTTCTTGGTTTTAGACACATCTTAAGAGGAGAGGCTTGAATTCGAATAATGTTTTAATTTTCGTTATTTTTAGTTGATATTAAGATCACGTTAATTTCAATAAATATCTTCACTTTTACGTTTTAAGTCAGGGAATTAATATGGAAGTAAATTTCAATAATTCGTCATGATAAATGTTATTTTGAGGTAAAGTAGTGACGCACATGACAAGTTAACAGATAAAAAATGACATAAGTTAATTGTAGAAGAAAATGCAAGCTTATTATTTCGTTTCGACGTTTCATAATGAACCACTTTATAATATTTATCGGCATAAAAGACGTGCGTTTATTTTTACTTTATGCAGTTTTTATCAGCAGTTAGCAATGTTTTTAACTCTCGACTCGTACTCATCACTGAATACATATGTACATATTACCGTCCGCCAATTGAACGTATTATCTGGTCCTTTGTATCTTCTAACTACTTTTTGGCACTTTAATGGAAAATATTTGCCCTACACATTATCTCCCGCGGTCGGTCCCTCGTACGAGGTTTTAGATAAGCAGCTGTGAATTCGCAACAAAATACAAAACTTCTTTCGCTAGTGCTCAGGACTTTATATAGTAAGCAGAACCGATAACCCACTCATAAAAGTGTTTAAACAACAACTGATAATAAATTAAATGTTCTTCAAGTTACATTCAAATGAACGATAAACATAATGATATCCGATATTAACAACCTCTTTTCATTTTAAAGTTATAATGGATCAAAATTAAATGTTAAGCCGACTTGCGGCGACTATAGTCTTGTTAATCGAAAGTTTGTCTAGTTCCGAAACTTTAGAACCGACCGCGAGTGCATTTTGCAGTCGCGCTTTGGCCCCTGCGCATTATGCTACTTTTGGGAAAAGGTGAATAACAAATTGTAGCTTTAAAACTTTCAAAGTTTTAAACTTGGTGTTTGGTCTGTCTGCTGTGCACTTACTTGCTTTGGGGTATGATGGAGAGCTGGTGTAGTAGTAGCAGTAGGCGCCAAACCCAATGACCAGCAACAGCAGGACAAGGATGCGGGTGGAGAAAGGCCTACAGCGGAGAACTCTGGTCCTCATTGTAGTCTCTACAAAAAAAATTATTGTTTTCAACAACTTTCCAAAATAATAAAGCATATTTAAAAAATAAAATTGTTGTAATACTGTTCCCTGGAGGTCTATGGTCAATTATGAAGTATTAGATTTCTATGGAGCGGGCTGGATGCATAATTAACAGCAATTAGTGCTGAACAATTATGCCTTATGGCTATTATGCCATTTGGCAGGTAAGGAAAGAAGTAGATGAGCAATTATATTATTATATTAAATAATAATAATTATACTTATTATATTTATTACCTACAACATTAAAATATTTACTTTTCATCTGACTCAACAAAAAAGGCCTAATTTGTTTTATTAAAAATGATATAAAATCATATATTATATATTTAAATATTCCTAACGTAGTCTAATATTGGATTTAAACATTTAGTTTTGGAATGTTGATAAAATAATAAATCACTGAACCAAGCAAAGAAAATAGTAAATTGGCTCCAAGCCAAATATGCCTAGATTAAACAGATATTGCGTTAAAAATACAAACTAGAATAAAATGAATACTTATTTAAATTGTATTACCCCCAAGGTATAATTTAATTATATTAAACATTTCTAAGTATCTACTTCAAGCAAACGTTTTTAAAGCACCTTAGCTTCTAAAACTTAGCTTTATTCCATGTAATTTTGAACAAAAACCATAAATATTTTTTGAATTAGCACAAAAAATAAATATTCATAAGTTTGCTAAAACTTTTTAAACTTATTTAATCACAAAACTTTCAAGCATTCACACTATAATAGGCTCAGGATAAAATTGTAGATAATAAAAGAAACTGTTTTACAAAGTCTTGGGTGAATCTTAACGAAAAAAATATTTCGTCTTCAAACAACTTGCGTAAACAAGTAGTAAACACGCGTGATCCGTGATATATTAGCTTAGGAACGATTACCTCACCTTCTAGCCGATGTAACGGATCGAAAACAAAAATTTCATTTTATGCGGTACGAGACAGACGCTATTTTAATTTCTTTTCGATTTATTTAGTTTTTTACATATGCACGTACATCCACCCGCTGCGATCTTCCTTCAGACCACAGATTACTTAGGTCACTCAGATGGATATGTCCCATACATAGAATTTTACCTTAGCGTCACTATCATACATGACAGATTTTTTTTTTTTAATTTTCTCCTGTAGTTCCGGCATTGGCTCTTCCTATTTTTGCCTACAGTGCTCAATTTCTGGCTCGGGATATATGTCTTTTAAGTCATCTCGTCACTTTTACCTTGGTTTTTATTAATAATTTAATTTGTATTTAGGAAATTTAGGTAGTAAAATAAAAATACATTTGTTTATTACATCTTTACTTTATTTTTTCTTATAATACATATTGACGGCTTTTTTTGCATTGGTTGCAAACTTTTATTTCTTAATCTAATAATATCTGTGCCCTTTAATATCTTATTTATGATATTGCACCAATTTATTCATTGTTAATCTCAAAGAAATATCTAGAAAATAACCCAGAACGACATTCCTGTGTACATTGCAATCAAGGAAGTCAAATAAATACTTGAATAAAATATTTTTTTAAATTTCTTTAAGTATACATTTTTTTTCAGGTTGATTTTCCAAGTATTCATTTACTTCCCAAATTATATTATCACCAAAACATCTCACGGCCTGCTCTGATGGGTAGGCCAATTTTCTTTCTCGTACACTTTAGTATTCTCTCATCAATATATAATTATGAATGTTTGTAGAAATTGAACCTGTATTGTTTGCAATTAAATTCACCTTGCATTGCCTGCAATTCATTTTTATTAATATTTTACTTACGACCCACCCAGCAGTGTATGCACGTAAGTGAACATGAGGACATTCTTGTCTACTGTTGTAGGAACACTTTCTAGATTTACAAAACCGTTGGAGGATTCAGGTGAAGATTCAAGATTATTTTTATTGTATTTAAAAAGAGTCTTTAATATTATCAACTGCTCACCTAAATCCTCTTCACAATTATTATAACTCTCAGTATGGAATTTTATGAAGCTAGTTATTAACAATGACTTAAAGGTGTTTTTAAACGTAGCACAATTAGGATTTATATTTCGTGAATTATAGGCTCGCACTTCACCAAAGCAATTTTCGATTTGGTTTGAATTAAAGTATCTAGGCCGCATTACTTTAATTCCTTTACTTTTAAAAATAATCCACAACCTTTTAAAACTTTCTATTGTTGTAACCCAATTTTTTTATATGGGCACTTTTTTCTTTGCTTGTTTTATTTTCAACAAACTTTATATTTTGAAGAGTGTTAATCGCTTTGTGAGGTCCAAAGTTCCTGTTAAAGCTTACCTTAAAGCTTTTTTATTTTTATCACTTATGTTTGTCCCATTACAAGAATCAAAGAGGTTGTCAAGGACCAATACTTTTCAGCCGTATTGCGAAGTGTTGGGCTCACTGGCGTTCCATCAGCAAATTTTGCTACAACAAAAAAAAATATGGTTCATATTTGATAATTACATTAAACAGAGTGTTAAAATATTCACAGTTTCTTAAAAATATTTATCTCAAGAAAGACTTACAAAAATATGAAAAGGGGGGCCTTATCTGCTAAACTCAAATCATCTAAATTTTCTGTACTTAATACTTAAAATCAAAGTACAAGCTATTCATTGTTCAATTGTGACATTCTATACACAACCAAAATTCTTTAACATGGTAAAATATTAAAATAAAAGGCATACCAATTATTATTTACTTACCAATATCCGGGCCAATATTTTTCTTAGCAGCTTCAATCTTACAATATGTATGATGCTTACATTTCTTACAATAATTATGTTCTAGTAGATTTCCTGAAATAAATTGAGTTATATAAGTTTCTACGTTATTATAGTTTATAAAAACAAGAATAAAATCGGTAAACAAGCAAATGAATCAAAATGCTTTTTATAAATAATATTGGTATAACATAGCCTGGAGAGCTTTTAACACACTTATTTAATAGCTGTGAGAGTTATGGAGTTACGGGGATATCCAATGAAATTATTTTTAAATTATGGGAGTTTTGTAAATGAATTGGTTATAATAAAGGCATTAAATATACACTTACCTAAGTGGCCAAGAGGATCAGTTCGAGGAATACCACTGTAATTTCACTTTGAGAAAATAACGTCGGGTAGGCACCAAAACGGAGACGAGGCCTCCGAGGAGTAGGTGCAATAAATCTCTTTTCAAAGTGTTTCTGGCATACGTGGCATTTACGAAGTTCTTCTAACTTTAAACTACGCAATCTATCATAGTTAATGCACTGTAATCACTTTTGGAGTCCTGTCTCCCTATTAGGAAATCTTATCAAATTAACTGTTCCATTTGAAACTTTGACAATGTAAATAAATATGGCCAGTGGCCACAGATTACTTAGATCACATTGACGTAACAACGTAATGGCGTCGGCCCATAGTGATCTAAATTCTAAGTAATCTGTGCGGTCCAAGGTGACGCCGGGTAGAAGTAAGAGGTGGGGGCACCGAGGTAACTGTCATGTATTATAGCCTCAGCCATAGACAAGCCATGTCGTAACGTCGAAATTTTTTCTATGAAGATTACCTGCCGTGCTTCAGACTGACTGAACCAGAGACAAAAAGATAGATGCAGAAAGAGGAACGAAATGTAGATTATACACGACATCCGTCAGTACTACCCATGGACGTATTATACAAACAGGACTGCGCACTCACGAAATAGTGTTGTCCTGAAATAACACATATGCCTGTGGAATAAAGTTTAATTTGCCATGATGAAAGACATGGAGGCAAAACGAGCCGAGCGAGATAGTACATGGAGGTCTGTGTCCCTTTTTATTCGCTACGGTGACCATAATAAAACCCTATATTAAATATTTTTGGAACGAAGTTCCTTATCGCGCGTTGCGAAAGGGGGCTAGACAGAAAAAATTAAGACCAAAAGTTGTACCGACATTTTTATTCCACGTTTGAGTTTGACATTCTTAATTTAAAAATTTAGGAACTAATTTTTTGTTTTTAATTATTTGCTTATTATTTTAATTTTTAACCGACTTCAAAGGAGGTTATCAATCAATTATCTTAACCAGAACCTTCATAAATTTAATTATATTTTAAAAACAATTAAAGTTGGTAATTTGTGCGCAGCTGCCATTCTTTGATAAAATAGCCGTAGATAGACAATGTTTCGGCAGCCTCCGTGGTTCAGTTGGTTAGATGCCGGCTGCGAAACGAAAGGCCGCGGGTTTGATCCCCGCACCGAGACAAATATTTGTGAATGTGAAGCCCAAAAGTATTTGTCTCGGGTCTGGGTGTTTGTGGGACTCAAAAGTCTCTTGTAGCTTCTGATACCCACGACACAATACTCGATCTTAGTGTGAGGTCCTGCAACGGATGTGACTGTTGGGTCTCTGTGTGTGTGTATTAAATTTCTTATGGTCACCCTATTAGCACGGGACACAATCCTCCGCTCAATATCTCTCGCTCGGCTCGCTTTTTTGATCGGAGTGTGCAGTCCCGTTTGGATAATACATCCATGGTACTACCCCGTATTGCATCAGTTTTGTGCCGTATCGTGAATGTCATCCACTGAATCTATGGTTTTTAGCTTTACTTTATGTCGCTAGATGACGCTCACCAGCAATATTTTATTGTTAAAATAATAAATATTAATTTTTAACTGTTAAAATTACGTAAATTACTCACTCTATGTTAAAATTGAACTTTTAATAATATAAAAATGAATATTTTATGCAGAAATTATGGTTTATTACAATATAACTGAAAATGTACCAGGTAACCTAAAAAAGGTGTAATTACTAAAATATATTTTTAGGTTCATGAATACTAAAAACTTAATATTAGACTTAAGTAAAACAAATCGTGACATCGATTTATTACCATTTTGCATTTTAATTACAAATCTAACATGTTTAAGCACATACAATACAATACAGTACATACAACTTAGGTAATTTTATATTTGAAAATAATTGTTATGATTAGCACCTAAGGATTAGCACCAATTAGTAGGTACTCTTGGCTTCAATGCTAATATTATTAGTAGGTATGTAACGTTTGAATTTTATTCTTCTTTAAGTTATGACTATTGATCTGCCTTTAATGAGTTATTACATATTTGAGGTTTGAGATCATGATTAATGGTAAGGCAATTTTGACAGGATGACTAGGCAAAATAATTCAATAATTATTTCATTCTTATTTATTTATAAAATCACAATGTTAGCTTGCAGCATTCGCCAACACGTCTACATTGAATTAACTTAGTACTATTCATAACAGTCATAATTTTACAGCAATAAATCAAAATATGAACCATCACTCTCTCTCTCTCTCTCTTTCTCTCTTCAGCCACAGGAAGTCCACTGCTGAACATGATCCGACTCCCTCGGTCGCCACATAGACCTGTTGGAAGCGACTTGCATCCAGCAACATTAACCAGGTTGTCCGTCCTCTTTATAGGTGGGCGTCTGACACTTTGCTTGCTTGTATATGCCCGCCACTTCAGAACCATTCGGCCCCAGCACCTATAAGTTCTATGTATATCAGTATCAAACTATAAAACAAAATTAAACAACTTGCTTTATATTTTTGTGTCATTGTCAAATACTTTAATGAGTTAAAGGTAATAAAACACCTATAAAAAATACAGGTTTAAGGGACACAATAAGTATTTACATTTATCCAAGTTATATAACAAACAACAAACAAAAGCATTATGGTGATAATTAAGTTCATTCATTTTAAACTAGAATATAAAGTTATTATACTTTATATAAATATTATCAGATTAATCACATACTCATATAATTTTGTTTTTCTAAGCTGTCTTTTTGTTTTTTTTTTTGTTTTGTTATAATAAATACTTTATTTTTCATACATGATTACTCTCTAACAAAACCTAAAAGTGAAATTTACATTTTTTCAATGTATTATTAAATTTAAAATTTTCCACAAGCTATCACAATATATTCTATATTTTTGTTCAAGGTCAGGTTTTATACTTTATACTTATTATTCACTGAATTCCTTTAAAATAAAATGATTTTCAATTTTAATATCATAACTATGGAGTCACAGCTAAGTAGGTAATATAACTTTCCGAAATCTCAGGTTTACATAAACATTATTTTAGTTTGAATGATCATGTTAAATGATTATGGAGTCTTAATAATGGATGTTTAAAGCTTAGATGTTTTACTAATCAATTTGGTTTTTATAGCATAGGTCTAAGAAATGTGTCACTTGATGATAAATGTTTATCATCACCCATGAATATCTACAACACTTGGATTATAGCATAGTTGTCAATTTCTTAAAATTGAAGGAGAAAGAATAATAATAATGATCAGAGAAGTACAGGAGTATTACACCTCCAGCAATTTAGTGTTGCATACCTGGTACCATAAACTTAATACAAGCTGCACACAATCAAAATATCCAAGTCCATCAAGGGTAACTACTAATATTATTGTTATGTGTTAATTGTGCCTAAGTAAGGGGTCATAAATATTAGATAATGATCTGCTTAATTATATTAAAAGAAAATTAAACAAAAAATTCTTGACTATTGATATTATTATTTACAAAAACAGTGGCAACGTGTTTAGCCTGTGAATCAGGAGGTTCGATTCCTAGGATGAGCACTCCTCTTATTGTAAGTTTAAAAAAATATCTTTAGTTTCGGTATAATGATATGGATAGACACCTCCATCTACTCCTTGGGGGTAGAGTGACTCTCGTGAGTATAAGCATTTAATATGTGGGGCATTTCACGTCAAGCGGACAACCAAAAAAATATGAGGTCGTGAATTTTGTTTATACTCTGGTCAGTTCTACTTCTAGGGGACGTGAATGAGTACACACAATTTTTTTATTGTATGATGCTTAATTGCTGAGTTATGAGCTTTTAAAAAATGACTAACAATGAAATCACGAATTTTTGGATATATATTATGTTTATCAATTAATTCGTAAAAAACACTAAAAAGTATTGTTTCTTATAGTTAAAAAGTTGAAGTTTTTATTTTTTTTATAGAATTCTAAATTTGAATTTTTTTGAGTATAGTAAACCGGAAGTGAACATTTCAAATCGATTTTTGAGTAACTCCGACACTTTTTTTTTTTAATATTTTATCCTTGAATTAAAGCTTAAAATGTACTTATTCTTCACAAAAAAAATTAAAACGTGATCTCCAATAGTTTAAGAATTAGAGCATATAGAGTACATACACATAGCTATGACAACTTTCTAAGCAATCGGGTTTATGCGCTAACATGCTAAATTACTACGCAATTAGTATTTTATTCCTTCATTCTAACATGGATAAATATAAAAATAAACGATTTCTTTAATTCTTCACAAAAAAATTGCCAAATGTTTAAGGTTTCCACCAAGACCATCACATGGCCCTTTTCCATGAGCGGTGGCATGGAAGTGTAATTGCGTTTCTTTCTTAAAATCTTGTTTGAAGTAAATTAGGATCACAAATTATCCATCCCTAAAGGAGAAATTTTCGTTCAATGTGATTTTGCCGAAAATTATAGTTTTGTCGTACAAGATTCTGCCCAATTATTTCATTGGAATAATGATGAAGCCACGCTTTTGACATCTGTTTATTATTGTAAAGATGGAAATGACATTAAACATGGAAGCATCATAATGATATCAGACGATTTAAAGCATGAAGATTTTAAGAAAGAAGCGCATTTACACCTCCATGCCACTGCTCATAGAAAAGGGCCATGTGATGGTCTTGGGGGAAACCTTAAACTTTTGGCAACCCGTGAAAGTTTACAGTCTACGAATAGCGCTATCACTACAGTTATAAGATTATATGAATGGCCCAATTCATAATTAACTGATACTTCTATTTATTGCTGCTCGAAGGAAAGTATTCAACAAAAGCGAGATTTCCTACGAGTCCGTTTTGCTTCCGCTATCACCGTTCCAGGAACTAAACAAATGTATGCTTTTATTCCAACCAACGAAGGCTTATGTGTAAAGAGAATTAGTGCTAGTGCGAATAGTAAAACTGTGAAAATTACAAAATAAATCTCTCCATTTTATTTTATACTATTTCAATCTCAATTAGTAAAACCGCTCTAAGTCTTAAACTATTGGCGATCATGTTTTAATATTTTTGTGAAAAATTAAAGAAATCGTTTATTTTTATATTTTTCCATGTTAGAATGAAGGAATAAAACACTAATAGCGTAGTATTTTAGCATGTTAGCGCATAAACCCGATTGCTTAGAAAGTTGTCATAGCTATGTGTATGTACTCTATATGCTCGAATTCCTAAACTATTGGAGATCACGTTTTATTTTTTTTTGTGAAGAATAAGTACATTTAAAGCTTCAATTCAAGGTTAAAATATTTAAAAAAAAAGTGTCGAAGTTACTCAAAAATCGATTTGAAATGTTCACTTCCGGTTTACTATACTCAAAAAAATTCAAATTTAGAATTCTATAAAAAAAATAAAAACTTGAACTTTTTAACTATAAGAAACAATACTATTTAGTTTTTTTTACAAATTAATTAATAAAGATAATATATATCCAAAAATTCGTGATTTCATTGTTAGTCATTTTTTAAAAGCTCATAACTCAGCAATTAAGCATCATACCATAAAAAAAATTGTGTGTACTCATTCACGTCCCCTAGAAGTAGAACTGACCAGAGTATAAACAAAATTCACGACCTCATTTTTTTTTGGTTGTCCGCTTGACGTGAAATGCCCCATGTGTATAAATATAAGGAAGTATATTTATATTTTTATATTTAGTATATATTTATAGGTACCTAACAAAATATATTCAATGATATCTTATTGCTATAGTAGATTTAAAAATGATATCTACATATATAAAAATAAATATCAGACCTTTATTAGTTGAAGGGCACCAGATAGTTTAAAATCAGGGACCAGTTTATAGTGTACTATTACAATCTACGATCTTGGAGACCTAGTGACCTATTATGCACCTAGTTCCTATTTATCGACAGCGCCGTGGAGCAATTGGTTAGACGCCGGCTGTGAAACGAGAAGCCGCGGTTCGATTCTGCACCGGATAAAATGATTGTATGATCCACAGGTATTTGATCGAAGAGTCTCTCGTAGTTTGCGATACCCTCGACTCAGACTTGATTTTAGTGTGGGGACCGGACTATGTCCGTAAATTACTTATCCTACAATCAAAGCGATTTTTGGTGAAAACGATTTTATGACTGACAGAAACTAATAAAAACAGTTAGAAAGGCCCAACCAATTACTTTTCTATCAATGGACTTTGTGGAGTGCAATACCATCATCTATATCTTCTATACATATAATAAATTTGTAACCGATCGATGTCTGTACATGGAAGATAAACGAGAAAAACGAGGTAGCTGACACACTGGATTAACACGTAGGCTACTTTTATCCCGAAAAAAATAGTGTTCCCGTGGGATGAGGAAGAAATTACGATATAATTGTTTCTTTTTTATACTAAAAGGGATGGGTATGGACTTAATTACATACCTTGAGTGAGAATGAGATGGGACGGACGTGATATAACGGGACGGGACGGGATAGGAAAATCTAAATAAAGTTAATCACGCAGACGAAGTTTGCGGTCAGAAGCTAATGTTAAATAAGTCTCGAAGGAAATAACTCTTGTATATATTTATTTGAACAATAAATTTAAGATTACTACACAATTCATTATAATTGAAAGCAAAGTAATATGTCAAGATACAAAATATTTTGAAACATTATTTGTGCAACATTTTTAGAAAATTTCGGACTACCCGTTCTTGATAAAATAAGTATATTTTTTACCGCGTGGGTAGTTAATTCATAACGTGCGCGTATACATCACTTGTTGCCCAAAATTGAGGTTTTACCCAGTAAATGTGAATGTTCCTTGTTGTAATAGAATTTAAGATGATTAGGTGTTATCATCGCTCCATACATTGTGCGTGGCTAATGTACTCGCTACACCATAGTGTTTTTGTGGTGAGTTAAGTGATTATCAGGAATATGCTCAAGTGCATCGAATATATTGAAGGTCGGTATTTATAAGAATATTTTTTTTACGCTAATTTATGGACAAGTATGATCATTACTATCAGCGACCTTTTCTCATTATCCTTGCTAATACAACATTGAACAAGTGTGACATCTAATATATTGGTATCGCTCACCTATCCATATCATTGGTAATAATAATTATAACAAAGTAGGTGTTAACTATATTTTTAAAATTTAAAGCCGTTTTCACTCTTCTGAAAGCATGGTAAGCCATCGATCTTGGATGTGGTCATTTGAGAATGATTTCAATAGTTATTCTACAATTGAAATCCTCTGGATCTCAAAAACATTCTATGGGCACCTAGGTGAATATGCATATATCCTATGTGTGTTCTAATTTCCATACATATCTATATGTTATATAAAGTTGCATGAAAGTGCATGTTTAACTACTGTAATATGAATAGGTATTTTAGAAGTCATTTTATTTCACATTTTTGTATAAAGATCTACAAAGTGGGGGATAATACAGGACAATAAAAGACGCCATAGGCATAAATACCATTATATTTTGATAAGCTTCATCACAAATAAAACAATTGATAACTATAGTGTGTGGAATAAATTCACAAAATTCATACAATCTAAACATTATTTAGTCTTCCTAAAAAGCGCCTTTGTAGAATAATGTAGAACAATGAAATTTTCTACCAATAACACTTAACTATGTAGACAGTCATCATGTAGGCTACTAAACAGTCTGCTTAAACTTTAATTATTTTTGCTATAAATATATCCGAATAAAAATTCTAATTTACTGCAGAAACTTTAGGAAAGTATAGATATGAACATTTGCATTAGGAAGTTGTACACCAGTCGTATATTAGACAAATATGTATTAAAATCTGAATACAACAATAAAAAATGTATGATACTGGGATAGAATGATGTGATTTTCATCTGTGATGCCAATTACTGCTGGTCAGGTAAAATAATACATTAAAACATATTTTAATCAACATAGGTAAACAAAAAAAGATTTTTATTTTATCGACCAACACACAGATAACCTAACTGTTATATGATAAAATATTTGAGTATACAATCCAGCATTAAACTTTTAGCCAAATATATTTGGTTTAACAATGGGGTATTTTACTATAAGAAAGAAAAAATATAAAAACTATAAATGTATATAGTAGAGCATTAAGCAATAAGTATATGTTAATTTCAGTTTTTATTTCCAAGGAATAAATTTTATAATTCGTTTTGAAAATTTCAATTTTATTATCTGTCCTAAAAAGATGTGAAACGGCTGCCGCCATGATGGATAACGATTCTACGTCATTCCGTAAGTAGGATACCCCCTCCGGTGTCCAAGAGCTCATACAAACACAGGTTGTTTACTGGTTGAGTGACGTATCATTTTAAAGGAACATGGCGCCTAGCGTTTTCACATATTTGCGCGCATAAAATTAAAATTTAAATTTTAAATGGATTTATAATGGACTTGCCGAGCGAATAATAATTTGATATTTTTTAAATAGTTTGTCTTAATCTTAGGAACAACTTAAAAGACTTTTTGAAAATGGGTAGAATACCCCATTGTATTGTATTGTATCAGCCCATATACGTCCCATTGCTGGGCACGGGCCTACTCTACAACCGAGAGAATCGATTGAGAGTGGTTAGGCCATATAGTCCGGTTTAACAAGATACATTTCAAATTTCCATTTTCGAATCGTAATATAGAAATTGTTTATCATGGCTACTGCATACAGTATTCAGACGTTTGAAATACATTACTATCATTTTTTGTAGTTGGAATACGTAAATTTGATATCAAATTTGCAAGTAAGCACAACTTTTAACTAAATCTTGAGGAATATAATGGACGTTAAGCTTCACTCCTTAAATTACATATATTTATTCTGTACTTACCTAACATTATTGTGTATTAAAACGTGTACTGTAATATTATAACGTGTAATCTTTGCAATTCCAGTGAACAAATATGGCGAGTACGTTATTTATTTTAAATTACTTAAGATATTTTTAATTAATTAATAGTTTAATTTTTGACATATATAGAAGTACATAGAACTTATGATTAAAACATTAAATGTGAACAATCAAAAACAAAACAATCGATCCACACTCATGGTGTAAAAAATAATAAAGTTAACTGAAAAATTAAATATTGCGTGTTAATTTATTCATCATGAAAATATTAAAAAATAATGATCCTAATATAAATTACCACTTTATTAAAACACCGTTAAACTGAGATTTGAATGCTATTATAATTTAATAATAATAATACATAAAAGTGTATTGTTGATCGAAGACAAAAGATTATAAATACGCATTTTATATCAGTGCATGTGTGCATAATTTTAAGTCATTTACCATAATTAGGAAATCCGCATGTGTCTATCCCTATGTCTACATAGTTTAAGCTTAATATCATAATAAATATACAAATATGACTACAATTGTTCTGCTCAGTACAGTATTCAAGGAAATTTAACAACAGAGTCTTTTTGTAATTTCAAAATTAAACCCATAATATAGTGAACTGGAGAATACAAGTGTTGTTTCCTTATACCATATAATCATTAATTGTATTTACCCATAATTTAACACTTTCGACTTCGATTCATAATACTACGCTAACAACATTCTTATTATAAATACATTTACCAGATCTAGTCAAAATATTACTAAATTATCCAATATTCACTGACTTACATACAATCTTTGGAATACTCAACCATAATGGAAAACATAATCAAATTCGTACAAAAAATGCTCGTAAGCTAATCACTAACATATTGCAATTTACCGATATGGTACGAGTACTATAAAAAATATTATCAACTCTATAAATAATTACCTTTAATGGAAGAGAATATTTCAAAGACAAAACTAAACATTTAATTACTATGAATATAAGATAGACATAGTTACATATTTGGTATGCGCAATATACATACAGGGTGTCCCAGAACTAGGTGATAAACCGGTAACGGAAGATAGGTCAGACAATGACGGCAAAGCATAAAACAATTATAGTCCTATCCCCGATTGTTCTCAAAAAAGCCATTATAGTAAACATTCAAATATCTACTTTGACCAACACCGTAGCATTGTGACCAGTGATTTCTATAATTTGTTATTTAATTGAACTAGGGGATAGGACTATAATTTATTTTGTTACTGTGCCGTCGTAGCTTGGCTTATCTCCCGTTACCGGTTTATCGTCTAGTTCTGGGACACCTTTTATATATCCTCCATATATTAGTTTTTAAAATAATTCATCTTTTATGAAATTTAAATCCAGATATACATAGTTAATAATAAACATTAACATTACCTACATTTAAATAAAACAAAAGTAGAGTTCAGAGATTCAATAAAGAGTGAAATCAAAATAATAATATGATGACATTAGTTCTCCTAATAAATAAGACAAAGCCAGGGAATAACTTTAATCTAAGTATGTGTATTCAATTTACTTTGTCACTTCGATTGTTACGTTAGTAAAAATATTCGAATGTAGAAATGTTTACGTTGAAAATGATTAAAAATAAAACGTAAACGCAATTTAACATGCAAAGCCCTAACATGGCACAGCATAATAAAACGCGTACTTTATCCCCGATAACTATTTTGGAATTACTACATCTAATGGAATACCAATTGTAAGTATATAGTTGTCTCAATGAATGTTTTCTTGTAAATTTGTATATAAAAGCTGCTCTTTATGTCCTTAATGTGATTATTAAGCTGTTATCACAATATATCAGACGGCATGTACTATTTGAAAAACTTGAACATCTTATTCAATCAATTTGTACTTGGTTGAGACTTGTAATATAGCATTAATTTTAAATGTATATAACTACATACATTACGTGTCAAAAGGGTAGTGTAGTCTAAAAATACGCAAATAATTTTTATTTAATGCATAACAAAGATCATGTGTTTGATACGCCTATTTCGTAATTGTTTACTTTTTACCTTAACAGAAGCTTAAAAATAAAATAGTTAACTATGCACAGAATGCTTGCCTTTTTTGTATCCATTGTTTACCAATTACATTATTAAAAATGCAGTGCTTCCCAATGTGAGATCTCATAGATATTTAATGAATTTGAAATCATATTTGGGTCTGTGAAAATATTGCATAAATATTTAATACCGAGAAACTCGTTTTACAACAAAGAAAAGTTTGGTAACAATTTTTATATTAAATTGATCAAGCCAAGAAGTCAATTTGAGCATTGATTATGTTTCGAAAAAATGACTAGTAGAAATAATCTTTTAACAAAGGAAAACTTCTATATTATATTATTCTAAATTGTATGAAATCATATATGTTTTCATACTTTGTGATTTATTTTATATGCTTTATCATTCCTAAAATAAATGTTATCATAAGATAGTTGAAAGTAGCGCCACAGTAGTAGAGCATATGACAATGACTAACCCTATTGTTATTTCTAGTGTATCAACCCATATCTAGTGTTAGGCATGAATCTTACCCAATTATGTAATCTGATTCAATCCTTAGAAAACACGCACTGGCACAATAATAAATCAGGCTGTTTTTTAAGCCGAAGCCAGAGTTAAGATTGTTTGTCATTAATCAACATTTTGATTTCGAACTCAAGTAAATCTGTTTTTCTGGAAGATTGCTCTTCCGAAAAGTAGATTAACTATAGATAGTTGAGACACATTGAGATTCATTTGTTGATTAATTGAATAGAGTTCGTGACTGCGATATAATTCAAATGTGGCTGCTGCATATCGCCTTATTTCTTAAATTTCTCGTCACATCCATATAATATGTTTGCGTTTTTATGCGTAATATTATATAATTTTGATTCCTCTTCACCAATGTTTAATTTACATAATTCGATAAATATTTTTGTTTATTATGAGTTGCATCAAATGTGTGTTTTTAGTGTCTTGACTTAACTACCTTAATATTTATTTAATGAAATATATTGTTCTCTGTAATGTTATTCTTATATCATATAATAACATCAGAAGCAACGGTCTAATACGTTTTAATTATTCTATAAATCAATTAATTATACATATATTTGTCTCATAATAAAATGAATAGTTGGCTTTATATTCCCGATTCTAATCTATATTAACAAGTCAATTTCGTATAACAAATACCAAACGTTTATTTGAAATACAATACCAACGACTTGAGATTTTTACTTTAATCAGTACTAGAATATCATGATTAGAATATGTGATAAATTGAATACTTAAGTAAATTATATGAAGCTGCTTTGACAATTAAAATAAATACGTAATGGAAATAAATAAGATTATGTATACCTACACTCAGTGATATAATCGCTGCAATGCCTAGAGTTTAATTTAAAATGTAACGCTTTGGATTTATTAGGCTTTTAAATATTTAACACTAGCTGACAATATGATAGTATTATGTAAACGATGCATTTCTCAGTGTTATAAGACGTGTTATGGTAACATTATAATCAGTGGCGTATTTTTTCATCAAAGGGAACCTAGCCCATGAAAATCTTGGCCACTAATAAATTGTATGAAGCAAAAACCCAATAATATGTGGTCTTCAAAGACTGTGCATTTATAATACAATTTCAGATTTTCACATAAATTGTGTGCAATTTGCTTTGTTCCTGAGAAATTTTGATTCAACGTCCCAATGTAAGAAATGATAGTCATAAACTAGAATTTGGATTAGAAACAATCCTAGATGGGGTCTACAAAATGCGGAAGCGACGGGGATGACTTCCAATTCGGTCTCTCTTTTATATACGCCAATGATTGTAAATAAATCGAGACTTTAATAGCGTTGGCAATATAATAATAATAGGATCATGAAATCCCAATTTTAATTATTTTAAAGGTAACTAACATCACCAATACTTACGATAAAAGACTGATCATTTATCAAATGCCATTAAGTTAATTTTATTTACCGAGAACACTTATGAATGTTCAACGATTGTGCGTTTTGTAAATGACTCGACATCCATGGCAGTATAATGAAATTTTATAAGTATTTTATTTGATGACACCGTAGAATCAATTAAAATAATATTGCACTAGATTTTTAATATATTTATCGCCTAAATGCGTTTTCAGGTAATAGCTTTTCCTAGTTAGAAAAGTTTACTTCGCGACTCTAAAATAACCGAATTTATACTAGCTTCCTCGCTTTATACAGATATATTTTCTTACAAAATAACATTAAACTATACTAAACTAGTGGAATGATATAGGATTAAATAAATAACTTAAATTGACTACTACAATTAAAAATTCCTTCAATTCGGGGGACCTATATAAAAATTGTTAGTAAATGTTTTTCAATGCTGTTCATGTAAAATAATAAATATAAGTCAATAAACAAAAGGTTCGCTGCATACATCTATGTTTGGCAGAACGGTTTATTGTTCAATAAATAATATAATAATTCTTCAGGTTAATATAGTCCTAAACCACTGGTACCGTAAAACGGGGTGGATGGAAACGATTTTGATTTTCAAACTTAATTTGCACCTGAATGTTTGCCTGTATTATATTATCTTAGATAGTTAATAGCTTGAGATAAATCTAATAACGTAGAGTTAAAAACAATATGTAGCTCTGGTTAAATAAGAAAATTAATGGAGTTTTCAGTAGAATATTCGTCGCGCGATTTCTATGCGCCCCGTTTTACGGTATTTAAACTATATAACATAAAAAATTTTATTGCACGAATTTTGATATACTGGGCTGTGGAGATATTACGGAAATGCACAGCGGTCATTCCAACAGTGATATATCAAGTCATTAATTAGCTACTTTTAATAGACATACTTTTATTATGGTATACAATATACATCATCTCATTTAAATTGTTTGATTTATTTTTGTTTTTTATTTGATTTGATTGGCTCTCACCGAGTTGTAATTATTAACGTGGTCAAGTCGTCTCCACTCCGTATGAACCCTAGAAAATACTGTAAAATATTTTTCAAAATTTGAAATTACTTCTTTGCAATATTTTGAAATTGGTCAATAACAGTAAAAACTGATGTAGGTTGAATAATAGTTTACAATTCAGTTCTTTTTTTGAAGTTTATAGTTTGCTCTTTAATTAGGTATATGAATGAAACATTTTACCATATATCTTGGTTATACACCTACATACACTTTTTGGATTATATCTGATATTTTAGGTAGAAAATGATAACGAAACCTGATGAACGGAGAGGATTGGCGTAGTGATGCAACGAATACCTATAAAAAGAGTTTAAGTAGCCGATTCATTTCATTTTTTTTAAATATTGGTTAAAAGCGGATAGCTTCTGTCAGAATTTAATTTTATAAATAATTGTCCAAATAAGTAATAATTAAAACATTAATTAGTAAAAACAACTAAAAAGTAAATATAATTGTTAATGAGTTTCAGATTAGGAAATTGAGTAAAATGCATTCATTTTATTGTTGAAAAAACGTGGGGTGCTTTCAACAATTACATAATAACAAGCACCTTAGCTTTTTAACCTCAAAATGAATGTATGTCACTCCATTTTCTAATCTTAAACTGATTAATAATTATTTTTACTTTTTAGCTGGGCCTTTCACTAAAGCAATTTTTCATACTTTTGTTTATTTGAAATTTTAGTAAAAACGGCTATCATAACCAAAGCAGGCAGAAAGAGCGCAAATGACCCACAAAAAAAAATGCAAATCCTGAAGGCCTTGATAATGATAATGAGATATACTTTTTCAATTATTGTAGTGTCATCGTCCTTGATAATTATGCAAAATTTCAAATCAAACCGACGCGACGTCTGTAAGTGCTCGAAAATCGACTTCAAAGATGGTTGTATGTATTAATGTAAACATACATACTGTACTGTATCAGCCCATCAACGTCCCATTGCAGGGCACGAGGCCTCCTCTACAAGCAAGAGTACGATTGAGAAGGGTTAAGCCATGTAGACCACCAGGTCTAGGTCTAGGTCTAGGTGTAGGTCTAGTGCAAGTTGGCGGACTTTACATACCATAGACTTTCTACAAATTGCCTGGGATTTGAATCCGCAACCGCCGTGACCATGCTGGCAGCTGCGTCTGGTCCGTTACCAACAGGCCACCACGCACTATCATACATACAGGTGACAATATATAAGGGTATTAAAAATTTCTTAAAAGTACAATAAACGTCTAGCGCCAATAATAAGCAATGTTTCTTTAATTTACTACTTTACGTTTGGTTAATCGTGTGAAATAACATGTAAATATTTATATTGCTTAGTATAATGTGTTAACTTTCTGTGATGTGTATGTGCTGTGATATTCATATAAGATTTTGTATTCGTTGCATCACCAGTACGGGATATGAGCCAAGTATAGGACCGCTCAATTTTATTTTATTCTATTTTTATTAAAGATTTAATCGTTTTGTTAATTAGAGACTAAATAAACTTATTTCAATAAAACCTTATTATGCATATTGGTCTTGGTATTCTAGTTGTTGCGATTTTTCGACGAACGAGACGAACATTGTTAAGAATTTGATAAATTGATGAATATAACATTCTATAATAAATATGAGTTCGTAAATAGTATAATGAAAGATCAAAAATGATGTATTATTATCAGAAGTCGTCTGAGATTTTACCTCATTGTCTAGTATCTACTAATGGAATAATGATTAATAATTATCTTTTATTATTACCTTTCTCGCATTCAATACACGAAAACGCATTACCCATCCCAAATGCGCAATTTAGCCAACTAGAAGCTAACTCCTTCGCATTATTATTCCGCGTCCTGGATTTTACTATCAAAACGAATGTAATTTTATAACTCTCCCAACTAGGAAAAGCGTAACCGTCCAACAAATTATCAGTTTTAATTTAGGATAGTTGTGTACCAATCTAAACGAAAACTACCTAAAACTGTATAATCACAGTTACGATAAGGCATTTCATATTCGAAAGCGTTATCTAAAACAAACTAATGCAGTCCAGTCATGGGCTCGTAAGTCTTACGGTTCCTTATAATGTACGCCTTCGTGCCGTTCTCGGGGAATATGTCGGCCATGCCAAGCCTGGCGGTCTCTTTGAGCAAATTAGCAAAATCTTCGTACTTCAGCACGTGATCAATTTTATCGATATCCATCTTAATCGAGGGCTTCTTGTATTTGGCTGTCTTAGTGTGCCATACAAGGACTTTAGAGCAATTATCGGCTAACGGTTCTATGTCATCTATTTTCAAGCCTAAGCTGACCAGAAACTTGTCCTCCTCGTGTCCCGCGTTGTAGGGCATGGTGGCGGCGGGGGACAGGAAGTCCAGGTTCACCGCGAAGCCCGCCATGTCCACCGGGAATATTCTGGAACCGGGCCAAGAGTCGAAGAAAGCAACGACCTGTAAAGTGGTCAAATCATTTCACATAAACGGGAGCACTCAATAATGCATGAGGTATATTTTGTTTGTAAAGAGACAAGCGGTTGATATATTACCATACGTGTTGTAGGCAATACAATGAGAAACAAACGGCTTGTAGAACGTGCACGTGTTCAATGTTACGGCCGGACAATATATTAAGATATATTTAAAACGACACCGCCATTGTGCCGACGACTAAGGGTTCTTATCTCAGCTGGAAAATATATGCGCCAAGTACTCGCTATAATTAGAAAACATTATTACCGTCGCGTGCGATTGCAGTGCTTACACAAAACGCGTCGTTTATATATTAAGATATTTGTAGTTCAATCACTGCTGATTATATTTGCGTTCAATATAGTGAATACAATCATTAGCATACAATAGTGCATAGCTTTTTAACCTACTAATATTGCGCTAGTGTCCCCACATTAGAAAATAAAGACTTGTAAAATTTTAAAAATATCAATGAGTTATCCTCATCATCATCAGCCCGTTGCAGTCCACTGATCGACATAGGCCTCTCCCAAGATACGCCACTGAGCCCGGTCTGCTGTTTTATGCATCCAGCAATGAAATATCTGAAGAAAATTTAATATCAACAACACTGGATTGTTATTAGTGATTACCAAACTGTTATTAATCAATCATAATATATTAATATGAAATGAGAACTTATGAATATACTCAAAGGACATGTAGAACATTACCACAAGAAAATATTACAGGGCAGCACATTAGCATTACTATAACAAAACACCTTGCAATGATAAGACCACTTCGCCATGTATGAGTTCGCACTACGCATTAGTGTCACTTCGCATAAAACTTTGCATACAAATGTCAACCCACCTTTCCATCCTTGACAATGGGAGTCGACACTCCATATCCTCCAATGAGTCCGACGGGGAACATAGAAACCTTCTTGGTGTTCCTGATCTCGTCGAATAGCTGCAGATCCACGGTGTTATCGTCATCTCCGAAGTACATGACACCGTCGTGGGCGTTCTCGTGGAGCCAGGACACCGCGGCCCTCCGGTTGGACACTCCGCGAGGGTAGTTATTACCAACGTAGACATAGGGCTTCGGGCTAGAGATGTGCGTGTAGGGCAGCCCTGTGCGTCTGGAAGTTACAGTTTAATTATTGGATAATGGATTATTGTATGGACTATGGTTTAAGCCCTCACAATCGTACTCTCGTTTCCAGAGGAGGCCCGGGCCTTACAGTTTGTCGTGTATGAGCTGGATTCTTATTGCTACCTGGTATCGAAGTTTAGGCAATTATTGGTCAATTTATTAATAGAATTGGAATTGCTGTCCGGCTTGGATAAGTTCGCCCTTAACACGTTTTGGAAATTTAGCGTGGCATTTATTAAATACTAGCGACACGGCACGGGTGCACATAGTTTTTGAGACCAGTCCACATCAACAACATTGTTTCGCGTCTCTTTCTGCCCAATGACGAAAAGCATGCAATCCTGTCCTCTCCTGCCCCGTTCCACTCATTCGAGTTTGAAAGAGTTGCAAATATGTATATTTGAATTCCTTACTCATCCCACGGGAATACTATATTTTTCGGGGTAAAAAGTAGCCTACATGTTAAACCAGGGTGTCAGCTACACCTATACCAAATTTCATGAAAATAAGGATACGGTAATGGGCAATTGATAGTCAATCACCACGGACTTTAACGGTGAAGGAAAACATCGTGAGGAAACCTGCACACCGTAGCGATTTTAAAGAATTTCTTCGGTATGTAAGTCCACCAACCCGCACTAGGCCAGCGTGGTGGACTATATGGCCTAACCACTCTCAATCGATTCTCTCGATTGTAGAGTAGGCCCGTGCCCTGCAGTGGGACGTATATGGGCTGATATAGAATAGAATGGGCAATAATAATATCTACTGTCTTCGTTCATATTTAAAAAAACCCTCTGTTTTAGATTGATTCCGTTGTTTCTTTTCTCAAATAAGTTATACTTTGTTTGCCCATTTAATTCCGCAAATAACAAAGATACTTAAACAAAATTTCCTCAGAAGTCTTGACAAAAAAAAACAATGAGAACTTTCCTGCATTTATCCACAACAATCTTATTAGCAAAGTCGGCTTTTGTGGGCTTCTTCGCAGAGCTATTAAAACATGAATGTACAAAGCGATTGGTTGGTTGAATAACCAACAACTTTATTCGCGATGTTTGTAATATGTGATAATATATTTTATAATGCCTAAGAGCCTGCCACTTTTGTTTCATCATACCTAACGCAAGAAGTTTTAACCAAATTACGAATATTAAAAAGAAGTTGGCGAAATAATGCATTGCTAGGCTTATTAGTCTAGAAGGCTTTGACCCACCTGAAGTCTAGTGCTTCTCAAAATAGAAATTCATTGAGCGCCTTAGCCTTATAGGGCAGCGGCTAACAGTGAATAATTTAACTCAGAAACGATATTTCTATTTCAGTTGGTCATTAAGAGCAGTGTATGCTCAACCGTGCAGCCGTCCACCATTTAACACATTTAAATAATAATTTAGGACGACTTATATAAAAAATAACTAGAATATGGGTCATGTTAAAATAACACGCTGAAGAATTGAGAAAAGAAACTAACTACCTTAAACAATCGAAATAAAACTATTTTTATCGCGATAAAATCCGTAAACAATAGTTTTATTTCAATGTGTAACATTCGCGTAAATCTAAGAAACCATTATACCTTAACCAAATCAGAGATCGCCGATAATATGAGAAATGTATTTCTCTTACTCTCTCTGTGTGTCTATGTGCTATAAATTATTAAATGTAGGTACACATATTTTTTTAATTTGCTATATTCTACCGCGACACGTCCAAATAATATCACCCCGCGTTCGTATACAATAGGAAACATGCCTTTTTAAAATCGCTTATAGACATGGGCTAGAAGTTGCTGAACCCAACACTACGACCCTCTTATGTTATGTCTTTTGAGAATAGTGTCCTCGTACCATCTCACCGATAACTCTTTTTTGTGCCATGAGGAAAGCTGTCAAGCTACCTTATCGGTGCCCCGGAGGAGACCGGAAGGCGTATGTTAGTGTCACAGGCTTTCCAGCCCGGCACACTGTGGATAATACTGCCGGGTCCCTAACACATTCTACGCCCGCATATCAACAAAACCTCTCGGTAGCCTTCGCGATTATTTCGGGTGGCACTGGATACCTCGGAGCGAGAAGCGCCCCGATTCCTTCCCTGTGATCGTCCGGCGCAGAACCATGTCTAGTCCCTCTCATTGGGAAAAAAGTTGCCCCACTTATGTTTCGATTTGAACGCCCGTTTAAGGTGTTATGGGCGTCCACGACAGGCGGACGGCCAAGCGCTTAGTCGTCCATCTCGGATCACGGCTAACTATAAGGGATTTCGTTTATAAAATTGGAGGTATCTACTCAGTTGAGTATCACTCAGTCACTTCTATGACCCATAATATTTATAGATTTTATGTCTGATTAATATTAACATACAATGTACATATTGTGTAATTAACGTTGTATTAGGTATCTTATTTATCTTGTAAAACAGCTTGTTTAAACATAAAATTCATATCATACTTTGTTAAATTTATTAATGTCTTGTATGTATTGATAATTATAAGCGTCGTGTATTTTGTACATTCTTATATCTAATGCTAATAAGGATCTGTTCAAATTATAACCAAAGTTTATTACATTATGTGAGCATGCAGCTAATATACCCATTATCTTATCTTTATAATAAAATAGTAGACGAGCCGCGTAAGAACATTAAAAATGTTACCATGAACCTAGTGGGGGACGATAGAAATGAATAATTAAACGTATTTTTTATGTTTGTTTTTTTTTTTTTATCAGGCAATCTCTGTAATTATGCAATATTACAATACTATATAGTTTTTTGTACAATCTTTTGACTGTAAAAATTGTATAAGAACTTATACAATTGTATACTTATAGGGGAGACCAGGTATGAAAGTAACTTGAGACGAACGTAACATGAAATTTGAAAAAAAAAAATGTTTTCTACATTGATATGCTGTATAACGGACATAAGTCATTTCGTACCCTTTTAAACCTAAGTTGCGTTCACAGAAATGTGTCAAAAATTCCAGAAAACTTAAATTATTTTGCTAATCGAAGAAATTGTTGATTTTATTTATGACAGTTTAGATAGTATCATATCAAAACGACTAAATAAAATGAATATGTTGATAAATGAACGCAATTTATATTTTTATTTACAGTGTTACAACCAGCCCTAGGTTAGAGATGATTGTAACAAATGAACTGTCTTTATTTTGTCATTTTTCTCAAAATCTGTACATGCGATTGCAATCAAGTTGGTGTTAATTAATAGCCAAAGACCAATATCTCACGTCTAATAAGGTTTGTGAGATATTACAAGATAGTTGAAAATCGTTATTTTCGGCCCTGGTCTCCCCTACTATAAGTTACTGTAAATCTAAGATCTTATATAGATTTTATGAAAATACCTTGGAAATAATGTGTGCAGCTTTTAATTTTAACAAAATGCAACTGTGTAGTGTTGACAAAAGGTGTTTTATTGAAAACCTGTGAATATTTATTTCGTTTATAGAACCCACATAGATGTACCACAAACAAAATGTATACTACAAAGAAACCCCTTAAGAAATTAATTTTTACTTATATGATTAAAAGCGCGAATATTTTTAGTAAACATAAATACATATTTTATATTTTTTAATTGCTATATTTCTTATAAGTCTTGATAAGCTTACTATGAATCGATATGCCCGCCTTCATGTTATGCTCGCCCGGCTTATGCTCTTGTTCTCATGGTCACTATAAAATATATTTAAATTACAGAACAAATGTCACGCTTTTATTACCAAAGCGAATGCAATGACCGACTAAGTTAATTAACATATTATACAAAAATGTACCAGTTGGAGAATTGTTCTTATTATTTTTATAATCAATAATCGGGTAATAATGAACTCAAAATCAACAGTTGGACATAAGCTTCTTTTACATTTCCAAAATGGCAAATTATATCCATAAACATGTAATGCTTAGCAGGTCTCCTGACCCCTATCCATATGTTTAAATTATTTAAGTCAACATTCCATCCTCTTCAAAAATATCCCTTTCTATTATTTTTTCTGTGTTCTCATTTTTAGTCGAACTATTTTGAATAGTCTCAATATCTTTGAAGTTAAATATAGTGAATTCGTAATATCTTACCTGAGAAGCCTTATGACTTTATCAGAGCACACGGGCTGGTCGTCAGCAACGATCCAATGTATTCTGGGCACGTGCATCAAAGTGTGCGCGAGCCGCGTCAACTCAGGCACCTGCTCGGGCCGTGGGTACGTGGGAGTCACGTAATAAATCATTTTTAAGTCTGTCTTGTTCATGTTAGGCCTGTTGTCCTGGAAGTTCACGTGACACAGCTTGTTCTTCACATTTACCCGAATACTCTTCGATATACTGGTTGTGGCCACGCCATCCAAACTGTAAACATTGTAGAAATCAGGTTTACAATTTTAGCGTTCAGGCTTTCCCACGGGATGTGAGAATTATGCATCAGTTACACCTCCCCACATGAGACCAATTTTGAGCCAGCCCCGACGACACAATCTATCGCGGTTTAAGTGGTGAATTGGGTCGATATAAACGGTGCAATAACTGGTGCAGAACTATATGCAACAGTGCCATTTAATCTTAGATCCCCGAAGAAAACTAGGGGTTTAGCAGCCTGTGTAAGCCTTCATTAAAGATTAATGTATTTTGGCAACTATGATTCGCAAATCAGAAAATCTAATTTTGTACAATTTGGGTAGAAGGTAGAAGGAGGACAATATGCACATGCCTTAACTATTTAAGACGTCTTTTTAATACTCGATGTGGTAAAGATATTAATAAACCACAGCCTCTTTAAGAATGTTACGATAATATGGTAGTACCATAACTAGCGTCATAATGAAATTACGAAAAGATCTTAATGGACAATACTTTAACTCCTGTGTTTTTTTCTAATTTTCACCTTTCAAAAGGCCTTTCATATAAATAGTTTATAGTATGTATTAATTGAATATCCGGATTGATTGTAGCTATAAAATATATTTATCATTGATCAGTTTTATTATTTCGTACTGTCTTGTTTTCTTATTCCTAAATCCTAGGGCCTTTTCTTGACTTGAGGTAATAAAACAAGTATAACTGCAGGAAGGGATTTGTATCAATGACGAATATATTTTTAGCATTGTCAAAACAGTAAACAATGATACATAAAACATATTATTTAAAATAGCTAAATAACTCATCATCTGATCAATCTTTATTAATTTTATTCTGTGTTTATTTTTCCTACATTGATATTCATGACATTGTACAGAACCATTAACAATCTATAACATTGCCACAACCTTTTTATAGTCCACTTGTACTAAGGAACAATCTTACACATGCAACAAAAATTTACAGCATTTTCTATAGGGGCACATTTGCTTATGCTAAGAAATCTCAGTTTTTGTTACAAAATACTTATATCACTTAAAACCATAGACCTGTTTGTTATAGTTGTGAAGCTATATCTAGAAATTATAATTGTTGTTGTATCATTTATGCAGATAAGCAGACTCATCCATAAAAATAGAGCTAATGTGTTTTATAATTCTTTCATGGATAATTATTGTTTCTTCTGTACTCTAATTACAAGAAACTTTCTTTAGGACTGGATGAATACCAGCTAATAGAACAGGCTGAAGTTTCTAACTGGATACTCTATGATAGACCATATACACACCGTCAAGACAATGATGGAGCGATGCAGTGCAGAGAATACTCTCTGCACTGCATACAACAAGCCCTTGTGTTTATCGTTTGTTAATTACAAGAAACCATTCAACAGCATTGAACACTGGGCTGTATTTCGGTCTCTCATTAGTTGCAGCTCAGTCAACAACAATGCAGATTGCATGAACTTAGCAACCTTATCCTAGTGAAAAGAGGTGTACATCTGGCAACACAATTTCACCAAAGCTCTTCACCAATGTCTTAGAAGATGTAATTAAAACATTGAATTGGGCAGAAATAGGCATTAAAACCACAAAGCCTGAAGACTACATTCTTCAACCAATATGTCCTGCCGACTCTCACTTATGCAGCTGAGACTGGGGCACTCACACAAGAATCAGTTTTATTCTATTGATAATACAAATGAATACAGATTTTTTAAGTCCACTATGAATATAATATTTGTCATGGTGCAAGGATTTGACAAATTGATTTGGCTGACTGACTGTATTACAATTAGCTTTTAACCATATTTTAATCTTTTTAAAATTAGACATTTATTCGAGCATGCTGTCTAAGCTTTATATATCTTAGAAATTCATGCTAAAATCTCTCAGGTATCCTGGCTACCTCTTATTGTTTCCATTTGCTGTTAAAACAAGCAATCATTAACTGACCGTCACACTCAGAATTCAAACCAATTTAATGTCAAATAAATTATTTTGAGATATTCATCACAAAAAAAAATATTGAAGATATATTCGTTTACATTAAAATATGTCTCTGGGTAGAGCAGTAAGAGTGGCATGATTTGCTATAGTACTATATAAATTTTGTAGAATACTGTTTTGCAAGCCTACGAATATCTAAAACAAAATTAACTTAATAACTGAATAACTTTGAATATCATAATCAAAAGTGGAGATTATTTTCGCCATAAAACCATTCTTAGATAAAGCTGATCAAAAAACATGCACAAAGTGTGCACAAATAAAATTATATACTTATACTGTTAAATAGCATGCTTAGAAACACTTACAAAGAATTCCCGCTCTTTATTTTATTTTTTATGTATGCAATTAAAATTATCACTCTTGGTACAAATAATATTTTTGGATATTTAGGATATGGGCCCTAAACAACCTACATGTAAAGTAGGTTTTTACAATATAAAATTAATTTTCAAACCATTCGCTATAAATTGACACTATATTGAAAAATCTTTACTTATTAAATTTACCTTAACATTTCCATTTTTGGCCAGAAGAATACTAAAAGAAATATAGTAATGAATAAAGCCATAATAAATATCTTTTTTAATAAATTTAAAGATTTCATTCTCATTTCAAACAAATTTATTTTTAATGGCCACTATTTAAGACAAAATGTAGCACTAGTTTTATCACAACTATCCTTATTTATGACATTCACAGACTAACATGACATTCTGTAAGCTTTGAGTTGACCATGGACGTACTATATAAACAGGACTGCGCACTCACGAAATAGTGCCGTCCTGAAACAAGACATATACCTGTGGAGTAAGGTTTAATTTGCTATGATAAAAGATATGGAGGTAAAATGAGCCGAGCGTGATAGCAGATTGAGGTGTGTGTCCCTTTTCATCCAATCCGGTGACCATAATAAAACCCTATCTTAAATCTTTTTTCAATCGCCAAATAGTTATAATAGTTCAGCTAAATAATTGAATAAGTTATAATATTGAATATTAAAGCGACTTAATTTTAATATTACATTTCTAATGATTAATTTATACATTATTTTTTTATTTTTTTATCATCGTCATGATGATGATGAATTTATATATGTTGATTTTTATCTCACTATGTTCTAATGGAAATCAAACATGATAATAGTTCTTACTAGTACAATTGATCATGAATTGTATTTAATTAAAAAACTTTATTTTTTGCAATAGGCAGGTTCCCAATGAGTGGAGATATGAGGCAGATATAGCTGGACGCCAATCCAGCCTGTTGCGAAAATCTTTATTGTGTGAGGTGATTTACATAACGCGAATCTAAGATAAATGCTTTATACTAGTTCATCGCCGTTTGTTTTTTTTAACGGTATGCAGTTGTGGCATTATTCTATGGGGAAATGGCACAGATACACCAACCCTATTTACACTACAGAAAAAACGAATTAGATAATGGTTTCTTAGACTAACGCGAATGTTACACATTGAAATAAAACTATTTTACGGATCCACTGAGCGATGGAATAATACCTCAGTCCGCCCCGTAACCACGAAAGCTGTAAAGTGATCGAAACGTTCGGAATTGAAAAATGTAAAAATTAAATCAAAAGCGCGACAGAATCCGTAAAAATTAGTTATTGCAATTAATAAAACGACATTACTCAGCCGAAATATTAGTGGCACCGAGGATGTCATAATTTTAAGCTTTAAGGAAATAAATATTTTGCCGCGCTGGCGCAGTTGTAAGAAGGTATTATTAGAGCGCTAAGGTCTCGCGATTGAATCCGGGACTGGGCAAAGTGATACTGGATTTTTCCTATTCAATATCAGCCCGGAGTCAGGAATTCGTGCCCGATATGGCGATAGGCTCGCCCCCTATCATATCGTGGGACGGTACACATAAGACGAAACATGGGTGTTCTGATAGCACCTTTGTCTACCCTGCCTGGGAAAAAGACGTGATATACATATATATTTAATATTATACAAATTCAGACTATAAAAATTTTAACTATAAAAGTTCCAGCCTTTGCCGGCAACTGGCCACTTGGTATATTAAGATGACATAATAATCAGTGTATGTAATTAATGTGGATGTTAAATGAAAATAACGTTATGTTACCATAATTATTAAATCATCGATAACACTATATTATACCATCTTCGAGCTACTATTGCAAAAACCAATGCATACTATTATTTTTTATTTGCAATAAGTACATAAATATATAAATATGCATTTTTTTATACGCTTAGATAATATTGTTCTTAGATCATAAAATCTGCTTCATTGGACTTATTATTTTTGACAGCCTCCGTGGCGCAGTTTGTTAGACGCTGGCGGTGAAACGTGAAGCCACAGGTTCAATCCCCGCACCGAAACGAATGTTTGTGTGATCCACAGGTTCTTGTTTCGGGTCTGAGTGTTTGTAAGACCGAAAAGTCTCCCGTAGTTCCTGATACCCACGACACAAGACTCGATCTTAGTGTGGCGTCCTGTCATGTATGTGACTGTTGAGTCTGTGTGTGTGTGTGTGTGTGTGTGTTTTAATATTCAATACAATTTTATTATTTCCTATATTAACCAATTCTATTAATTTTCTGTGTTCCCCAAAATTATCATCCTATTAGAGCGGGACACAATCACTCAACATCTCTCGATCTCTCATCAGAGTGCGCAGTCCTGTTGGTGTGATACGTCCATGAAAAAATATGAGAATGCGTTCGAAAACGCCAAAAATATTTATGGATCTTTGTTTTATCAAGAGTTTCAATCCATATTTAAATTGATTTAATAAATATTATTTGCGGCCATTAATTAGGTAAATATAATATTTAAATCAATTTAGGATTTATCTGATATTATTATACCACAAGATATATGGCCCGCGATTTGCTAATGCGCCTGGCGGCCATGATGGTCACGTCAAAGTGACGTATGTAGTCTCGCCAATGATTATAGAATAAAGAGGATGACGCAATTATATAGTTCTATATATCAAGTTATAGTTATGTTAGGAGTATCGACGCGGAATTGTACATTTATGTATCTGTCTCACTTACACAAAGGTAACTTGTCACTTAATGAAAGAGACAAATAATAACTGCTTTGTTTCGAATATGGCAATATTTTGTTCACTAACCACACTGAGACCGCCCTTAGCCCAAAATGACGCCATTTTTGTTTCCTGCATGAAATGTCAAACTGTGGCGTTATCTGTCAATCGAAGTAAACAAATCTGCACAATCAAAGAATTTCGAATTATTCATTGTTAATCTCGTTAGTTAAGTTTGTTAAGTTTGCTTATTAGTTCATTGTTAAGTTTTTAAAATGCCTCAGTGTTGTGTTTAAGGATGCAAGTCGAGTTCAAGCAAAAAGGACCCCAACAATTCTTTTCATAGGTTAGTAACTGTTTTTACGAAATAATGACAAATATGTGTCTAAATTTACATTTTGGGTTTGTTTTTATCATTTATAATTGTATATGGACCTTGTTAATTAAGTTTTAGACTCTTCTAGGCGTTATTTATATAAGTAGTATGAATAACAACCTTATTGTTTGTTTACACACAAGTTTAGGGATGAGTGGATTCGATACGAAATTATTCATATCGATATTATCATTTTTAAATATTTTGATCTTTATTTTTCAAAAAGAGAAATAAATAGTATATATACAGGGTATATCAAGACTGCGACCGAAAACGAAGCCAGGTGGTATTATTAGTGACTTCAGACACAATGCAACTAAAAATTTGTAATTTTTTACTTATCGTCGTATTTGGGTGATAAAAGACATAGTTTCCTAAAATCATGATGTACGCCTTTTTATTTTTTAAGACGCAAAGGTACGATAAGGTTTAAATTACTATTAATATCACAATAACTAGGTATTTACTACCCAATCACAACGATTTTTAAAAAATTGCAAAAAAATATCTGTCACTTATTTTGTGAAATTTTTATTTGCATTGTGTCTGTAACCACTAAAACTACCACCCGGCTTCGTTTTCGGTCGCAGTCTTGATATACCCGGTATATATTCAGAACGACAAACAAAGTGAAATTAAAAATATTTTTTCGATTACCTATATAGTGTTGTGTAATTTTCGGAAAAATTCTATTTTTCGGAAAAAATTCAGGAAATTTTTCGGAAAAATTTCAAATTGGAAATATAATGGAAAAAATCGATTATTTAACTTAATTGTAGGTTTTTAATCGTAAAATTGATTTTATTCTTTTATATTCGTAATAAACTTGCTAATAAAGTAAAAATACATACATTTGTAATACTGTAACGTCCAAATTCGTGGTAGGGATTAAATATAATGGCTGCAATTTGGAAAAAAGAGTCATAAACAGTCATAAATAAAACATAATTAATTTGGTTCATAAAACATGATAAAACAAACAATCAAGTTTTTTCTATTTCTCCCTGAGTTTCCGTTTTTCAGGAAGTTACGTTTTGTTCGAAATTTAAAAATGGAAAAATATCGGAAAAATATTCTGAAATTTTTCATATTTTTCTGAAAAATTGAAAAATTTCATTTGGAAAATTTTCTGAAATTTTTCATGACCCAACAGTACCTATATATTATAATATTTTTTAGATCGAACCCGCGGCCTCCGTTTCACAGCCGGTGTCTAACCTACTGCGCCACGCAAGCTGTCTTATACACGCAAACGAAGTCGCAAGCAATTCTAGATAATAAAGTTGTATTCTGTCTCACGTGTGTGACACAAATCCAATCCAATCATCAGGTAAAACTTACCCATGAAATAAATCATAAATCAAAAAATATCAAAACATCGACCTATTTTTATCGGATTCGATTTTTATTTTTTTTCGGATTTTTATTCGGATCGGAAAATTTATTTAATGATTTTACTGTCAAATCCTAAAATCCCCTGCTTATACTCAATTGACATGTAAAGCGAAAATTAAAAATGTACAAGTTTATACACTGATATTTATGTAAATTCAAAGTTTTTCAGTCGTATTTATGCCACTGTTGATGCATCGATGTCGATAGAAAATTCGGTACTAGCGTATCACTATTTTTAGGGGCGGAGCCGCCGCCATGTTTGTATACCAAAGTGACCCGTGTCACGTGACCTTATGCTCTATCCTCTTTATTCTTTAATCATTGAGTCTCGCGCAAGTAGCTTGGTGACTGGGTCTACGACGTAATCTGTGGTCTACGATAAAAGAGCCGAGCACTATCCGTACGTAGCCATGTTCCATCCTGATCCGTAGCATGTTTTTAAGTTTCGAATATTTATCCAAAAATGATGGAAAATACTTAGTTAACTGCATTGAATAATGTTTAAATGCATTTACATATGTATCACAAACTTTGATTTTAATATTTGATTTAAATTAAGCACATGCATGTAAAACATAATTTATTTGTAAATTATGTAAAACATGTAAGTAACGTATGTTTAACACCATTACATACTTGCGGATAAACCAAACAATTGTTTTTGCGAGACTGTTTTTAAATTGTAATCTTTTTTAAACAATACTAACAATAAGCCTGTATAGAATAATAAATAATCGGCTTATATTAATTTATCTAAAAATATCTAAAACCCATGCATTATATCCAAATATTTTTGGATTGTTCGATTTGTTCAAAGTGTTTACCACAAGTGTTCACGTAATTACTTAGGAATCTAGGATTGAAGTTTCATCCATGGTACTTCTTCGACAGTATCACCTGTTAGGTATTTTCAAATAACACGATTATCTTTTTAAAAGCTTTTATTTAACTTGCAATGTATGTTTGTTCGGGTAAAATCTTGCAACTCAATTTTGAAGCAGATATCTACAACTGATTGTGCTGAAGTTTTGTATACACGTTTAGTTTGGATGACAATACATGATAAACTGTGTGACGTCATTCTAAATCCAATATGGCGGAACATCCAAGATGGCGGAATAGTTATTTTTAAAGCAATTGGGTATTTTACTATAAGAAAGAAAAAATCTAAAAACTATAAATGTATAATTGTAGTAGAGCATTAAGCAATAAGTATATGTTAATTTCAGTTTTTATTTCCAAGGAATAAATTTTATAATTCGTTTTGAAAATTTCAATTTTTTTATCTGTCCTAAAAAGGTGTGAAACGGCTGCCGCCATGATGGATAACGATTCTACGTCATTCCGTAAGTAGAATACCCCCTCCGGTGTCCAAGAGCTCATACAAACACAGGTTGTTTACTGGTTGAGTGACGTATCATTTTAAAGGAACATGGCGCCTAGCGTTTTCACATATTTGCGCGCATAAATTTAAAATTTAAATGGTTTTTTATTGGACTTGCCGA
Organism: Deilephila porcellus; assembly: GCA_905220455.2. Classification (NCBI taxonomy): domain Eukaryota; kingdom Metazoa; phylum Arthropoda; class Insecta; order Lepidoptera; family Sphingidae; genus Deilephila; species Deilephila porcellus. The sequence continues at coordinate 17,309,565 of LR999970.1, read as the reverse complement.
GCGAATAAAAATTTGATATATTTTTAAATAGTTTGTCTTAATCTTAGGAACAACTTAAAAGACTTTTTGAAAATGGGTAGAATACCCAATTCTACAATATGGGTATCAAATAAAAGGGCTTATTGAGAGTACCTCGAAAAAATGTGACGTAATTCTAAATCCAATATGGCGGAAAATCCATGATAGTGCAATAGTTATTTTTTATGCACTTCTGCAATATGGGTATTAAATGAAAGGGCTTGCCGAGAATAATTAGAAAGTATTCTGACATCACTTTTAATCCAATATGGCGGACATTTATACACAATTTATATGATCATAAAAGCTTGTCGCGAGTACCTATTTAATTGAGTAACTTACTGCTAAGTTCGATTTAAAAAAAAAGCAGTTTTATTAAATACTTATAGGTACTTACCAATGATTATAGAATATAGAGGATAACGCATAAGGTCAAGTGACACGGGTCACTTTGATATTTAAACATGGCGGCGGCTCCGCCCCTAAAAATAGTGATACGCTAGTATCAAATTTTCTATCGACATCGATGCATCAACAGTGGCATAAATACGACTGAAAAACTTTGATTTTACGTAAATATCAGTGTATAAATTTGTATAACATTTTTAATTGTAGCTTTACATGTCAATTGGGTATAAACAGGGGATTTTAGGATTTGACGGTAAAGTCATTAAAAATTAAATCCGATAAAAATAGGTCGATGTTTTGATATTTTTTTCATAGTATGATTTATTTCATGGGTAAGTTTTACCTGATGATTGGATTGGATTTGTGTCAAATAATACACACGTGAGATAAAATACAACTTTATTTATATCTAGAATTTGCTTGCACCATTGCAGTTGCAGCATTCTTTGCTAAAATCAAAAATACCTATCAGGACATTTAATACATATTAAATAAAATAAAATAACATAGGTAGATTTTTATTGCTATTATTTGACGAGGAAAATCATTATGTCTCACTTAAAATTCAATCAATGAATATGAAAGTGTTGGTTAAGATAAACAATTATAGTAATTAATAATAAAATATAAAACTATTTCTGTTCATTAAAAGGTTCTTCAGGACATTAGACAATATACTACCAATTGTCAAAATTATCTTGCATGTCATTTTTGTTGATTAACAGTTCTATTATTAATAGGATTATTAGGTAAAATATCATAATTATTACAATTTCACTTATATTGTTGGGAAGCTGTTATCTTTTAGTCTTGGTAAATTAATTTGTTTTATGCATGCATGATGCAGTCTTTTTCAAAATGTAAAGAACAAATAAATGTATTTATTGGAGGGTTCCAATAGTGTCTTCCGATTTTTTGTATCCATTTTGTCCTGGTTTGTATGTTTATAGGTAATCTTAAAATATTTTTAATTTCACTTTGTTTATCGTTCTGAATATATATATCCTATTATTTCTTTTTTTGAAAAATAAACATCAAAATATTTAAAAATGATAATATCGATATGAATAATTTCGTATCACATCCCTAAACTTGTGTGTAAACAAACAATACGGTTTTTATTCGTACTACTTGTATAAATAACGCTTAGAAGAGTCTAAAACTTAATCAACAAGATCCTTAAACAATTATAAATGATAAAAACAAACCCAAAATGTAAATTTAGACACATATTTGTTATTATTTCGTAAAAACAGTTACTAACCTATGAAAAGAAATGTTGGGGTCCTTTTTGCTTGAACTCGACTCGCATCCTTTCACATAACACCGAGGAATTTTAAAAACTTTACAATTAATCTAATAAGCAAACTTAACAAACTTAAGACACGAGATTAACAATAAAAAAATCGAAATTATTTGATTGTGCAGATTTGTTTACTCATAATGACAGATAACGCCACAGTTTGACAGGAAAGAAAAATGGCGTCATTTTGGGCCAAGGGCGGTCCCAGTGTGGTTAGTGAACAAAATATTGCCATATTCGGAACAATGGAGTTATTATTTGTCTCTTTCATTAAGGGACAAGTTAGCTTTGTGTAAATGAGACAGATACATAAATGTACAATTCCGCGTCGATACTCCTAACATAACTATAACTTATTATATAGTACTACATTTGTGCGTCATCCTCTTATATTCTTTAATCATTGGTACTTACACAAACCTCGCAAGAAGCTTTTATGATCATATAAATTGTGTATAATGTTATAAGTTGATATTAAAATTTTTAAGGAATTTTTATTTTCTTCTTTTTAGAGCATTTAAATAAAAGTTTTTTTTTAATTATTTTTTGCTTTTATTATTTTAAATTAATTAAATGCTTAGGGGTCTCACGCAATGTGGGTACCTATTCAGTGTAGGTTTCCTTATTTGACCGTCTCTAAATGCGGACATAGATAGAATGAGACTTCTTGTTTGATACTATGAACATAATGAGTTCACGGTTTAACGGCCAATAACGTAAACATTGATATTCAATCTTAAACTTAAGAAAAAAGAATAATATTCTATAATCTCAATAAAAAAATACAGTTGTGTTATATGATTTATAACTGAGATTCATTTTCGGCCGTGGGTTTGGTTGAAGGTCGATGGTTAAACCACGGTGAGAAAAGCCTGTATAGAATAATTTCGAATGACCGCCCTGTTCAGACCTATTTCTGGATCCTCTATGGGGGCGCCATAGATATTCCTCTATAGTTATAAGTAAGTAGGGTATATTTGGTCACCCATTAAATGTTTAGTAGAAGTCCACGACGAGACTTAGAGCTGTGTCGTCCATTTCGGAATCGCTATTAGTGAATAGTGACGGCGCGGCGCGGCGCGGCGCGGCGTACCGACTCTTCCTGTGTGCCTAGCTACCCAAATAAGTCCTTTAAGTACGCCCACTTACTGCGGGCAGAGGACATCGTAGCGAAGTTTTTACTCACACCAAATCTAAGTAACCCCACACCTCGGTATAGATGGAAAATTAAACACCCATAATTTAGTGATTATGGGAATTCCTCGACTTTCGGATTTACCGGAATAGAACATGGTTAAATAGTAGTGATCTATTGCAATACAACTATTTTAAACATTTTTTTTTTAATTATTTTCGAACAATAGGTATATCGTAAAAATCTATTTTCTAATTAAATATCCATCCTACATACATCAAATTGTCATCGATGTAATTTTATGCGAGTTGATATAAGTTTATTTCGTTAAAGTTAGGTAAATAGATTACATTAAGGGTGGGTTGCAGAAAATAACTTTAACATTAACTAAGGGCTAATCAGCCGTCAAATCGACGGTTATGCAATTTTCGGGTTGCATAAAATTAACAATTGTTAAAATGACGACACGTATAACATTAACATTAACCGTTCAATTTCGGGCGGTTATTGTTAAAGTCACGGTTATCTTTCGTTATTTGTGTGTGTTCTCTGTATCTATAATTGTCATTTGTGTATCGATTTGAATTATAACCTGTACTTTAAAACAATTTACAAAAATACGCTGATAAATTCCGACGTAAAATCGCATCGCATCATTTCACTGGTCACTCTTTTAACTTTAACTATAACAATTATGACAATGGTGCAACAAAAGAATTTTCTATCCCGTGGTCATTGTTATTGTCACTGCTAAAGTTAACTTTACCGTTAACATTAACGTCAGATTTTCTGCAACCCACCCTAATATAATTTTGTTGTAATATTTGTACGTACCCACATGATTATTAAGTGGTATGAAGTTTGCGTAACGCATTATATCCATCACATGACAATCTTTAAATGGTCAGTGGGTCACAGAAATAACCATGGTTATTAATAGTTGCAATTCCATTTATTTAATCCAGCGGAAAATTTGCTATGAAATATTGCTTGCGAATAATGAATGCTAAATTTAGTTTGCACTTTGCAGTGGAGGTGCTCTTTCCTAGAATATTCTCGGGCGCTCTTCCTAGAATCGATAATATGGAATAGGGATCCGTAGGCACTTCCACACCACATCCGTAGGCAAAAAAATTTGAAATTTTATTTACTCTATCTACGAATTATATTAAAAAGGTTTATCAAAAGTAAGTCGGTTTTATGAGCTAGAAATAGTTGTTAAGTTTGAGAAACAAAGAACATACTTAATTTATTTCTAGACGTAGTATTGCATTGGCTTACTCAAGGCTCAATGAACAGACGATTACGCCATCTAGAGTCAAAAATTCTCAATACATTTTTCGTAATCTTTTAACAAAACTATTTTCACTACTAGAAAATATTGCAAGCATATGTAGAAAAAAATCAAGTAATTTTATTAAATTGTATTTTATTTTCAAATTAAATAAAACGAACAGCGATTATTATTATTGTCGGCTGAAAGTAGTGATTAATAAACCACTAAGCTCATTATACAATTTTGTGAACTCAGGCCCATTATTATGAGAAATAGTATTTATTATTTCGTTTACCACGAATTTAACTGCGCGTTTTGTTTTTTTAGCCAAAAAATCTATAATGATGCGCGGCATGAACTCCGAAATAATTGATTTATTTTGGCTGTAATGTTGGCTCTATTGATTTTGTTGTCAACAACTTCAGTATGATGGTGCGATAGTGATTGCGCGTAGTGTTATTGTTTTGTGGAAAAAATTGTGAAACCTAACTAAATTCTACACGGTTACCAAGACATTTCAATATAGTTTTCATCTCTTCTCATCTTTATTTGTTTTATTTCTGGAATATGTCAATCTCGAGCTCGGTAAGTGAAAAGAATAAGTACATCAACACCAGCCTAGGGCGGTGCGATTGTGTGGCAATTGACGGCATTAGTCGGTTTAACAAGTACTTTATCACTGAAAACGCTGTTAATTCATCGGGAAACGCCATAAAACGAATATTTCCACATTTGTTTAGTAAGATATATAACTTTGGACGACTTTTTTGAAGGTTTCGGATATGCATCCTCCATATTTTACTGCTACGTGCATGGTACCAACTACATAACATCGAGTAGCTATAGAGGCTTTTTTAGCTTGTGTTTCTAATATTATTGTTCAATTTAACTAAATAATGAAATCTTTCCTTAGATTGATGATTTTATGTATGTTGAGATCTTCAATTTCGTTAATTGTTTTATAACCATATATAACCGTAATTAATGAAGTATTAGTATTGGGTCAGAAATTTATAGAGATCCACTTTAACTTGATCACAAGGCCAGTGACATGCCAGTAAGAGTTCCAGATAAGGTTTTATTAACAATAAAAGAAAACTTGTAATCTGTATAAGTCTAGATTTTAATAATGTTGTCTCATTCCATAATTATAAGAATACAATTATATTAGAATTGGATTCATCAATTAAAGCAGCTTTTATATTTTAATGAGTACAGAATATTTTCCAATACACAAGTCATATTATTTTGAGAATCCTTTGTTTGGTGCATTAATAAGTAACTTTACACTGAAATACATAAGGACTAATGTAAACTTACTTGATGTCTGATTATAAAGAGCAGAGAAAATAAAAATACCACATCTAAACTTATAGGAAAACTGCATATTACACCAGCGAGCTCAAACAAAAAATTATGAAAATATATTATAACATAATATTACAACACAATACATATATCTATCTTTTTATCTATCTAGATAGATAGGTATCCATACATCTCTACGGACATAGATATCATAATAATATGGACATGCCATGATGTCAGGATAACAGGAACATTATTTCTATATTGTTACATACTCCATTTTAGACAAGACAAGACAAAATAGAAAATCAAAGTTTCCCAGCAGTAGGACATAATTCAGACAAAATATTAACATAATATGTAATGAAATGGCTTTGTATGAATTTAAAGCCATAAATAATTTATTTTGTACAGCATAACATTGGAGTCTAAGTCCTATTTACTACAAAAAGTGGACAAAATCAGGCAAATTGTGAATGCTTAAAAAAAATATAACTGAATGTTGTCCGACAAAGGGCGGATCCAGCTCAAGTCAGGGGGGGGGGGGTCATATAGTTCTAGTCGGAACTCTGGACATATTCGAATTAGATTACAATTATAAATTTAAAAGTGATTAGGTATTTCAAAGTTTGTTTTACCTGTGATTAGTGAATATGTTTATAATTTTTTAAGGGAAAATCAACGATATAAGTATTTTAAAAAATCTGTCCATCTGGAGTCAGCCCGGGGGAGGGGGGGATCATGACTCCATGACCTACCTACCTCCTGGATCCGCCCTTGTGTCAGACATGCAAATAGGTCACATAATGCAGTATTTAATTATATAAATCTAGTACATTATCAAAACACTCAGATAACTGTATATACCTATCTTGTAATGCCTAGGCACTCATTTTGGAAGGGTGAATTAAACTGCTTGTGAATATCACTTGGTAAATCAATGTGTATTTATAAATCTATAAACAAATGCTTGCAAATCAACAGATTTACTTTGAAGCTAACATAACATGATGCACACTGCGTAAGCTATTCAAATAATTTTTTTACACACATTGGCAACAAATATATCAATCACTTTATTCAATTTATTTGTGCCATCACAGTAATATTGATTATGCTGTCAAAGTATATGCCATAAAATAATATTATTGTGTCTCAGAAATATATATCCTTATTTTCTTTAAATAAGATATCATATACATCAGTTCATGTATTACATGGTTTATACATTAAAAAATACATTAAGTTTATTGTACTTACATTATTTATATTATTTTGATGATAACTATAGACATAGTGACTACAAATCTTACTATTATTTATTAACTATTAATAATTTACTCTAATCTTTTGCACATTAAACTATGAAAGAGTAAATTAATTAGATTTTTCTCACTCTATTAAATTTAACAAGATTAACAATGTTTTGATTATTGCCGTCAATTATAACATAATCACCACTTGCTGTTTACATATTAATAGTTGATGCCTATGCATTATCTGCTATAATGTCTAATTTAATATAATTTTGGAAAATATACAACCAATATTGTAGCAGTTAATGCTGATGAATGCTCATGCATATCATACAAGTTGTTGTTAATACATAAAACTCTGTGTTGTCCAGAAATTATAGATTGTCACTTAAACAAGGACTTTTGCTGATGCAAATCTTTATTGTTACTTATACCTAATGTCTCCAAGTTAAAATTTGTAGGAATTTCATTGCTTTATTAGTTTTTTGCATTTTGATAGATCAGACAGATGACACAAAAGAAATATGAGTTAATTTAGGATGCTCTGAGTAAAAAAATCGGATTAAAAAATAATAACTTAGAAGGATTCCTAAGAAATGTCAAGAGTTACAATTAGTATATCAAAGATATACCTACAAATAAGTAATGTTAAATTGAAAGAGATTTGAAATATACATTTATGTATGATGTATGGATAAAAATAAGTCATCATGATGTTTAATAATTAACAATTAACATTGTAGATTACATCTATAAAATAGCACCAAATATAATTTGCCAAATCAATTATTTTGGCAATGTAGTTATTTATACTACAGTGATATTATTATTGAAATTTAAGTATTTAGTGCACTGGCAAAGTAATTTCTCAGTAAGCTGCCTTTTATTGGACATGTAGTAAATCTCAGGACTCACATTTCACAGAGTGCTGGTTTTCCAGACACATACATGCATATAAGAATTCTGTTTGGTTTGAAGAATATTTTATATAAATATATGTTTGCTGGTTAGTCAATATGTGATAGAGACCACACACACGATTTTCTTTTACCTACTATAAAACTCACTTTTTTTAAGGAGATCTATTATTTTGTTGTTTTTTCTGGAAAGCACATGTGACTGTTTGGCGCGACAAACATGTTCAACTTTAAGACCTAACTTGTGTGGGCGTCTTCAAGTCTTCATTTCTTGTAGTGTTTACTGAGCTCTGTTGAGCAATCGGCGAACTACTCATACTTCAACATCTAGGTGTTAGTTCGTACAGTAAACGGAATATTGACATCATTTCAAGTGCTGAAGATTTCCACTTAATAAGAAATACATATAACACATCTTTTTTGGGGAATAATAAAATAATGCTATTAGTACATGTATCTGTCATTTTAAATTCACTGTTTCGTTGAATTAAATTAGGGAGATAGACTAGGGTATTTTCTTGCAATTGACGCGTTGTTTAAAATATTTAATATCGTCTTCACAGTAATAAAACGGAACTTCGTCTATCGAAACAAAGCTGCGTCCTGTAATATCGAAAGGGAAGACAGGTACCCACGTCGCGAGAAAACTAAATTATGCTGCCGGTTAAAATCTCTGATTGAATAATTATATATATTTTTTTATTAATAACTGTATTCCTTCAGCCTCGATTCCGTTTTATGTTAACCAACGATTTCTATTTAGTGAAGTCTTTTGGGTATTTACGCTTCAAGTAATTGAGAATTATAATATGAACATGCTGATGAAGGTTGGATGAAGGATTAGGGCAGTCCTAATAAACATGTATTGTTTATATTTCTCGCCATACCATGTATTTCAGTTGTTGTTACAACAAAATGAAAGCGCGCTTTTCGCGAAAGGACACGCCCCGTGGACATTTTTACCTGCCCATATTACGCCGCTCTAGTGGCATTTTCCCTTTATAACCTAAGGTTCAGTTTCTCCATAATTTATTTATTTCTCCATGATTTATAAAAGTACTAAGCTTTTTATGTTTGTCTAATTAATATGTGTAAACATACACACAATTATATACATAGTACATGTCACAGCAAAAGTAATAAATACGTATGTTATACAGGTGTCCCAGAACTAGAAGATAAACCGATAAAGCGAAATAGACCAAACTATGACGGCATTGCAACAGAAAAAATATAGTCCGATAGTTTTCAGGATATAGCTATTCTAGTAAACATTCATAAAAATCTTCTTTGACCAACACTTGTAGTTGTGACCAGGAATGTCTATAATTTATAATTTTTAATTCACGTGTTGCGATGTTAAATAGATAAGCTTAGAAACTACATACCAAATTAAATCAAAACAAGTATATTTTCCAAGAAATATGATCAAATTCTTCAAAGAAGATTTTTTTTATTATTTATTGATCAACTTTGAAACGTCGTTCTGAAAAAAGATGTACTACGTATAATGTACGTAGCAAGTTCTGTTCTAAAATGCTACTACACTTGGTAAATTTGCCACAAATTTTATTTTTATTAAGTTTTTACTTTTCATGTAACAGTCATTGTAGTACGCATTAAAACACACTGTGGCCAGTGATTTATATAATTTATTATTTTAGTTATCGTTTTGTAATTTGAAATACATACGCTTAAGTACCCTACATAACACAAAATTCAAACAAAACAAGTTTTTTTCAAGAAACATGATCCAATTTCTCATAAAAGGAATAATGGTATTTATTGTCAACTTTGACTTTGCGAATGACCTAATTTTTTAAAGTGTTGGTAAAATTAGATTTTTTGAATGTTTACTAGAATTGTTGTTACTTGAAAGTTCTCCGGGATAGGACTATATATTTTATTTGTTGCTGTGTCGTCATAGTATGACCTATATGATATCTTCCGTGACCGGTTTATTGTATAGTTCTGGGACACCCTGTATAAGAACTATGACTGTAACATACATTACATATATAAACTGACGCCTTTCTCTTAGAAAGAATATGCAGAGGTGCTACCAGGACACCCACGTTTCGCCTTGCATGTTCCGTTCCACAATGTGATAAGGCGGCGAGCGTATCGCCATATCGGGCACAAATTCCTGACTCCGGGCTGATAATAAATGGAAAAATCCAATACCACCCTGCCCGACTCGGGATTCGAATCTGAGACCTCAACTTTGTAATCGTACCATAGTACAACTGCGCCATCGAGGCAGTCACGTATGTAACATAAATGTAAACAAAACGATCTTACAAATTCTGTAGAACTAGTTTTTGGTCGCAGCATTGCTTGCGTGTCTAGGTACCGCAGAATAATAACTCAATTATAGAAGTAATGATAATAATATGACATTTAAGCGTACAAACAAATAGTTGTGATCCCTTCTTACCTATAGTTTATCGATATCCATAGGTGATGTTTGTCTGTGGTATATTCAAAGACGTGCTAAAATCAACACTAATTGTCAATTTGTCAGCTAGACTCCTCGCCAGATAAGTCAACGCGCGACGGAGGGCGCTTGTAATATTGCAAACTACATAAAATTAAAAGCTCAGCATAAATGGGAATAATATGGAGTAATTTTGTTAATACCCAGTCGGCCTTCTGTGGTATAATTTTAATGCTGAGAATTGTATTTATTTATACTTGAAATTGTATAAGCAGTCAATATATTAAAGTTATTTTGCCGACAACAGTGAACTGAAGATTAAAAATATAGTCTTTAATGGTGAATCTATGGCTAAATCCGTTAAGTTGGCAACATTCCATGACGTCAACATGAGTTTTAATTTTGCCCGCGCGCTGACTTACGGGGCGAGCGGTATAATATTTATACATACTTCTATTTTTTTATAAAGGGATTTAAAAAAAACTAGGGTTTTGATCCCTAGTTGAGCATCAACAGGTGAGGTCTGAGTGCATAAAAGCTCTCATTAACAAGCTGTTACTTTACAAGCTACTAAGAGCCTACTAGCTTTCTCCAAAGCGAAAATATGCCCGAAATTTTTAAAAGTGAAAAATGGAGTAGTCTGGGTACATTTCAAATAAGTTATTTTTTTATTCACACAAAATATATTTGTGTGAAATTTCGTTAGGAATGAAAACCGCTCTGGACAGCAAACAAAAACAGAACGAAAATTCTTTTCGGAGAAAACCAAAAGTCAAAGCCAAAAGCTAAAGTCAATCCTCTCAAAATTTTTTACATTCTGAATTGAACATAAAATTAAAACACAGCGGTATTATTCACATATAAATTATAATGGATAATTATTTATTTGAAATCAAATATTCTGCGCCATTTATGATGTTTTAATAAAACAGTTATCATTGAAATGTTTAGAGCAAACAAGGTGCTGTTAATTTTTCATTGCCGATTGTTACTAGCAATAGTATCGATTCATTTTTGCCTCACGGCATCATCTGTGGGGAATCTGCAAGAAAAACATTGTATGAAACACTATAAAAATTGGATAGCTTTCTCGACCCTGCCCTGGCGCACGGTAGCCGAGAGCCTTTTACCACTACTTCACTAATTAAAAAGAACAAGCCAATTTAAAATATTTACGTCTTCGATCAAATATGCAGCACAACACTATTGAATACGTGAACACGACTATTATTATACACTAGCTTCTGCCCGCAAACTTCGTCCTGTCCCGTCCCGTTATATCCCGCCCGTCCCGTCTCATTCTCTCTCGAGGCATGTAATCCAGTCCCATCCCATCCCTTTTAGTATAAAAAAGTAACAAATATATCGGAATTCCTTCCTTATCCCACGGGAACACCTAACTTTTCGGGATAAAAAGTAGCCTAAGTGTTAATCCAGGGTGTCAGCTACCTCCATACCAAATACATCGAAATCCGTTAAGCCTTTACTAAGTTCATCGCGCACAACCGCACAGACAAACCGACAAACAGACAAAAATTCTAAAAATCATTGTTTTGGGTTCTATTACGGTAATACAGACCTCCCATATTAGTTTTTCTCATTTATCTTCCTTGTACAGACATCGATCGGTTACAAATTTATTATATCTTTAAATTATTTATTGAACCTTACTACGCATATTGGTAAATTTGAAAAAAAAAAACTTAAAAATAACTGAATCGAATGGCCTCCAGACGATTATATATGACTACAGCATAATAAAGTATAATTACTTCGATATTTTATTTCTGTATAGGTTTTTAGCAAATATTATTATTTATTGTCTACTCACCGATGTAAGCTCGTTGCAACTTGATTTTCTTTTCGGAAAAAATGTTATTGACAACCTACAATCACGCACAAAATTGTTTGTTCGCTAACACCCGTATTCTAACACGTTTCCTCTAATCTTCCTCAACCTTATCCTAGTCGAGGTGACATAAAAATGAATTTAAGGAATCCTCGAAAATGGTATGCTTAGTTAAAAATATACTTTTACTAAAGGTTCCTCGAGTGAGGTTGAGTTGAGGAAAAACGTCATCATTTACGTCACTGATGTATAGATAAAGTAGAGATTTAACAAAAAAACTTTGAAACTAGCCTATGGTCACTTGAAAAGTGACAGTCAAATGTCATGTCAAAAGTGTTTACAAATAATATATAATTATTTAACTCAAAATCTTCAGGATTATGACTGGAAGACAAATATTTAGTGAGTCGGAGAAATGGTGGCTGCAAAAAAAAACGCATGCAGACAGGAGGAGGGTCATTCAATCCAACCCGGAAATTTCGAAGGATATTCTTATTGATGAATCGTCGTTCGGGATATTCGTACGGAGTATCGTACAAGTATTACAGGAACCGCTGGAAATCTTTAATAACTCGTTTAAAATAATAAACATTGTTTCCAAACGAAAAATCTTTTTTTAATCGACTTCAAAAAGAGGAGATCACCAATTCGAGCTGTATGTATGTAATTTTGTCAGAACTGCACCGTATAAGTTGAATCGAAATCGGTTCTGCAGTTTTTGAGATAGAGCAGGGGTCACAATCTTTTTCAGTCAGCGGCGCACATACATATTTACTATTTTGTCTCGGCACCCTAATCTATCTAGCTGGTTGAAACGTACAGCGATATTAGTTAGGTATATAAGCACAAAACTAAAAATTTAGACAGAGGGAATTCTACGCGGCGCCCTCCTTTACTTTCTACGGCGCGGCGTACCAGGAGGCACACTTTAGGACACCGTGAAATAAAGAGTAATCATTCACTAGAAAAACGTGTAGATCGTTTAGAGGCACCCACCTCAAAAAATTGTTGGCATATTTAGGTATTTAAGAATTTTAAAAGGTAAACTTTATTTCTCTCTTTTAAATTACAATTTTAAAGTAGGATTATTTCTTTTATTTCTTCCTTAAGGTAGGTCGCGACGTACCTTGAGTTTGACAGTTGATTCCTTTCCTCGAGATAGGAAATTTTTTGAGTGACGTTGAGTGGAGGAGATTTTCTTCTACTAAGAATACGGATTTCCTCTAGTAACGTCAAGTGGAGTCGAGAAAACGTCTTAGAATATGGGTGTAAGCCTTATTTTACATTACATTAGCTCTGAGTAATTACATATTGAATTAACACGAAAATATTTACCAACATTGACAAGCACGCGCGAAAGTATAACGAAACTAAATTGTGTTGGTGCGTTGGCAATTTGTAACATTTGACATTAATTTGGTTTTATAATTCGGCATCGGTATCCAGAGGTATCAAATTTGACGTTTCTATAGCGTACGCGTCCCTTCTCATTCTCTCTCTCTCACTCTCATTCTGTTATTTGTCTCATTCTCTTCAATATTTTTTGCCTATTTAATAAATACAAAATAAATATAACTAACAGTCACATGCATAGTCCTGACCCCTCACTAAAATTGAGTCTTGTCTCGTCGTGGGTATTAAAAACTACGAGAGACTTTATTTATTTACTTACTTTTCGGTCTCACAATCACCCAGACCCGAAACACAGCCCAATGGTATGGATCACACAAACATTAGTTTCGGTGCGGGGATCGAAGCAGCCTCTCGTTTGATAGCCGGCGTCTAAATAGTTAGTTACGGTGTTAGTGCGCCAGGGAGGCTGTCAAAAAACAGGATAAGTATGTATATGAGTGTGTTTTAGACTCCTTTTATGCTTTAGAGATTAGTCATTGCTCTGAGGTTACACCGTTGGCCAAATTATATGGCTTTTTACTTTATTAGCAATAATGTTACCCCTGTTTTCCGTACCTAAAACATGTCATTATTTATTTATGATATTTTGTAAATAAAACTAAATTTTAGAACTTCATAAAACCCCCACTCCCATACTCTTAGTTGCAAATTTCTTCAACAATCATTGAGGTACTTCAAATCGCCTCTCAAAAATGGTAATTTCATGTATTGTAATAAAAAATTAAAAGTTTAATGGTTTCTTATATTTACGCGAATATTAACCAAATTCGCGATAAACGACAATATTTACGGCTTGCCTTCCTGGAGGGCAAATTTGAAAGAAGCCATGTGAACTTACGAATTTTCCAAGTTCAGTAAACAAGAAAAAATACCCAATATTGTGTTTTATTAAACACGAGTTTACTATGCGGCACGCGATTACGATATCGAGCAAATAAACACTTGCATAAAGCACTTAGAATTGTCGCTCATGATTATTGTAGAGTGCTAAAATCAACCAATCAAAGACCGCAATCAGCATCTCGACGACATACAATAGGTCCGACATTGATCTTGTTACGGAGGTCATCGAAGTTTTTTATTCTCGTTAAGACCTGCTTTTTTCCTTATTAACGTATGTGTATGTGTAGGGACCGCATTTTATGCAACTTAAAAAGCTCAAAGTGTACATGATCACTAGATTTTATGTAAAATATTAAAATGGGGTAAATATCCAATTACATATTATACAAATATGCAAGAGCATAAAATAGAGTTCCTACATAAATGTCTATGTAATATGCTTCATCGTAGATGTACAAAGCTAGTGCCCACCCAAACTGAAATTATATTAGATTCCATCTAGGTACTTAGGGTCAGCCACATTCAATTCGCGTTCGGACCAGGCAGAGTTGACATACGACTATTTTAGGTTTTGGTAATGGTGTCGCTAAATGTAGACTTTAGGGCCTCTGTTGAAATACCGGCCTGTCTATGGTCACTCGTTGTGGGAATATTTCATTTATTATTCAAGATGATAACGTACCTGTAATTTTGCGGATGTTGATGCAGCCCATGTGGAGCGATGATTATTTTCCATCAGGAGAACTCTGAACTTTTCGTACGGTTTTATTAAAGTAGGTAGGTAAAGGTATTAACGGATAATTATGGTGAAATGAAATTGTTTACAAGGACAACAGAAATTTCATAAAAATGAAAACACTGACTCTGCTTACGAAAAGTACGTGATTTGTTATTTGAACGATAGCGGATAATCTAGTAGCGAGTAAAAAGGACGGACAAGACGAAATATTATGGTTCGATAAGGCAAAGCGCGTCTAACAATTCCAATTTATATATTATGTATCCATAGCTAGTTTATTAATTATAAATATTATTGGGGGTTCCATAGATTTTGTAGAATTCCGAGTCAAATAAGTCCCATTTAGAAATGTGTGCCTATTTATACACAGAAATCTAATATATCCGAAGCGAAGTCGACTTCCACGGTATGCGCTCGGTCTGTCTCCTACCTATCGCATAAGGTTTGGCTATTACTGTTTGCATAGAAAATCACATAGCACATGGTGCGTTTAATTTTAATCTGCACTTCTTTGTTTCTATTTTACATGACTCCGAAAAGTCAGAGGTGTAACCTGGGATTTGAAACCACCGTAATCATGTTGGCAGCCGCTTCTGGTCCATTACCACCACCACTAACCACCACGCAATGAAAACGCTATAATGTCACTCACATTAACAAGACTGCCTCGGTTGCGTAGTTGTATTACGGTACGGTTACAAAGCTGAGGTCTCGGGTTCGAGTCCCGGGTCGGGCAAAGTGATATTGGATTTTTCTATTCATTATCAGCCCGGAGTCAGGAATATTTGTGCCCGATATGGCGATAAGCTCGCCCCCTATCACATCGTGGGACGGAACATACAAAGCAAAATTTGGGTGTCTTTGTGGCGCCTCTGCCTACCCCTTCGGGGATAAAGGCGTGACTTTATGTATGTATGTACATTAACAAAAAGGGAAAACATCTCTAGGAAATCAACATAATCCCGTACAATAAGTTTTAAGGGTTTGTGAACTCTGCCAGCCAATGAGGTGGACTAAGCCAAATTAATTGGATCAAGTAACATTGACCATAATTTATTAACTATATTACCGCAATACATTTAACTACATATATCACTTTTTAACGTATTACCGAAATATATTTGATATGCTGATCCATACAAGTATGAAATGCTATTTTTTAAATAAATCATGTTTTTTGACAGACATCGTTACGATTTTATAAATACGTTTTATCGCTTTGTTGTAGTACCAGTTTAATTGACATCACTGAGACAAGTCAAGAGGTAAGATTTCATTTACAACACTGAAAAAAAAAACGTTTTAGTACGGCTCAGACGTCTCGCCTGTAGTTGGTAAAAAGTTTAATTCCTTTGAAAAAAAATTGGCCAAGCTCGAGTCAGACTTGCACTCTTATGGTCCCGTATCATAGAAGGACTACACTATTAGAGATTGTCCAGTGTACACTGTCCGCGCCTCCATCGCAACTACTGTAAGAATGTAGTTAATGATGTAGTTAAAACAAAAGAAAAAAGGAACCAAAAAAATAAGTGTTTGACAATAGACTAAAGGGGTTTCGGTTTTTCATTACAGGTAGGTACGGAACCCTTAAAAACTCGTCTAATATAATTCCAGTACATATCACGGGTTTCAAGAGCACTTGGAATTGTTCAAGCATCACAGTACCTTCTACTTTTAGTTCCGATGCCATCTTCAGTAACTCCTTTGTATTTCTCAACGAGGATAAAATATTTCTCCAACATTTATGAAATTCTTGTTGAATAGTGCACATTCCAGGCAACTGAACTTACAAGTTTATGTAACAATTTGCCTCAGATAACAATTTCATTTGTTTGGTATGGAATACAAAGATAAGAGTTATTGAAGTACCTACCTCGAAAACCGCCCATGCATAAATTCAGCGTATTCAAGCCAACATTCTACTGTTGTCTTGTAAAAAAATGTAATTTAGCTATGTTAAAAAGTACAAAACTGGATATTTTATATTGTAGAAGTCATTTTTAATCGACCTTCTACAAACAAGGGGCTTATTCTTGTTTTACAGTGCGACGTTATGTTCAGTTCTGGTGTCACAGGTGCTTATGAAAAATGTGACTCTTTAACATTGCCGATTGCTCGTTTAGTTGGTGTTTTCAAAAGCACAATAATATGTATTTGAAATTGATAGCTGAAAAAATATTCTTTATTGCAAAACAAAGAGAATGTCAGTTCT
Source organism: Deilephila porcellus (assembly GCA_905220455.2). NCBI lineage: Eukaryota > Metazoa > Arthropoda > Insecta > Lepidoptera > Sphingidae > Deilephila > Deilephila porcellus. The sequence continues at coordinate 17,292,451 of LR999970.1, read as the reverse complement.
TTCAATTTTCATTTCAGTATGTTACACGCATCTAAGTGTAGAGTCGTGGTGTACAAAAAAGTTAGATCTAGTTTGAAATTTAACAACCTGGCGAGCTTTTAGACGATTTAAAGAAAACTAATATTCTTACTTCTTACTCATGTGATAGCTAGGGGCACACATGGTTGCAAGTTCATATTATTTAACATAGATTAATTACGATTATTGCTGAAATGTTCAAATTTATTGACTCATAATACTTTGATGCAGCGATAAGTCCGTAAAAACCAACAAAATATACCGCTTATGGAAGGCCACATTTATTTTATTTATTTATTATATTTTTATTTATTTATTATTTTATTTATTTATTATTGACCACAGTCAATGTTTTGTGGCTCAGAGGACTTAATATTTATATTAAGAAAATATTACAACCAAAATGCTTGACTCTAGAAGAAAATCATGCGTTGTACCACAAGATGACTGGTTCATAACTAGTCAGGAGCTGAGAAATCGCAAATTTTCATATTATATGATCTCAATAACATAAATGTAATGAATAATTGTTCATGTACTCGTAGTATCCATCTCAATTGCAGTTGGGAACTTTGTTTCCGGACTTGTTGACAAATATGTATATCTATTTTGTCCAAGTATACGAGCCTATACTACGAGGGTAGTTGAAGTATAGTAACTCGTACGACGTAGAAAAGTGTTTATTGTCAACATATTTTGTACAAGTCATATGATTTAAAGTTGTATTCTTCTATATTTATGGTATATTTTTTCATACGTCTTTATATTGACAGACCATAAGACAGGAAAGTAGATATAGTTACTTAAAAAAACCTCATCATTATATTTAGTTCACATCTATTATTAGTTATTCACCTTAGGGTCACACATACAATTACTGCGTGTGTTAAAATTATTGCGTCTGAAATATACATATATACATGATATTAGGTACTATGAAATAATAATCAATTTAACCTACCCAAAGCCCGACATGCACAGGTTGAACCTTAAATGCGACGCACGTGCGTAGCAATTACAGGTTCACACACACAGGTACTGTTTATCACATTTCGAAGGGGGTGTGGTAGTATTATTTTACCGTTGCGTATTACCCGAATAAAACTAATTATGGGAAGAAAAGTAGATGTCCATTGTTGTTCATCTATATCACATATTATGTACTAACTAGTTTATTTCCAACAAAGTTGATAAACAATATTGTGTCCGACCTTCTCGCCTCATCCAGACTGTCGCTCCCTATGAAAGGGGGACCTTACGCATTGCATTTGCCTAAACGGCGTCTCCACTCCACAACTCATTGACCCCAACGGTTATTGGTTTATCGGAATATATGTATAGTCAGCTCATTGCTGCATCCGCTTGCTAATCCGCAGAGCTATGTTGTGCACTGTTCTTAGCGTATTGCGAGTTTGAATCTGTAGCAAGACGCCAGATGAACTTGTCTCAACGGTTTGTTTAGTGTCCTAAATAATCAACGTGAACTATAAGTGACCCCTGTGTTGTTACGATTGAGACGCATACAACTATTGTGACATATTTGGCAGCCGTGTCATTGATATATTGTGGTAAAGTTCATATTGTAATCATAAATATTTTATGTATAGGTAATTTAGTTTCATATCAATTTAACTTTATTCCAAATCAAGTAAACTTTATTGCAGGATAAGGACTGCATTATGAGGTCTTTCATTTTGGTTGGGTTGATCTACCTTGCGTTGCGTTTTATTATAAACAGATTTGAGTTATAGTCACATTTATACACCAGTTGTATCTTCATACCTATGAGAGGCCTTATAGCTATCCGTTGTCCATTGTCTTAATTTCGTAATGACTGCAATTATTAAGTAGTTTCAGAAACATGGGCAGGTTTGTACCTCGAATAGCTTAGTATCTTAATATACTCCAGCAAAATTTGAACAAAAATAAACCGATTATGCATATATGAAATGTTTCTTATCTACATTATGAAATAGTACTTTATCTGTTTATATACGAACTTTTAAAGCTATTTTTGACATGGTTTAAAAGCATTTAAAAATATGAAAGATGGTAAAACTGTAAATGAATTTACCCTGAGTGAAATTTCATTAAAAGAGCATTGAATTATCTAGCGTACCGAGTAAGGTTTTTATAACTTTACGTAGTTGGTGATAATATTCTGATTATATTAAGGTCCTAGGGAAATTTAATATTCACTAAATTGGTATAGCGTCCCTACCGGGATCGAGAGTACTTATACCTCCTATAAGTAGTGTAATTGGTATTAATGCTAGACCAAAATTCATGTACTAGCGGCCCGGCCCGGCTTCGCCCGGGTACGGATACACAAATCCCCAACGTTTTTGATAATATTCTATCGCCTATGTTCGTCAGGGATAATGTAGGATTCTAATGGTGAAATATTTTTCAAATTGGTCCCGTAGTTTCAGAGCCTATTCAATGCAAAATAAAAACAATCAATACTTTCCTCTTTTTTGAATTCCTTGCCCATCCCATGGGAATACTACATTTTTTCGAGATCAAAATAACCTATGCAATTATTCAGAGTATCAGCTACCTCTATACTAATTTTCAATAAGATTAGTCCAGCCGTTTGAGCGAGAAGACTTCTTGATGATCCCATTGGAACACTACATTTTTCTGGGACATAACGTAGCCTATGCGTTAATCCTAGGTATCGGCTACCTTCATATTAAATTTCATTGAAATTGGTCCAGCCGTTTGGGCGCGAAGAAGTAACAAACACACAAACTTTCGCCTTTATAATATTAGTAGGATAGGATGTATGCTAGACTAAGGTGACATCCGCCTTGCAAACGTTGCCCACACGGCAACGTCCTGTAATAAAGCACTGAAGCTGCGACAGGAAATGTGTGGGTATCTTCTATATTTATAAAAATGAATGCCTATTACACTTGCTCAAGGCATCACGCGTGAACGGGTGGATTAATCTCGCTAGTTATTTTTTGTTATGATAGTTTATCTTTCTTCACATTTTATTTTATTGGACATGTTAATACTATTATTTTACGAGTATAAATGCTTGTTGTTAAATAATAAGAAAACATATCTCAAACAATGCGTTAAAAAGATATTTTTGAAATATATTTGTAGTTTCAAATTTTGCCACATGCCAATAGAAGATAGATGACTTATACAAGACATAAAATAATGTCTAGTTGGAGCTCAGTCATAAATTCAGAATGTTGGAAATGATTTCTAATTAATTAACGACATACAACTATAAATTTCGTTGGTAACTGAAATTATGTTTGGTCATTATCCGCCCAAAACGAATTTGAGTGAAATTAATTAGCACCAAAATACATGTTTTTATTGCTCTTTTTCATATATTATTATCGGACAAAATTAATAAGCGATCCCAATCCCTATCTAAGGATCGATCTGGAAAATAGACCAATCAGAACACATTAAATGTAAGCGTGTCGACAATACCTTGAGCCCATTGGTCTATTTTCACGATCGAACTTTAGATAGATATGAAGATCGTTTATTGATCTCGGCCATATACGTGTATACAGAATGAATTTTACAAGGGGGCGTGGATGGCCAAATCCGAAATTATGAGGAATAGCGAAAAATACTGAAAGGAGTCACGAGCCCGATTTTGATGAAAACTAAAACTGCATACTTGGATTTTTCATAAATCAATATTCCTAGCAAAGAATCGAACCCAATGATTTTGAAAAAAATAACACATGCTATATTTTTCCACCATTCGGTAATAATAATGCTAATAAGGATCAAATTCTGGGAAGTAATGGCATACGGCACACTAAAGGAAATAGGTCATTTTAAGCAAAATAAATTTTTTTAATCCGTTGCCTTGGTACTAAGTCTCCTACGTAGGGAGTGGGATAATCAAGAAATAACACATAAATTGGTCGGAACAATTATTTCTAACACTATTACAGATGCCTCGCTTTGTTAGATTACAATGACAAAGCCAAATCCTCTTTTATGATTACTAATATTTTTTTGGAGGCGCTTAATGGTGAAGAAAGCACGTAAAAGGGGTTTTGTTCAGTACAAAAGCGCGAGTGACACTACACATATGCATCCACCAGATCAAATCTAACATTATTCATTGAATCCACGTTTAAATCACATAATTCAATAGCTTGGTATATTTTTGTATAAAATATCCAACAAAATATCACAAATTCTAAAATTCCTCACCCAACGCGGGGAGGCGGTGTTAAGGTTACGGAAGGTCATTACTTCCCAGGATGTGATTCTTATTAGCAACATTATGAAATGGTGTAATAATACAGCATGTGTTATTTTTTTCAAATTCATCGGGTTCGATTCCTCGCTAGGAATATTGATTTATCAAGAATTCAAGTATGCAGTTTTAGTTTTCATCAAAATCGGGCTCGTGGCTCCTTTCAGTATTTTTCGCTATTCCTCATAATTTCGGATTTGGCCATCCACGCTCACTTGAATTGTTAGGAAGAAAAAGATGGACCGGCGTTCGGCACCACCGCTTTTATCTCCGTTTTTGAACTTAGAGCGCTGCATCTAGACATTATACCGGGTATATCAAGACTGCGACCGAAAACGAAGCCAGGTGGTAGTTTTAGTGGTCACAAACACGCTGCAAATAAAAATTTCGCCAAAACAGTGACAGACATTTAATTAGAATTTTTAAAAATCATCGTGTTTGGGTGGTACATACCTAGTTTTTGCGAAAATAATAATTCAAATCCTTACGTACCATTGAATGTTTAAAAATAAAGAGGTCTACATCATTATTTTAGGAAAACTTTGTATTTATCACCCAAATAAGACGATAAGTAAAAAATTACAAAAAAAAGTTATCGTTTTTTTTGCGAAATTTTTACTTGCGTTACGTCTGAAGACACTAATACTACCACCTGGCTATATTTTCGGTCGCGGTCTTGATATACCATGTATAATCTAAACTACAAGATTGCAAAAATGGATTGAAAGTGATAATTCAGTTTGAATAACATTGAATATAGTTATAGTACTTCAATATAGTTTCAGTGGTATATTCTACTGCACATAGGTATATGGAATCACCACTAGAAACAATTACATAAATCTAATTGGTATGATATTTAGAATATATTACTTATGTTATTTTTTTATCCTAGATAGCCCATAATTCTATAACATAATTATCCAATTCATCTAAAGGTTACCTGGAAGAGTTCGCAGGCGGCGATAAGACCACCAATTCTTAATAAATCAAAACATCCGAGCGATTCAATGCAGTTAAAACTGCATTTACTAACTTCTGTTTATTTTAAATAAAAAGAACCGCCAATGTGTCCTGGCATTTTACCTGCTGGAATGGTTGTCTGGAAGAAATCGCTTTTAGCGATAAGGCCGCCAATTGTTTCATCACATGTACAATTGTATCGTCTCTGTATTTCGTGTTGTGTGGTGTAATAAAATGTTTCTTATTGTTATTATTTCGTTGAGAGTTTTCTGCCGCCAATATTTTTGCTGGTTTCCCTCTGTTACATAAAAGACTGTTTCCGCTTGAGTTTGATTCAGTTGTTACATTCATATTTCTTGTTCTCGGCCGTTAATTCACTCAATCCACGCATCCATCTTCGCCCACAAACCTCGTATGTTTAAACTATAAATATATTTCACCCTTTTTCATCATTATATTTATTCGGAAACTATATGGACCGATGAGTTTAGGTCCATATTAATTATGCAATGCAATTAACCGTGTTGTGCCCGATAGGATTCATAGGGTGACCGAGATGCTGAGCAAAAAAATCATTTAATTTGTCTTCATTAACCATGTCATATTTTGAGACGAATGATTTATGCCGTTTAGGAGTGGGGAGCGCAGATGGGCCTGCTAGTTGTTGGGCCGACGAATCTTAAAGTGCACGTGTCGCCGCCCGTTTAGGGTTCGTTACGTCCGTCCTCTAATGGCGCGTCCACACTATCGCCAATCATGAGCCGCGATGCGTTCGGCAATCTTCGAAACAATTATTGCAATCCTCCTCTAACGTGTCCATGTGATGCTAAAATGCACGTGCGTTAAATTACACGTTCCATCCTGTAAAATACTAGACTCGTCATTGTTTCATCCATTATATGCACGAAAGCTACTGAGGGTGGGCGTATTTAGAAATGATTAATAATTATTAGGCATGACAAATGCAATTTCTGCGATCCGATTTTAAAACGTCTACATTTTATTATTTATTAACCGTAGAATGTTACTGGTATCAACGTCTAAAGGGACAAAGGATTAGTTCCTTATGTCAGCAGAAAGTATTACGTTTTCATCACTCCATCCTGGACTGGACTATCGCCATGCCGGTTATCTTTCAAAGTACTTCACCAAATTTTATTGAAGTAATCAATTTTTATAAATTATGTGATGATATCGTTACCATGTCAACCAAAATAATAATGCTTCGTTAGGAAACAATGCGTGTGGGGTTGTTTGCACACAATTTGGCGCTCAACCAGTAAATAGGACGTAACAACGGCAATAGCCAATCACAATGAATGCGCGATGCACCCAACGGCCTCGTCTTAATTTGAAATGACACCTCAATGGTTGTAAGCTGAACGAACCCTACTCCAATTGATAAAGTGTTAAATTATTTGATGCAGTGCACCATTGAGATGGAAGGTTTTATAATAGCTTAGTTTGTATTGCGTAGCAAATATACTACGGAGCGTCAGATAGGGAGAGTAAAATATTTTATACAATACTTTTCATAAGTTATCTGTTGGTTGTGTATGTAAATCACTAAGTACTGTATAAAAAAATATGACACATAATATCTAAAATATAGCAGGCCGTGTATTATAGATGTTGCAATTAATGTTGCCGTGTATTATAGTTACTGTGTAAAATATCGTTTGGTTTGGATGCTTCAAATCTTGATTTTAAGTCCGACTAAGTAATTGCCTTTAAAATAACATGTAAATTATACCCAAAGTTATAGTATACATAAGTTTCATAGCTTTTATACACTACGTTATATATATAAAAATATTGTAATGTTGCACGACCACATAGCGTGCAATGCTTACTTGAGTTGCCATAGGATAGTATAAAGTTTGTTGGACGTAAATTATGCAAATTCATCGGGAATGTGACTCCCGCAGTAGAAATTATGCTCTACAAGTAGATAAACTCACGTGCAATTATCCGTATGCTCGTGATATTTGGGAAACAGGCGGCTCTAACAATTAAATTAATAGAGGGTCTCAAAATTCCGTTGTTAGGTAGTTGAAAGCATTTCCTTGCTAATATTCCGTTGCAATAACATAGGTTTGGCTTCGGATCGAGTATGTGTATAAAATATTTAGATAGCGGAATTGTTGAGGTTTTCTCTAGACTAGGGGTAGTCCGGTGGTTGAAATTCGACTGTAATTCATCTGTGTATATAAATATGAATTCATATTTGTATGTATGACATACATACATAAACTCACGCCTTTTTCCCAGAAGGGGTAGGCAGAGGTGCTACATGGACACTCACATTTTGCTTTATGTATTGCGTCCTACAATGTGATAGAGGGCGAGCGAATCGCCATATCGGGCATAAATTCTTCTGACTCCGGACTAATATAGAATAGAAAAATCCAATATCACTTTGACCGAACCGGGACTGGAATCTGAGACCTCAGCGTTGTAATCATAGTACAGCTATGCGGTTGATATTAATGTAAGAAAAGTATGTATATGTAAATGTATGAAAACTAAGAATTGTATACAATCCTAGGAAATGTTTACAATTCCGAGCATGTTTAGGAAATGTATTAAATAACGAATTGAAGATGCTGTAAAACAAAAAAAATATTTGTACTGTATCAGCCCATATACGTCCCACTGCAGGGCACAAGCCTCCTCTACAATCGAGAGTACGATTGAGAGGGGTTAGGCCAAATAGTCCACCACGCCGGCCTAGTGCGGGTTGGCTGTCCTAGTAAATGTATATATATATATATATATATATATATTTCCTACAATATATAAAATATGAATGCTTCTGTCAATAATGTAAAAATATTCAGTAGTAAGCTGAGAATGATAATACCCGACCGCAACGAAACAATCGTTGGTTAGGTTAGTTAAAATCGATGTTCTTATAAAGATTTTAGTATGTATTTTTTAATTTCATCCACTTTTGTTCTTGTATAATTTATCTCAGTCCTTCCCTTGTCTAGACCTCTGTATACGTTACCGTGCGTTCAATCAAAGACAGACCATCCTACAATGGTTGTCACCTCACGAATATTTAATTAATTTAATGAATATCCAGTCCACATTTTAGTGAAATATTAATTTTCTGCACTACTTTATAGTACATATAATCTAGTATTGTGCGAAATATGATGCATCTTCGTCGGCGCAAATTTCGTAAAACCGCGTACAAAATTTTCCTTTACGTATTAATACATAGAGATAACAATACTTAATACAAATAAAACATTATGAACACATTGCCTACAGAGTGGACGAACCTGACACAGTCGCGGGTATCAACAAGTGTAAATAAAACCAGTACTGACCGCTTCCAGAATAATTCCTAGTCTTAGTAATTCCCTTGTTCGCAGATTCTCACGTAGCATTTACCGAGATTTGTGCTTCAACGATTGCATTTTATACTGTTATCGGGATTGTAAATTTTCGAGGAAATCCTTAAATATCGGCAAATCTCAATTCGCTTGATCAATTTATTTATTTATATAGCTGACGTTGTACTTAAGACGTGGCTGGACACTCAAGATTTTTGGTGCCCAGCTTTCTGGAGAAAAAGTTCGAAACTTCCATTCTTTGCCTTCCCATCATCATCATTGAAGCAAATCGGTTCGTGCGAATCGGTGGCAAATTACCGGCGTTGGTTTCCGGAGCTCCCCTAGTAGTTCGCAGAAAAAGTAGGGGAGATGGAATTATGTAATCCGCGCGCACACGGGTATCTTTAGAGGTCACATGTTTGTGATCTCAAACCAACGATCTGCTACTTGTCTATCGGGACTTCGGCAAGTTCCCAACTTAACTACAAGAAATAAGAAATATTTCATTTGGTGTAGTTTACGTAACCTAGACGAAAAAAGTACTTTATTTTGTTTTAGGTCGTCTCTATTGAAGTTTGTTGAGTGTAAAAGATAATATTGGCAGGCAACACCGAGTGTTGGTTCTCGATGCCTTCCTACGCTGTCGATCAGGGCAGATACGAAGTTGCATGTGCACGTGTCAACTACGAAAATTTATTTTCAGTAGATTTTATTAAATATGACATACATCGTACAAGTATGATACTCTTTTTAACGTAATATTTCTTTTAATTCGTCAGTGATCGTATGTGGTAATTAAATATACAGGGTATATCAAGACCGCGACCGAAAACGAAGCGCGGTGGTAGTATTAGTGATATCAAACACAAAGCAAGTAAAAATTTCACAAAAAATGTCGTCAATATTTTTTTGTAATTTTTTACTTATCGTCGTATTTGAGTGATAAATACATAGTTTTTCTAAAATTATGACGTACACCGCTTTATTTTTAAACACGCAATGGTACGTAAGGGTTTTAATTACTATTTTTGCAAAAACTAGGTTTTTACCCCCATAAGCGGTGATTTTTAAAAAATTAAAAAAAAACCGTCACTGCTTTTGCAAAATTTTTAGTTGCATTGTGTCTGTAACCGCTAAAACTACCACCTGGCTTCGTTTTCGGTCGCGGTCTTGACATACCCTGTATATTCTATTAAGATGTACGGGACAAAAATAATTTTATACAATTCGTTTAAAAATTTCAATGTAGGTAATTACAGATATAAAACACGGTGAAATGCGCATTTGGTGTTTAGTATCTACATACAAATGCTCACTGTCGGCAATACGTTCTGCAGTTTGCTTATAAAGGGGCTTCCAATAGGGACTTTCGAACTTTTACAGTAGCTAGATAGCGCCCATATTTTGAAGTTACATGTTTCCAATTGGTTATCATTTATTCAGTATGTTATGCCGTATATCACCGTAGACAGATAAAGCGTTCAACAACACGTGCAAATGCTTAGCTGTTTTATTGTTTTATAATAAAAAATAATTTAAAAAGTTAAACTGAGTTGAAAATTGTAGTAAAGCACGAAAATAAAATTAATCTTTTACTACAGGTAACAGGAAAAATTGTATTTTGCTTAAAATGATCACTTTCCTTTACTTTGCCATATGTCATTACTTCCCAGTTTGATCCTTATTACTTAATAGCAATATTATCGAAATAATAATAATAATACAGCATGTGGTTTTTTTTCAAATCATCGGGTTCGATTCCTTACTACGAATATTGCTATTTCAAAAATCCAAGTCTCCACTTTTAGTTTTAATCAAAATCAGCCTCGTGTCTCTTTAGAGCATTTTTTGCTATTCCTCATAGTTACAGATTTAGCCGACCAAGACCTACTAAAAAAATCAACCTGTATAATATAGTTTTTAATTATGATGTATGTAGGATACATAGATTTCTAAGTAAAATATAAATACACCCAATAGTCACATGTATAGTCCTGGCTCCACAATTAGATCTAGTTTAGTGTCGTGGGTATCTACTAACTGCGAGAGACTTTCGGTCTCACTCACACCCGAAACAAATATTTGTGTACCACATTAATGTTTATCTGGTTGCGAGGATAGAGCCCGCGGCGTTTTGTTTTATAGCTGGTGTCACCAACTGTGCCGTGGGGTCTGACAAAACTTTGAAGTCTGTGGTATGTGTGCTAGGTATTTACCCAACCTGGCTGTCGGTTAAAGAATACGTGAATGAAACATTTATACGTTTTATTTTTATTATTTGCTTTTGGGAAAGAAAAATATGATTTATCTTAAAATGATCAGTGTAGATTGATGTCAAGTCAGTAAAATGCTTCCACGACATTAATAATATATGTAAATACGTAGGTACGTATTTAAATATTATATTAGTTAATATTTATAAAAACCTGGACAGACGACCCGGTTAAGTCGCAGGAAGTCGCTGGATTCAGGCCGCTTCCATCAGGTCTATTTGGCAATGATTAAGGCCAATACGTTTGACCATCGTGTGGAGAAGATGTTGGTCTACGCCTTGGCGCGAGATGGATGGTCTAGGTTTTTCAACACTGGCCAAACCTAGCTGCGCATTCGCACATTATCCACATCATTGGTACAAACATAATATATTGGCCCCCGCGAAGAGGAGCCACTACATAAACTTCACAATTTAAATGTCAATTACTTTGACATTCGATAACGGGTATTTTTATTTATTGGCGGGCTTTTGCACTTTTGTTACATAAAGGAATAATATTATGGACAACCATTCGTACCAACAACGAACAAATTAATTTAAAAATTAAACTTTGTGTCCATTAACGACAAAAAATACGCACACAGATTGAATTATGGGAAATGTCGCACTCGATTAGATGATAACAATATTGATATTCTTGTTTTTTTTTTCGTAACCTGGCTGTTTAAACATTCAATCTTTTTCAACGTGCATATTCCCTCTACAAATATGAACTATGAAATGAAAACTGTTCTGTTTGTTTTGCAGTACTACACTACTCACAAAAATTAAAGATATTTGTTTTGATCATTTTTTTTGGTGTTTTTTGGGAGACTGTAGAACTTCGGAAACTAAAAGTTGAAAGCTTGAAATGTCTATTTTTCAGATCTGTGCTCTGTTTCTCGATTGCACGCTTGGTTGATAAGCTATCGTAGGAAAACAAACTAGAAAAAAAAAAATCCAAACTTTTTCTCGTTTTTGACACCGTGCATTTACATGGGTAGTATTTTTTTGGTGATATCATTATAAAATTCCCGTAGATAACTTAATTGCCTTTAATTTGATACACCAGAAACCTTTGTGGCATGATTTGGAGCTGACTTATGGTGAATCAAAGTAAAAATGGCCTATCCCACTTAGACATTGGATTACTCCATCAATATCAATAATGGGGAAAACAATATTAAAAGTACAATATTTTAGTAACTTCAAAACATACTCTATAAGATGGTATTAAAGTCTTATGATAAAAAACAGTATTTCTGAGTAAATTTGTTGACTGACAAAAAGGCGAAATAACGATTATTTAAGGATATTCGGTAAACACTGCATATCTTTGGATAAAAGAGACAAACGAAGGATATCGTCGGTAACTTTTCAACCTTAAAGTATTCTAAACACACAAGAAAATTTCAAACTGCTCAGATTTGTTTATCTTAGTGTTCGGAAGGTTTGAACTTATTGTATTCGTCAAAATTGTCGTAATAAGCATCTTTCACATGTTATCGATTTTTGTAACTTCAGAATGCTTTTTTTGGTGATTATCGATATTCTTTTAATCAAATCCGTTTTTCAAACGTTTTCACTATTCTCCCTAATTGTAAAAAACATAATGGCACTGTTGGCATGGCATGACATGAACTTCCGATATAGACGAGGCCCGTGCTCTGCAGTGGGGCGTAGATAATATACATAATATGTCATAATAATAATAATAATCCAGGACCAAGTTATCGAAACCAGGAACTACCAGAAATATATAATTAAAAGCTTAAATTCCGATATATGCAGAAAATGTAACAGTGCACCCGAGACCATCCAACATATAACAGGCGCCTGCAAAGCAATAGTACAGACCGACTATAAACATCGACATGACCAAGTTGCAAATATTATCCACCAAAAACTAACTCAGAAATATAAACTAATATCAAGCCATTATACTCGTAATAAGGTTCTAAGGGACCTTTTTATAAATATATACCTGAAATAGTACTAGAAAATGCCACCCATAAACTTTATTAACAATATTAACAGACAAAACAGTACACTATAATAGTATCAGATATCACTTTAATAGACAAAAAAGTAAAACAGTTCTTATCATAGATGTAGCCATACCCAATAGTCATAATGTACAGAATACAATATTCGAGAAGCTGTCAAAATACGTAGACTTAAAAGAAGAAATAGCCCGAATGTGGAAATTGCAGCAGGTGTCAATAGTTCCAATCGTGCTTTCTACTACCGGCATCGTACCTAAACACTAACACAAAGAAATAGAAATATTAGATCTCCCATCCAACATTTACCGTACATTACAAAAAGCTGTTATCCTAAATACTTGCAGGATAGTGCGCAAATTTTTAAAGACGGACAGACTGACATAAATCACAGTAACCAAGTATTGGGGCAATAATTAATAATGCACACTTGTTCCAGGCCCGTGTGTATTAATTTTATCCAGCTGACGGAGCTGAGTCCTTTCAAGATGAATAAAATAATAATAATAATAATACACCCAACAGTCAAATACATAGTCCTGACCCCACACTAAGATCGAGTCTTGTGCCGTGGGTATCAGAAACTACGAGAAACTTTGGTATCACAAACACCCAGACCGGAAACAAATACATGTGGATTACAAATATCGGCCGCGGCCTCTCGTTTCACAGGCGGCGTCTAACCAACTGCGCCACGGAGGCTGTCATGTACATTGGGTGTGCGTATACGAGATTTCATAATTTCGAGATAAAGAACCAAAAGCTAGCCTTGAAATTACGGTATTCAGTACCATCGACACTTAGCGATCATCACGTGGCGTCGTCATAATCGGTACTACAGCTAGATTTAAATAAATTGTAGAATATGAAAACATATGTACTCATGATTTCGACTTTGTGAACACAAAAGCAACCAAAGTAAACTTCTGTATAAAGGAAAGCCATCGTGAGGGGTTCAATTGTATTATTTGCACCTCTACTCTACTTACATAGAGCGTTTCATTTTTAACGTTTAAAATTAAATAGCCATTAGCAACATTAAATATCTATCATAATTGCCGTATTATTAAGAATATTTTGCAATTGTAAAATTCCGACTATTACTCATGCCTTTATTCTAAACATATTTTTTAATAGATTTTTCACATATTAAAATATTATAAAGCTTGAAATGTCTCTTTTTCAGATCTGCGCTCTATTTCTTTATCGCATCTTGGTTTATAAGTAATCGAAGGAAAACCAACGAGAAAGAAATCCAATCTTTTACTCGTCTTCGAATCCGTGCATTAACGCCATTATGTTTTTTTATGATATTATTATTGACAAGGGCTTCCCTTGTACATCATTTAATTCCTTTTAATTTGATTTGATATACTAGAGAGCAGCTCCGTAGCATGATTTGGAGCTGACTTATGGTTAATCAAAGTAAAAGAGGCCTTTCCAACTTTGACACTCAATTACTCCAGAAATATGGACCAAGCGGGAAAAAATCGGGTTTTGTAAACTTCAAAACATATTCTATAAGATGTTATTAAAGTCTTATGATGAAAAACTGTATTTCTGAGTGAAATTGTTAAATGAAGCAAAAGGTATAAAACGGTTATTTAAGGATATTCGGAAAACATAGCATATCATTGGATAAAATAGACAAAGGAAGAAAATACTCGGTAGCTTTCAACCTTAGAGTATTCTGAAGACACCCTAAAAATTTGACACTGCTATGATTTGATTATCTTAGTCTTCGAAACGTTTAAATTTACAGTATTCCCCAAAAAAACCATCGTATGGTCAATTTTCAACTGTTTCGTTATTTTTTCTTGTTCAGAATGTTTTTTTTTTTAAGTTATTACCCATATTCTTTTAATCAAGTACTGTTTCTCAAACACATTCACCAAAATCTAATATTGTAAATATATATACCTATCTTGGCCCTAAAATCACGTAGTTTTCAATAGTGTACAGAATAAAACTTACTATTTGTTTTATGAAAGTTAGCAATCGGCACAATGGAACGGCACAATCGCAATCGGTCTTTAATATTTCCTCAAAATGTACACTACATTAAACTAAGTGTTTTTAGGGTCAGTATATTTTTTGACAATTACAAAGTATGATAAATTTGTTTAAAAGAAAGTATTTGAATAAAAGAATATGGGTAATTACTGAAAAATCTAAATTTTGAACCAAAAATGAATATGAAGTGAAAATTGTTCATTACGATGGTTTTTGGCGAATACAGTAAGTAAAAACGTTTCAAACAATGAGACAATTGAATCGTAACAGTTTGAATTTTTTAGGGCTTCTTCAGTACAATTCAAGGTTAAAAAGTTACCGACGTTATTCTTCAATATCCTTAAATATCCTTAAACAAGCGTATTTTTAGCTTTTCTTTAGCCAACAATTTCACAATATGTTTTGAAGTTTACAAAAAGCCATTTTTTTCTGCTTGATCAATAATGGAGTAATTCATTGTCAACGTTGAAAAGTTCATTTTTACTTTGATTTACCATAGGTCAGCTCCAAATAATGTTACGGAGCTCTCTAGTATATCAAATTAAAAATATAATTAAACAATCTACAAGAGCTTTATGATGAAATCAACAAAAAAACGTCACCCAAGTAAATGCACGGTGTCAAAGACGACTAAAAGTTTTGATACTTTTTCACCTTGGGTTACTACGATTGCTTTTTAACCAGACAGGTCAGGCATTAAAAATATTTGATGTGATACAAGTGTTGACATATGTTGCCTTCGCATTCGTCATCAAATCCTTGGTTTATCAAACGAATTGAATTGGGGCATCAGTATGTAGTATTTGAGAAGTTTTCGTAACTGCTAACTATTATCCGGGAAATTTCTGGATGATGTTTATATAATACATGATATATTTCATAAGTGCTTCAAACGTGTACTGCTCTTGTTTTTGTATTCTACTCTTGAGTGAGCTGATAGGGATCAGCACAGAAGTACCTGGCTACGATTACCATGTGGAAAAAATATTCATAAGTTTCACGATTTGCCTAACAAAGACTGTTGAAGACTTGAGACCGCCACACTGCATTCGTTTAGGAATGTAATACACGCTATTTATAATTATTTTATTTGCATTTCTAGTAGTGATGAATAACCTATTCAGTGATCTCTATTACAGGTAAATCATTTTGTACGTATGCTCTTTTATAGAGTTAATTAACACAGCTTTAATTTATATTATTAATTTACAATAATAAAATTGTTTCATTACAAATAATAGTAGTATAAAAAACACAATATTCATTACCTTAAATAAATAAATAAATAAATAAACCAAAATTTATATTCATATAAATGTAAATATCTTACCCGCATTCATTAAATTCACATTTAAAAAAAAAATATTAGTCTAATATTACGAGTATGACCAGGGCAAAAATCGCGTATGTTTTGAATACCTACAATTTTCTGAAGATTAAGAGCGTTGACCACACCAGCTTTTTCATTGTGCAATATGGTAAGATAAGACAAGGTGGACGGCCGACCTAATGAGGGTTGTGGGAAGTTGCTGGATGCAGGCCGCTTCCAACAAATCGCTCTGGAAATTGTTAGGTGAGGCCTCTGTTCAGTAGTGGACTTTTTATGGTTGAAGATGATAGTATAATACAGAGCATCATTTATATTATGATATTAAGTCATACTTTTTAAACGCAGATGAAGTGCACTAATTATTCCAATAGAAAGCTGGTAGATAAGAAAATGCTATCAAACATATGATGGTCACGATGGCGTTGATTTAGTGACGCGGTTGTTGAGCTTCGTGTACCGCCCTAGAGGCCTCGAAGAGGTTGCGGGCGGCACGCGACGCGGGAGATTTCATGACATGTGGTATTTCAGGTGTTATCGGTTGCTATGAGCCAGGAGCAGCCCCAGGGCGGCAGTGAATACGCGCGCCCGCTGTGAAGTGTTTCGTAGCGGTAATTTGCGTATTGGCTACAGCGAGGAGAAGGCGCCACGTGTGGGCCTGCGTACACCCGGGGGCGGGCGCTTTGCGCCGCCCCTCAACAGCATAATATGTAAGTGCATTGTACACAGAGCGCATTCGTCCGCCTGTCGTCGCGGTGATTGAGACTCCGCTCTTCTATTTTACCTGCCACTGCGATTGCATTATTGACGTACCGGCAGATCCGGCGGACGCGCGGCGCGAGTCGGTCGTTGCGTTGAAAATGCGCACCGAGTTGCTCGCATTTCTCGCGATACAAACTGTTACCATACTTGTATTTTTGGTGCGAGCCGTAAAGATTTCTTTCTTTTCAATTTAATACGTGCGGAAATAATTTCCGGTGATGGAATAAAATTTAAAATATGAAATCTTTAACCTTTGACATTTGACTATTCTGATGCACAAATCTGTAGTGTGTATATACTCTAAAGTGATTTTAAATAAACATCAAAATGTGCTACTTGGACGTGCTATTTCAACGGCCGACAATTACGAGGTTTAGCATTTTTATTATTTAAACATTTCGTTGTAGTCACTTGCTCACCAAAGTGCCGCGCGATTGTATTTTACCTGTTGCGTTGTTTGTGTCTTTACATTCAAGTTCAGTTTATATTATTTGTTTTATGTTATATGTTATAGTAAAGTGTATATTTGCATGATTTTATTTTATTTTAAGTTATTTTTCTGCAATGTTATAAGTGTGTAAAGCGAATGCTTCTTTAGCGAACATTTTCAAACTTAACCTATAAAGTACTAGTAATGTTACTTATCAAAATAAGCTAGCGAAAATATTCGCCACGAAATTCATAACAAACTTCTTTTGAGGTCACCAATACTATATTGAAACAGCCTATTTTATTATTCAAATATTATTTTAAATTAATGTTAGATTATATTTCGTAATTTCATCGTTAGTTCTGAATATTGTATATAAAATTCTCTGTACGTAACTAACACAAAGTATGATAATATTATAAAAACGCTTTCCTGAAAAACATAAGTGTACGCAGTTGTTTTTCCTTGGAAGGCCTAACTACGTGTATATTGTATAGGTGCGCGTCTGTAGGTAGAAGGTAACATTCAACGCGACCTTTTCTCGCTCTATACTTTTTCTCCCGGTCGGGAATTATGACGCAAACCGTCGCTAGGCAACGGAGCTCTCACGACGAGATAAATAAACGAATGTGTTCAAAACAACGACGAAGACGTAATTAAGCTCTGTAATATTTTTTCTTACGAATTTGTCACTGGGAAAGTCGGTGTGTGGTCAATTAGTGCGTCGTTTGATGGCAGAGAAATAGGTCGAATGGGAAGGGGGGTGGTGCACAGGGCGCGGGAACGGGTGCCGGAGCCCAGGGAGGGCGTGGGCGGTCAAGCCACCCACCACCCCTTGCTGTTGCGTTCTCGGCAAATCCGGTCGCAATCTGTCTACCCTTTTAAATGTAACCTTTCTTCGTGTATCATTTTAAAAGCGTTGATAACATTTTATACCAATGTTTTTTTCATAGTATTATAGTACCTAGCGTCAGCATTTATTGTTTCGATTAAGGTTTCATATTCATATTGTTTAGGGGTTTGTTCGTTACACATGTCTATAAGATTCTCTTTAAAATATTGTATATGATGAAATACGAGTTTTGATTTAGTCAAAATTTTTATAAAGATGGTCAAACTAAAGGCCCAACCGGTAGATACCTCCAGGACAGCCCTTCGTCTGTTGAACATGCGTTTGGTGAATTAATTGATTTAGCGCATAAAATGACTTCCCCAAACTATATTTAAAATTCACCATACATTTATGCATGTGGCGGACGAGGTCACTGTAAAACGGTGTTTTATTTTGTTTAGATACCCGCCTGATGGTTTATTGACATCGGCACAAAGTAAGCATGATGTAGAGTGGCAACCCGACATCATTGCTCCCGACCCGATCGTGTCAGATGACTATTTAGATGTCTTTTCACCGAATCATCAGTTCCTGCTGACCAAGTGAGTGTCTTGGAACATAAGTTTTCCAAGTTCATTCCTTATGCATTATGTATGTATGTATGTACATAGATATTTCACACTCATCTCCATTCCTTGTGAGTGAAATAAGATGAATCATCATTGTTAACATTTTTTGGGATTACATCTTACTTCACTCATTTGTGCGGTGTCCCAATGATCACCTCTCAATATTTTCTGCGATATATATTTTATAATTTATATAATATGAAACTAAATGAAACTAAAAAAAAAATGTTTATTTTTTTCAGCCTGGTCGATAGTACAAGAAATCCGATCTCATTTGCACAAATTCGTTCAAGATATAAAACTGCCGTTGTTTTAGGGCATTTAGGTATACATTTTGCAGTTAGCAAGTTTCCATTTTAATCTAAGTCAATTGGGAAGGTCATTTTATTTTCTACGAAGTAAATTAAATAAATTATGATTCCTTAAATTATGTTATATGCAAATAGCGTGGCGGGTTCAATGTGGTTAGGTTGTAATGGTAGTGTCGAGCGGAGCCGATTTGGTGGATGGTACTTGTTTAGTATTTGCTATTTTCGGTCATAATAGTTGAGTTAGAATTTGAAAAATTCTTAATCTGTGTCTCAGAAGAATTATAGTTTGTGTTGAACGATGAATACACCTGATGCGTTGAGGAGTCACAATTCTTTTGATTATATAAATAATTAATACGTTGCCATGATATCTGTTTAAAGTAACATTTGTAAATACTACATAATTTCGTATAATATGAATAGTTAATGCAGCTTACGAATAGACGATACTTCTCATTGGGCGTTTACATTTTGTTACACGAAGCCCTCGCTTATTGTTTTGAAGTTTGCAGTACATTTAAACTTTAATCGTGTATGTGCACATTGTTAACGGTGTAAAAAGTTGATCCAAGAGGAATCAAAATAATTAATATAAATTCTGTATTGTCCTATAAACAAAGAAACAATGTACTCTTACAATATTTATATCAAAGCAAATTTTTCATTGTAGATACATGATTCAAGTTTTTATGTTAGGGAGTAGTCTGCTCGCGTATTTTCGTTTGTATTATTATTCAAGAGTAGCAAAATCGCGTTTGTAGTGTTTTGATATACATATTTGATAAATTTATCAATTCATCGTTAATTTTCTTATTACGTATTTAATGACAGCATATTTTGATTTAGTGTACTAATCTAATAACGCATTACAAGAAACGTAGTAGCATTTTTAAAGTACATTAGAGATAATATATGCATGAGGTCTAGTAATAAAACACTAGCTTTAAAATAGACATATTTTTGTATAGATAAAAAAGCTTATACATTGTTTTATAACTATTTTATATAAATTAAATCATAGGGGTCCGCAGTTCGCGGTTCACGCGTTATTAAAAAAATTCTAGATGGATTCTATAAATATTTTTAATACCAATATCCATTCAATATGAACTTTTATGGAACTATAATTTTTCATAAGTGCACTGCTAACGCGTCTTTTATCACCTTATAAATAAAACGTATTAATATATAATGTATTAATACGATGACAATCAACTATGCAGACAACAGGCATCGGCTTGTTTTTATTTACATTTATTCGAAATAATTTATGCCTATAGCAAAATATTAAAAAAGAATATAAATTCGCGCAGACTATTGTGTGAACTTCCTTAGCCTACTCTCAATGGATCTGAAACAGATAATTTGTATTATCTTTTATCCTCTGGTTGTAAGGAGCATCGATAGTGAGGTTGTGATCTTAGCACGCAATATACCAGGACAGATTTTGTTGTGCATAAATGTGATACGCAGGAGATAACATTCATAACCGAGTCTTGCACCACACATACCTATTATTATGTACGGTATGTAGAGGCGACCTCAGTTTAAATTCAGGAATTTGATTATAATATGTAAGATGATGTACGCAAATCGGATTAAATAATTGTTACGACCAAGGTACAAACGTGCGTACTGTTTTTAAATTATAATGGACCAAAATGATAGGCACTGATGAATTTTATAAGTTATGACCAATTCTCTTATTTTTTGCTTTGGCTTAATGCATTTTGTTAATGTAGCTTTTATTGTTAGTGTATGTGTTCGGCTTGTGTTTCTGTGATAGTTATAGCTGCTTTAGGTGTAGTATTTATAAATTATTCGCTAAAGTTTTTTTTATTAAAATAAATCGTCATTATTATTAAGACAGCTTCGCGCTTGACTGAGTTGTATTTTTACGTAGTCTTTCCAGTAGCATTACGAATTCATTTAGGAACTCCCAGAAACTTCATATTTTAAGTATATACAAAACTTAGGGCTAGATAATAATAATATAATAAGGACAACGGCTATTTCTAAGACTTATATAGTAATATGCAGACGCAGCAATGGAATCAAGTTGAAAATATGTGTACTTATATGTAAGAACATTAAGAGTTTTACTGCGAGAAAAGTGGCCGAACAAGTTTTCAAATGTATCGATTCTTTCCAATTTTTGTTTGGTTTACGACAGTTTTTTTAGCCTATGGTTGCTGAAAATATATTAGTACTTATGTGCCCCTAGCAGGAACATTTTGAAGTATCGTATAGTAATAGTATCGTGACAAGAATTACTTTACTATTACGAGTACTACTCGATATCTAAATTTGGCGGCAGGATGAACCGTTTAACCATACTCTTGTGAACTCAATACTATTACGATACGATAGTCACAGATAACCTATGGCAATGAACGAATATTATTGAATGATTCGTGCGGAATTGTCATTCACCGTGTTTGTAAAAAAATATTATTATCATAAAATAACAACAAGCATATAGCATGCCTTAAAGTCACGTTAAAGATTATGAAAAATAAAGCAAAGAAATATTTATTATAATTGATCTCCAATCTTCGATCAAATATATAGAAGTCTCCAATATATAAAAATCATTTCAAGCAATTATGCATTTAGATTTCCGAACGTAGCCATATCTTTTTTGACAATTGTCATAATAACTACACAGATATATACGGATGCCACTCATCAACGAATGTAAAGAAATAAACTCATAAATAATAGGTAATAGATATAGACACGGACATTTGTTTAATATGATCCCTTTATCCCTTCAAGGTGGGAACTTTATAAATGTATTCGCTACAGTTTTGCTCGTTAACAGCCTCGGTAGCTTTCTTCACATAATATATCATTTCAATAACATAATATGAAGAACTAGCTAAGAACTGTTCTGTTTCATAAAATAAATAAGTAGGTACACAAAACATAAAACAGAAGTGCATAATCTGATTGTTTTTTTTTTTGGTATTTATTTTTAAAACTACAGTAAGTAGTCTTCTTATATCCTCATACTTGTTCCCAAGTTCGTTGCTCCGATTCCGAGAAGTCCTTAGTATAGGAAGTAACCTTCTTTTGGTAATGCCGCTGTAGAAAGAATCATAAATATTTGAAATAACACAATTGTAACATCATATTGAATCACATTGAATTACCTATATTTAGTGAAACACGGAGTAGATAATTATACAAAATAACAATAAGACGTCGAGGGCACTAAGTATGATCGTAATTAACACAATTTGCCGTAATTCGAAATAAATAAACCGCAAAAATAAACTCACGAGTTTTCTTACTGTAAAAAATCTCGTTGAGAATTTTTCGTATTTTTCGACAGCAAAACTATAGTAAATTAGCGATATTTTACGTCAAAAATTATTCCCGCTGCCACTTTTTATACATTTCTGAAGTAAAACTATTGTTAAACTACTCACTAACTATACAATACTATCGTAAACGTTTCCCGCTGTCATATTTTAGTTCCAAATACGCTCACAATGGCGCTGTTCAAATTCCCATACAAAATTGTACTATTATTTTTTCTATCACGATTACCATACGATAGTGCAAAATAGTTCCTGCTAGGGGCACTGTTATTAGGCCTTTTCATATATATATAAAAGAGGACAGACTGACTGACTGACGTATCAACGCACAGCCGAAAGTACTGAAGCTAGGAACGTGAAATTTTATACAGGAGTTCCTATTGTGAATAAGTAAAATTTTAAACAGCGTTTCCTATTGACTGCCTCGGTGGCGTAGTTGTACTACGGTACGACTACAAAGCTGAGGTCTCTGGTTCGAATCCCGGGTCGGGCAAAGTGATATTGAGTTTTTCTATTCATTATCAGCTCGGAGTCAGGAATTTGTGCCCGATACGGCGATAGGCTCGCCCCCTATCACACCATAGGACGGAACATACAAGGCGACAGGGACCGAAAACCGCTATACATTACGGTACCGGTATCGACGAATTTCGGTTACCTTTCTGATTTAGGTAACTGTTATGACGATAACCAATACAAATTATAAAGGTTACCCTTAAATAAGATTACCGATTTAATACCGGTATCCGGTAACGATGAGTTCATGATTCGTCGGCATGCGCCGGTACACACACATACAACACTGCCCGCTTTGACTTTTGCCGACGGCACGTGTAAAATAAATGTAGTGCTTATTTCGGTTACCGGTATGATACCGGTAAAATCGGACAAATGTAATAATAATTAGTGGATAAGGGTTACCTTTTAAAATACCGATTTTTTTTCGGTTGTAACCAAAAAATACCGGTATTTTCGGTACTGGTTTCGGTCCCTGCACGGCGAAATGTGGGTGTCCTGGTGGCGCCTCTGCCTACCCCTTCTGGGATAAAAACGTGAGTTTATGTATGTAAGTATGTATGGTTTCCTATTGTGACGTAGGGTAGCACTAAGAAAGTATTTTTGGAAATTTAACCCCTTAGCAGGGTAAAAAGGGTAAAATACTGTTGTATGGAAACCGCAACCGTTTCCATTGTCAATCTTTGCAATTGAGTTAGTTAAAGACAAAAATGATTTCATACTTTGTTCGTCTAAAATTAACCCACAAAGGGTTAAAATAAGGGTTGAAGATTAGGTGACTTGTTGATTGCCAAATTAATGCACAGCTGAAACAACTGGTACACTCTCTCTCTCTCTCTCCAGCCACAGGAAGTCCACTGCTGAACATAGGCTTCTCCCATGCATAAACCTGTAACTGGTACTAGGAAAGTAAAATTTTATACAGGTGTTCCTATTGTGACCGAGGGTAGTAAGAAAGGATTGGAAATTCACCTCTTAAGGGGTAAAATAGATGAAATACTATTGTATGGAAAATCTAAACCGCTGAAGTTGCAGATATCAAACTTGGCACTTTAGTTACCTCATCTACTGACAAAAATAATTACATACTTTGAATTTTTACAATTAACCCTAAAGGGGTGAAAATAAGGGTTGAAATGTTGTATGCCAAAATCAAAACCGCTGAAGTTATTCGTGTGAAAACTTATGTTTTAGTTACTTATTACAAAAGAAAAGAAAAATATAGACTACCATTAATTTTGATGTTATTATAATGGAAATTTTAAAAATAACTAAAATAACTACAATAATTAAAATAATTCAAATAATAATATAGTTAATATTTTACATTTATTTTTGGCCAGCAGTGGGAATTAAAGGGCTGCTAATAATTAGTTTTGGAAAAGTACTATTTTAAGAGGATGAAATAAGGGATAAAATTTTATAAAATAAAATTATAATATAAAAAAAATATAATTTAGTTAATTACCACTAATGAGAAATAATGACATGCTTTTTGTACCTGAAGGGAAAAATAGGGGTCGAATTTTATAAACTGAGTTTCTTAACGCGATTAAGGGAAGGAGTAACAATTTACTACCAATGTATATATCATTATGAAGGGATAATATTTTATACTTATATGTATGAATTCGATCGAAGTTTAATTACTATTTTTCGTTTTTTATACTCCAAAACTTGAAATTCGTAGTCAGAATTGAACATTGAGGCCGCCATTTTAAACATTTTATTTATTAATCCGATTGGTCTCAGAATAGATATGTGCGGGACCCTTTGTTCGGATAATGTAAAATTTTTGTCAGAATTTTACATTTTGACCTACATTTTGAACTTTTATTACATTACCTTATATTATGTATACGTAGACTAAATCGCGGAAAATGCTTGTTTAAAATATACATAGATAATATTGATATTACATTGCATAATTTTATGTAGGTTTTTTCTTGTTAGGAACAACTGTTTACTCCAAGAACTATGGGTAGGTTCAGTGAATACCGCGCCTACCTCATGGAACTACTATCGAATTACACTACATACATATCGTTGGCCAACTGATAACAATGACTGTGAAGTAGTGGGTTCGATACCCTGATTGAATCATCGTTGTCAGTTGGAGATAATCTTAAGACTGCTGTACATTAGATAGCCAAATTAGAATTACTTGGATAAAAAATATTATAATCACCATATTACGTGGATATGTAGGTAATAAGTTCGTAAATATTTAAGTCGTTAGTGGATTTATATAACTTGAAGAAAGTTGTGTAATAGGTTATGTAGCTGAATAAAATAAGTAGCCATGTTTTGTTTATAAACATCGAGAATGGTGGCGCTATGAGGATTCTCGTATTCTTTATAGCGTCTATAGTCCTCAATTTAACTAGTTACTTATTTTATCAAAATTATAGGGTTGAATGTTATAACCCCACACTTATACGCGCAATAGGAACAAGATGATTCGGATAAGTGTCAATCTCCAATTGTTTATACGCACAATCCGTATATATGTATGTATGTATATGCAAATGATATTTCTATTTGCGTATTGTATTTATTAAAATTCTGTAAAGTGATTATGAAGTAGTGTTAAAGTTTAGGCTGTCCGTCATAAACCATGCTATATTGTTAAGAATCGATACTCGAAAACTCACCCAAAACATTCTATGCACGTACTTTGAAATGTTTGTGACGTAATATATTTTATTGCGGATATTATAAACTATTTACTTTCGACCCAACAATTGGGTTTGTAAAAAATGGAAACTTTCTAATTATTATTTTCATGTAATTGTTAGTTTTGCATAAGAATTACGTTTATTCTGTATGCTATTTCCAGATTTACCATATTGAGAATGGTGACCAATTTATATTCAATTTGCCTTATGACGGTCGAATACAAAGCCTGGTATATGTTTTTAGATTTAGTCTAGGTATTAAATTTATTTTTTTCTCCAAATTTAGGACAGAGGAACCAAACACGATGAGTACAGGAGAAAACGAACCATCGTCTAGTTTAAATGGAAGATTAAGACCTAGGAAGTGTACTTTTCCTAACTCTCAATCTAAAGCCGGGCGTAGGTTAGACGGCAAACCCACCCAGGAAAAAATAAAGAGGAGCGGACCTCTTTCTAAATCCTCTCCAAACAAACCGGATGATCTCCTTAACAACTCAGACTGTACTACCGCACCCCACCTTTGTTCCTATTGTGACAGAAAATTTGCATCTAAACAAACAATTTCTAAACATGTGCGTCGGTTTCATATGGCCTCTTTTCTTGGATGTTTGTTTTGCAATCACACTGAATCAGACGCCAACGAAATCTTACGACACATGGTGGATAATCACCCCAACCAATTCTTCGCATGTCTTGACTGTCATACAAGATTTGCCTCAACTGCTGAATTGGCAGAACACAAACTTAAGATTTGTGAAAAACAAAAACCAACATATCGCAGTAAGTTACGACAAAAATCGTCAATTGGTGTCAAGAAGATTTCAAAAAATCTGGGCCATGATGATAAAAATAATTTTCGTAACGAAGACAAGGAATATCCAGACGAACCCGACTTTAACGGCATTGTTATATCTTGTGAACTTAAACCATCGAAAGTTCACGATGCGGCAGATATTGAGGATAACATAACAACGAATTTGATTTTGCCGCCTAGCAAGAATTTAGGGAATAACACGGTACTGGAAAAAAATGCTGTAATAGTATTAGATGACATACAGTGGAACAAACGCATTCCCCCTAATTTCACATTTCACAATACTGACGCCGACCAAATACTGTCCAGACTGGGCGTTATTCACAGATCACCGAGGACTGGCGAATCTACAAGAAGAGACTGGTTCAAAACCAATGAGGATATAACTCAAAAGTTTGAAAAATGCTTTGACACTAGCTTCTATTCTAGAGTTGCAAGTAATGTCCAAGAAAATTTGACCAAGTATTTGGATGGTTCATTTAACTTCAATCCGGATCCTGATAACACCATTAAAACTCGGAAAGCTAAAAACAATGTTATGATAAATACCGCCGAAGGATTTCCGATTCTTTTGGCATTCGAGCAGTATTCTCGTAACGTATTTGACGGGTACATGCCTCGTGCTATTGCACCCAAACACAAATGGAAATGGGATAATGTAGAGACTGATAAAAGTCTTATGAATCCAGAGAGGATGAAACGAGATTCACATGCGAATAATTGCATTATAACTTTAGTGTCCAGTTTGGATATCTGGACACAATTGCGTATGAGACGCATGTTTGACGACAAATATAATAATACTTCGGTGGAAAAAAAGACTGAGAAAAAGAAAATTATAGCAAAAGAACTGAAAGAAATACTTGAAAGCAGGGAGATACCAACTACATCTACATCTCAAGTTACCATCTTCACGAACACTCCAGAGCCGTCAACAAGCTCCTATGACTTTCCGGCCTCTTTGGGTCTAAAACCTTCTTCGCCAAAATATGACCTACAACCCGCCGTGTTAAGCGGGGAGTGGGTACGGCCACGATGCTACGTTTGCTGCGCTTGCGGTGCTCAAACGCGAGACGCACGTGCACTTTCTTCTCACATGTCTACTCAGCACCCAAACTCGCAAGTTCAGCATTATGAAATTGTCGGTGAATCGCTTTTAAACGCCGACATTTTAAAGCATTTATATATCCCGCCCAGTCAGATGTGCAATAGAACACGTCCCCTGCGTGGGATTAGAGAGTGTACAAAATGCAAAAAATCTATCAGCTTAGAAGATTTACACCAGCATATGCTGGATTGTGCCGGAGATACACCTATGGTACGCAGAAAATGTAGACATCGTCCATTTGGAGTCCGTAGGCGCCGACCGAGATTACCCGACAATACTATTCGCAAGAAAATACGCAAAGATATTCGCAACAGACAAAGACAAAAGAGTCATATTAGATCAAGGCCAAGACCCAAGATTAAATCGGAGGTGGGAGACGGTAAGTCATGCTTAATATCAGTTGCAGAACTAACAACATTTTTAATTATTCGAATAGTATCTGAAGAGGATTAATTACTTATGTTGAATGTCAATAGGACAAACAACATGGATATATAATGCCGGCTTAAAGTTTGAGATCAGCTTAAATGGCAGAAGTAAAACCAAAACCAAATCAAAATTTATCTCTTATTAACAAACTATACTACCCTCTTTAAGTTGCCACTTATTTTTATTATTATTAACTTTTCTCTAGATTTATAATTTTAGATTATTCTACTCCTGTCTAAAATCTGTATTTCTGTTTTTATTTTAAGGTTAATATTTATGAATATTTTGTACTGTTTCTTTTCGTTAAAACTGTCTTCGACAAATCAATGAGAGCAGTGGTTCGCCCGGTTGACATGTATCAAATGCGTATTAACATTAAAATACATTTATATTCTACATCTTAATATAATTTATTTAAGTTTCTTTTTCTTTAAAAATAACCCCTAATTACATAAGAGAATACTTTAAAGCTGATAAATTATCCAAGATATCCGGAGCCACCTTCATCGTGGCACCGCAGATGGTATGCAGTCGACATCAAAACTACAGCATGTTCGAGCTTCAAACTAAATTGTGCATGCCGACGTCATCAAAACATCGTGTCAAGAAAAACGAAAATTTGATCGTTTGAACAATCAATGCAATGTTCCGGGTATGACTACTGTATTCAACATTTTTATAATATAATCAGTACTCAAATGAGTGCGACCAAAGAATGCCAAATAAACGGTCATTGTGATTGCTTATCACCGGAAAGCAAGAACTTTAAGTTCAGTTATATTTGATTGGTGGAGAAGTGCCTAACCTAAAATTCGTTTTTGTGCAATAACTTGACTATTGCAGAGGATAGTGTTAGTTTTTTTGTTGTACATTATATGGTATAATCCAAAAGAACATATCTAGGCTGTCTTATCACTAACATTGCAGCTGTCATTGGCAGTTTGAATTGGCCTGGTGGAGTTATTTTAGTTTTATAAATTTTAGGACCGATATAAATTCAATGCTTTCGTTTGATTTAAATTGTCATAGAAATTATTTGTTTAAATTAAGAGCACAAAGTAACGTCGGCCGGGGTTAAGTAAAAATGCTAAGTTCTCTTATTGATGTTCAAAGCATGCAGTAATTTGGAAGAAATTAAGTTAGTGGAAGAAATTTAATTAATTTTGTTGCGCTTGAGTATTCATAAGTATTATACCAAGCGAAGTAGAAGGTAAAAGGAATAAAAAAATGCAAGTACAATTTTGAATAAATTTGAATAAAAGTGTAGCGGGACCCATTCTTATTTAAGTATTATACCAGCAATATTTTAGAATAGTAACTACAATAGTTTCAGGAGCGCAGAATGTTTTTTTATAAAATTATAAGAACACGTCCTGTGCAAGTTGTCGTTTGATAAGGTTTACTAGTAGATTATAATATCAACATATATTTCAGATGGCACCGACTGCATTTTTATTATAGATGTAGTACGACTAAAAGAGTCGTCATTCAGAATTATTATACATATATCTTTATATCAATATATATTTTTGTATGTGCATCTGAAACAGATTCAATGTTTTACCATCAAGTTTCCAGTGGTTTTCGGAATCAATTGTACATTTATCCGAATTGAAATATTAAAAGAAGACATAATATGATAGTATATTTTTAAGCATTCTAAGTTATGTTATTGAAATAAATGTATTTAATATTACTATATAAATCATCGTTCATATATATATATATATATATATATATATATATATTACTGTAATAACTTGTAAATTGTGCGTATTTCAAGGTGCGAAAATTAATATAGATTGCATTATGCAATTTACCTATTATATCTACTAGCTATTTGTCTTGATGAATATTTATTGCTAATACCAATCATTTTATTATGTTATACTAACAAACAAATAAAGAAAAAATGCACAGTTTTAATAAAAATATGTGGCATATTATGTTAATGGTCTTAAATTTTATCCGGCTGTGTATATGCGGGAAATTAAACATTTATTGTATGTACAAAATAGTACCATAATAACTATGATACATCATTATTTTTTGTATTATTCTTTTAAAGAATTGATAAGTAAGTGACACCCAACAATGTTACATAATATGTACATCATGCGCGAAGGTGTTCATAGGGCATTTGCTTATTATATCTTAAGGTTGAAATTTCATCAGTATTCATCGATTTAATTTCATTTTCGTGTTGGTTATTTTGCGATAGCTGCATGATAAAGCTTTCTGTCAAATCTGTTTCTTGTAGCTTTTTTAGATAGTTAAGTGTTTAATTATTATGTGTGGAACCTTAATTATTATTAGCGTTTTGTGTCGATATTAAATATAAGCTAATATGATCCTGAAATTGTTCCCATATTATGATGATCGTAAAGTAAGCTTTCTTTTTTAAATGATTATGTGATATGATTATTGAATTATGGAAATCTTAAAAGCTAAAGTAATAGAGGTTAAAATGTACCATCAAATACGTTTTTTTAATTCGCAGTTAGTATAATCCATATATAAAAAATATTTTTGAAAGCATTTAAACATTAATTTTGTAAATCCTAATAGGTCATAGATTGGCCAAGTTTTCCTCAACATAATAAATTGCTACATTAGTTTACCTTCTGTTATTGATCATGAAATTTGCAGATATAAAAATATTTTTTCCTGTTTCAGCCGAAACCATACGAAAGATGCTAGCGGACTTACCTGCTAAGCGACATCGTGTATTAGTTAATCCGCTGAATTCTATGCTAAGACCTCGAAGAAAGCTTGAAAAACAGCGCAATAAATTGATATTAAAACGTCGCTCCTCTGAAGAAATAAAAAACAGGAAAAGTGTGAAGGACTCAAATACCGGTTCAGAAACCGGAAGTAACTGTGAACAAATTCAAAATAGAATATCAAATAAAACAGACACTGAAAACAAACCGTTGAAACCCAAGTTAAAATGTATAAACAATGTTCGTCAAAATAAGTCACTCAAAAGAAAAGCCATGCTGAATCGTGCTAAGAGAAGGCTGAACAAGCGTTCAGTCATCTCACAGGAAAATGTTGCTGTAGCCAACCACAGCAGCTTCATTCACTCACAAGACCTCTCATTTGAGAAGGTACCTCGAAGAATTGACGTCAATAGTGGAACATCTAATATGAGACAGCATTCAGGCCGCGCAGATTCTAACAATCGTAACGAACAACCAAGCTGCAGCAGACAGAACGGTAACTTAAACAATCAGTGTGTCCAGGCACAAAATGCACCGTTAAAGCATTCTATAGCTAGATTGACTGCTAACTCCGAAACTCATGATAAGTCTGTACAGTTCCATCATTTGTTTTTAGTACAGCAAGAGTGTAATAATTTACCACAACATGTAGCAACTGGCCAGCAACGATTGTTTGAGAATGAGGCTGTTGTCACTAGGTTGGATAAACCACCTTTGCACTACCCTAAATCAGGAGCAGATAATCAAAAAAATAAATTAAATAAACCTCGAAAGGGTTTAAATGATTGTATTGCGATGCTTAAGAATAAATTGGTAGATCCTATCCCGCATCACCCAATGACTGGTCATGTTTCGGTTCAATGTGGTAACGACGAACCCATCGATAGGGAGCGTGTATTTTTGCCACCTAGAAATATCATTGATCCAAAAATTAATATGACTCCGGCTGAAGTTTTCTATCGACCCATGCCGATGCAAAATCCAATGGAAATGTGCAGAGCTGATTTAGCTGCACAAAAATATGCGGCCTATCAATATAATGTTAATCAAGAAATGTTCTTAGCTGCTCAAGTTGGCAGGACTAAGAGTCGACAAAAAAAGTCCACACAGCATTGTGATAAGATTCACCAAAAACAAAAGGAAATTGAAGTTCCAATCAAGCGTAAGTCTTCACGCCTCAGATCTATTGCTCGAGTAGAAATGCAAACACAACAGAAGTTGTTAGGTCTACCACCTCAAATTGAGATAATACCGCAAAAATCCATGGATTTACCAACTATTGATGTTAATACCATACGTCGACGCCGCGACTCATATAAACAATTTGAACAAGAATATGTAACACAATTGCATACCTCTTGTGATATAACAACATTTAGGCCAAGAGTTACCGAACATTTTTCTAAGAGCAAACCATCTACAAAGAAGTCATCTTTACCTCAACTTGATCATGACATAAGATTACGAGAGCCATGTTTAAGGCCAGAAGAGGTACCAAAAAGTTATTTAACCGAGCAAACTTTAACCGAAGCTTTTACAAAGAGTTCTGAAACCAAAGAGAAATCCACAGCTGTTATTCACAAAACCAATTCCCCTCAGAATGTGCCTGAAGTGCAACCCTTATGTAGCCAAGAAATAAATCGCGATGCTATTGTGACGCCAAATAGTGGTTATCCTGATATGAACTACGAAGAATTTCCACCTGGTATAACTCCAGCTCATATAACACCAGCGCCTATAACACCGGCTCCTATAACGCAGGCAGCTCAAACACCGGCTCCTATAACAACGGCTCATATAACCCACAACACGCATATACCAAACATAGACCCTTCTCAATCCAAACCTTTAGATCTATCTGGTAAATTTGAGCGAGGTAAATTTCCGGATGGACTGGTCGATCAGGACAATTCTTACTACGCAAGTAATTATGACAAATATGGAACTTTGGATTTATCCAATAAAAATATGGAATGTGTAACAACAATAAAAGAGACCGTTGCAAGTGACGGTGTAGTAGATTTACGAGTAAAGACTCTTCAACAAGCTCACACAAACTCTTTGTCTCAGGCTATGTGCATAAATCCATATCCCACATCATCAAAAGGTGAAAATGAGTCTCCTTCTGATTTGTCTTTTCCTTCATTTGATAATGATAACACTCCCACTGATTTATCTTTGAAAGAAAAAAATAAAAGTGGTCATTCTGATGAAGGCATCGATGAACTCAATTATGCTCAAGATTTGTCCGGTCGGAAATCAGGTGTTCAATTTTCACTTAGTATGGATTTACCTGGACCAACAATGGATAAAAATATGCCTACTGACTTGTCTGGAACGCGAACCAAAGAAAATTTGCAAGCTCCTTTAAGTTCTACTGCTCCACAAGCCAAAGAAATGGATTTGAGAGTCGCAGTGGACCTAACTGAAACAGATGAGAAACCTACCGATTTGTCGTCTTCTGAATTGAATGATATCCAAGATCGAACAGATGTTCAAATCAAAGACTTACAACATTCAGAGTCTGATCTCGATAGAATAGCGGAAATGAATACGAATCATGATTTAAATATTCTAAATTCTAATAATTCTAATGAGGACCAACCGGTAGAAACTTTACAAAACACAATATATGATCCTGCTATGGTAATATCTCACTATAAAAGGAAATCATCTCAAACTATGTTCATTGAACAATCGGATTCTAATTTGGAACGTATCGATTCCGAAATGTGTTCGTCTCAATCTCCAGAAACCACTGTGTATCACACACCTACAATAGCAAATATGGAACAAAGTTATGCTTTTGGAGATAATTGCACAGAGAACAGAATGTCTTATGGTTTCACAGGAACTCCACTCAATGTTTCAGCGGGTAATTTTGTAGGAAATATTCCTGTATACACATTGCCTAACACAGTTATATCTGCACCTATTAATAAGTATGAAAGTACTAAACCGGTCTACACGTTGGCCAATGCTTGCATATCAGTGACAAAAATAGAAACGTCGAATTGCACTACTTTGACGAACAATCTATTAAATATTCCTGGAAATACGATAGCTAGTACCACATCCGTTTATACGTCAGATGGAACAACAAATGAGGAATCAATCAAATATGGCGGTACATCCAATTCCGCTGATTCGATAGTATCAATGAATATTATTCCTAAAGCCATTGGTTCGGAAGAAACTATTGCCACCACAGAAACCGTTAACGAAACCGAAAATTTAGAATTATCAACTTTCCCGACTATGAATTTAAATACTGATCAGGATATTGAGATTGCAAGAAAAATCGCACTATTGCCAAGAGAATTGGTTGAAATTTTGGGAACTATGCCAGCCGACCATCGCAATCAATTGCTGAATGTTCTGCCGCAATACGTGTCCTCGGCGCCTATTTCGAGCCTACGTTCCGAAATGAATCCTCAAAACATTGCTAAAACATCTATTGAGGCATCTGAAAATGCTCACTTACTAGGCACGTCAAATAGATCCTCTCCACCTTCATATAACGATGGTGTAAATAGATTCAACATTGAAGTTTATCCAGCTGCACCCAATCATATTACACATCTGGGACAGAATATGCAGTATGCAATGCCGCTGGGTGCTAATAATAAACAAGCTACATTCATTCTTTACCCTCCGTTCCCACTGGCACCACCGCCGCCACCACCTTTAGCACCACCACCACCGCCTCCACCACCTCCTCCACAAATACCCAGGCTTTTTACACATCCACCGCCGGTTTTACCACCGAGACCGCTTTTTCCAAGACGAACGCTTTTACCACCACCACCGCCGCCACCACCGCTGCCTCCACCAATGCCAAGAAGATTTCCACATCCACCGCCACCGCCTCCTCCACCACCGCCGCCCCCACTACCCCCGCCACTGCCACCGTCGCCACCTCCGTCATCACCACCTCCCGTAATTAAATCCCAAACAAATGCAGAGGATGTAAAACCGTTTGAGTACCTAGATTCTGTTACATATGTAACTGATCAAGAAATTATTGTGGACCCAAATGGAATAACTAAAATAAAGGAATATGACGAAGACGAAGTCAAAATAATTGATTTGACTGAAGACGAAGCTATTGATATCGACGTAGTGAAAGTAACTGAAGATATGCGGCTTGCGCCACATCCTGAAAATACAAATGTTTTAACAACCAAACTGAATAAACCAAAATCGAGTGATCAAACTGCTAGTTTAAGAGCAGTGCGTATAAAAGCGCCATCAGAGAGGCATAAAATGGTTGCAACAGAAAATTACACTAAAACCTTACCAGAAAGTAAAATGAAAATCAATGACCAAGACGACATTGAAGCAAATGAATGTTTTGAATCTAATATTTCAATGGCAAGCAAACAAGTAGAGGGTAGTAAAGGTGTTGTGGCGGAAGGTGTTACTCCTCTTGTAGTTTCATATCCACGAGTTGAAACTAAAATGGACGTATCTGTTAAGGATACGACGTCTGGATTGACGCAAGAAAATATTACTGTATGTAGTGACAATCAAACCCAGATCCATAATCCGCTAGCCAAATCAGGTTTGGTGTCCGTTTCACCTACCTTTAGTGGAAATAGTAATAAAATTAGTAATGCCAAACTTGTCGAAAACCGTATAAGTACAGATCCTTCCAGTGTAACAATAGAGTCACAAGTGTCTCCGAATAAAAATGCTGGTGGTGAAAGCAAAAATAAAACAAATTTTATTTCAAAAGAAGTTGCTAAAACTTCTGACACCCAATGTTCTACGAAAAATAACATAATCATTATGGAGGAACAACCGCTACAAGAGCAATCCTTGAATCACAAACAAAAAAAATTGGATGAAGAAGATTCTGAAGATGATGTGTCTTTAGCCGTTATAGTAAAACAAAAACAATTGGATCAACAAACTATTGAGCTCGCTGAAGGAAAGAAAAGATCTGAAAACGAGGAAAATCATTCCATAAGTCAAAAAAAGAAAAAAGCCAAAAAACCAAAGAGAATAAACAAAAAAAGTGGTCTAGAAATACTGCCAGCCAAAGAACACATTAATAAAATTAATTTGATTAACGAAAGTAGCAAAATTTGTAACGATCATAGAACAAAATCACCCAAAGAAGACAATACACTTGAAAAACAAGTTAATATTGAAAGCAACTATCAAAACAATGAACCGATGACCAAAGATACGTCAGCAATGAAAAATTCTAAAAAGAAAACAAAAAAAATTAGCAGCTTTATTGACAAAATTGAAAATGTAATGATTAATATACAATGCGCTTCTCAGAACGATTGGAGTGAAAAAGAAACGATTTTAGATCGTACCCAGATTGAAACACTAAACAACAAAGCCAATAACTGTGAACAAATAGAAAAAAATGTTACAGAACAGCAATGTGACAAATCTTCCACAACTATTAAACCGAATCATAATCATGAAGATTTTCAAAATGTCGTCACGAAATACCAAAAAAAGAATTCTGATCAGTCCATTGCCAAAAAGCTTTCTTTTGAAGAAAATGTTCGAGAGATAGAAAATGAAACGGCTAGTGCTTCAACAAGTACAAACCAATCGATTCAGAAAGAGAAAAAAAAGAAGATATATTTTGTTACCAATGAAATGAAAGAACTAAGCTATGATGATGATGATAAGCCACTGTCTGTAGTGGTTGAGACTATTGCCGAAAATGCTGTGAACTTGGTAAACGATAATACAAACAAATTGGGCAAACCAATATTACAGCCTAACTTTAATGAAAAGAACATACAAAATCGTGAACAAATGGAAATTAGCAATACGTCTAGTTATGTTAATGATATGGTTGCTGAAGACGAAACATTTGCGAGTGATTTCAAATTGTGTTCTGAAACAGAAGAAAAAACAAAAACACCGTTGCGTCGCAGTAGGCGTGGCAAATCTATGTTCACTGACAGCAGTGGCTCAAAAAATAAAGAATGTTTAATTTCAGTGGGAACGCGTGTAGAACAAAAGACACCATTAACTAAGAAACAACTCATTTTCTCCAAGTTACTCTTGGATGAAGAAAATCAATCTGATGTACCTGCTCATTCCACACCTGAAATTTGTTACAATTTGGAAAGGTCGACATCTACAAATGCTAGTACGGATGTTTCAAATGTGGAAATTAATTTAACTAACAGTGAGGATACTTCTAACAAGGAAGCAAATAGAAGCAAAGCTATTAAACGAAAAAAATCACCTAATAAAAAAGGCAAAGTTAAGAAAAAGAAATTCTTTGATAGCTTAAATCTCAATGATACCAATACGGAAAGTTTATCCATAAGCAAGATTACTTCGGAGCCAGAGGAGACAGACATTTTGGAAGAGAATAAAGAACATAACCTCACCGACATTGCGCATCAAAATTGCCATGACTATTTGGAAAATATTCAATTAGAGAATATCCCAAGAGTTGTTACTCAGGATACCGCTAATGTGAAAAATATAATAACAAATGAAAGTCACACAGATATTCATCAAACTGATTTAGAAATATTGTCTACATCAAAGGAAAAGCGAAAACTTAGTATGAATGCAACTAGCATTGACTCAAGTGTTGCTCTAAAACCGAAAAAATCTAAAACGAACAGCAGAAATGAGAAATCTGTTACTGAAAAAATGCTTGATGATAATCAAATTCAACAAGAAGCAATAGCGCCATCTTGCAGTAATAATTCCACTGTAAAACCGGAAGTACGCACAACTTGTTATAATATGCCTACTCCTGCAAGGCGCACGCGTTCTAAATCGGCTGTAGTAAAATCATCAGGAAAAGACTTTTACGATCCCTATGACATTGATTTAGATGACATGAATGATAAGCCTGACTACGAAGAAACGAATAAAAATACGGAAGATTTACAAAAATTGAGTCAAGTCCCAAATAGCCCCTCAGTCAGTAAAAGTGAAGTGAAAAAGACAAACATTAAAGATTTATCCCTACAAGCTGAAAAACAAATTAGAAGTGATATGCCGGATAAACCGGAAAGCGAGAGTTACCCTGGAGTTTTAGAAAAGCCAGATATAAATGAAGATATCGGTGACTCGGATGACTCTTCGAAAAGCGATGTGCCATTACAAAAATATGTTGAGGAAAAAGAAAAAAGAAACTTGAACATCGATGAAAGTTGTAATTTGTCTGAAAAAGAAGACGTCGAAATTGATCCATCTGACGAAACATCTACTGAAAAACACAAAGGCCAAAAGAAAAGTCGTCGAACTCTTGCAGTTTGCAATACGGTTGACACTGCCCATGCCCTTGATGAGGCAGAAGAACTTAGGTCTGAACAATTTATGGAAAGCTTTGGATTTTTTTCTGAAAGAAAACCAAGGAAGTCGAATTTGTTAGCTTCAAAGAAAATATCTGAGACTTTTCATATCATCGCAAATGAAAGTGATGATGTATATTTTGGATACAAAGAACGCCCAGCGAAAAAGTCTTCACATAATGAAAATAGGAAATCGGTTGACGGAGAGAGCAGTTCTAACAAAAAAACAACAAAACGTGGACGTAAAAAGAAAACTTATGCAAAAATAGAACCATGCTGTTGCAATATATGCAAAAAAGAATTTAGGCGTCCGGATAACTATCTACGACATCAAATGTCATTATTCCATATATCGAGACTGTGTGAAATAGAAATGAAAATCAAAACCGTTGAGGTGCCTGACGAACCCAATTATTTGATAGTATATAAACAACATATTGACCGTTTGAAAATTCTAACTGATAAATTGGCTAAACGGAAGAAGAAATCAAAATCTGCTCCTAAAATTACGCTACCAACACTGGATGATATATTAACTGCAGTGAACAATACGATGAGAGAACAAAAACTTTCCAAAATAGGCCTTAGTCGCGATGAAGCCCTATTTTTAGATTGTTGCGAACTATTAAAGGAATCCCACAAAGGCGATAATAAGTCTTCAGCGGTTACTCAAAGTAGTTGCACGAATTTAGATATTTTAGAAAGACTAATAGACGATGATAAATATGACACCAAAAGCGATGAAGACATGGATTCCGTTACGGCAAAAGACATTTTGGAAAGTGAGGAAGTCAGAAATTTGGAGAATGATTTGATCTCAGGTTTAAAAGAAGCTGCTAATGCCAATTCACATAATTTCTCTAATATTGGCTTTCAGCCCGTTGTCGAAGAAGTAAAAATACTTCAGGCTGATGAAATTAATGAAACTTATCAAAGTTCTAATGTTGATATTAATAGTCATTGTGAACAAACAGAAGAAGTAAATACAGATATTACTGAGCCTACTACTAGTAAAGCAAAAAAATCTACGATTAAGGATAAAATGTACCCAGACATAGTTGGTACCATAGATATATTTGAAGATAAATTTGACAAAATCAAAAGAAAGTGCAGATCACAAGCAGCTGCTGCTAAACAGACATGCCAAAACATAGTGGAACCCGTCATTCGGTAAGATTAATAAGTAATTTTAAACTATGTTTAAAGTAATTTTTGTGTTAATCCGTTATAGTATTTTGTTTTTTCTTGCAGCCATAAAACAAAGAAGAAATCTGAGAAGAAGAAAAGTAAGCGGTGTACAAAGAAAGCATATCAAACCAGTCAGATCCTTACCAAAGGGGCTCTTAAAGGATTTGACGGAATCAAAGTTTCAATTCCGACGACTGATATTAATATATCTGCCATAGTTCCACAACAAGAGAATACACAAAAAAAGAAAAGGAAAAGTGGATGTAAAAAGAGAAGAAGTAAAAAGACTTCTGAATCGAGTACCAAATGTGAAACGGATCATCAGCGTCCGAAAGACTGCTCGCAATCGCAAAATAAGGTAGATGTTTATGAATTTCTAGATAACGAAGACGCCGAACTTTTTGAGTTTAGACCATCGACTTTAATGGAAAGGTTTAAAAGTTTAAGTAATAAAGATACCCCTAGCACCTCAAAGAATAACCCGACTATCGATGAAGTAGATAATTCTAACGAAAGTGTTTCAGACGGTGACGATTTTGTTTACATGTCGGATGATTATGTCTGTAGTGATGATGAGACTGAAAATAGTTTGATATCCTGTGAAATAAGTAATAATAAAGTTACCGAGGTAAAAAAGAACATCTCACCACCTAAGAGAAAAGATATTGTGGAGAAGAATGCTGTTATGGGTAAAATCTTTAGACACAATGCTGTTCGAAGCGACAAAAAAATAACAAAATCCAAAGAAACTTCAAATCCTGCTAACTTAGATCAGCTTTTCGACAGTCTACTTGAAGAAGAGCCTAGCTCATCTTCTATAAATAATGATACAATGTCTCCCAGAAAAGAAATGACACCGCCAAAGTATGCCCAAGCTAAACATGATCGTGATGATCGTTTTTCTAAATACGATGATTCGCCTAAAAATGATAACCCATTAAAACATGATCATTCATTTAAGCCCGACCATTCCTCAAAACATGATCAATCATCTAAACCTGATAATTCTGCAATCGTTGATCATTCATCCAAACCTGATCATTCACCAAAACCTGATCATTCAATAAAACAAAATAATTTATTAAAACAGGA
This sequence comes from Deilephila porcellus, assembly GCA_905220455.2. Taxonomy (NCBI): domain Eukaryota; kingdom Metazoa; phylum Arthropoda; class Insecta; order Lepidoptera; family Sphingidae; genus Deilephila; species Deilephila porcellus. Next base: position 17,252,147 of record LR999970.1, on the reverse strand, counting down.
CCATTCATCAAAACACGAACATTCATCAAAACACGATCATTCATTAAAATACGAACATCCTACAAAATATGAACGATTTTCAAAATACTCTGTAAGGTATGATCTATCCCCTAAACATGATTATTCAACGAAGTATGAATCCTCTTCAAAGCAGGTATATCGTTCTAAGCACGAATTTTCTTCAAAGGATCGCGATTTGGCCAAGCGCAATCTTTCTTCAAAATATGATAATTATTCTAAATATGAGTCTCCTTCAAAAAACAAGTCCTGTTTGCAAGACACTCGATCTAAATATGATTCTTTATCTTCTCGCGCATATGATGACAGTTCCCCAAGTGATGATGATGGTCCCTGTGCTCAAAAATCCCCTCGGAGTTATGTGCGATATAGTGAGACATTCGACTGCGGTCCATCCACTTCCAAAAGGCGTGATGATATGTTAACCAAAAACAGTAGACCCAGTATATCAAGAAAGCATAAAATTACTTCTCAAAAAGATTTTATAGAATCTTCTCCAAAAAAAGAAGAAGTCTCTAAAAAATATGATATTTCAAACTCGAAAACTGTAAGTCCATTGTCCAAAAATGGTGATTCATCATCGTCAAAAAGTGATGAGTCTCTATTTAATCAGCATATCTCTAAAGATAAACCCAAAAGTAAATCACCTAAAAAAGTGGATGAGGGTATAGGAACCAGCTGCGATTTTAGTACAGAATTGTGCGATCAAACCGCATACGATGACGCTGGCGTAGCTAGGCAGCGTGCGCGCAGGAAATGCACTGTAGGAAAGCAAAATGTGCTAGCCGAGACATGGAGTTCAGAATCCGAGCCTGACGGCATTCCGCCGCGACCGAATAGTGCAGAATCAGTTGTGTTAAGCGGCAGTCGTAAGAAAAAGCCCAAGCAAAAGAAAGATGGTCAACAAATGGGCGTACGAAGAACCAACGCAAGATATATATCGTTTAAAAAACATGATATAGAAGCCAGACTCAGCAGTGGCAATCGAATATTGCCTAGTTCCGGGGCCGGAAGGAGCCGAGGCATAGCAATGAGATCATCGGAACGTGATGATGATGCAGAAGGTCGGTCTGGCAGCGCCGCTGAGGGCGGCAGTTCTCCCGCGGCTGGCATGTCTGGCTCGAGCACAGTGTTCGCACCGCCGGGCCCGAGGATGAGACCGCGACCTTCTGCCTACTACTGGTCTTCTGAAGGTGACGAGGAGCAGGAGCACGTCCAGCAGCACGGCTGGATCGTCGGCGACAGCCATAAAAAATTGGTAACCATGTTAGCGCACGCCAAGGGTCGCAAGCGCAACAATGATGATAAGCGTCATTTGGTCGAGTAAGATTAGCTTTTTAGATTATATTAATCTTGTAAATATATTGTAAATATTATCTAGTTCTTTATGAAATGTCATTTTCATGACATTTTGACCAGAAACCTTAAAGCTAAAATTTTATTGAGTTCTGTAAATACTGTATATCTTTTATAGCATATTTTAGTTAATTATTATTGAGCCTACATACTGTCAGGTCTGAATTTATTTAATTGTTATACAGCCCTTTCAATCTAATAGTAAAAAGTACCGATTTACACTGTAAAAAGAATTGAGATGAGTTTTCTTTTAATATTAAACATTATTGTAATAAAATAATTCTTATAAGATGGGGCATTTTCTTTAGGACAAATTAGTATGTTAAGTCATTCAGAGTATCGCATTTGTATACCACTGCCCGATAATGGTTTTATTACTTGGTACTTTGCATGTTTTTGTTACCATTCTAGTAGAGTGATTATCAATGTAATTTATTTGTGTACCCACAATTCATGAATATACTGTAATTTTAATGGCATAATAGTTTTTACATCTTTTCTGCTAGTGTATTGGTTAATACTACATAATCAAAAGATTATATTTAAAACTTGTAGACATAGCACAAAGATATACATTATCATTCAATTCATATAATGAAATAGAAATTACTTTAAGGCTCATAGACAGATTTAAAATTAAAGACTTTGTTGATTAATTTTATTTAAAATTGCAATGTAGTTTAAAATGCCCCCGTCTTTTAGTGGTGCAGAGCAAATGAAATGAAAAAATGAATGCATAATATTGAATAAGATATGTGTTTCTTGCGCATCGTAAGTGGATTTCAATTGTAAAAATAATTACTGTATGTATTTCATTTTAAAATTAATTTGGTTGTACGATTCATTGATTAGAGTCATTCTAAAGAGTTAATGTATGTAGTGTCCGCATGGGGCTGATAACGCGGTCTGGGTGATTTGTGTATTTTTTGAGTTGAATATTGATTTGTTAACTATTTTTATACATTAGATATTTCGAGTAGTCAATATTAACAAAAAATCTCATGCATTAGTTAAAGGTTATTTTCTAGTCCAGTAAAGGAAAGACTAAAAACCCCATTGTCAGCCTCGAAAGTTTGTGATCTTTGTATTCAATATGTTTAAAATGAAGACTTATATTCTTTTCGCATATTACACAAGTGATGTTAATTAGCTTGTGTGTCAACTGTATTGTGTTTAATGAATGGAATTAATAAAGTTTAATTCTTGAATAAAGCTCAATGTTGAAAATACTTATTTTAATTAATCGCTTTCATTGCGAGTACCTAATAAATATATTAGTTATTTTATATTATTATATTCATGCTTTATTCATTCTTTACAACCGAGCTACGTTCCCATCACTATTATTTAGGGAGGCTATAAGGGTAACTGGGGAGTTACTCGAGCGTCGTTAGGAAGATATTTTGTAGATTAGATGACAAGAAAAAGAAATTCTTATTTCTATGAAGTTATTCAATTCAGTGGTCCCCACCACTCAAAGCGTCTAAAAAATATCAAAAATGCAAAAAAAGAAAGCAGTTATATACCTACATTGAAATACTCGAGCGTGACATTTAAATTTTCGATGCTCCGTCTCCTATTGATATCAATAGTATAATAATCTGACCATTTGAGGTGGCCACACAAAAGAATAGAAAATATAATAAAATAAAATCGTCAGATATTTAAAAAAGGTATAAAATGAACCTTAAAATGCTCCCATTGAAAAGACGGACATTTCGAAAGTAACGCAAGCTCGTAGCCACAGCCGAAGCGAATGTTTGAAAATGCAAAAAAAATACATTTTGGAATACTCGAGCACTTCAGATTTTTTTAAATGAAGGTTCTACTTGATCTTCTAGTCTTGATATTCTTTTATATGACGATTACGTTATACAGCATGATTAATCTGACAACTAAGTAGAATACCTAGATTTTTGTGACCCTACAATTTGACGAATAAAAAAACACATAAAATTATTGAAATACTACGGGCGGGCCCGGCTCCGCCCGGGTGCAGATACTTTTGGAGTCCAATCCACATCAGCAGCATTACTTCCCATACTGTTTTATTTATATTTAAACTTAATGCCGTACTCTGTACTGCTTTTCCCGTCCCGTCCTATCCCGTTATATCCCGCCTTGTCCTAACTCATTTCATCAAAAAGTCTATGTGTTCATCCAAGGTATGAGCTACCTCCATACTAAATTTAAGCGACATGGGTTCAGCCGTGTCTGAGATTAGCGTGCATAAAGGCACAGTCAAACAGATGAAAATTCTAATAATAATTTTTTTGGATTCTGTTAAGTTCATACAATCCTAAAATGATAGTTTTTCTCAAATATCTTCCATATCAACCAGTTAACAACAGTAATAAGAACAACAGTAACAACCACATTAACCACCGCTTGTGGCTACATATCCCCATCGCTCAGGCAATTTTCGAATTCCAAGTCAGAAAAATGGCTTTTATGGCGATCCCTGCAATGGCCCAATTTGTCACTATTGTCAAAATAGAGAGACAGGGATCTGTCAAATCGTGCTGCATCTTTAAACACAACTAGTAGTCATAGTGAGTAATATCCAGGTACCTACGTCAAATTAAAAAAATATCAGCGCTCTAATATGTCAAAATAATTTTTTTTTGCATCTCTGTAGCCCTCCATTCGCTTTCGTTACATTCGAATTGTCATATTTATGAAATGTACACTTTTTAGCTTATCATTAATTAATTAAAACACCTTATCTTAATCTGACGCGCTTCTGTATTTCGGACGATCGATTTTTGTTTTACTAATTTATGGGCTGTCTTGGACGCACGTTCCTAGCTATAGAGCCCATATATGGAGGAGGTAGTCAATAGCATGCAAGGATCCCGCCCCCATATTCATCTGACGCGCTCGAGTTAATCACAGAAATCTCATTCATCTCATCTAGATACTAATTATCCAATTTCAGAGGGCAAACTGAAGAAAGCTATAAAAGAATAATAACAATAAAATACTCATATACAGTTGATAAAACTTTAATTTCCAATTTTGGGCTGTAATTGTGTCTGCGTCTCCGGCGTACTAGTTTGTTTCTTCCTTGCTCTGATGGTTAGTATTCCTCCCACCAATAACACCACACAACACACCGCTATAAAAGTAGGTAGTAATATGTTCAGTAGGTTAAGCGGCCTTATCATTCTATCCTTTATTTCTTCTACAAAGTCATGGGGTAGCTGGAATCTCTGTAAACAATTATATTTAGGTATATGAATGCGAATTAAAGCAGCGTATTTTTGCATCAACTGAAAATGTTGAACAAAATTAAAAAATGTAGGACCTGGGTACCTAAATGTATGTAGATTTACATACATCTGTAGGTATCTAATTATAGTTTTTGTCTATTTAAATTATAAATAGAGTATTCCATAAATAAATACAGGCAGCAGTCACGTGCATACTCCTGACTCCACTGAGCCTTTTGTTGAAATGTAATGAATAAATATAAAAAAGAACTTTCGTAGTAGTTTAAGTGAGAGAAGCACCGAGGTGCATTATATTCTTTATTATTTTAGTACCTCTTCGATCCAGAAGATCGGCATGAGTGTTAAACGTAAATTCTGAGTAGCCGCAATTCCAGTTATTGGCCGCAAAAATAAATTAAATTGCGCTCTTTTAGCTCCATTCAATGGCGTCCCGGTCATCTGAAAAAGAAGCGATGAATGTAAAAATAAGTTCAAACATTCAAATTAATACATCAGCACCCATAATAAGAGTGATAAACGCTACTCGGACTTAATAATGCCACCGAAATATAATAAGAACTTTAACCCTTTACGGAGCAAGTGCGCTATTTTTAATAATTTCGATGGCATTAGGTAGCAAATAATGTATAGTTAATGGGAAAAATAATTTAAAAAATCACATTTTAAAAAGTCATGTATTATACAAAAAGAACATACTGTTGCAGAAATGCAACATTGCACTTAAATGACAAAAAAAATATATAAAAGCTAAGAGTTGTGAAATGTTTTGAAACAGTTATTATTCTTGTTATAACAAAGAGAAACACCACATTTCTCACATTCTGTCTGCGTATAGCCACTGCATCCCGGAAACTTGCATCGCATCCGTTTATCGATCCAAACTGGCCAATGCCCAGCCTGATCCAGCCTCACATCTTTGGGTGGTACATGTTGAGCTGGCCCTTTCTTCTTTTTATTTTGAATCAGGCATTGAACATCACTATTACGCTTTATACGGTTCTTTGTCATAAATTTGCACAAGGTCTCAGCTACATCTGTTCTGAATTCAGCTGAGTTGAGAATTTTACTGGTGCTGCCCTTCTGAGTATGAATTCTCCTGTACAACAGCCAAGAATTGCACATGGCCATATCTAAAAAATGATAAAAAAGCCGCAAATACCAGCGTTTGCTACGTAGCCTAATTTTATAGTGGCCCATGACACAATCTAACAGATCGACACCACCCATATGCCGATTATATTCTGCTACAACGAAAGGACGTTCAACAGCAATATATTGTTTTCGGGATTTGTCGTATCTTCTTACTTCAGAAATAGGATTTTTTCCTGCAAAGTTTGATGCCAAGGTAACAATTTTATTATCTCTCCAAGCTGTCAGCGCTACATCAACTCCATTACAAATGCCAACCTGCTCTACTGATGTTCCACGCGGTTCTTTTTTGAACACCTTTTCATCTGGCAGCTTACAGTTGGGAATGCGATTTTTCCTTATGGTGCCCAATGTCAAAATGCCACGGTTGGATAAATATTCAATTAGAGGTATAGATGTGTAGTAGTTATCGAAAAATAAACGGTAATTCTGATTAGAAGGAATATCGCGGGCAAGTCGAACCACCACATTAGACGATGCTCCCAACTGAGGCTCGCCGACTGCACAAATGTTCTCCTTTCCACTATATATTTCAAATTTATATGCAAATCCAGTTACACCACAAATAACGAACACTTTAAAGCCCCATTTATGGGGTTTATCAGGTAAATATTGCTTTAGCACACTTCGTGCTTTCGTTGAACACATTTGTTCATCAACTGATAAATGTGCTTCAAGGGGAACTTTTCTGAAATTGCTGTTGAGTTTATCTATCAATGGGCGAATTTTATATAATCGATCAGAATCAACGTGGTCATATGGCAACATATAGCTATTGTCATTGAAATGTAATGATTGCCTGAGCAGTTCAAACCTTTTCGAAGCCATGGTCTCGCGTATCGGAGCAAAGCCAATGCTTTCTGACCAATACATTTTTACGTTGGGCATGCGGACTATTGACATATAATAAACGATGCCAATAAATTGCCTTATTTCTTGACTAGTTACATTTATTGGCTTACTAGTATCCTTCTGCACACAGTACAAATTTGTTTGGTCCCTTATATGATCTATCATATCTTCAGTAAAAAAATATGAAAATACCTGAAAAGGCGTTTCCAAAGCCAGTATTTCTGGTGGCAAAGCTTCAGAGCCGCGAAACCTCAGTTGGTCCTCATTCAAGTCTAAACTTTTAGTTTTCCAGGTAATATTGGGTCTAGGTACACGAATAGGTACACTCGTGTTTGCTGTAGTACTGGTACTGGGGCCTAAATCTCCTTGAATAGACGTAGTACTGGCTTCACAACTTACAGATGCAGTAGGTGGAATGTTGGGAGCCGGATCTTCATTTTCTGTGTCGTTTGGTACCTCTGCTTCATCATCCGAACTTTCACGCCCATGCAACTGCAGAGTATATGTTGGATCCGCCACATCATCATCATCTGAGAAGTCAAGACCATCTTCACTGTTACCCCAGTCTCCTAGTATCTCCTCCAGGTCACGAGTAGTCAAATTGCGGAATCTACGACTCATGTTGGTTCTGTAAAAATATACATTGATTTCAAGTAGACGGCAAACAAATACGAACATTTACGCGCAATGTTGCATTTATGCAACAAAACAAAAATGAAAATAAAATTCGTAACGATCAAATATTTCCATAAAATAACATATGAACATTATAAATTAGACCCTTACCTTTTCTTCACGTCGATTTCAGCAACCAATTATAAGAATTTCCTATAAAAATCACTCCGCGAAATCTTACACGTACGGCGTAAACCTGTTTATACGTGTTCGCCGCTTCAATGATTCAAAAACTGAAAATTACGCCATCTAGATTTTTGTCTTTGTAATAAATGGTAATAATGCTTCGTGCCCGTTGTACAACGCCGGGTAAAAGCGCTTTTGGCATTATTAGTATAACTATAGGTGAGCCAATATGGTATGTTGTAGAAATGCAACACGGCTCCGTAAAGGGTTAAAAAATTAAACAAAGCAACCGAAAATTGTATAATTGCTGATATAATTATCAAAATATATACACTTGTAGTTAATGGTGTTAGTAAAAAAAGAAAAAGTAGTTCGAAGTATGTAGTGAGTTCAAAAATCGTCATAACAAAATTTAAGAAATTTTCGGTCTCCACAAAGCTAATTGACCTAGAGCCTGTGGCCGCCAGACTTTCGTTATTTTTTATAGGAAGCATAAATATTCGCCTTGATGCGGGGATCGAACCCACACTTTCTTATTGTACAGACGACTGCTTAAGTAACTGAGCCACCGCAAGCTGTGGTATCTATAGTTATGCATCGTTATAAGCTTTTTGAAATTTTGATATACAATGTTTTGAAAGACATGCCTTGCATTTATCCTACTGGACTAACCTCAATGCATACATCGCCCATTTTATTAATTTTAGTAGAACATTAAATATAACTCAATGAAAACGCAAAATTGTTGAATTAACTCAAATTATTCCACGCTACTCCTTTGTGCGTTTTATTCATAATTTACCGAATATGAAAAATTGCTAATTTACTTTATAAGGCGGTTTAAGATCGAACCTGTGATCGAACCTCGAAGAATGCTCACGATACGACGATGTTTGGATTTGTAATTTGGTGTGGAGAAAATATACTGGACAATGTACAGATACTTTTGTAATACAATTATATCAAGACTGCGACCTAAAGCGAAGCCAGGTGGTAGTTTTAGTGGTTACAGACACAACGCAACTAAAAATTTCGCAAAAAAAAAGCAACTGATTTTTTATTGCAACTTTTTAAATATAATATACTTTTTAAATATAAAATACCTAGGTTTGGTGAAAATAGTAATTTAAACCCTTGCGTACCATTGCGTCTTTAAAAATAAAAAAGGCTACATTATTATTTTAGGAAAACTATGGATTTACCACCCAAATACATACATACATAAACTCACGCCTTTATCCCCGAAGGGGTAGGCAGAGGCGCCACTAGGACACCCACATTTCGCCTTGCATGTTCCGTCCCATGATGTGATAGGGGGCGAGCCTATCGCCATATCGGGCACAAATTCCTGACTCCGGGCTGATAATGAACAGAAAAATCCAATATCACTTTGCCCGACCCGGGATTCGAACCCGAGACCTCAGCTTTGTAGTCATACCGCAGTACAACCACGCCACCGAGGCAGTACGCCAAATACGACACTAATTAAAAAATAGCGAAATTTTTAGTTGCATTGTGTCTGAAGTCACTGATACTACCACCTGGCTTCGTTTTCGGTCGCAGTCAATGATTATAGAATTTTTACTCTATATCCGCCCTCGATATACGAGTAGTAGGTAGTGACTATTGGCAACATACGGTCATCTCGCGCCTTTGGACATAATTTTGCCGGCCTACACAATTGGCAGGAGGGAGAAGGAGAACATGTACGTCGTTTCAACACACGTTTTCGGATTTGTAAAAATAAACTGTTAAGAAATAATGGTAGTTTGATTTAAGATGTGTCTTACTTTTATTTCAGGTTTATACTAAGAGTAATTATAAGAAATCAATAAACGCTCTCATATAATAACATTACCACAGAACTCAAAGTTGCAAATACTTACCGGTTCGATATCCATGAAAATTCTGTGGTCATCCTCGACGGGTGTCATGCCCAATATAGCGTTCCTATACGTCGGGTCGGCGTAAAGGAAATGTGGATATGTTAGCACCAGATGACCACCTTGAACAAACATTCATAAGTCAATTTAGCATCGATTATAATGTTGAGTTCGTAAAGAATACGATTCTATCTATCTATTCCGCCACAGGAAGTCCACTGTTGAACATAGGCCTCCACCAAGGATCATCTACCTGTTGGAATCGGTCTGCTTCCAGCGACTTCTTGCAACTTTAACCAGAAATACGAATATTATGTGTTATTACACCGACAAACATATTTATTATACTGAAAGATAAAGTAACTGCAAAGCACCTGATGGAAAGTTTAGTGCAATCGAAATAGAATATCCACCAGCGACAGTTATCTACAGTGCCGGGTTGGTGAGATAGGGTTGGGCGACGGCCCTAGGGCGCCAGTGCCGACAGAGCGCCCAATACCGAGATTTTCTGTAACTGTGGTGTATTATTTATAATTTACCACAGTTACAGTAATTCTCGGTTACACAACAATTCCTATGTATATGACGGTGTAAAAAATGATTACTATCATGTGTTCATTCAAATCGGGAAAACTGAATTGTAGTAACAACTTGTTATTTTTATCATTTACAAAATATAAAACAAGTAGGTATTGGCTGTAAAATGGTCACAGACGGAGCGGTAACCTAGTTGGAGACGCATCAGAATGCCTACACGGAGGTCACGGGTTCCGTACCCATCGTCGAACCTAGGTTCGGACTCAAGTCGCTCGCTTAAAGGGCTAGAGAAAACACCATTAGCGCCCTCTTATATTTTATTTTATAAAATTAACCTGATGGTAAGACCAGTACAGATGGAATATTTGAAAAGTTAATGTATTTATAGTTATAAAGGAAAGCTTTTGAAAATATGCGTCATAAACATAATATTGCGTCAACCTTACGAACGAGGGGGTTAAGTACAAGTAGAAGGGACACCATCCGATTTTGATAAAAAAGAACACGATTTTCTACTTTATTAATTAATACCATAGAATATTTACCTCATAATTAAATTCACACAGGTGTCATTACAAAGGTAAATGAAGTTGTATTGCTAATCAACATGAATTAATAATTTTGTTACTTTCCTTCATAGTTGAAGGTAACAAGCGTAATTAATTGACACTAGCTGGCCTATCCTGTTATTCCTAACAAGACAAGTTATATCATTAGCTACGAGACGGCCATACTCGCACGGATTTACTTGAATGATCAGAGTTATAGCTATGCTTAGGGGACAAAACAGTTTATTTGTGGTGAGAATAGGTATAGTTACTCGTATACCCGCCGGATGCGCGCTGCCCGCGTTCAAACACCAGATTATAATAAAATTCTAACGCCCAAATACTGGAACGCAACTTAAATATAACTTGCGCTTAACTACGTTAATCCCGATTAAATGTACTGGCTAAGTGAGCCGTGCGCTGTTAAGAGCAACTTATTATTTGAATGTCGTTCCAGTATTCGGGCGTAAGTGTCCCAATTCTGCGTTGTAAATGCGAGTATGGGTTATGAGTCGAAAAGATCCTGGATACATTCCTAGGTTGGGCATTCCAATTTTCCTTGTGACAATTCCCATGCAGGATGCGTGGGAGTAGAATTTGTGTCCGATATGGCGATGAGCATGCCCGCTACCATCTAGGGACAAGAATAAGCTCGACGAACTGTAGGGGTCACTAGTGTCGCCTATATTTTACTTCTGTAGGCATAATATTTTTAGGATACCTACTATACAAATACAAATGTCGAACGATACGAACAAAAGGACAGAAAATTTTCATAGGTGGAAGCGATACTGTAGAAATATAGCAACCAACTCTTGACCGGTTTAAAAGGTTGGAATCTTTGTAAAATCGTCGTCAGATGCTGTTCTTACCCTAGATTATCTATATCTATATCAGCCCATATACGTCCCACTGCAGGGCACGGGTCTACTCTACAATCGAGGGAATCGATTGAGAGTGGTTAGGCCATATTATCCACCACGCTGGCCTAGTGTGGGTTAGCGGACTTACATACCGTAGGAATTCTTTAAAATCTTTACGGTATGCAGGTTTCCCCACGATGTTTTCCTTCACCGTTAAAGTGCGTGGTGATTGACTATCAATACACACATAACTCCGAAAAGTCAGAGGTGTGCCCTGGGATTTGAACCCGCGACCACCGTAAACATGTAAGCAGCCGCGTCTGGTCCGGTACCAACAGGCCACCACGCACTACCCTAGATTAATTAGTAAACATTGAAACGAGCATTTAGCGAAAGTTTAATTGGCTCTGATTTCATTACCTATGATCTCTAGCCAAAGCACCGAATTATTCGTGAAGTCCTGAGTAAGCCGTCAAGTAGATGGATTAACGTTTGCTTGCTATCACAGTGATTTGACTGATAAGAAGAGGCGAGTTTTGTTCCGTGATGCATTTTGTTATCTATCTTTATATTAATACGTGAAGGAAAAACTTTGTATGGATTTTTACGAAAATTCCGCAGACGGAAATTTGGAATTTGCAAATTTGGAACAGTTGAAGATTATATTGAGAAGAAGTGCAGAAACCTAATATTTGGTTAAAATGTGTACTGGAAATTCATTAAATTAAATTAATTATATTGTTCAAGCGTGTAGGTGACCATCCAATATAGCATGGTCTGTCTTTGGTTGATAAAAGATATAAAAGACGATCAAGCTTGAATGAACAACCAACATAAAATGATCTACTTTTATTGATGAGGGACGTAATAGAACAATATTCAAAATTGTATACATTGATTAGGTATGTATTATCTTCTAAGTTCCATAAGTTATAGGCATAAATCGGTTAATCGGTAAATCAGGACCCTAATAGAGCCATTATTGAGTGACATAATAATCGCGTCCTTATATCCAATATATCTTTCGCTTAATTTTGTTAATGTAAATAAAATGATGCCATTTGTCTTTAAAAATAGACTATAGTTTCTTGAAATGGTGACTACACTTTTAAATGGGGTATCACTCAATCAAAGCTTTTTGCCAAACTACGAGTACGAGTATATCAAAATGTAATTTAAGTTCCATTAATTACGTCATCTGTAAATAAACTATAGCAGTGTGAAGGTCTTTTTTTTATACATAATTTTCTTATATTAACAACAATAGTATTTAAATGAATCACGGTCAAATTTCGACCGCCGGGCGACCCCAGTTAATTATAGTTATTTATTATATTACTGTCGTACAAGAAATACCATACAATGAAATTCCAGGGCTTTGTAGAAAATTAATATATTTGAAATACACATCGAATTCATTGAAATACGCATCATATAACCACGGAAATACAGTTCCTTTTTTTTGAGGTCAGAATATGTCAATTGTGTATACCTACATAGGTAAAAAGTAATCCTTTCGTCCGCTAGGAGTAAAATAATATTATTGTTATACAATATTAAATGCCTTTTCAAGCCGACAAACATGAAATAGTTTTCCACAAAGCGCTCTGTTGAATTTCACTTTCGACGCGTTTAATCAACCTGTTGTCAACCACTAGTACCTCACAACACAAGTAAGTAGATTTGCTCGTTGTGTCGCAGCACCACAAAGTGAATTATACACATAAGGGTATATTACGAAATGTAAGAAAAAATGTAAAAACAATAAATCTATTTAGTATAGCATTAACCAATCAGTATATATTAGTTTCAATTTTCAAGTTTTTACTGATAAAATTTACAATACGTTTTAAATATTTAATTTTTTTTAAATATGTATTTCATTTCATTTTGTCTATTTGTCCCGCCAAACAGCAGTGTAAATGCGCTGTTGTGTTCCGGTTTGAAGGACATTGTAGCCAGAGTAACTACTGGACATATTGAGACTTAACATCTTATGTCTCAGGATGGCGAGCGCAGTGGAATTCCAAGCATTGCCTTGTAATTCATAGTGTTGTTTGGTTTTGCTACTGTCCATGAGCGGTCGTATCGCTTACCATCAGGCGAATGGCATGCTCGTCTCGCCATTCATTGCAATAAAAAAAAATCATTTGTGAAACAGTAGCCGCCATGATGGATATTGAAATTACGTAAATCCGTTAGTACCTAAATAGTAAAATTTGTGCGTGTTCAAAGAAGTTCTGATACTCTTCTTTCCATTCTAATTGTTTAATTAAAATATTGCAAAATTGACTCATGCTTATTGCAAAATTTATTGTTCACTGAGCATAGCGTTGTTTATAGATGTTATGTTTACCAGCGGAGTGACGTATGTAAACACACGAAACACGGCGTCTAGCGTTTTCTTACATTTATGCACGGAAGTTTAAAACGCTAATTTAAAATGGATTTTTATGGGCCTACCGATAAAACAAAAAAAATAATTTATTTTTTACTTGTATCTTATCTATATCTACAATCTATATCTAAGGATACTTTTCAAATAAGAGTGGAATACCCTATTGCAAGTCTACGAGAAGTAGATACTAGGGATTATGACTGGGAAGAACCTATGGTAAGCAGTGGCGGCGATAATAATAGATAGTTAATTATGTTAAAAGTAAGAGTGACAGAATATAAAAAAATACATGTCTATGCCGACTCGACAATTTTTTATTTCAAGAGAAATTGATCCAATTTTTATAGTGACGTTATGAAACGGATTATAACTGATAGTGAGCGTCAGTGTTACAGCAGTAATCATTTTTGCATACAAAATACGTTTTATGTTTATTGAATTATTTACACTCGAATGAAAAACGCTATTGACGATATTGAAACAGACCACCCTCGTTTCGAAGCGACCCCATTCTGTCACAGACAATCCTTCTGGAAATGCTATTCCGATAATCTATAAGATCCGAGGAAATTCTGCCTTTCAGAGTTAAATTATAATACCTATAGCAGCTGATTAATTTTACGCAGAAATATATTTGCAGAGTTCTCGTACCTGCGGGTCGGCTCACTGATGTAGACCGTTTATAATAATATCGAGGTCATCTTTCAAAATGAATACTACCTGATTATCACAATAGAGGTTTCAAAACAAGTTTTTAGTTACATTGCAAATTATTATACTATTATAAATGAGTGAATAATTAAATGAGAGGGTAACTCGATGGGCTCACATATTATATATAAATACACCCAACAGTTACTTACATAGTCTTGACCCCACCCTAAAACCGAGTCTTGTGTCGTGGCTATCAGAAACTACGAGAGACTTATCGGTCTCACAATCACCCAGACCCGAAACAAATAACTGTGCATTACACAAATATTTGTCTCGGTTTGGAGATCGAACCCGCAGCGTCACGCTCCACGGCTCGCGTCTAACTAACCGCACCACGGAGGCTTTCAAATATACATATACCTAATACTTATTTTTATAAATTTTACATGTCATTTCATTAGTCATTAAAAACGCACGGTGTAAATAATAAATATGTAACAAAAGTTTTATGTAATAACAGTATCCGATGTACTAGCCAGGCTTGCAACGTGATCGCCCAAGTACGGAGATAATGCAACACGCGCGGTACAAAGAGTTGGCCATTGTTTCCTTGGCGCGTTAATGTAAGCGACAAAGGGTTGAAAGGGGATGCAGGTGACGCACGTAGGTGGATTGGCGCCGGCTCCCTCGCCATTAAGACATTAAAATAAAACAATGCTCCATTAAAACCTTATATAAGATTTATGTTTTACAGATATTTGCTGATAAGTAGGTATATACAGGGTATATGAAGACTGCGACCGAAAACGAAGCCAGGTGGTGTTATTAGTGACTTCAGACGCAATGCAATTAAATTTTTATTTTTGAATTTTATTTACTGATCGTCGCATTTGAGTGATAAATACATAGTTTTCCTAAAATAATAATGTACACCTTTTTATTTTTTAAAGACGCAATGGTACGTAAGAGTTTAAATTACTACTTTTAGCGGAATTTTTAGCTGCATTGTGTCTCTAACCACTAAAACTACAACCTGGCTTCGTTTTCGGTCGCAGTGTGGTTATACCTTGTATAATTTTCTTGGTAAGGTATTTCTACAGTGGACTTACTGAGGCTTGCTTGTGGTATGTCCCGTATAAATGTTTTTGGTACAATGATAAATAGTCGATTTTAATAATGAACATTAACCTGCTTTGAGTCGCGCGGAGGTCTGAGAAAACCGATTGACTAAAATTCACTCACATAATTAGGAAGAATGTATCGCGCAGAAGGAAAAGGTAAATTAAGAAGTTTGTACATATTTCTATAACTATATAGAATTCCGAATAAAGCTAACCAAAATAACGAAAATATATACTACTAGCGGCTTCGCCCGGGTGCATAATTTAAGTCCAGTCCACATAAATAACATATTATAGTTTTCGCAGCACTCGCGATAAAGATTATTTTAGGTATTTTTTTTACACCTTGGGCTACATTATTGGAGTTTAAGGATCCCCAATTTATTTGAAAATATAATTTAGCCTATGTCACCCGGGGATAGCGTAGCTTTCTAACAGTGAAATAATTTTTTAAATCGGTTCAGTAGTTTCAGAGCCTACTTAATGCAAACAAACAATAAAATCTTTCCTCTTTGTTATATTAATATAGATTTACAAATCATATTAATTGTTTGGTAGGTAGTTGTAAATGAGCAGACCTGTTGCTGTCGTAGCTGACTACCGGGTGCCGAATACGATACCCGCGCCCCGTGACATTGGCAACGTAAGCTATCCGCAACAAGTATTGCTAATGAGGTCATGAAGGACTATTATCACAATGTTACCTCGCATCACTAACAACCGAGAAAAACAAACAGACACGACCGAGAACACGTTAGCAAACAATCTAATAACAGAAACTTGAAAAAAATATTTAAGCATAATGATGTTTTTTTGAGCTGACGTAAAAAAGGGATTAACTAAATAGAAAAGTACGAGTAATAAACGTTATTTTAGTATTTGATAAATTTTCCATTATATTTTAATGTAAGTAGAATTGAATTTGTCATGATTATAAGTAATCTATACGTATATTCATAAACTTACGCCTTTTTCCCAGAAAGGGTGGGCAGAGGTGCAACCAGGACACCCACGTTTCGCCTTGTATTTTCCGTTCCACGATGTGATAGGGGGCGAACCTTTCACCATATCGGGCTCAAGTTCCTGACTCCGGGATGTGATGAATAGAAAATCCAATACCACTTTGCCCGACCCGGGATTCGAACCCGAGACTTCAGCTTTGCAATCATACAATGGTACAACTGCGCCACCGAGACAGTATAATCTATACATATAATAAAAATGTAAATGGTCGATGTCTGTACATGGAAGATATATACGAAATTTTAACGCGAGGGGTCTTTATAACAGCAACAGAAGCCAAAACAATATTTTTTAGAATTTTTGTCTGTCTGTCTGTCTGTCTGTCTGTATGTTTGCTTGCGCATCACGCAAAAACTACTGCACCAAATGAGATGCGATTTTCACAGTTGTATTGCGACAGGTTTAACTTAAAAACTGGTATATGTTGCATTTACATACAGGTTGTTTCTTTTTGTTTGGTAGCACATTACTCAAAAACTACCGCACGAAATGAGATGCAGTCTTCACAATTATATTGGTGCAGATGCAACTTGAAAACTGGTATATATTTTATTTACATACAGGATGTTTCTTTGTATTATGGAAGATAAATGAGAAAAACTAATATGGGGGTCTGTATTAATTAACGTAATAAAAACAATAATTTTTAGAATTTTTGTCTGTCTGTTTGTCTGTGCGGTTGTGCGCGATGAACTCAAAAACCACTTAACGGATTTCGATGAAATTTGGTATGGAAGTAGCTGACACCCTGGATTAACACTTAGGCTATCTTATATCCCGAAAAATTAAGAGTTCCCGTGGGATGAGGAAGGAATTCCGATATATTTGTTATTTTTTATACTCGAAGGGATGGGATGGGACTGGATTACATGCCTTGAGTGAGAATGAGACGGGACGGGCGGGATATAACGGGACGGGACGAGCGGTATATAACGGGACGGAACGGGACGGGATGAGAAATACCAAATAAAGTTAATCACGCTGACGAAGTTTGCGGGCAGAAGCTAGTATTGTATAAAATGTATAAAACGCTAAATATAATTTAATTATAATTTACAAATTACAATTCAATTCTTTACGCGTTCTTAATATACGGTCGCATTTGTTATTGCCAAAGCCTTCTCAGTTATACAATGCAAATTCAGATGAGATTAGTTAGAAGGACAGTCTGGCCGTGATACTTAATCAATGTAGCGCATTAGTGAATTAGATTACAGTTTCACATTGTGAAAAATTCAATCGGTTATATTACAGTAAAAGTGATGGAATTGTTTATATCAGAGCAGACGGACTGGTGGAAAGTGTGATCCGATAATCGAGTTTGATAGTGCTCTCGGAAATTCAAATACCAGGTGGTATTTCTGTTTCAAATACACACCGTCCGATCGTCGCAATACAAATACACAATGTTTGATTTAGTGCGTAGGTTTAAATACGTCGCAGAGTATGTACATACATATTTGCACTGTTTTAACTATACAAATTAATAGTATCTAGTTTTTGAAAGACACGAATAGATATTTGCGTTTATTCAGTATGATAGATTTTAAATTTAAAGCATAACTAATTGTTATCTTCTAAATGAGCCATTGCTCATTGACACTAGTTGTGTGCGCCCGCATGCAGGGTGCGGGAGCTTTCTGTTAACGCATGTCGTATAGCCTACATGCAGGAACCGATTACATAAGTCTTTGTCTACTGTTCCTATCACGATTGGCAGTTCTCTCTACCCGCATGCTGTACATCGACCGAGGTTTTTAATTATTATATTTCAGTAAGTATGTATTATTTTTCCACACTCATTTCTATTTTTTTAAACAAGAGAAGAGTAATGAACGTCGTAGTCGGTTGTTAAAAGCCAAAATAAACGACTACTTGTGATTCAAATTATTACTTATTTTTTTAGGTATCAAATTGGATTTATAAAAAGCTTAATTTGAATTGAATAAACGTATTTTTTTACAATACCGGAATCAAAAACAAAACTGCTGAAAGCTTCAAAGTGCCCGCAAACATTAATTGACACCAGACAACGATGTACCGTTGCAACGATTTTCCTCATGCCACACCAATATTTTACTTAAACAATATTCGGAGTAGGTAAATAAAATCATCCAAGTAATGTAGAATGCAAATTTGGAAGGATAAATTATATTCAGGGATCATTGGTTTTTAAAACTAGAAAATTAGTTAAAATTGCTCAACGGACACAACAAAATAATGACAATGAATGTTATGTCTCATCCTTAGGTGTACGAAATATACAACAAACGTACGATAAATTAGTGTCTCCAAATACCTATGACGACACTGTAGACGGTACTGTCGGGTGAAATCTTATCCATTCACATGGGCAATATATATTGAATGAAATATTACTAGTTCGATTCTTTATATTCATTCAGTTCTTAATTCACATTCACAATGGGTCAGCACAATATGAATTGTTTGCATGACGTAGAACAAAATAGCTTATTATTTTACGATTGGAAACACGATGGCTATAGAGTTGCAGAGTGTAATCGTTCATAGCTAATTAGCGATGACACAAGATTAACTAAAAAATGTTTTATCCAATAAAATAAATTATGAAATGATATTCTTAATGCAAAAGACATTTTAAGCTAACTAAATTGGGAAACGGAGCATAAGGACTAAGGACTGCTAATACTTATATCAATAATCGAAACAGGTGTGAGTGCTCCGAAGTCCGGACCTAACGAGCACTCTGCAATCTGCATGCGAGAGATACGTCAATCAGGATTATCACTCGTTTAGTAGATTTACCTATTACAAAAAGATGATGTTTTGCATTGCGCTGTTAGAATATTTAGGTACTATGGGTCCACGTAGCCTCAATAATCTGATTTCAACATCGCTAACTACGCAATATATATGAAAATCAATTAATTTAAGCGAGCTTCGAGGACAGTTGAGATGGATCAGCGCCATTTACACGGGGAGAGTTTCTCGCGGCGAGAATCGTACGCGATTATCGTATGACATAACCGCCATAGATTATAGTGTTCTGACAATGTTTACACGATGCAACCTTTTTTAAATCCTTACGATAATCGTATATTCGAGGCGAGATACTCTCTCCGTGTAAATGGGGCTTTTTATAGATCTACCGAACTCATATCGAAAGCTTGTATAATTATAAGGTAAGGATTGATTATATTCGTTTGCAGGATTCTTGCAGATAGACGTCAATCTTGTTTTGTAATATATAATATTTCAAATTTTGTGAAATTTGGCACACGTGTTCAGACGCTGGTATCTAAGACTAACATATTCAAAAACTGTGAAATTCTGAAAATATTACATACATACAGGGCGAATTGATACTCTCCTTTTTTTATGTCGATTAAAAAGCATTAATTGAGGAGCTGTACTTTCCAAACGAACTAAAGAATTTGATAAAATCAAATCAAGTAGAAGTACTGTTTAAATGACCTACAGCTCCATTGCCTGCGTCAATGTAAAACGATCAATAATTTAAACTTTCCTCGCGGCTTTTATTTCTTTATTTCTTTTTCCGCCCAAGTGCCGCGCAATAAGAAATCGACCCACTAGACAGTCTAAATTTAACTTGACATTAGAAGTATCTAAATAATTCAGTACTTGTAGCTAGAAAGTCGCGACATTAAGGATTGCAAGGGAAAATCAATATTCAGGTCAGTGTTTTTGTGACCTGAATTTAACTTCACTTTTTCATACTCTGACTTAAATAAATAGGAAATGTTACCAGGTCATGGTGCTCACTGCGAAGGAAGATGAGATATTATAAAATAAAATCACGCTCGAGCATGTTTTCAGATAAATAATATAAAGAGGCGAACTTTACCAACCGGCGGTATTTAACTCGATATAAATAATAAATACACCCAACAGTCACATACATAGCTCTGACCCGACACTAAGATCGAGTCTTGTGTCGTGGGTATTAGAAGCTACGAGGCTGTCTGAATATGTATATTGAGTTGAGTAGTAGAGAGAGTAGTCTGAAATATAAATTGCGACCACAGCTAATCAAAATATCATAACTAGTTGGTAATAAAATTAAGTAGGTAAATAAAAAATTGAGATAGCCGCTTATTTCATTTTATGGTGTCCAAATACAGTAAAATACATACGAACTAATAACTCAATTACTCGCTTACTCCTGGGTCAAACTACATGCAGGGTTATCATTGCACATAGTTTTACCTTATTGCTAAGGTGGGAGAATGCAAATCGCAATTCGTCCTTTATAAGCGAGAAACAAAGATTTAAGATATAGACACTTTATCGCGTCATCTGGCGCTAGTTATTACCATCGAGGGTTTTATATGCCTTGGCAATTTTCACACAATATCATCGACTAATCTAGTTTTATTCATATATTTTTGTTCCAATTTTACCTTATACATTTCAATTAGACTGCCTGTTACGTTATAATATTTTAAAACCATGAAAGGACTCACTCAAAATACGAGTAAGTTCATCTACAAATTGTTTTGTGTTAATTATAGCAGTGGATAATATTAAAAATAAATAAATATTAACATTTATGTTTCGGACACGATGTATTCACACAGCTTACTATAAGAAATGCTCACATCTATATCTTAATAGAAATTATATTTATTTGAACATAAAAATCACACGAAATATAATCCATGATCCGCCACGTACTCGCGGCCACCAAAGAGGCGAGTAATTTTACAAACTAATCCGCAAGTCAATATGTGCACGACCTTAATTTTATACCACTCTTGGACAGCAATATGCAAGATTTACTCAATATAGGTATTTCTAGCTAACATTAATAACTTGTGGTTTCTAAGTGTTTCTGAGAAAAAGTTGGGGATCGCTTTTCAAGGTGTTGGATGCTATTTACATAAACGTGTTTTATGACAGAAAACATTTAAAATATATGAGATAATATTGTGGTTTGGATCCACAGACCGGTTATCGCATTAGTTTCCGGTGTCGTAGGAATACTTAGAAACGAGAAATACTGTACATAATGTCACGCTTGTACTAATACCTAATACCTATTGGCATTGTCATATCTTAAGAGTACACAGGTACTGTCAAAAATAGAGTCACTTCTTTAAAACTGTTATTTGGTCAAAATATTCTTTTTATAGAGAAATATAATATATAAATATTAAATATAAGACAATTTGAATAGTCTCAAGTTTACTAACTTAGTTATAAGAAAATGCGTTCACTTATGAGTATGACTGTAAAAACTTTTGTTATTCTAAGTTAAAAGTGCGCAGTTTGTTCTATTTAAAAACTTGTTTAAAATGTAATTAATTTTTAAATTAAAATAAAGTCAGTTCCGAGAGGCAGCGAGCGTTCGGTTGACTTCGTGTAACTTCATCGGCCGGCTTCGCAAATCCGATAATGGATGCTATCGGTCCTTCGTTTTCACATGGATAAGCTGTACTAGATGCGACTAACTCTTGGTGTCGACAAGGCGTTGAAGTTATAGATTAATGTGCATGTTTTTTTTGTGTTATACACTTTATTCTTTATTTTACATATATATTATTTATAACTTGATGTTCGAGTAAGCTTTAAAAAGTATACATTTTGTATGCAAATATTGTTGACTCTAGGGTAGTAACATCGTATTTCCTGCACAAACTTTTGTTTAACTACACTCAGCCTAAATACCTATCCATTAGCGAAATCAAAATATACTAGACATGTATTTTAAACAATATATAACGTGGCGTTAAAAAACACATAAAAATAACAATTAATGAGCTCCACTTGTGTTCATTACCAATCGTTCCTTGCGTTGTTATATTGTGATTGAAATTGGGCAGTTTGTAGACATGAAAATAAAATGATATCTCATGTAAATCTACAATAATGTAGCTATCTAATCGTGAAAGGGTTTTCAAATTCGGCGCATTAGTCGTAGAAAATACAAATTCCCCAACTTTACGTGACCACGAAAGCTGAAAAGCAATCGAAACGTCGGGAAGTTAAAAAATGTAAAAATTAAACCAAATCGCGATAAAATCCGTAAAAATAGTTTTATTTCAATGGGATAATCACAAATAAATAATAACGACGAATGATTTGTGGTTTTAGGTTGTGATTTTGAGAAAAGAAATCGGGACGAATTAAGGCATGGGGAAGTATTTATCAGTTTTTTTAAGTAAAACATATTACAAATAAAGTAAATAAGGCAGATGAAGTTTCCGGGCAGCAGCTAGTATATATTAAAAACCGATTAATTCTCAGTAAATGTTGCCATGTTTGGTTTACATGCGTTTCATAGGAAATGTGAGGCTTTAAAAGTGAATTAAAATGAAACTCTGTACGGAACAGTACGTGGAAAACAGCTTAAAGTATCTTTTATAAAATTCGTGTTTATTACGTATTGGTTCGTCGGTGCTGTATTTATATTATTTCAGCTTATTAAACACAAATTGTGGTGGATGCAGAATAATTTAATTCAGGGAAATTGAAAGTTGCACAGAATAAATATCACAATACACGCAGCTGCGGCCACCAACTGCTATTCAATAAAAGACAATAGAGGGGTATTCCTTCCACAAATTCTATACACTCATTGAATACTTAATGCTTTCAAGTTTGCTGGGCGTGTGTCACTGATTATATTACGAGCGGTACTTTTATATAAGTACCTACGTAGACCTTTATTAACTTAGTTGCAACTTGCAGCGTCCGAGCAATCTACGCCGCGCCGTGAGAAGTTTATAATTTGAAGCTCATGATTTACTCGGGATTGGAAAATTATCCACTAAGTACTCGGGCTGTAGTAGTGGCTGATCGAAAATCAGGAGGCGATTTTTTTTTATATGCTGACGCCTATACGTTTCCTGACCGCACTTTTAGACATGTTAGACCGGGCCCACGATGGCAGCGGGATACGAGCGGCGAGCGGGACGGCAGCGGCGCCGCGGTGCGGGTCGGGGGGCGCGGTCCTCAGGCGTCAACCGCGTCCCCCGACCCGCGCTGCCGCCACCGTCTCCCTCGACGCTGCCGCCCCACTGCCACGTGGGCGCAGCCTTAAAGCAAAACAAACGTTTCTACAAACTCTCAAATCATACGCTTGATCTAATCGCCGGAAACCGGAATCATACTCGCCGAGCGTGAAGCCTGTATTCCGACAATTCAGGACTTGTAAACATGGATATTCAACTATAATACCTGATATCTATTCAGAATTCAATTGTATTTTGCTAGCATACAAGATGATATTTGTATGGCATTTCATATCATTAGGATTGAGTTGGGGCCTATCTATATAGTCTTGATATAGACTGTATACCTGTTTACCACTTTAGATATAATTAACATTTAATTAACACTTTCTGTTGTATAGCTTGCGTCGGTCGGCGATTGCGGAATGCCCGGGGGAGTGTGTGCTCAGTTAAAGGTCATTGAACTAAATAGCTCAAATACAAAGTTATCGACTCCCTGAGATTTCTTAGAAAAGTATTTTAATGTATAATGATGTTCTTCCTGTGCGTATATTTTTATTATACATATTACATGTACATATTATTTATTCATCAATTGTCGCATCCATAGTATATTAATTAATGTCAATCTTGTACCTATACCTTTTGTGGTAAAAAAATAAATTACATTTTCTTTTTTTTCCTGGTGACATCTCTGAGCATGATTAAATACACCTTGACATTTTACATAAATTTCGTTTGCTTGTATATCATTTTTTACCAAAAGAACCAGCGGACGAGCTTACAGGTAGGTGATTACCTAAGGCAGCTAATTTTATACATTTGATGATCAACAACTCCAGAGAGGTATAGCTACACCTTTTTAAGAAGGTTAGTATTTGGTAGTCTCCTCACCCGTCACATGACACGAAATAGTAATGGAATGAAATGAAATTCGTTAATTGGTCACGTAGGTAATTAAATAGCTTTTATGACAAGTCAATACAAATAGTACTTATTCTCTATTTACAAAATATAATTTACTATCCTTAATTCGTAATTATTATGTAATCTCACTTGGGCATTGTGTAAATAACTCGTTTGGTTAGATAGGATACTGCTGAAAGGAAAACTTGTTTGTTAAATTATCAGCCGGTACTGAAACATTTTGCAAATATTCTTAAATCTAATTATGACATTTTAAATATCAAATTATGTTGGCGCCGTAGCGTTATAATTAATATTTAGTGGTTTTTGATGTCAAAGCCGAAAATAGACGATATTTACATAAAACGTATGTTTACGATGTATGTGACATAGGGTCGCCACATTATTGAAACCAATAACTTAGATATATTTATTTGTGTGTCATGCAAGATTAAGATGTGCATATCATTGAATAATGTCCGAACCACACTTGGTTATGACGCCGAATATGACACGAAAGGCCGCAGGTTCGAGCGCCTCATCGAGACAAATCTTTGTATGATCCATGGGGGTGCCACTCTCTTGCATTCTATTCATAAAGGTACTTGTCGCGCCATCTTGAATGCATTAGACACAAACCACGGGTCCAACCTGATGTTCTTTTTGTTTAGTATTACTAGATGTCGCGGCAAGTGCCAATAAAAATTAAAAAACTAAAAGTATAAATAATAAACAAAATAAGCAGTCTTGCTTTTTAATAATTATTTATTTTCCTTATTAATTTAAAAAATTCAAGTATATTTTATTTATTACTGTAACCATTTTATTACATTCTTTACATTTTTTAATTTATGTACATACCCTCTTTACAATTTGTGTCAAAAATTGACACAAGTTTTTCGAAAACTTTCGTGTGTGTACTACTGCGATTCAATAGCTATAATTTTGCGACTTTGGCTTTTAACTGGACTTGTTTGATATCTTTTGCGTTTGACCTCGGCTTCCTATTACTGGATTTTCATACTTGCTTTCCGATTTGGCTTTATTTTACTGGATATTTCAAGAACAACAATGGCGCCAAGGAAGTGTTTCTGGAAGTGCTATTTTGAAATGGTGTGTACGTCTGAGGACGTTATAAGCCCTAACCACTTTGTTTGTACATAGATAATGCAAGAATCTTTTCCTCCGTGATATATCTTCTGCCTCGTGGTTTACTTTTGTACTTCATTTGGAGTTTGCTAAATACCCGGATGGACTCGGGCAATTTTTCGATATAATTTAAAAATTGTGCTGAATGTAATAATTTTCTTGCACTTTCTATTTGATTTTTGCATTTTAAAATCATGTTAAATATGGAGCATATATTATAGAATTGTCCTTAATTTCTATCAGAGGTGCATGTATATATTATTTACGCACACGAGGAAACCCGTAGATGACACATAAAAATATAATACTAACTAAGAATTATAGAAATTGCAGCATTAAACAATTTATATCTTGAAAACTCTTGAGCCATATTTGATTATGCTTAAACTAAATGTGAAAAGTCATCTAGTTTAACCTGAGAAACAAACATACAAAAAGACATAATATATACATGCACATATGAAATTTTGCCTATCTATTGAAACATCGACATAGACAAACATGCAAACATTGCGCAATTGTAACAAAATGATAAGTCCGTTTTTATGTCGGGTAAAAATAAAGATAATGTTATTGCAAACGTGCTGTTTTTTTAAATACGGCAAATTGGTGCCAGTTCTCTTCGTTTTAAAATGAAATTATTGGGATTTGGATACAAAACGATGAGCTGGTGCCGAATTGTCGTGACTTATGACCCCTCCATTCTTTAGATAATAAAAAGGCATGAGCAGCACCATCTGGCGGATTTTATTTAAAACTGAATATTTCCAGCGACATCTCGCGCTCAGCAAAGTATTTTTTTTTACCTCAATATTTTTGAAGAGTGGCATATCTATTTCCTATATAGTGTATTATCTATGGTATGATCTAAACTTACAAGTGTTTCTTTCGGGTTTGGGGTACACCGAAAAGTCTCTCATAGTTACTTGATACAAAACTTTTATCTTAGTGTGGGATCAGTAGGTACTGTATGCGACTGTGGGGTGTATTCATTTATTGAATAAAACCTTATCGTCATACAACTACTTTCAAGATTTTTTGGAAGCGATGGTTTGTGTATCGTTTTACAAATATCGCAAACCCTAACAGATATCACGTTGATTTACTTTCTCATTTCGTAAAAATACATATATATTTATACCCAATATGAGTAAAGTTAATGGAGTTAAAAAGCGCGAATGACAACAACAAAAGTATGAACTTTGGTCCGACTAAAATCAATATTATTAAAATACAAAAGTAGTTAGTTCCAGTCAAGTGGATAAATATGAAAATCAGCTTAGCAACGAAAGTAAGTAAAAGCAAAAAAATATTTGTGTTAAATTATATTTATTCAATTACTCTGGAAACTGGCGACTGAGTTATGCGAACTTTTAAACACAGACATGGGCAGGGTATCTCTTGCCTGTCGTAGAAGGCGACTAAATGGGGCCTCTGGGATCACGGGTGCATTTCGCGGGCAGAGCGTCCGCACCGAAAGTGATCCCGATATAAGCTTTAGAACAAGGCCAGTGGGAGCAGACACGCGCTACTTTACGCCGAGACGGCCGGGAGTGTGGTCCACATGTCTCAGAAAATGCAAAGACTGGCTGCAGAGTAGTACCGGGCTCGTGTCGCTAGCAGGCACCACAGTCACCTTCATATGCGCGAAGATGGCCATGAAGGGGTTTTGATCGATATTACGGCGTAGCGTTTGTATTATCGACCCAGCTCGCCACTAAGATCTGCGCGCCAGACTGGAAGGCCGCTCCGGTGACCTGAGCATACCCTTCCCGTCCCATCCCCCAGGGCTTAACAAGCTTTTCCCCTCGTAAAGAAAAGAAGGCTAATAGGAGTGGTAGTGACAAGTGTTAGAGCAGGATTGTCTCTACTTAAAAAAAAGTTACTAAAACATTTAAATAAATCCTTAGTTTATTGATAAGTTCGCTTTTGTATATAATCTCCCCTGCCTTAGTTTTAGTATTTCCTTGATCTTTGGATAAGCCAGCGGCTTATTAAAGAAATAATAATCAAGATGGATCACTACAAATAGCTTCACTAATCTTGTTATTCGCTTTTATTACCATTTTTATAATTGCCTTTATTTCATGCGCTTTACCTTCATATTTTTATATAAAAGATCACAAGGAGGTTAATAGATTGATTTGATAAAATTAATAAGGTACTGGTAAAATGTAATAAGTGTTTTGCCACGACTACGTATTTTTCGCCGTAATTTTTGTGAAAAATCTCCGAAAATATATACTACGCACAAAAATTAAAGGATATTTTTTTTTGATCAATTTTTTTGGTGTTTTTTGAGAGTCTGTATCTTGGTGAAAATTGATTGTTAAGAAATTCAGAAACTAAAACTTTGAAGCTTGAAATGTCTATTTTGCAGATCTATACTCTATTTCTTGATTGCTCGCTTAGTTGATAAGCAATCGTAAGAAAACCAACGAGAAAAAAAAAATCCAATATTTTTCTGGATTTCAAAACCCTGCATTTACATGGGTAGTGTTTTTTTTGTGACATCATTATAAAATTCTCGTAGATAATTTAATTGCCTTTAATTTGATATACCAGAAACCTCCGTGACATGATTTGGAGCTGACTTATGGTAAATCAAAGTAAAAATGGCCTATCACACTTTGACATTGGATTACTCCATGAATATCAATCATGGGGAAAACAAAATCAGAATTTTAGTAACTTCAAAACATGTTCTATAAGATGGTATTAAAGTCTTATGATAATAAATAGTATTTCTAAGTAAAATTGTTGACTGAAAAAAAGGTAAAAATACGGTTATTTATGGATATTCGGAAAACACTGCATATCTTTGGATAAAAGAAACGAACGAAGGATATCGTCGGTAACTTTTCAACCTTAAAGTATTCTAAAGACACTCTGAAAATTTCAAACTGCTCCGATTTGATTATCTTAGTGTTCGGAAGGTTTGAACTTACTGTATTCGTCAAAATTGTCGTAATAAGCATGTATTCGATTTTTGTCACTTCAGAATGCTTTTTTGGTGATTATCCATATTCTTTTAATCAAATCATTTTTTCTAACGTTTTCGCTATTATCCGCAATTGTAAAAAAAATACTGGCACTGTTTTACTATAAATCCGACGATGCAACCTCCCCGTAGTACGCTTTGGGTAACGCTAATGCCGGAGGTAAAACAGTGCCAGTATTTTTTTACAATTGCGGAGAATAATGAAAACGTTTGAAAAAAGGATTTGATTAAAAGAATATGGATAATTACTAAAAAAAATATTCTCAATTTACAAAATCATTAGCATGCGAAAAATGCTCATTACGACGATTTTTGCTGAATACAGTAAGTTTAAACCTTCCGAACACTAAGATAATCAAATCGGAGCAGTTTGAAATTTTCAGAGTGTCTTTAGAATACTTTAAGGTTGAAAAGTTACCGACGATATCCTTCGTTCGTTTCTTTTATCCAAAGATATGCAGTGTTTTCCGAATATCCATAAATAACCGTATTTTTACCTTTTTTTCAGTCAACAATTTTACTTAGAAATACTATTTATTATCATAAGACTTTAATACCATCTTATAGAACATGTTTTGAAGTTACTAAAATTCTGATTTTGTTTTCCCCATGATTGATATTCATGGAGTAATCCAATGTCAAAGTGTGATAGGCCATTTTTGCTTTGATTTACCATAAATCAGCTCCAAATCATGTCACGGAGGTTTCTGGTATATCAAATTAAAGGCAATTAAATTATGTACGAGAATTTTATAATGATGTCACAAAAAAAACACTACCCATGTAAATGCAGGGTTTTGAAATCCAGAAAAAATTTGGATTTTTTTTTTCTCGTTGGTTTTCTTACGATTGCTTATCAACTAAGCGAGCAATCAAGAAATAGAGCACAGATCTGCAAAATAGACATTTCAAGCTTCAAAGTTTTAGTTTCTGAATTTCTTAACAATCAATTTTCACCAAGATACAGACTCTCAAAAAACACCAAAAAAATTGATCAAAAAAAAATATCCTTTAATTTTTGTGAGTAGTGTACAATGTACACATTCACATTTTACAATTATTTGTTTATCAAGTATGTGGGTCCCAACGTAGGCAAGCACGTGTCGTGGGCACCCATCCGGATTTAAGTACTGCCAGTTATCATTTTCTGATGATACAGTTGTCGTTTTCTGCTAGTTATCATTTTATAACTAAAAAAATCTTGCGTGCCAAAGCAACAAAATGTTATTAACTGCTGTGTATTGATTTTATGAAGTAAGATTTGAGTACCTAGCGGGTGCCGGTATGGCCGACAGCAGTTGCACCGAGTGGGATGCGAGGGAGGACACACATTAACACGAAGGAACGGAACATACGGCGCCAAAACCATAGACAGACGCAATCACAGAATTAACATTAGTTTTAGATCAAACAACAGGTGACCCAGTTTTATCCTGGTAATTACCAGAATATACGCAAAACGCAACGTGGAGCGCCTTATTACATTAAAAATAATGCTTGTGGCTAACAAGAAGAACCGGAGCTTGCTGTGGACCTCGTAGCGACCGCACTCACTGCAGACTTTATTTTAACAAGCTGCCCCAATAGCTTCATTGTACGGGAATTTGCTCAATTACCGATTCCTTGTTAGTCCTCCATTGAAATATTATCCATAGAAAATTGAAGAGCTTGTTAATATCGATGTAAGTCTGGATTTTCTTAATTTGGTATTTATATAATGGAATTTTCTATGACGATATTTTAAAGTCAAGCTATAAAAAATTACGTCTAGTGGCTACGACTAGAATATCTACTCTGACTTTTGGCGTAGTAGTAAGAAATACATGAATATTAACATCGATGCAGATGCAGTAATGTCACCTATCCCATGTATTCGTGGGGTGCTGATTGCTGCATGCTGTACGGGAAATCCTCAAAAAAGGTAAGTAAAAATACATTAATTTCACTGTTCATAGCACTACACGTACAATGTAGGTAGGGTATAACTCGCCGCCATTGACTCGCGATTTCAATTAAAGTGTGCCTGACAGCCCTACCGGAAAGCGGCGCGTGTACGGCTCACTGGCTACACGCGTCCATCAGCTACGTTTTTCAACGAATATATTACACCAGATTTTAATCACGGCCTGATAAAGGTCGTAGTCAGATGCGTGCAGCCCGCTTCCGATAGCTGTGGATATCCTTGGACACCTCATCAGCAGTGGGTTACCTGTAGCTGTTTGTGATGGCGTTTAGTTTTTATAATGTCACACACCCAATTTATTCTCATATTTCCGATATTCTCCGTTCGAAGGACAAAGTTATTGTGTGATATGCAGGCAATTCATTAATTAGATGTTTGTAAGACATACATATAAATAATCAATTCACTGTATAATTTAGCATATTTAGTAGTAGCCTTTAAAATATTTAAATTTTTATTTACCTACCAGGCGGTGTCAGGAGAGTGACGCAATTTTGACCTTAGGGAATACTTTTTTCCGTTGTGGAAGGTACATGTCATAATTTGTAAGTATGTTGTATGTGTCTGCAAATTGTGCATTGCGTTAAATATGAGATTACGTGGCGTTAAGTTTCATGTATTCTTATTGAAAATAAGAATGCAAGTTTTACACGTTGGAAAAATATGATCAGCACTGGAGTTGAGTACTAATTCACCGGGCAGTGTGCCTGTGGCAGCTCCCCGCGTTAACATTACGGTTTTTTTTTAATTCACAGAATTTAATCGATTGTTGTTTCACGAGAATAGTATTTTTATTATCTTACTTTGAACCTGCGTTCATGGAATATTTTCTATTTAAGAGGGATCAGTGGAGGATGTATTTCTTAGTATTATGCTTAATACAGGGCTGATTATATTTAAACGACGTGAATACTCGTATCTGTATTCCCATGAATACGCACTGACCTGTAGATAATTGACGTTTTAGTCAGACGTGTAGAACCAAAATATTGTTATACTAAACTAAACAATTACATGCTTCATAATTAAACATAATTGAATTAAATATCAATAAAATGGTAATATTGGATTTGCAAGCGCATGTAAATGTTTTTATTAGATACGGTACAGTGAGGTAACCAATTGAAAAAAAACCATAATAATTGGCAGGCCAATATAATATTATATAAAGTAAATTTAATGAAGCTTATTTGCAAGCATTTATAATGTGAACGTTTATTTAAACAGTACGAAATACGAATGCACGATGCCAAACAAGCCGCGCTGCGAGTCGCTTTATGAAACGCTTTAGTATAACGAACACAAATACACTCAATTTACAACAAGTTGCACGAAGCTAGGAAAAATTACATTTCATTTGCAAAACATGAAAAACAGCATGTAGTAAAACCATTCGCGGCCACAGTTCCGTATACGTAACTTGGAATAATATATGTTAATTACGACATGATATATACTGATGATGTATTTATTATTTTTGGTCCGTATAATTATATACCTGGTTTACAGTATGTCTCTGTTATAGTAACCAGGGTGACGCGTCTCGAGTGTACGTATTGCAACCATTTAGATTCAGGTAAACATTTTAAAAACATTATAGTGAGTGCAACAGACAAAGCGCGGCTGGTTGCAACAGGTACATGTCATGAATGGAGATCTAAAAGTCTGGAAAAGTTCCGATTACGTAGACATAATATATTCGATTACTATGTTTGTGCCTATTGCTTCCTTATTAAAAACAGCAGGCTTCAATTTTTTGTTCTCGTTTGTCAGTGTTCATTTTGTTTAGTTTTTAATTTCATAGGAAACGGGCGCTTTGGAAATACATGTAAAGTATCATGTTTGTGGCTCGTAATCTCCAAAATTCAGCGAAACCACTTAAACTATCTTATTGAAATATAGTCAAGAGTTATGTCAGATATAAGCGGAGTAATCCGGTGTGTATCAAACAACTCTTTAGACAAACTGAAACATTTACATGCAACTTCAGCGAATATGGAGAGATTCGCATGTTTCCTGGCGGTGAATGTACATACGATTGCAGCTTTCCGCGTACAATTAAGTGTAAAACCACAGCTGTTTATGTTACCAACGAATACATTTGCTAGGAAAACATTATATTATTAATAATCGTGTTTTATGCCCTTCTTAAGTTAAACATAGTTATGTAAATGATACACAATATAAAATAAATCATTTTTAATTCAAAATGAAATGCTTTTTTGCCTAATTTGGTTATATGTTGAGCAGAATAACAATAATATTAATGCTTACAAAACTAAATGACGTATAATTAAATCTCAGTTCGGTATTTATTAATAATCTAAAACATAAGAACAGATCATAATTATACATTAAAATTATACATTCGCAAAGCATAATTTACCAATCTTGTAATACAAAATTAGTAGAATTATAGTCATATAAATTTCAATAACAATGCGACATATTATAACTAAATAAATTATCACTGAGATGTATAAGCGATATGTGATCGAAAAATGAACTATGAGCCACTCCCGGTCAGTGACTTCCGCTCGCTTGCAATTATGTTTACAGTGGAAGGCGTGGTAGTTCCGTTAGAGAAAATATTTAATTTATATCGGCTATTTATTGTTGGAAAACTGTATGTGAACAGTTTAGGCTGTCTAGTTGGATTTAAGTATAAATCGAATATCGACTGTGTACTAGTTGTAGTCTTCGAGACTGACCAAGGGGTGGATGTTACTACTTTAGGTGGCACTGTCGTTGTTTTAACGGTGTACGGCTGTTTTGTGCTTGAAAAAACGCTGGCAAAGCTGTATTTTGGTATGATTTTGGTTGTTGTTGGTGGTGTTTGTGTTCTTGGTGAAGAATTAATAGAAAAGAATGACTTGGTAGAGCTTGTTGGTGTACTTGGCTTAGCCGTGGTGGAAGAAGTTCGAGAAGTGAATTTTGTAGGAACGTATTTGTAAGGCACTGTAACTAATTTAGTACTACCCACCGTAGGTCTACTAGTTGTTGACGGCCACGGTGCGGTTAATCCAATATATGAGTATTTGTATGGTGTACTGGTCATTTTAGTACTACTTGTAGTAGTTCTAGTAGTTGTTGAGGGTGTTGGTGTACTAAACCAAAAAGGAATAAATTTGTAAGGCGTTATAGAACTAGCTGTATTTTTGCCTACTGTAGTTGACACCTGTGGTTTGTTTGTGGAGGTAGAAATACTATTAGGCCTCTGAGACGTGCCAGAAAAAGAAAACTTATAAGTCGAAAATTTTGATAATAGAGGTGCGGAAGTTATCATGAATGGTTTGAAAGTTGTAGTTTTCACAGTTGGTTTCAATGAAAAGTTTGTCACATTTCTAAGACTAGCCTTATTCCATACATGAGCAGTCGTTGCGGCTGTGGTGGTAGTGATCGGCTTCACAGTTTTCGGTTTAATCGTGGTAGTGCTTTTTTCCGTAGATCTTTCAGGTGTCCTAGTTGTGGGTGCCGCTGACGTAATTTTAGTAGACGGATTTTTCCGACGAAATTGGTTGGTTTCTATAGTTCGCCAAGGCATCACTGGAGGTATATATGTAGTAGTTGTCGCCGGCGTTGTCGTTGGAGACAACGTGATTTCTACTTGAGTATTCTCACCAATTACCGGCAATTTCAAATCATCTATGTTATTAACTTTATAATTATACCAATCGATTTTTTCCTTATTGCTGATATCAAGCACTTTTCCATAATTTTCTCTAAAAATGGAGCTCACTGTCAAAAACGAAGGCAAAGAGTTGTCCACTTGTGGCTGCGGTTTATAAGTGTCACTTGCGTTGTTGTAATAAGTATCATCGTAAAAAGAATTAAAAGATCGAAATGAACTAGTCGGCGTGTAGTGCTTTCCTTGAGTGTCACAGTCGGCAATGTATTTCTTTGCGTTATGTTTACAGTGATGAGGGTACACCACCCAAGCGAGAAATCCGTTTCCCTGGAGTCTTGTGTGCTCCTCATAGATTTGCATAGCACACTCAAAGTCATCTCTGATATCTTCATTTCTTAAAGCGGAACACGGTAAACTGCAGGCCTTGCCTATGCCGCACCAGTAAAGTTCACTGATTTGGAAGATGCCGTGGTCGCCGCTGTGCGGGTTGTTGGCGGCGGTGTCGAAGCGCGACTCGTGGAAGGCGATGCAGACCCAGGTGGCGACGTGGTCTTGGCGGGCGCCGTACGAGGCTAGCTCGCGGGCCAGCTCGCAGCGATCGTAGATGCGCGCGGCGGCGAGCGCGAGGAGCGCGGGCATCCACAACGCGACGCGGATCATCGTAACGTACGTTTGATTGTAATGCGCACGCGCATGCTTTTTTACGTGTCGGCCTCCCGCCGCGCGCCGCACTCGATCTGTGTCGCGCCCGTATTTTAACTGTTATCTTAATTGCTTTGGAATAAGCTGTCCTGATTATGAAGAGCAGATAAAGGTTATTATTGGAGCCGGTGTGGGATATAAGCTAGTGGTAATCTCGCGGCGGGACGCGGAACACTCGGTGCGGTGGCTACGCTTGATCACCTTGACAGTACGTCACTGCTTTACCTCACCAGAGGTATTCAACTACAAACCTAAATTATTTTTGCACGTTTGCGCCGGCTTTGTAGGATATACGTGCACGAAATTGAATATTAGTGGCACGCAGTCCATTTTGTGACAAATGCGCAAGCAGGTACGCCAGTCGCGTCCAATGACCGGTTTTTGAGTCTAATAATGAAACATCTAGTTATGTAAAGGTCAATTTTGTAGTGACCTCTATGGTTAGGTGATATGTTGACGTTTTTAATTTCCAATTTAATCTAGGAAAATTAAATGTAAACTTGTAGAGCCATAGTAAAAAATATCAGTATTTAATTATTCATAATATTGAAGTGCGTTTTTAAAGTTTATCGATATTCAATTAAACAAAATTAAATATTTAAAAAAAAATGTCAAGTATAGCGCAAAAGCGCATTATAGTTTTTATACGAAATGTAATTGATAGTTGTTGTATAACGAACCTCGATTGAGAACCTCTGGTGTGTATGTAAACATTATAGATTATTTCCGGCGCGGGTCAAGAGGTGAGACGATGGCCTCTGTTGCTTAATTCACGCTTAGCTATTACATTAGACAATCGTAAATACCTACTATATTAGATAATATAGCCTTCCCTCACTTATAATCAGATGGCACATTTGGTATATAAGATAATGTTGCGCGTGCGCAGGATTCCTAGGTATTATTACTGTACTTTGAGCCTGTTCCAGCGGGAACTTATACCCTTTTTGATCATTATATAGATAAAAGATATCTATCTTCCTCTTAATTATATCAACGATCTGTCGAGACAACCTTCTGCAAAGCGTATGTGATTGGGATACATATGATTATCCATTGTGTGGGGTGATCATTGTAGAAATAGAAAATAAATTAAAAAAATTCGATTAGACACACGATAAATTTTGTTTGACACAAAATAAAAGTATTATTTAAAGCATTTTGTTTTCGCAATATTATAATATGTACATAAATAACCTATTTGCAATGTCACCGTAACCATTGAGACGAAGAATGTGACGTGTTATGATAGGTAAAGGTGGCGGAGTACACAGCTATTATTGTACAAAATATTTGGTTTTCTACAATTGCACTAAGAAGGTTTCTGGCCGATACATATTCAAATATTTAATATATTTATACTTATAGACATATTTATCTGAATATTTCAATATTTATCCTCATTTTTTTTCAATACTATAAATTAATCATCTAACGCTAACAAAATAAACTAAGTTTAAATTAATTATAAATCAACCAAGTCGTGATATGTCTAGAGAAGAATTTTAAGTACTAATTTTTTTTCTAAAAAAGCAAGATGTAACATATTCTGAATCTTATTAATAATAATTATAATAGATTCGCAAGCGTATAAATGTCGTATTTTAAAATGACTAGATAATTATAAAGATAAACTAAATATATATGTACGACAACTATGTATTATACCCCGAAAAATGTTATATATGTCCGGTTGTAAATGTTATGTTATTTGATTAAAAACAAAAAACCAATAGTGCTCGTAAAAAATATTTGTGGCACATTTATAGTCCATCTAAACTAAGAAGTTCCATTTGACGTTTCATACTTTTAACGTAAATAACTTTGTGCAGACGTAACCCACACAATTTCAATAACACTTTCCGTAAGTCCATGGAATTATGAAGCTATTCTTATTTTATCACTAGACTTACAATCCATAATCACTAAATTTAAACTAGAATCCTTTAAATAAAGCAAAATAACCATTTTAAACAACATATTTTTTTTCTAGACGTCATTACAAAGTCACCTCGTTAGGTCTTTTACCGGTAGAGTCGACACTATTCAAACGCATTTGTATACGCATAATCGGTAAAAATATTTAAATAATCGAGCAGATATAAAACAGATGTGTTTTAATTTTTAAAAATACTGAACTTGCAGCCAACGGTAACAGCCAATAGGTATGCTGTCAACGAACATACATCAATAAATAATGAAATAATAATATTAATATAAATGAATTTATTATTAAATAATAGATTTGGATATTACAATGGAAATGAAGGCAGTATTGTAGGATACGGCACACATAGTGAGGAGGTTCCTCACTTTGGAGTATATGTATTGTATTGTATGTATGTATCATGTGTTCATACGCATGTGCGTGATGTGGACTGGACTCAAAAAGTGTCTGCACCCGGGTGAAGCCGGGCCGGACCGCTAGTAATAGATAAATCACTCCTTTTGTTCCTAAATAGTAAAGTGACTTAAGCAATTGTTGATGTCTCATTAGAATAAAAATGTTCATGAAGAAATAAATGAAATGATCTAAACTGAAAATATAAACTGTAATCGATTAAGAAATACAAACAAATATTATCTATATCTCTATATAATCGGATATTGTAAGAACCGATTTATTTGACAGCATCCCTATTTCCCAATGTCAAATGGAACTTCTTAGTTTAGATAGGATATAGGTAAAAATATTTAACAGTTTCCGGTTGGCCATTGGTTACTACTCCAATGCAATAAAGCAATGCAAATAATTAAAAGTGAGATTTCACTAAATGAAAACGTGTCCTTTTTGTGTAGTAAGTAGTAGGAATTTATTATGATGGAATCTACCATAGGGTTCCCTTTTTTTCGTATTTTTTTGAATCCATTTTTGTATACTAAAATCGGAAATATAGTGGCGTCAATGGGGTTTCAATTCAGCTGAAATGCGCGTCATCAATGAAGCTATATCATGTGAACCATGAATTATTCGATTTAATCGAGGATCTGGATTGTGCCCGATAACCGACGACTCTCCCCTGTCGCTACAAGGGACGCGAACACGTTTGCCAAAGTATAGATCGACGGTAGTTTCAATAACTTATTAAAAATGGGGACAATTTCGTTTTACAATACTACATGGCAACATATATTTAGCACTTTTTAGATTTTAATTCACGGAATAGCGGATCGATTTTCATAATAAATACTTATTAGGAAAATATCTCCTATTCCAGATCCAATGATGTTATTTGGACCCGTCAAAATGCACCCGTTGGCTATTACAACTCTATACCTATGCTCCAATTTACATTTCTTTTTGCTTATTGTAATTGAGTATGTCATTTAGTAATTCAAATCTCTACTGTAATAATAAAACGAGTTGTGGATTCGATTAGGTCATATAACTGTACTGTAATGATTCATTAATAGCTAAAGAAAGTAGTGTATGTAATTATAAATAACAACGTAGGTATAACAATATTCAATTTATTGGTTTTATTATTTTTATTTTCATAGTTCAATATAAATTGATACCTACTGACAAACAAACGCCTCATTATCTTACTGAATAAATTCCTTTCATGCTTTTATGATAATTATTCTTTGTAGAATGTTGCGATGTTGTACCTTGACTTTGTATTTTATCTTTCTACGCCGATATGTAATCCGGTCATTTGATTAATGAGTGCAGTGAAAATATCCCAAAGAGGACCGTTCATAAAGTCTGATATTATAATTAGTGCTCGTTTTTCGGCATTTTCGACTTTCATGCTCCAAAAGAATCAAAGTAAAAATGAACTAAAAACACAATATAGTAAATTAAATACAAGCTTGAAAAAATGAGAATAGGTAATTGATGTAAGTATATCCATTTTATCTACTGCAACAGTGATATCCGTGCTAGTCTCAGCGTGATTATCGATCACTGGTAAGCAGACAGCGTCGCAATGTTCGCTTAAATATTTGTAATATTATTTCCACAGTCGGGATCGTCGGTGGATTTACTGTTTAATTTCAGACAAGCAATCGAAACGTTCGCCTTTCAAGTGTCTCAGCTAGTTTCTTGAATAATATGCTTCCAAACGCAACAGGTATTACTTTGAAGTTGGATTGGGGGAGAGCAAAAGCTGTCTAACTGTCTGCACCGTAGAACGCAGTCTACAAGATCATATTGGCTGATGGTTTGAGCACACTCGATAAAGACCGATTGAATTATGTCTGCATCAGCTCACTGAAGTGACACATAAGTTCGAGAAAACACGATTATGGGATCTCTATACAGTACAATATAGCATGATAGTGATATAATGATAGTGCTGTGCTATGAGCATCGATATCAATGTTACACTAGATAAGACATTCAGTACCTACACAAAATGTGTCCCAGCTACTTGCGGTGCATGCACCGCACATGAATCAGTTTGCTTCGTGACAGTGACAGTGCAGTACGCCTTATCGCATATGTTTAAAAGTAATAAATGAATGTTTCGCCGTCAAACCGAAAGCAAATCGTCTGAAGTTTCAATATTTTAATAAAATACCAGGTAAGTGATGTAATATTGCAGTGTGCTTTTAAAATACGGGGGCACTTTATTTCTATGACGTGTCTCGTCTATCGGTAGAATATAAGTCAATGGCTATGAGCGTATTAGTCAAACAACAGTCTTTATAATGTGATTAATTAGTATATCCAGTGACAAAACAGTGTAGTGAACAACGTCCCGTGACAATAGATACAAAAGAAATGGTTTATACAGATCACCTAAATCTATCGACGAGTAGCTAAATTAGGAAAATATTTTTTTTGTATATTACTTAATACATACATGTATATTATATACAATACATTGTTTGAGATATGTTCTTATAATATAAACAACAAGCATTTATTACTCGTAATGTAATAGTGTAAACATGTCTAATGTAACAAAATATGAAGAGAGAAAAACTATAATACTATTTTGAAAACAGCGCCTTCGGCGACAGAAGATCGTAGATGACCTTTACGATCATAATAAGGTTATTTGTTTGAGTGGGCGGAAAGTTATACGTCTTTATCCATGTATTAAGCCACTACTAGAGGTTTCGATCGCGGCTGATTATTCGTGATGAAAATCCCGGGATTACATGAGTTAAATCACGGGATTTTCGGGATTAAAATAAATCAAAGAACAATGGCAATAGCCCATACATTAAGCACAGCTTTAGAGTTTTTTTTTATTTGTTTCTATTTTACTACTAAAATATATATGTTACGGGCAACGTGATTAACTGGGCATTATTAATAAGGAACGGCCATTGTTACTTGGATCATACAATTAATTATTTAACTCAAACTAAAATTAATACATTTTAAAAATAAAATTAACAACAACAAAATGCTTTCTTATTAAAACAAA
The DNA here is from genome assembly GCA_905220455.2 of Deilephila porcellus. Lineage (NCBI taxonomy): Eukaryota > Metazoa > Arthropoda > Insecta > Lepidoptera > Sphingidae > Deilephila > Deilephila porcellus. The sequence continues at coordinate 17,212,022 of LR999970.1, read as the reverse complement.
ACTTTGACATCATTCCGTCCATGAATCATACTGCTATGGTTCAAATACTGACAGTCAAAACGATTACCAAATGTGTTCAGGATAGAGTTACAGCTGGCCCGCACCCTGCGTACCAGAGATGTGCACCGACCGCGCATTGTCGCAAAAAAGCAATCTACGCGCGCTTCCGCGAACATTCCCGAAGCGCTACAGAAGCGAGACAACCCAAAGAGTAGAGTAATACTATAGGAAAAGACAACCCTAACAACACGAACAGACAACGCCCTACGCTCCCGATCTATGTCCGCATCGTCTTTCTGTTCAATAGTTTATTTTTTGTTAAGTTTTCATGAAAATTTTGTAAGTTTTTTTTTTCATTTAATAAACAAAAACCCTACAGTTCACCTATTTTATTACTTTGCCCAAGATAGGGTGGGCATTATTTATAATGGCCGGGAAAAGTGATTAATCATGCTGTTTTCATCACATTGCCCAATTGAGTTGGGCATTATGAATACAGACCGGACATTATTAATAGTGCCTGGACTTATCAAATTGCCCGTAACATATACATACTTCCAAAGGCAGCAAATAAACTGTTTTTTCCTATTAATTGAATTAATACACAAATTAAAATATATGTCATAACGATTATAGTTACGTAGAGAAAAATTGTCATCACCTGTAATATAATTTTGATGCATGTACTTCTATCTTCTGTGTTAAAGAAATTACAGTGATAAAAATTGTCCGAAAAGTTATATTTCGAGATGTAACTCAAATCATTGGAAGTGGCTCAACGTGTAGTTAAAATATCACGGAAATTCATGGAAATGGTCATATGCCTTCTTTTGAGGACCTTGTGCACTGAAACTAAGGTATGAAGGAAGGCGATTTATCAACTGAGATTTAGAAAAGTCGTTTTTCCGACATGGAATTCGAAAATGCCTGAGAGATGGGGAAATCTGGCCACTAGTGATAATTACAGTTTGATTAATCTGTATTGTAAACTGTGTCATTACTGTTGTTCTAATACAAAATAGGAACTTTTGGACACAAAACAACGGAAGGAATTAATTTGTACACCAGATGAGATACTATCAATTTCAACGTTAATTATGATTAAATAGTGCCCATTAAGGTCAAAACTGTAAATGCAACTGGAAAAATCTGAGTAAAAACATTTTTTACGTCCCTTTTACTACTTTTTTGCAAAATGTCCCAATCTCGGAATTATCCCGGGATCGCTTTTCGTCAATCCCGGGATCGGAATCTCTAGCCACTACGCATAGTGTTACGTTCGGGCAAATTCTATTACTTTCCATTTTCAAATGCAATCAAAATATCGTGACTTAAAAATATAATTCAATATAATAATAATCATTTGGGTATGAATTCATAATTTTGGAATTTGATAAATCAATATTGATTAATGAAACGGCTAATTCATTTAGCTCACAAGGGCTATTAAATTTTTAATCCTTAATTTAATAAACTGGTTGAGTAAGTATGCGATAATTTATTTAAATTATCAAATGTGATTGTCTGATTTTAGATACATCTAAAATCATCAGCCAGATGGAAATATATTTACGAAAAAATGTAGTCTAAGTTCTAACTAATTAAATATTTTGACCACCGTATAATCATCGCGTATATTATTTTAAAATATTGGAATTTGATTAAAAACGGTTAAAAATCTCGGCTATATAAACAAAACTTAAAATGGACGTTCATTTTAATTGGACGATCGGACGAAAATATTAAGGCAAGCTAGAACTCGAAGCTTCACCGCAATCTTGACCACTCATCGGAACATTAAGGCATTATTTAAAATTCCGTTTTCTATTTAACTGTGTGGCTTATTATAAATTCACAAACGGTGAACGATATAAAACGCCATTTCATTTACGCGAAGGCTTCCTGTCCGCTTCATATATTATTAACTAACTGTATCGGACACAATTGACAGTATAATTTACTGAACTAAAAATATGTAATGCACCATGTGCAGCTCTTTTTCACTTTCCCACAGCGTTATATTTTTTTATTTAAAGTATCGCGTCAAAGTAACGTTGTCTTGAAGTTTCATTCTCAATTCTCGTCCAATTATCAAACCACCTACTAGTAAATCCTAACACAATAAATAATAATTCAACCGTGGATGGCACGGGCCTCCCTGCAGTCGAGAGATCCATTGAGAGAGCTTAGGCCACGATCGAACACGCTAGCCAAGTGCGGGCCGCCGGGTACTTTAATAAACAGAATATATACTCACCCACGCATGTGAACAGTTCCATAGCGCCCTTTAGAAGGCAGCCGTTTTCTCGTGTGATGCCTTTTGTTATGTTGAGGCAGAAGCAGCCGTCGTCGTTGTCCAGGAACCACTCATTGGCTGAGTATCTGTAGGTCGGGATGCCTTCATATTCTATGTCCCGCTGATATCGAAGCTCAACGCTCCTAAACAAAAGAGAAAAGTTGTTAGTTTTCGCGACTTCGTTCTAGCATCAGCATGTTTGCATAATTCCTGCAGCTCGAGACGAATTTCTGCCCGGCATGACTATAGGCTCGCCTTCTTCGACTTGGGAAGAAAATAAGCTCGTCAAAATGTACCACTAGCGGCACCTCTGCCTCGACTACCTGGAGGATACCGGCGTGAGCTTATTTCTGAATGTATGTATGATTAGTACTTAGTTGTCAGCAATATCCGTCGGCAGCGGGTCGGACACTCAACACGAAGGTCACAGGTTTGGCCCAGGACACACACCTTTGACTTTTTCATGTTGTGTATTCGTAGTTATTACCCACTTTAACAGCTTAGTAAACTTAGCGAGTAAACGTGTATATTTGATAGATATTCACAAGTTTAGACAGGCATGTGAAGTTAACCTAGCTGCACTAGGCTAGCGACGTAGACAAAATTCTAGTTAATACCTTCTTTTGGTATACGCCAGTACCCAGCAGATATGCTATAAAAATAAGTTAGGAATAGAAATAAATAAGATGCTAAATGTATTCTTGTATTTACGGTCCCAGCTTTTCGAAAGCAGGAACGAAAACTAATCGTGAAAGGAAACCAGTGGGAAATAATGGTGTGTGGTGTATAAACCTACTCCGAGTATTATGTTCCTTACAATTCCAATATACAGGGTATTTTTTAAATGACTGCCCAAATTAGTTTACTGAACTTAAGATAATAATACTGATTAACACATGGTGGAAAATATTTAAATGTACACATAGTACTTGTCATTTATTTCATGTGTCATTTTTATACACAGACGCGCGCGCGATCTGGGTATAAAAAATATGGTCGTGCGTATTAATCTAAGTTTTTTTTTGTGAGGATAAATACATTGAATTTTAGAAAAAAAAATTGTATTTTAGTAATGAACTATATTCATGATTCTGTAACTTATGTTAATATTTGAATACTCTAATAAAAATAACCCTGTATAGGTATTATTAATGTATTACCTATTAAAGTAATACGAGTATATTGATGATATACAGGGTTGCGCATTGGACTTCATCTAATAAACATGTATTCTATATAAAAGTATAGTTTTGTCTTCCACCCGACACTTCAGGTCGACCTTGTCAAAGTCGCGACACGGGTGCACAAATCATTTCGTTCCCCTCAAGAACAGCATAATATGATATCTGGAGGAGTGAAAAGTTTGAAAATATGAATTAAATAAATACGCTGGTATCTACACTTGCCACGTCCGCTCTGTCAGGACTCTGTCAGGCCTGTAACCAAATTCATCCCTCCAATAATAAATCGGTGTTTAACTAAGAAGTGTTGATTGCACAGAATGCTGGAGGATCAAATGTGGCTGATGATTCAATTTATGGCGCATGCCAATGTCAGGAGCATACTCCTACTGACAACTGTGACACTTATTATATAAATAAATAAATACACCCAATAGTCAAATACATATCTTGACCCCACATAAAGATCGATTAAGTTTTGTGTCGTAGGTATCAGAAACTATGAGAGACTTTTCGGTCTCACAAACACTCAGACCCGAGACAAATATTTGTGGGCCTCACAAACATTTGTCTCGGTGCGGGGATCGACCCCCGGCCTCTCGTTTCACAGCCGGGGTCTAACCACCTGCGCCACGAACATGCTATGTGCTGATAAAACTCTACAAAAATGCCACGGGCAGTTAATGGGCCAATAAATGTTATGTTATTCTCTACGTCGAGGTGTGAATAGACCAAGAGACGCATCAGGACCAGATGAAACCTTTTACAAGACGGACTAAATCTAACCTCCGAAGTGAAATGATGTGGGTGAATGTAATCGTGTTTGCCGAAAACAATGTTTATGTGCGATACGCAATAATTAGGATTCTTTGAGCCATTCGATTCTTCTTTATACATGGGTAGGTAAATTATTATTGTTTTTCTTATTTATCTCTCTTTATACAATATATATAATTATAATGAATTATATTTACATAATTTTTAAAGCGTAGATGGCACTGGGTCTCGTTGTAATTCACGGAAAATAAAAATACCTAAACCTATTAAAGAATATCTAATAAAACTCGGGGCAAGTCGTAGGATGCAAATTAATATCGAGAGAAAACTAAATGAAAGTAAAATTATTTACGGCGCCTACATAAAAGTAAAAAGAGTGTTAGATAATCAAAATAGGAAGGGAGATATATTAAGAGTTGATATATTTGACTACTATATAAAGTTTATGCATTATTAATAAGTTATATTACTTGTTCTTGTTGTAAGTTAAAGAAAATTGCCGAAATGGAAAATAAAATATTCAATCAAAGACAGCAGAAGCATTATTACCCGTAATTACTTTTTAAGAAGAAGTAACTAAACGATTTATATCTGCTATAGAATAATTGTACAGTTCTATGATCGAGACAGAGTGAAGATCGACCTTCACCCATCTGATAACCAAATGAGACATATTTTTTTATCAAATATTATTGATTATCATACATGGTTTACGTAACAAAAATGTAGGTTTCATTTTAGCAGTAAGAAATACTCTTAACATACGAGCGGCGGAGGACAGGGAATTAGTAGCTAACCAAAATGACTCAGTAGGAGTCCTCTTTACAGCAAGCGAAGGAAAATCAGGTGAGTCAATTACGTACAAAGATATTTTTACAGGTACACCAAGTTATCATCGTCCTGGTGGACCAGGTGCTCGAGGCCAGTACTAACGGTTCCCTCGAGATATTACAACAAAAAAATCAGAATAGTAAAACAAAACCAGTATTATTGATGACCTTCCACAAACCAAACAATTCAGAGGACAATACAAATGTGTATTTTCGTCCCTAATTTGTTTTTTACCGAGAATTGTAATTCTGTATTTTTTCTGTTTATAACTTAATTAGTTAATAGATTTTGGTGGTAGTATCTCACCGTGCCAGATGAAACCGTCGCACGTTGGAACATACCAATCAATAAAGTCAGCATTGCTATAAATAGAATTGGTGGTCGGAAAAAAGCGAACGGATACGTTTATTTAGATTTATGTTACAAACACACAAATTTAAACATATATTTTATGTCTCGAATCAATTCCAATCAATATTACCATGTAATAATGATTTTATATCATGGCCTACAAAAGTATCTTATCCCGACATAATTGTATTTTGAATTATGCTCAGAATACCTTAACTCTATGTGAAAATTAATTTTAAAACTATATATTTAAATAAACTATGTAAGAATAATACTTTAAAATTAATACCAATTAAGAATATTTGTTCGCACCTAATATTCTTAATTGGTATTAACGAAACCGAGGAATGAATAACAATGTCAAAAGAATTATGTGCATGAGTATTTCTAGCGGAAGGATAAACCCGATAATTGTAAAATTCGAATTAAAATACTAAATTATCGCGATTCCGAAGTTTCATTAAATCTTGTGAGCCCAGAAATCGAAAAACAGACCAATTACCAAGTTTGTTTAAATTTAAAAATATGCTAATATTAAATTATCGAATGAATAATACAAGCGTCAAGCGTTGCGTGGCGCAGCTTTGACGCTCCATCGCGTCGCGGCGCTCGGGCTAGGATATTTTCAATTAGGTACTACTAAAGAAAGTAGACCTTGCACCGCCCTTACAACTCCATCTGGACAGATCCAGATGGCTCGACTCCATATGGGATTAAAATGTAGTCCAAATGTTTTATAGAGGGCTATGACTATGGCAATGTCTGGTCTTTAGTACGATAGATGCTTAGTCTATTAAGATGATCTTATAATTTGATATGGTCGGAATTTGAGAATTCATAATAAAAATCTTAAAGCCAAAATGTGTAGATTACGTATTAAATCCAAAAATTGCAGTTTAAAAAAATACATTTTATATTTACGACATACGAGTATAACATCAGCGAAAGGTAAAACCAGACCCGTGTAAAGTATGAACATTAAAAATATATCCAGTTCCCAGAGATAGCGACGATGTTTAAAAAAGTAAGTTGAAAGCGTTTTATTGCGTTACTAGCTTTGTAAAATATCTAACTTTAAAGCGCAGCGCATAAAAAATTGTTCAGGAAGCTAAACACGGCAACAATGCCATATGTAGCTACAAAGCTATAGCAACAGTAGCTGCAATAGAAAAGTTTTTAAATGCAATCACAGTAAAAACTAATTTTGAAACGCTTTATGGATAAATAAAAAATGTGTTACACTTACAAACCACATTTTTAAAAAGCAGGGCGGGTATTTTGTGAAATAAAAGTGTGAGTTACATATATTTTTTAATTATATGCACCTTTTAACAAGACTATATACTGAAACTAATTATTCGCTTTTGTGTAGTGAAATTTGTAAGAACCATTGAAGCGAAGAAAATAGACGTTCTTTGTTTTCTGATATGAGAGAGAAAAAATGTAGGTATTCGCCGGAACTAACTGCATTTTTCCTAGGAGGGAAAACAACGCGATGCTTTATGCACAAGTAATGAACGATATTGGAGACTGTCGGTCTCAGACGTTATTAAAACTCTGTAAAGGGAGTAACTAAATCCGCTTATAGATTTCTTATGAATTGCATCTTGTAAACAGCGGCGCTTCTTCAGAAGCCCTTCACAAAGTACTTGAGACAATATTGAAGGCGTAAGGAACTTTTATTCTGGGCTCAATTTAATAATATTGTTTCATAACAGTATCAAAGGTCACAACGTAGACAGGTCACAACTAATACCTATTGATAAGTCAATGACTCGATATTTCAATAGGGCTGTTTACAGGAATAGTTGCAAATGTGTAGTGTAATGTATATTGCAAATGCCGGTACCGTGACCTACCCACCAAAATAAAACAGTAAAATCGTTGTTCCATTTGCAAGCAAAATAACTGTATTTTATTGCATCATCGGGTGAGGAGGTTTTAAACATACCGCTCATAAGTGAACCGCACCTATAGTTTTTATAATATTAATCGATATCAATTGAAGTAACGGATTGTGCGGTCACATCGGGAATGACAAACGGACCGAGTCGATTGTTCGGGTTAATATTATTTGCATTCGCTGATACACGCCAGAGGCATCAATACAACCGTTACAAGAGGTCTTCGAACTCTACACAAAACATTGTCATCCTTTTTTCGATGTTCATCACCCGAATATTGGAAAATAAATTTTAAAAACAATGCCCGTGTTTTTATCCGAAGCTTTTCAAACATAAAACCTTGATGCTTTTTTATACAAGCGTGTTCAAAGAGATATTCGCGTCAAATAAAATTCACCTGAAATGAATTTTAGCCGTTTATAGAGAAATTCAATAAAGTTGGAATTCTACACAAATAAATCCAGGGCCTCATTCAGTCATTTGTTGTACTCTTTTGTAAGGGGGCATTAAAACCCCACCACAACATCTCTAGCTCGTCATCAAAAGCGACATACAGGGTCTTCGAGTCCCTGTGTGTGTCGCAAGGGCTATACTTTTACTGAAAGCGTCCTCCAGAGAAGCCTACATAGCCGGTGTCGGTAGCATTGTAGCAGGCGCCCGAACAAATCTCATAGGAGTACTATTCAGCCCTCATTCTAAGATAGTTAAGACAAATCGTCTTTAGACCTTACTACTTCTGTCTCAACATGCATCGTACGCGCAAAAATATGAGTGAAGATATTGATCTCCGAGGGTCTTGGTTGGTATGTCGGAGTAGTTATGTATTATTTTAGGGTCAAAGCACGAATCTTCACAGCTTGGATTTCGTACTCTACAACTTGTCAAAAGAAACCCATAATTAGTTTATCCCCTATAAATTAAATATACGGTCAATAATTATTATGTTTGCAATTAGCGTCACGGCATCCGTCGGTTGATTGCACTTAATGTCCTGACGATCTTAACATTCGTTTAGAAAAGGAATGTTAGACAGACATAGCTTTAGATATTGTTCAAAACTTACTACGGGCGCCACTTAAACCCTGCACACAGCACACAGCGGTTGATCGAGTTACCGGTGAAGTTATAACGCACAAAGTTTAAAGTCGGCTAAGTGTCGAACATTTTTTAAAGAGCGATATGAGCTAATGTTTCATCATAAGTGAAAATATCATCAAACACTATTTATCTGGTTAACGAATTCGACGATTTCGAGGAGTTAATACGATCATTCAATTAGTTGATGCAGATTATGGAAGGCTCAAATCGGATAAACTTAGTGCTTGTTCACGTTAACTCGCGCTCGCGGGCGCGGGCGCGGGCGCGGGCGCGGGCGCGATTGACGTGTTCACGTTGACCACCACGCGTTTGCGCGAGTATGACATGTTGTCAGAGATATAAAACATGGACGACGATCTTTTATTTTTAATCGAAAATTTATACCTAAAGTGAGAGATGATAAATATTAGAATTTGTGTGCAAGAATTGTTTTGTAGTTGTACCGTAGTACAACTACGCCGCCGAGGCAGTCTAAATTTCATACTTTGTATAGTAATTTGAGAGAACATCCTTCAAGATTTTTCGGATACACCACAACTGTTTTGACTACATCTTGGATTCAATAACGAGTCAGATTTCAGAAGAAGACACATATTTTCATAAATGTATAAAGACCGAAGAAATACTGTTTTTAACCATAAGGTGGTTTTAAAAAAATCGTAGTTTATTATACGTAGTTAAATTCAAGTTCAAATAATGTTCTTCCTCATTATTAATGTAATCAGTTCATTAATTTTCGAGCGTCAAGTTCAAACTGGTTGAACTTACCTGACGTCGCGAGTAAATCGCGAGCTCCGCTGCTAGTTTGACGTGAACACTCACAAACAACTCAAGCTTTTGATATTGCCGCGAGCGCGCCGCGCGCGAATATCGCTTTCTTGCCCGCTACTTACATCGCACGTGCGTTTCCAACGTTAACACTTGTATGACATCCCATATATTTGATATTTCGTGACCGTGCCCGCGACCGCGCCCGCGAGTTAACGTGAAAAAGCACTTACACCCAATTTGGGAAATTGAAACGCTTTAAATTGATTGATTTCGTCAGATATAAGCCGCCAAAACTATTATTAGATGTATCATTTATAATTCAGTAGCAAATGCAGCTTACACCGCGGCACCCCTTTGTCACCAATCGAAATTCAAAGTGAATAGGCTGGCTCAGCTGGGACTGTTGTCCCGCTCATAAACGACGCGCCGTAATTAGTCATTCGGTCAATGGGATTGCCAGGGTTTTCCGATAATCCCCTCCTTAGCCCGGCCTCATGACTTCCATCTCACTATTTTTGCCAATCAGCAATTTACCTAGCCTTCCTAAGGTATTATGATTGTTCATTGACGGCAATGATTACTTGGTAATGATTTATTCAATTTTCATCACGTGAGCCATCTATGCTTTTAAAAGAAAAATAGAGATATAAAACATCACACAGCGTAATATAGTAAAGCTCTCTATTGATTGCGCTCAAATGTAATTCTAATACTGCAAAACGCTATACAAATCATGTTACATTTTCACAGTGAAAAGCAGTGTAATACGGTCCGAATTATTTCGATGCTGGACGCATATTTAACAAGACGAGGAAATATTTCTAGGTTGACATACCTTTAGCATTTAGCTATAAATACCGCAGAGTGTCGGAAATAGTTTATCGATCGAGTTAATAAAATTTTCGATGTGAATTCAATTTTAGAATCTGAGTGAACCAGATTTCAAATTGCGCTTTGAAATATATTTGTGTGTGAATCACACATCAAGAATGTCACATGGAAATCAACACATGGCAATAATGCATTTTGTTCGGTGGCGCGATAGCTGGCGGCCCGGTTCAGCATCGCTCGCAAATTACATTCAAAATCGAAATAATATTAAGTCGGAGCACAATTTTCGCGGTTCTATTTTGAAACGTGATTATCAATAAATATGTATGACCCAAACTTCATTATTTGAATAAGCACAACAACAGTAGGTTTTCATCATAAGCAATGCTGTAACAAAAACAAATCATTCGGAGAAGCGAACCATGATATAATGATGTGTGAAAGAAACATGCACCGTGGGACTTACGGACTAATGAACAGACTCATTAACAACCTTGCACAATATCATTATATTTCATTAAAATGTACTTCGCAGAACCTTGTGGTGTCAAAGGGCTGTTTTTAACATAGAGGTATGTCAGAACGAACGTGACAGTACCTACTTAGGTTCGAGAGGTGTATTTTATATATAAAGTACTTCTTTTCACAAATAGTAATATAACGCTTGTCTTTTTGTAGTGTTATTTTGTTTAAGTAAACACGCTTCAAAAGACATGGAGCAATGAATAATAGCGTCCTATTAATAAGTTGTAATTGGATACTAAATCTGATGTTAACTATCTCATGTTGGCTGTTGTGTTAGATAAATGAAACATGCCCGTGTAGACCAGTCATGCCGACTGTATTGTCTGAAAGCATTACCGCTTTTTTCAATTAGACGCATATTTGTGATTTGGAGTGCGGCTAGGGTTTTCAGTTACGTAGTGTAAAATCAGAATTATTGAAGGAGCTACAAGCGTGCATTGTGACTTAGTATGATGTCTGATCACGTATCTAACCATTATTTTCATATCACAGAACCCCTATAACCTTAAACTCTAACTACCGATCTATCTACTGCCCCGATGAGAGGTGAAATTTATACCTGGATTAGTATATTTTATTGAGATTTTAAAGTAAATTTTGAAGTTTGCTTTAAAATCTAATTTTAAAACTAAATTGTGTAACCGTAGTATACTACGTGTACGGCTGTGATGAGGGAGAAGGGAGGGGAGTGGCCACGACTCCCACGACGTCACATCTGAAAACACCCCTGTAGCGAACAAGAATTCTTAGTATTATGAAATGCAATTTTCATTATTTTTCTAGTCGAACGACGGACAATGGAAAATGAGAAGAAACGTAATTAGACAAATAATATTGAGTTATGAGTATTCGTGGAAACTGACAACGAGATATTGTGCCACTAGCACCGTCCGGACTAATTAAAGGTACTCTATTAAATTATTGCGCACTTTTAATGCATAATGTTTGTTCGATATATAAAATTGTAGCATTTTGTTACTTTAATTATAAAAATTTTTACGTTTTCTCTTTCCTTGCCAATGTTCATTAAGACCAATGTAATTACGGTTCTGATGTTTTATTTAGCAAAGGGAATTACTATTACATTTTTATTAATGTGGACACATTCAGGAAATGCTAGTGAATATTTGCTTTACTTCTCTAATGTAAATATAAGTATGCAATTGGCACAGTTTGTTAATTAAATACTAATGAGTACATTAATATAGGAAACCCACACTAACGACGTAGGAATCAAACCCAGGACACTTGCGGTTTACAACTCGTGGAAGCTATCACTAAACCAATGATACTTCTGATTAGTACCCCAACTAAAGGAATGTGCTATCTATCTAGAACTTTGTGAAATAAAATTAAACCATCCGGCATTCATGCCTGATTGCAAGGCGCTCCAGGCTCCAGCCTCCCACGCTTTATTATGCTTGGTAAAGGTAAGTCATTTAATTCCATACTATTTTCACCAAAACTTAAGTAGATAAATTCTTTAACATTTATTTTATTATATAATTTTTGTTACCTACCGAATTGTACATGTTTTATCGAAAGTGTTATTGAATACACTCATGCCAGTTGCATCAACTAACTTTGACGATAACTTTGAATTTGATAATGTGATCGCCATAAAGAGCTTTCAAACAATTATCGGGAAATGTATTATGCAACTAAGCTTTAATGACTTCAAAACTGGATGTTGAATGAAAATGTTAATTCGTGTACCTATAGCATTGTCTTCTAACCTCAGAATAAGGTTTCTATTTTGTAACTTATGGGAATTACGTGCCTTCACTTTAAACCAGAAAAGTAAAAAAAGTAGATAAAACTGACCTGCAAATATCGGTGTTGATACCGTAAATAATAGTAGACCTCTCGAGGAAAGGTGCGAATATGCCAGTGTCGGTGCCATTGACGTCGTTGCACCGGCTACGGGTCACCTCTCCGTCTTCGTCCACGTAGTCCGTCCAGTACTGGAAGTATGGTGCCTCGTCGAAGTACCTGATCCTGCCCAGGTCTAGGGGGTTGTTGATGCCGCGGTACACTTCGTATTCAGGCGTCGGGTTTTCGTGTTTCTAAGTTGGACAATACTTGCAATCAAGAAGTGTAACAAGAAGTTGTAAGAGCGGTGGCCAAGTGTTGAATCTGGTACAATTCTGACGTTTTGGAGTCGCGTTGAAAGTCGAGTACGACGCAATTGAAGGGGAAAACAAAACATCGTAAGATCACGCAACCGAACTCTTTTGTTTTAATATTTGTATACGAGTGGGTGTTGCATAATGAAGTCGTGTAAAGTAATGGCAAAGTAGCAGATTCTACAAATGTGACATAATTATAATATGTCTACTACCGGAATTTCGATCAAGCTGACACGTTCATAAAATTCTTGTAAATGATATTCTATAAATAACTGTAAACAATATTTTCAAACGTCTAAAAGTATTATACTTTTACAGCATACACAATGACTAATACAAATCACACAAAGGTTAATAGGTTGAGTGATTGTAAGTGGACGCGGACATCAAATTGATAACAAGTTTCAATTTGCACGTAAAAGTAAGATAAAAATAAATTCTAGATTTTGGATTTACATCGTTATATTTGATAAGGAAAGACAGTCGCCACCGTCCCGTAACTTGAGAGGAAATAACGTTTGCGAAACATTATTAAATTGTTGCACCGCAGCCCTCCACTGCAGACTTCGTGCCAGCGCGGCGTCTAGTTTATTTTACCTAACTACTATTAGATAAAAACCAAAATACAGCGAACTTAAAACAATTATTGATTTTATGTTTTGAACATCAAATTAAACTGCCGCCGAATGTCATCATTTGCGCCTACCGATCTCTGTCCATCGCAATGTCTTTGATTTGTTATCGGTATTTGTATTTTGCTACTAATGTAGGCTTTCTCATCGTGAGTTTTCTTTCTAGCGAATATAACAAGCAATCACGGACATAATTATAGTAATTCACTACTCAATAGAAACTTAAATCAACTTCGTGTTATGCGTTTGTTCAGGTTGATTGCTCTTGTCGGAGAATTTCATTAACCATGTTATCAAAGTGTATACTGCTTAGAGCTCGTCTTTGACTTGGCATAAGACGAATTTCTTTCACGTAGGTCTTTGTACTATATACTTAAGTCTAATTAAACCGTTGCATTGTGTGACACATGTTTCAATTGATACATACAAGAGCAAAATCGTCTTAAGTCGTAGGTATCAGAAACAGAGGTTTTGGTCTCAGACTCGAAACAAATATATTGCTTTCGTTGAACAGATGTTTACATATCTCGAAGCGGTGTCGAATCCGCGGCTTCACGTTTTACAGCCGTCTCCTAAACAATCTCCGCCACGAAGGACGTAACTATTATATTTAAAATATACTATTTGAAGCAGTTTAGTATAAAAGCAGCTTCAAGTATTTCTATTTTCATGCAAAGTGAACGTAGAATCATTTAGAATATTTTTATCGGATAAATCTTGGAATCTTCACATAAAAGAGTTTTCTTTGAGTCTCAGACTTTGTTTCGTTCTTTGGTTAAATGTTATAAAAGATTTAAATGCTTTTGACAAAGAACTTGTTCCAAGTCTAGAGAAAGAAGCGTATAAATAAGTACTTTTGATACTTTCAGTTGATTTCAAAAACGTTGTTTTCTCTTAAATTCTTTATGTTCGTACATCGTATTGTAACCGTCGTCGGCGCTATTGAATTGAGCTACACAATTCATGGAATTCTACAAGTGATACATTTATTTCCAACAAACACAATTGAATTTTATTCATAATGATCATTATTTTCATCCGCAATACCTCGGTTCAATAAACAATCATAACCTCTCCAACCGCCTGACAGCAATGAATGCCTTTCAAAGCGATTCACTACGAGCGGCAGCGACGTTGCTTGTCGGAAATTGAACTTACAAGTATAATAGTTTATGGCAAACCTTATTACTTGGAAGAAAGGTTCTTTGTATATAAAGAAATAGGTAATTGTTTTCTTGTTTAAGACCCAACAGGAGATTTACTGTGCGTACAAAGCTTTGTATTTTTCTTCATTGTAAAATTCAAATGGTATTGCGGTATAATTATTTTATAGTTCAGTTTACTATTTACCTTTCCAGACTACGGAAAAATCTGTTAGAAAATAGAACTGAGCTAGGTGAACTCAAGACTAATGGGGACAAGATTACAAGTATTAAGACGGAAGGATAACAATAACTTTATATTAGCTGCCTCACTGGGGTAGGAATTTCATTTCATGTTGCAACAATATTAAATTAGAGCTTAGTTTTAAAGTGACTTTATTAAACATTCCTAATTTGGATGGTAGTTTTGCTACAGGAAAATATTTCATTATTTTTAGAGCCATTTCAGGAAAAACGCCATTGTAAACGGCTGCTATAATTTGCTGCTTATATATAGCTTGCTTGCCTATTTATAGCTTTATTTTGTTCTGATACTTACGTTAGCTAAAAGTGAAAACCCTAACGATCCATCCTCATTGGCTACGATATTGACTGCATCAGCGGCCATCTGCCTTATAGTGGTGCAAGCTATGGTGCCGATGAGTCCAGGGTTGATACACATAGAAATCTTGTCCTTCACCAGGTCGCCGACTCGCACGTCCATAAAAGGTGAGTTGTTTTGGCCGAACACCCCGCCCAGAGCCAGAGGGAGCAGCGACATCAAATCCGGGAAACTTTGTTCGGCCATTTGGAGTATTGCCTGAAAAGAATAGATCTGTTAAACTCCGGCTTAACGTATTTTTTGCTATATGTATTCATTAGTGACAGCACCCTGGGTTCTGGTTACCAATTAAGCTGTACTTTCGAAAAATACCCATTTAAAAAAATATGATAAAATCGTACGTATCATGAAGGTGCGACGGGGATAAAAGTCCCGAACAAAATACAAATATATTTTTTTAAAGTATAAATTCACGTCAGTATTTGTGGAGTCATGCGGATATTAACGATGAAAATACCACAAAGAAATTTGCTTGTCACTGAGATTTTTATGGTAGGTATTTGAATTGTGAACTCTGTCAACCTGCATAACATCAGCATGGCGGACACGACCTAAGCCCTAAGCCAGCTTATATTATTTTATTTACATCATTTAGTAAATAAAATAAAATAAAAATACTTAAATGGGGCCCATGCCCTGCCGTGGGCCGTAGAAAAACAACATTACGAGTCACGTTATAAGACATGAGTTATAAATTAAATCAAGTTTTCAATGTGTTTAATGAAGGTTTAATGGCAAAGCCTTTCGAGGTTGAGACAATGTGTGTTTATCAAATACTTAATCAGGGAAGTGCATGTGCGCAGGTGACAAAAAGCCGACGTGGAACTTTCCCGGTAATAGTTTACATTGTGTTAGTGCAGGGCTACTCAAAGTGGGGTACGCGAGCCCCTATGGGTTCACCGTTCGACGGTAAGCGGTTCGCGACAAGATGCGTGTAATGGCGTCTTGATGATTCAGTCATTATAAGAAATATCCGTAGATGAAACTCTTCAAGCTGATTTAAAAATATCTTTGATATATTTCTAGGCAGCTAGATAGGAAAAGTATCCCGAACTCTTACGCAAAGACGCAAAGCCGAGAATTTCCTTTTACCCTTAGCTGCAACACACTTATGTATGTGAGAGTGGGTTGGTCTTATGACCCTGTATTTGTTACCTTTTATTGCAATAAAAACCTTATTTTCTTCAACAGTCAATTTTATTATTTACTTGGGGGAGGTATAATTACTAAGTTTAGGGGTTCGCTGTCAACTGGAAACTTTAACAGGGCTTCGTGGAGCCTAAAGTTTGAGAAACCATGTGTTATGGGAACAGCTTTGCATGTTACCGGGCAGGAATTTGGCGGCGCATCAGGCCTGCGTCCAACTTTGATTAAGCTGTAGAGCGGGGCTGCTCGTGTCCGCGGCCCACCGAAATTGTTTACATTTTTACTAGCTAATGATGGATAAGAGACCAAAGAGGTAATATGGCAGAAGCTCGCCGAGGACAGGGTCAAGCGGAGGAAAAAAAATGGGAAGTCTTTGCATCAGTGGGACAATAAAGGCTTCAAAAAAATGGATATCAATAACTCAGCTGTTGGGGAATCGTGTTAAGTAAATACTATAAATAAATAAATACACCCAACAGTCACATACATAGTTCTGACCCCACATTAAGATCAACTAAGTCTTGTGTCGTGGGTATCAGAAGACTTTTCGGACTTTTCGAAACCGTATCCGATTTGATACCTGAACGTATTCAAGCAAGTTTTCAAGTTCAAACATATTTGTTCCGTAGATAAAAGCATAACTGCTATACTCAATTTCAGGACTGTAAGCTTTCAGCCGCTGATAACAGTTTTTGTGAATTGTCTTAAAAAAATGTGTAAAAATACATGTGCAAGCAAAATAAATAAAGTTTAACAGTATAAAATTAATCTGCGTTAGATTTAATTGTACAACAGTATATACACAACAATTCAATTTGTCTGACTTGCAGAAACATTGCGTTTAATAGCACCGAGCGACTACGAACTACGAACCTGAAGCTAAACTCGTACTTTTTTACATCAAATTGCCACGTCGAGTGACGGAGTGACACTTCCACTTGTTTTTGCTATCCGTGTGCATTCGTATTGCAGGTGTCACGAGGTAATCGTATCATACGCGCGTCGCATCTTTCAACTTAACTTTGATCGTACGAAACGTCCGGACCCACACGCATGGCTGCAGAGGCCAATCGGAACTAACGTTTCGATGCAGTTTATTGCCAACTATTTCTGGATTCATACGTTTACTGCTCAATTTTTTTATAACGGAGAACTTCGTTTCGAATGATGGTAGCTGGAGGTGAGCTTTGTTTAAAAACCGGAACAGAACACGAAGTTTGTATTTAGTATTATATCCGTATGATTATGAATAATAATTACAAAGTAAGACTGCTTACTTATTATACATATAAATGAAGCTATAAATATATATGAAAAGTTTATGTTCTACCTCTCTCTTCAACCATAGTGATTAGTAACTCCACTGCCAACCATAAGCATAATTTTCTTGTAATCTCGAACTCTCACGAACCTTATTAGATCACAAATTACTAATTACAACACATGATATATTGGTCTTTCGACTACCTATTAACATTAACTTATTTGCAACAGCTATTACAGATTTTGAGGAAATTGTCCAAATAAAAATAATGGCATTAATTACAATCATCCATCAAATATTGCTTTCGTTTATACTCGTAAATATATTATTTTAAACAGTCTTTTAGATCTTATTATATCCATTACCCATATTATCATAAACAAAATCATTTTTTTTTAATAAGCACAACAATTACAAATTTCTGGAAAGTTTTGAATCTAAGTTTTTCTTTTTTGTTTTTAGATATCGAGCTTGTACAAAGTCAATAATTGTTGGTTTTCTGTCATATCTTATCTTTCTTTATTGTTCATCCATGATTTTGGCTATTAGTACATAGAAATACAAAACAAATAAAATCTTTTTAGTGATTTTACGACAAACACATGACCAGATCCTAATAAATTCGTTTGATAGCTATCATTGTTTCAACCGTGACAGCAAGAGGGATAGTTGCGTTATTTTACCAACACAAGACACGTGATTATACGTGCCATAACAAAAACAAACGCAGGAGACAGTGTATTTCTGGAGCATTGAATCGCTACAACCAAAACCTGATGGCAGAACTCTGTGAAAGCGATTTAATTATATAGGGGGTTCAAAATGATTTATATCCGTCATACAGCATATCAACAGTAGATAATATCTTTTTCACAAATTCATGTGTTACTTTAATCCCGTTGCTTTCGTACTAGATCTTCCCTCCATACTACGAGTATATGCGAAAAGACTTTTTCCCCGACCTATTATCCCTCTGGCCTCTATTGCATATTAATTACGTAACTCGTAATGTACAAGGATTATATCATGAGTATTTATAATGTTTCTATTGCAAGTTATACCTCGTATGCGAAGTCCCCCGAAGTTTAATGAAAAATACGGACTTTTACAACTTACAATTTGTTACGGGCAGCAAGATTCTTCTACCTATTATTTAATAACCTAAATAACATTTTATTCAGTATTTTAAACAAATTATTGCCAACAAAAAGGTCCATACATTATAAACAACTTTAAATAAAGATATTTCATCTTTATACGAACGCCTTTATGTTGACAAAGAAACCAATAAGTCTGGTGAATGAAAATTTGAACTACGTATCGACCCACGTCGTGTTGCGGAAAAATTCATCCGCTGAATTTTTTGTTTGAAAAATGTAATCAAGTTCTAGCCGTACATGTGAAATATGAATCTGTCGGAATGTCCGACGTAATCAAATAATAGAAAATAAAATAAAAACAATAAAGCTCGCTGTGCTGCTTCAAACATCAATATCACTGACCAAAGCTGTGAGGGTATTCGTCTGTAAACATTATGGTACTATTTCATAATTTTACTAACCATATGGACTTCCTTATGGCTTATAAAAATCAGACATAAGGACAATTGGACTTCCAAGGATTTCCTTAGAAGCCTATTGGAAGCGGTCGCAATAAATCTTTGTAACTATCCACAAGTTGGCCAGGGTTCCTTTCACGATGCTGATGGTGATAGGTACATGGCCTCCACTCCAGAAACATTCGGCACCATGTTCTGGTACTCAGTTCAATATTATCAATTCCATGATGTTTATTTAAACATCCAATACGTACTCATCATAAATTATTTTATTGTTCCATCTTCGATTATATTGTTCAAAAACATGTTATTTTGGCAGACAATATTTAAGACCCTCTTAATGTATAAAAAAGATTCGTGATGACTTAATATGGTGCATTGTGATAAACAACTCTTGAGTATTATAGAAAATAAAAAGGTGTCGATAACATACTTGTTATTCTCTTTACTAACCACTTCTTTGAGATTGTTTGCGTATTTTTGTCATTATTAAGGTTTTATAATGCGCAATATGTATCAAAATACATGCATACTTTTCTTTTTTATTTTAGTCATAAAATTGCTTTATCGCAAATGTTAATCTTTGAATGTAAACAACTACATTTTTATTTCGTTGTACAATTGAGTGTCAATAAATTTTAGAAATATAATTGAATAATGTGATACGCAGTAAGCGCGTCATGTTAAATATTTGGAAAACACATTAATATTATTGAAGACTTTGTTTCTACTTCGATTATCGCAATCGTAATCAGCGTAGAGATAATGCATTCCACCACAATTCTATTGTACATTCACATATCTTCTTTGAACGGACACAAAAACCAGTATTGGACATATTTGTTTCTTTTTATCTGGCACAATAAATCAACAGTACAGTAGTACTGTTGATTATACATGTATATGTCGAAAATAGATGGCGCTGCTGTAGCGGATTCAATGGCGAGTGACATCACTTCTCTGAAATTAATTCCAATTATTTGTTTTTTTTGTAACTGTTTTCAATTGATTTAATTTGTAAAGATTAATTACTTTGTGTTTCAATTATTGTTTATTTTTACTAAGTAGTATGTACGTAATCTAAATGTTAAAATAAAATTTATTAAAGGAAGCGGAAACGCAGGTGACATTGATTGGTGAATTCAATAAGAATAAAAATCAATGTGCCTGGACATAACCTCGAAGAAATTGGTAATAATTATTGGTGGTTAATTTTCTAGAGCTGGCCGTGATCGGACGTTCTTCGAGTATTTGTCTGTAACCGCATTATTATTGTGAAAGTGTGTTTTATTTCCAACTAAATTCTAAAAAAAAAAAATTAACAATTATGAGCGCCGAAGAAGAAAATCAAGATATGTTGCGTTCGGCTACCTGTGACGCGACATATATAAGATTGATGTATACATACTCGTATCATGATTATACATGATACGAGTACGTATAACGGTGAAGGGAAACATCATGAGGAAACCTGCATGTCACAGCGTTTTGTAAGAATTTCTATGGTATGTAAATTGTTGAGTCCGTCGGCGCCAACCCGCACTAGGTCAGCGTGGTGGACTATAATACGGCCTATGCGCTCTAAATCGTACTTCCGATTGTAGAGGAGGCCCGTGCCCTGCAGTGGGATGTATATGGGCTGGTATAGAATACAGAATGTACCTCACGGTATATACTGGGCAGTCTAGATAGAGACGATAGAGACTAGAGTATCCTCAAGCGATGAGTGAAGGTCATTCAGCACCTGTCGACATAATAATGAAGGCCTTTTGCAATTATCTAGTACATTATAGGTAGCTTTAATTCAAAACGTAGGTATAGTAGATCCTGATTTTAGAGGGCGGAAAGTAATAAACTACTAACAACCGTACCTTTGAGTAAAGGAGACCTCTGTCTATTTCGGAAACGTTCTATATATTATACAGATTTATACCAAGCAAAACATTCCGATATGCCTTTGAGACTCACCCACGCCCTCGACATGCTTTCACATCTCAGTCTGTTCCTTTATGCGCGGTATGGACGTCGTGTGACGAGGATTTAATCTCCAACACAAACGAACACATGAATAGAAAATGTGTGCCACGTGTCTAGTGGTTCTCAATCTTGTGTTCAATACCTAGGCCACGTCTTTATGCTTTGTATTAATTAGTGTATTTAAACCACAACTTGGCGGGAAATTTGGGATTTCATTATTTGCAGCAAGGATATCTAGTCACGGTGGCTTGCTAATATTTATTAATGCAATCCGCTTAAGAAAAATAAATTGAGACAATCCGACGTTGAAATCTATACACATAATACATTTGTAACCGATTGATGTCAGTACATGGAAGATAAATGAGAAAATCTAATATGGGGGGTCTGTATTAACTATTAACGTAATAGAACCCAAAACAATGAAATTTAGAATTTTTGTCTGCTTGTCAGTGCGGTTTTGCGCAATGACTCAGAAACGACTTAACGGATTTCAATGAAATTTGGTATGGAGGTAGCTGACACTCTGGATTAACACTTGGGCTTTTTATCCCGAAAAATGTAGTGTTCCTGTGGGATGAGGAAGAAATTCCGATATATTTGTTACTTTTTAACCAAATGGATTGGATAGGACTGGACTACATGCCTGGAGTAAGAATGAGACGGGACGGGCGGGATATAACGGAACGGGACGGGATGGGATGGGAAACTTCTAATAAAGTTAATTTCAAATAAAGATAATCACGCAGAAGAAGTTTGCGGGCAGAAGCTAGTAAGTACGAGTAATAAAATTCACATGCCGGAAATGAAGCTAAACTATTCTCATTGTATCCAACTATCAAATAAACCCAAATAATGTTCTCGTATCCCAAAAAAATCCTGTCTGTGATCAAATATTAAATTGAGTATGTACGGAAGCTCTGATGAATATGGCTGCAGTGTAGCCACTGCGTGGTATTAACGCGGTAAACTTCCTTAACGTTTGAAGGGACGCCACCCGCCTCCATCTCACCCCACCTACCCCCACTCTTGCGGTTGACTGTGGACGGCGGTCTGTGTGTGCTCTAATACACAAACTCACCGCTTAGATTGGGTTTCAAGCATCGACAGTTAGTCGCAGCTATACCGAATCTTACATACCGTATCCTGAGTTTGCCTGTGTGTCTGTCCACCTGACATTCGCAATTTAACGGAAGACGGAATACGACTGCGCTTTACACGAACTATAAGCCGATTGTAAGATCAACCAATATACCCTCTGTTACTCTGTATCTCACCATACAAAGCCGATGGTTTCGCTTTGTACGAGGTTGAGTCATTTTCCAATAGCTCGTTTCCTGATGCTGTTTCACTTCCCTTACATGCATTCAATGTATTTGATTTGCAAGTGGAAGTACCAATTTAATTAGCAAATTGCGGAATGCTCCGACTTTGTGTTTTGATTTGTTTTCGAGTTGTAAGCGCACCGAAGGGCATAGTAATGCAAAGAGATGCTGTATAATGCAAGGATGCGTTGTTTCGCGCAGTGGCACAGAAAAGTAAACTGCTGATGATATGGGTAGGTAAGATATATAAATTTGCTAGCTGGAATGGAGTGTGTATGGGCAATATATTTACTTATATGATAATTGATATATTTGCTGCCTATTGAGACGAAACCCCATTATAGTTCTACTACATTAAAACGGAACGTCACATACTTGTCAATAAAGTGTGTTTTAGCACCTAATGTAAGTTGGTTGCTTTCCGCGTAGATGCGATAAATTACGAGTAAAAACTTTTAGCATCTTATACCGAAAAGTTAGTTTCCAAACTCGGGCCCTGCCATGTACGTAAAATAGGCGCACTTGTTGCATCTTTGCAACAAACGTTAAATAAATATGTTAGAAAAATAAAGGGAATCTTATCGTGGAAAGAGGCATCTTATCAAATAAATATAATACTATTATAATAAGATATAACTGTTTATATTATACCTACGTATTAAGTAATAAATAAATAAAAGATTATTTATTTTCTCGTATATTTAAACGAGATTTTATAGTTCATTAGTTGAATAATCGCTTTGAAATAAATGTTTTGTCTAAACAAGCAGCACAAAGACCTCTCAGGGTAAAAACATAGTCACAACAAACTTGAACTGTAAAATAAGTTATTATGGTATAGCTGAGATGTTAAAGCAAAGTAGGTAATCCCGGGCAATGTAATTATCTAGATAATTAAAAATTCTTCTGAAATTGAGATATCCGATAGAGCTTTCA
The DNA here is from genome assembly GCA_905220455.2 of Deilephila porcellus. Lineage (NCBI taxonomy): Eukaryota > Metazoa > Arthropoda > Insecta > Lepidoptera > Sphingidae > Deilephila > Deilephila porcellus. Next base: position 17,188,726 of record LR999970.1, on the reverse strand, counting down.
TTTTATAATTCTACAACGCAAGTTCTCGGAATCGTGTGGCAAGTATAATAAAAAGAAGTAAGCTAATGGGTACTACATAGATACATACTTAAACTCACGCCTTTATCCCAGAAGGGGTAGGCAGAGGCGCCACCAGGACACACACATTTCGCCTTTTTTTATGTTCTGTCCCATGATGTGATAGGGGGCGAGCCTATCGCCATATCGGGAACAGATTCGTAACTCCTGGCTGATAATAAATAAAAAAACCCAATATCACTTTGCCCGACCCGGGATTCGAACCCGAAACCTCAGCTTTGAAATGAAATGAAAATATTTATTGAATCATTAAAATGTCATACATTATTTAGATTCAGTCACTTTTTTCCACTACAGCCCGGTTCACAAGGCTGTTTTCGCCAGAGAAGAACGGGCAATAAACTCTAGCGTTGCTCTTTTCAAAACAAGTTTACAATACAGTAATTATACAAAGGTTGCAGCGCAGTTAAATTCAGAACAGTTCATAAATTATTTAGAATAATAATTAGTGTAGTCGTACCGTAATACAACTACGCCACCGAGGCAGTAATGGGATACTTGCACACATATTTTTACATATAAATATTATATTGCTATAAGAAGAAATATAATTAGGTGTAAAATACGAAGGAACCTATATAATATCCAATGTAACAAATCCATTGATGAATGTAGATAGATCCAACTCTCACACAGCCCTCACATAATATTCAATAACAATATTAAATGTCATATTTTCAATTACTGAATTTCTTTATTAAACTGCCCTCTCAGACAGAGTAATATTCAATTACATGCACCATGCATAGTGTTCCAATAATTATTGAGATACGTTTGTAACTAGCCTTTGCAACAGCGAGCGATTTCTGCGGTAAACCACATCAATAGCTGTCAACGTCAAGATGGCGTATTTGCAATATGTTTGGTATTGCTAGTTTCCGCAGGTATTGCTTTACCATCTGGCGTCTACAGTTCACTAGAAATAAGTTGTCAAGTGTGATATCCTTTGAGCTGGCTGCAGAAGACATTTAATTGGCCCCATTCGATTCGAACTTTAATAAGTGCCGACGTAAAATGAGGTATGGAGTTTACTCATGCAATGAAATGTTTTCCAATATGATAAAATAGTTATCCAGTAAAATAAAGTGTATACTTTTTATGGTTGATTGTTAAGTTTTCTTCTAAAAAAGCCAAAGCTTGGATGCAAAAAAAAATATGGAGGGACTTGCCGGGAGAACGCTGGATGGAAAGGGATGTGTTTCAACTTTTTCAGAGTTTTAATGCGGATGCAAGCTCCGCAGTACTTTTAATGTCAGTTTTAGTGTTTTATTACAGTCGTCATAACAAGGGGGAGTCGAATGACAAACCACATTGAATAATTTAATAATTTTGGTCACGAGCGTACACTTATTAACATATAAATACCAGCTGTTGCTCGCCGCTCCTCTGTGCTGCGCCATCAAGTCTGTTTGTCATGCTAATTAATCAAAGCAATTTTTTATTTTACAAGCTTCCTAAATATGTGATTCGTAGACAATTGAAAGCTTGATTAAACCATTCAAAGGGTGCATTTTTATAATTTGATTTGCGGTGAAAATCATATTGTATTTCAAACAGATTCTTCATGTAAATTACTTCCTACTCCAGTATTCGTTATAAATAGTTATATAAATATTAATTTTTAAAAGAATGCTCTTACGATATAATAAAATCGAGGTGCCTGAGAAACAGGAAAATAAGTGCGACCTCCGAATTCCTAGAATATTTTGTTGCTTTTGTAGCAAGCTCTTGACGCTTATGCATGCGCCTCTGATTTTAGGAGAATTCAACAAAAACACAAGCTAAAGGCTTAGTCATACGGAAAGCGGTTATGCGTTCGACCGTCCGCGGTCTGTTCGTGATCGGTTGGTCCGTCGTGGGCGCGGTCAGAACGTCTGCAGTATTGGTTCGTGTGTTTAACGTAATATTATCGTTCATAGAGTATGAAAATTAGGCGGGACTCAGGATTCGAATCCGAGACCTCAGCGTTGTAATCATACCGTTGTATAACTGCGCCACCAAGGCAACCAATTTTTTTAATTTTAATTTGCAGGTTTTATTATTAATCTTGGAAATCAAAGATTACATTTCTATCATTTTTAGAGTTTTAACTAATTGCAATGCGCGTAATAAAAAAATGTATACTAAAAACTAATATTTGGGGGGGGGGTTGTCTGTATTAACGTAAAAGAACCCAAAACAATGAATTTAGTTTCTTTTTCTTCTTTTCTTAGTTTCTTTTTCTTTTTATTTTACTGGGTCGTGCCTGATATGGCGATAGGCTCGCCCCCTATCAGACCTGATCGCCGTCTACAATTAATATAACGAACGTGAACCGCGTGATCGCTTTCTGTGTGACCAAGCCCTGGGATTGTTTGATTATTTTGCCTCGTTCGGTGTAGCTCACGCGAATGGATGTTGCCTGACGGATTTAGCTATTTGTCAACACGGTTAATAAATACGCAGATATTAATACGCAGATATTAATTCGCAGATATTAAATATAAACGCGGTAATAGGGAATATGCATGATTTTTTTTATGTTCTTATATGATAGTTCACATCATTATATAACGGCAAAAAAAAAACAGCCGTACAAATATTAATATTAATACAAAAAATATATATTTTAAAATATTATTAACTGATAACAGCAGTTTAAACACTGTTTTTTTGGCGCGCTACGATGACGTCATAGTCTAATAAAACAAACAAGCGTGGAAGTGTTGTACTCTATAATTTATCAATATTTTGTATATTACGACTGTTTACAATGGAACAAAGTAAAAAACCGACTTATAAGTGCTGTATTGTGCCTAAATGTAAAAATACAACAATAAATACACCCGAAAAAGTATTTTTTTTTGTTCCGAGAGGGGTGGAAGTAAGAAAAAAGTGGTGTAAAATCATGAGAAGAGACATGGTATCTCCATCAACTTGTCATAAGTAGATTAAGGGAATATCATATGCTACTACCTCATGCATGTGTGGATCACAACTTGATCCCTATAATATATGAAGTTATAGTACTGGCAGTTATAGACTGCCTCGGTGGCGTAGTTGTATTACGGTACGGTTACAAAGCTGAGGTCTCGGGTTCGAGTCCCGGGTCGGGCAAAGTGATATATCAGCCCGGAGTCAGGAATTTGTGCCCGATATGGCGATAGGCTCGCCCCCTATCACATCGTGGGACGGAACATGCAAGGCGAAATGTGGGTGTCCTAGTGGCGCCTCTGCCTACCCCTTCGGGGATAAAGGCGTGAGTTTATGATTTATGAAGTTATAAGTAGTAGTTTGTGGATTAATTAATATGCAGGATGTTCTAGTCAGCGGATGACTAATACCTCAGTCCGCCCCGTGACCACGAAAACTGAAAAGCAATCGAAACGTCGGGAAGTTAAAAAATTTAATAATTAAACCAAATCGCGATAAAATCCGTAAAAATAGTTTTATTTCAATGTGTAACATTCGCGTAAATCTAAGAAACCGTTATAGTTTGACTCCAGTTTTAGGTTATGTTATGTCTTCTAACCATTAATTTGTGAAATAAGTATTGTAAAACTATGTACAAGAAATATCTATAATGTCCTTGCAGCTTTAACACCTCTGATTTCAGCAGCCGTAAAATCCGGATTAGATGCGAAATATGTACTCATTAAAAACATCAATTTTAGGAAGATTATCCGATTGCTTCTTTACATAACCACTGTCAGTCATTATTCTTGGAAACGTACTTGCTATTTTAAGTAGAAACAATTAATATCACTCCGAAATATGCTAGGAAATTACAACAAAAATTAATTCAATCGCAAATACCGAACAAATATGTACTTGTTGACATTAACTTACTAGACTGTGACGTCAAATTCTCATTGACCAATAGAGTTGCGTTTCAACTACCTTGAATTTGCCACTCATTTTATGCAGATTTTAATAATTATTTTCTTAATTGAAAAGTACATAATTAAAAAAATATTGATGTAGATGTCAATCTAAAGCAATAAAGAATCTACAAAAAAAAATTGGTCTCAATTTGAATTCCATGCATATTCCCTATTCGCCGTTCGCTTGTATTAGTCAAAAAGCGTGACAGATCATCGTATATGCACAGATTTTAAAGTTGAACATCAATACAGTACCGGATCCTTGTCCATTACCATTAATATCTGACCACATTTCACGGCTCCATGGTGCAAATGTGATTTCGGACCGGATGCACTGGATACGTAAAGCAGCAGACCGGGCTCTGTGGCGTACCTTAGTAGAGGCCTATGTCCAGCAGTGGACTGCAACGGGCTGATGATGATGATGATGATGCAAACATTTTTACGAAGTTAGACCGGGCAAGTGGTTTTCATCTGATACTCCAGCCGGTGTCCATTGAGCGCACTGTCTTTATAACACCGATGGTGGTTACGAGTTCTTAACAATTATATTTGGGTTGCATAAAGTCTCTCAGTGTTCTAACGGGCAATCATAAATGCCCTGGGCGACATCGCGCATGAATATGTGGTCCAGTAGCGAAGATACTTTAACAGTAACAGTATCAGACTCAATTGAGCAAGAGTTGACATGGTTGCACATTGTGCTGGAGACGCTAACTAAGGCTGGTTTCAAGAGTTGTAAAGGTTGCTGGAGACGCTAACTAAGGCTGGTTTCTCTCTTAATCTTAATGTTTTATCGGATTGTCGACTTATTATCGCCAATTTTTCAGACTATCTATTTGTTAATCTATCTAGAAGCTAAGGCTCGATGTTTACTTCAGCAAACGCACGACATCAGCAGAGTCCCTCTGTCACTGGCACAAGCTAGAATAAATACACCAATACTCTTAACTCAGACTGTAATTCTTCGAAATCACCGCTTCACAAAATTTATCAAACACCGAGTGTGGACGAAAGTGTCTAGGTATCTATCAGAGGAAACCATTAACAAGGGATAGATCATAATCAACATCAACCGACGAAAACGCGTTCAAGGATAGACGATTGTTAATGAAGAAAACGTAACAAAAGAGCAATCAAAATGGACGTCTTTAGTACCTGCCTACCCCTCAGTGAAACAAGCATTACACTATGCTTGTTAATATTTTAAAAAGCAAAAACATTTTTCATTTGACGAATATCCTATTGTGGCATGCGACTGCAATAAAATGGAAAAACAGACGTAAAGAGAAATATTTCAATAAAGATTAAAATGAAAGGATTAAAACGTGCACGCATATTCGAAACTACAAAATTATTTCATGCCGCTACCGATAAATATTTATTTCCAATGGGCGAAATGAAATCTGTAATCTGTAGTATTTTGTACTAATTAGTATATGAACGATGTTTATAGTAATTATTGTTAATATAATATATTGACATAGACCTACAGCGCGTTAATTGCTCAATCAACGATAAGCCAGTGAGCATAATTGGTTACACAGAACCCCGCATCTAGTATAAGTGCCTGCCTATTTTATTTATGCACAAATTCGAATGTGCTTACACGAGTAAACATTTTGTGTAACGGCTGAAAATAATCTATTACCGCCACTGAACATCTATGACACTTGGGTTCTAGGTGGACGGAATGAACAAAGATATATGGGAGCTCCGGTAATCTCACACATCGAATGTGTTCCATTCGCCGTCAGTAACTCAGTTTTTCTGTGAGATAATAATACCATACCGCCCGTGCTATCCCTTTCGTACTACAGTACTCGTAATAGGAAAGAGGCTATCGTTTTCCTTTACTACTGTATGGTTATATCGTTTTAGAAAGTCATTACGTTGAATCTGTGATAATAGAAAAAAAAACATAATTACAAAGAAGCACGTGTCTTAAGCAATTACGTGAAGCACGCGAGACAATCAATAACTGACTTAAATATTCTCCATTAAACGCCTGTTATTGTTATTAATCACGCAAAACACACTTGCTAACAATGCGTGGCCTAACATCTTCTCTTAAGTAATTGTAATTAGGCCGTTTATCACTGATTACGGAGTCATTATAGTGATAAAAACGCGCGAGGTTATTATCGGTCCTTTAGCGTTCCATAGTATGGATAGTATAACCAATAACTAATAATATAAATTATCTATGTTATTTTTTATGTAAGAACATCGCCACACTACGGATAAACCTGTTACAATTATACAGAAAATCGTCAAAAAATTTAAATAACGTAAGTATAAGATTTACTTAGGAAATAGATACAAATATAAGGTTCTGAAAAATCACTGCCCCTTTACATAACATGTAGTCTTATTTCAATACCATTTGTAAGTAAACAGCCCAAAGGTCATCTACATCCTTCAGACACAAAAAACTTTTTATACCAAAATGGGTCCACTTAAAAGTTAGCAAGTACGCACGCCTACTTACCTCATATCGGAATACTAATATCTTCAAAATTTCAGCTTGACTGAGTAAATTGAAGTGGGTCAAAGTACATAGACTGATGTAAAAAATATGAACAAATATTATTTTCAAATATGTCTGTTGTAGGGATCACTATTCGCTGTACAAGGTTTTTCATCAAAAGTTGTGTAACATGACGGTGCGAGTCTGTATCTCGTCAGTTTGTACGTGACAAATATAATGGGCCTAACTGAACAACTGTCAATGGATACCGGCGAATATGCCAGTTTCACTGCGACCAGTATATCCGCAACAATAAAAATGCGCACAAAAGATTTTTTACCTTGTTTGCAACTAACACGTTATAAAAAATACTGTACCTATAACAATAATGGGTAATGTAAAAGTAAAATAAAGACTCCATCATTCAAAAATGCCGCTTTCAACAAGTCGATGTGGGGAATCTTGGGGGATGCCTATGGCTGAATAGATATAATATAGAGATAGATAGCATTCAAAAATTATTCAAAGTAATTTTTGAAATGAGTAGATAGAGACTAATTTCATTGGTAAATAATTCTAACAATAAGCGAAATGTATTCTAAAAATCACAAAGAGAGATAAATAAAAAGCGGAAAATAGTCCTTTGCCCTGGAGCGCTGCGAAACTGCTGGTTAAGAAATAATATTCCATAAGACAATACATTTCTTCAAAACTACGCGACGTCACACACAAACATACATTTGTAGAACATACCCATAAATATTTGTAAGACGTCTACCCATCTTTAACTGGAAATAAGATACCAAGAGTATTTTGTACTAATTAGGTTTGCGAACGGAAATACGCGCACCGCCCACATATGTCTTGCGTATTCAAGTTGAGTCTTTATATTATAGATACTAAATACATGTACGTCATAAAATACGTTTCGCCATAATGAGTACATGTTTTCTTTCTTTGTGTATTTTTAAGATATGACTGACAAAAACCCTGTAGGAGAATTTTGGCGGGATGCAAATTAAAAAGACTGGTCAGTGGTCATGATGGCATTGCGATGAATTTTTGCACTAGCTTAATAGCAATCGCTTAGATTTTTCCTGGTGATCTGACAATAAAGCTGGTGGCCTCATAGCTTGATTTTATTGTTCACTAAGTTTTATACAAAAATATTTAAGTATATGTAATTTCATAAAGACATTCACATTCAATGTATAATTTAGCAAATAACATTCATCCAGTCATATATTTAATATAAAATTATTTAAATACTTAAAATGCATGCTATAAAGTAGTATACATTCTAAACTCTTATATTATCGCCTATAAAGCATCTCTATGCAAAAAAGCAAATACTAATCACGTTTTATGCTTGTACTTACAAATTCTGTACTGATTATAATCATTCAATTGCGATATGCGATAGTAATAATAAATCAATCGAAAAGTTGATAATAGTTGTATGAATATCTATTTATTTTTTATTTTTAATACAACTACTCAATGTTGATTATAATTAATGCTTGAAGGTATTTGATAAATGCTTTACGTTAACAAGAGATAATTGGTCCTTGGCAGGGATTACGCGATGCGCGCGTTATGAAGTAGGTACTTGTTAATATGTTGAGAAATAATTGACCCTTGAGATAGATTTCAGGCAGCTGCGATACAATTCTCAGACTGTGAAGGTATGTACTAATAAATTAAGGAGATTACAACTAAATTGTATACTTAATCGCTTTGCATTGTCTGGTGGTATGGATGCATATTACTTCCTGATCCGAGAGTAATAATTAATTAAAGCATAATATTAATACCAAGTAATTAATAAAATTTAAGAAATATTTTTAATATTGTTACCAATAAGATAACAAGTATATCTTATTAACCAAGCGCACATTGCAAAATGAACTTGGTTGTGTAATTCAGATAATCCAAATTAATTTTGTCAAGGTATTTGATAAGATATTCGTTTGATTAAGAAAGTACTGTTTGTGTCATTGCCAATAGTAAAATATGCATTGAGTTATGCTTAATAGTAAATATGTACAATTGTATATATTTAGTGCATCAGTAGATAAAATTCGCCAGCTTTAAATAATGCAGTCTTTCAATGAAAATAGTGAAAATTGTAATACAAAGTAATTATTTCTCGCATTATGATACTTTGAGAAGTCACATTTAGTACGTCGCGTCAGGTCCAATAATCCATTACTACTAGCCCTTTATCAGGTTAGAGCAGACAAAAGCACGCGTAGCATTAATTTGGTCGTTAATAGCAAGGCTTTGTGCTCAAACTATGCGGTGTCCACATTGTCAACCGTTAACAGCTTAGGCGTTATCAGTTATCACAACATACGCTTGCGTCTTATACGTCTCGGCTAATTGGCACCGGATTATAACCTTGCCAGCTTTGTATATATTCATTTAATAATTAATAAAGAGCGCCTCACGTGGTAGGGTACGTTGACAACGGTGAGGATGTCGTCCTCGGTGAGCGGGTATGAAGCTTGCGCGTCAAACTCGAAGTACTCAATTCTGCGGTAAGTCACGATGTCCTCTTCCATTTTCGTTATGTTCCTTTGTTGGTACAACCTACAACAATATATAGGTACAGCTTAAATAACAAACTAATTTTAAATATAAAATTTTTAAACATATTTCTTTCATGATATTAGTTTCGCTTGATTGATCTAGACTGTAGGCTAAGAAGCGCACTTTGCGTTCAATATTCCCTCAGTAAAATATAAAATGAAGGGAATCTAATTTAAAATGCTCACTGCCGTAGAGGTTCAAATAGGAAGCTATAATAATACTGTCTCTGCGGATCACGCGACTTTAACATCTAATTAGAGACTCGCTTTGTATCGATGTTAGTGAGAAGTGTACGGACGGCTACTAGTTATTGAATTCAAATCAAGAGGTTTCCTTTAACTGTGAAATTGCCGTAGTTAAAATGATTCGCCTAGGCGCATTTGACTATTTATAAGTAAGTGTTTACTACTGCGTAGTGAGAATTGACCAGCTTCCTAACGCATTTAAGATTTTAAAGCATTTAAAAAAAATCCTGTATGAATTGGGATTGAGATTTTAAAACGAAATAGAATAACACCAAAGTCACTTCAAGAAGGAAATCAGGCTGCTTTTTATTCGCTCATTGTGGGGAAATTCTAAAGTCAATGCATATTTAGACAACTTTAGTTCGTTAGGTATAATGTACCCAATGCCTATTAGTACCAAACCTAGTGCAAGAAGTCCTGAGGATAAGGTTACATACTCTAGATATGAACATAAATAACAATGTTTTTTTAAACACGTATATATTTTTATAGACAAAATACGGCATTCTTCAAAATACATCTCCACAGTAGGAGAATGTTATGTCCTGCTGGTGGAAATGCGTCGATTTGTCGGGCACAGTTTAATCTGAATATTTGCATAAGATAATGTCGTGGGCAGTATTTCCTAACTAAATTTAATACAACGCGAACCAGCATTCGTTTGCAAGCGCTGGTGTCAGGCGGAATGATCAAATTATACATTCATCGATGTTAAACCACTATTGTAAAAATATATTTTATTCTTTAAAAACTTTTATGCATGACAGTGACTAAATTGCACTTCGTGATAAGTCCAATATCCAACAACTCGAAATGAATATCTCATGCCAGGCACAATTATGTTGGCCTCATTGTGTTCGAAATTCCAGACATGCACTGGATGACTGGACATCCCCGGAACTTTACAAATATTAGGTATCACAATGACAAGTTCATAACCACTGTTTACAGTGGTCGCTAATGTCTTTTTAAAAAATGGTGTAGATTAGGTAAGCTAAACTTCATAATTTTCATGTTATGCGAGACTAAAAGAGCCATGTTTTTTGTGCAATCTTCAGGTACTTTTCTTATTATAATAATAATTTATTTAAAAAGAAAATCTAGTCAATAAAATATATTTATGACTTTTTTCCGCTGCATCATGCAATATCGCTTTAATATTAGACTTGGAGCGAATTTTATTAATATACTGCCTTCATGTTCTCCGCGCGATTACACTCGTGCTATTTGCACCAAGCAATAAGTCTGCAGAGCTCAGCTTGCGCCGGTCGACGTGCGTTTAAATTAACCTTCTAATCACTTATCTATAGATACGTCGACTTTTCCACACCATTTGAGTTAGGAAAAATGTGCAGCCAACAGTCTGATGCCTGATAGTTCCCCATATCAAGAAGTTTTGACTGTTGTTATTGTTGTATCATGGCCCATGGGTATCATAAACTAGGAGATACATTTTGGTCTGTCAACTGTCAGACTCAAAACAAAATATTTAGGGTCCACATTTGTCTCTGGGCAATTGTCTGTGATCGTTACATAACAGGCTTCCCAACTAGGCTATTAAAAGAAAATCAATCACAATTGAACAAAACTGAAATCGGAGCTAAAACTAATACAAACTTCATAGGAGGGACATACCTACCTATAAACAAAGGGCCCAACTTCGGTAATGACTGGCACGGCACCGTTCATCGCCGCACTAGGATTGCTCACATTGAACACTCTGACGGAAAAGTTTAAGGAAAACGGCACTTCTTGAAACCTCTCCATTTGTAAGGTATCGTTCAGTAACACCACAGACTGAAAAATAAATAAATACACCCAACAGTCACATACCTAGTTCTGACCAAATACTAAGATCAAGTCTTGTGTTGTGGGTATCAGGAACTACGAGAGACTTTTCGGTCTCACAAATATCCAGCCAGATTCGTAACAAATATCTGTCAGTCACACAAATATTTGTTTCGGTGCGGGGATCGAACCTGCGGCCTCTCGTTTCACAGGTGGTGTCTAACCAACTGCGCCACGGAGGCTGTCAAATTTTAATTAAGTTTCAATTCATCCTTAGCATTCTTCTTAAAAACAAACTTAAGTAACATTTTTGCTCGTAGAGCTTGTAGGAAATCAATAGTTGGATATTTTATTACAGTGTAAACGATTAAGATTTCACAGTAGTTGCAGATCTAATACAGTGCAGGCCCGTGCACGTCAATTAGCATTTGTGAACTACATGGATACACTTTCAAAGCCTTAATGGAAAGGTAGTTCTCCCAAGTAACAAGCAGCCTTCTATCAAAGCGTTCATTAGGGCAAATCATTTAACAAAGTAGATATAGAAAAGCGAATAAATGAATTTATTTTAGCTAGGAAGTTGTTGTTGGCGCATTGTAAGAAATACTTTGTATCAATCTAAATTTAATAAAGATTAGTCCACCTGCTAATAGAATGCGTAGAAAAATACTGTTACAGATTTTTTCGTTCATAGTACCATTTAAATTGGTCATGTAGGTCTTATTGAAATCTATTTTTATGTACAAGTCAGAAGCAGAAGCAGGCGGTGTGGGTGACGTCGTCGGTCTGAGTTGCCAAGCGCCACGAAATGCTTCGCACCTTTTTATTGCTCTTAAAAGTATTTAGCTCAAAATCCGTCAACGACAGGACAAATTCGTATTGAATTTTTTGAAGCACCGCCAGAGAGACTAGAAATATTTGTTGCCCATGTCAAATTTAGGTCTTGAACTACCACTAACTCAAAGCAACTGAAATTCTAAGTCAAACGGTTGCTATTATAAAACAGAGTAGTTAATTAAAAACGAAAACGAACTGCGTTTGAGTAAAAGGTGAATGTAGGTACTACATGGAACAAAATATATGATTCTGTTGAGCTAGCGAAGCTTTCGTAGTTTGTAATTGGAAAAAGTTGAACAAGCAGGAACAGTGCGCCTCGTGTCGTACGTACATGTGTATGAATGTATTTCGGAGAATTTTGTACAACTAATGACCGTTCGAGCAGAACGCAAATAAAATGTAAAAGGATCCGTTGATTACATACCTGCGTCACTGCGGAATAAAATATTTCATTTTGCCTTTGCCTTTACCGTTTCAAATATCCGACGTCCGAAAGCAAACAGCCATCGAATGTTTATTTAGTGACAACTAGCGTTTTTAAAACTCTTGATGTTTTTTTTTATTTATTTACAAATCGTTATGTCAAAGTTTCACGCATCAAGTAATAGTGGGGATTTAATTCAATTTTAAATTCATGTTTATACTTACATTTATAACGGTATTGTCCATTACCACTGGAACGACAACAAATGTGATTACAGTGCTGAGTATAACTAGAACAGCCCCAGCGGCTAAAGTAACGACGCTGCCTACTATGCCGCACATTTTGATGTATTAATATTATTGGTATTAATTAGCAACGTTTGACGCGAGCGGACATTATCATCGCAATATGTGTACTCGTCCCTACACTGAACAGGTAGAGTGTAGGTGTGTATTTATTGAGATAACGCCACGAATTGGAGTTCCGTGGTAACTAAAACGTAAATAGAAAAGTATATCAGATCTTACTATGATTTTCTGATTAATAACTTATTACGAAATTTATTCTTAGTATGTAGTTGTTTTCAATTTACATACAATATGTTATTTTATACATGCATTTACTCACGCCTTTTTTCCAGCAGGAGGAAGCAGGGGAGCTATGACACCCACATTTTGCCTTGTATGTGCCGTCTTACGTTGCGATAGGGGCGAGCCTATCGCCCTATTGGGCACATATTCCTGACTCCGGGCTGATAATGAATAGAAAAACCCAATATCACTTTGCACGGCCCGGGATTCGAGTCCGAGACCTCCGCTTTGTAATCGTACCGTAGTACAACTACGCCACCGAGGCAGTCGAAAATAAATATGAATTTTATATTAATGATTAATTGCGTATAACTAAGTTTCGTTAAACATTTACTACAATACAATTATGAATACAACATTGAACCAAGCAAAGGTAAACATAGATCTAAGAAATGTCCAAAGGCAATTAAAAAAGTAAAACGTAATTAGGTATAAGAAATCAGGGCAAAAGTCTTTAATATGTCTAAGGATTTGAGATACGCATATTCAACCTCAAAAAAAAGTACTAATAAAAAAAAGTGGCCTGTTGGTAACGGACCAGACGCAGCTGCCTACATGTTCACGGTGGTCGCGGGTTCAAATCCCACAGCACATCTCTGACTTTTCATAGTTATGTATGTATTGATAGTCAATCACCACGCACTTAAAGGGTGAAGGAAAACATCGTGAGGAAACCTGCATACCGTAGCGATTTTAAAGAATTTCTACGGTATGTAAGTCCGCCAACCCGCACTAGGCCAGCGTGGTGGACTATATGGCCTAACCACTCTCAATTGTTTCTCTCGATTGCAGAGTAGGCCCGTGCCCAGCAGTGGGACGTATATGGGCTGATACATTAATTATAAAATACATTTAACCTTAATTGAAATGGATATCGATTGTGTTCGTTTTATTTTAATATTGACAAACATTTCGTTCACTGTAGCTGCTTCGACACTATATTACTAGTCTCCTATCAAACATAGTTCATAATATACATTGTATTTTTGGTTTGGAGGATGTTTTGTGGCTAAACAATATTAATAAAAACTCATTCGTTTTTGTTTCCACTTAAGGACGCTTAATTACATATTATTCGCATTTCCACCATAACTTATAGTTGTTTAAATTATCACCTTTTGTATAATGTATTCCATAATAACAACATAACAAAATATTTGTAATTCAAAAAAGAGTTACTAAATCAACTAAAGCGCCACAAAGTACAAATCATTTTATAAGTATATTATGTATCTAGTATCTATACATATAAGAAAGCATAGAGTGCTATTTATTGGAGCTTTAAATAAATAAAAAGTTAAATTGTGATTGTCATATAGAGGGCGAATTTTTGAAATGGGTGTATGCCAACTCGGAAACTATTTTATAAGGTATAACGAAAAATGCCGGAAGGAGTCACGAGCTAGATTTTGATGAAAATGAAAACTGCATTCTTATATTTTTGATAAATGAATAATTCTAGTGTATAATACTCACTCAATATAATAACTTACGAGAAACTTATCAGGTAAGAGTAAATAGCAAGATTTAGTAAATTTGGTCATTGGTAGTTACGGACTAACCGTAAAATACTTCTTATTGCATAGGTCCGGCAAACGAGCATACAGGTGACCTGATGGTAAGTGGTCACTGCCGCCCATGAACGTCCACAACGCTAGGTCATGAATATGTTGCCGGCCCAATAGGGAGAGGAGCGGGAAGGAAAAAGGAAAGATAGTAAGAGGAAAGAGGTACTGGTGGGTATCAGAAACTGCGAAACGAAACTACTCGTACTACGCATACAATCACGCTTGCACGCACGCACCCACGAATCACGCAAGAAGTTGACACAAATAGATTTGAAATGCATTTCTACTGGTCACACCGAACAAAATACATAACCTGCTTACTATCGTATCTTGTTATCATGGATTACACAGTATTTAGCTTTCATTACATTGGACAGATCGCCCGGCCGAAACTGGAGTGTACTTGCTGCGTATCTCACAGATGTTGATGATGATGTTTGTTGTATGCGTACCGCCATTTATAATATTGTTATTGTAAGTGTTACTTTAGTGAATATCTTTGTACGTATACATTAATCTTGTAAAATATTTCAGTAAATAAATTATTCTATTCTATTTTATGTTAAGTTTTGGTTTCTCCAGACGAAATAGCGATTATGGATAAGCTTTTAAGTAGGAGTTGGAAAGGTTAGAACGAGGCGGTGAAGCCTTCAGCTTCAAACTTAGTGCATGAAAACTAAGGACTTGTTGCCAGGATAGTTAAAAAAAGCCGTCATATAAATAATTATTTTAAATATCCATATTTTACAGCTATCAGGAGCCATTTTAGAAAGATTATTTCACCCCTTGAGAAAGAACAAGCGTGACTGATAATACTTACAACTGTCCTTAACATGTCATTAATTTCTTAAATGTTATCAATGTTAAAAAAATATACTTACCCGATAAAGCGGTTGCAATGCACTGATGCTAAGCTAAGCGCAGTGCAATCCATTATCCAATAATTTGTAAAGTGTGTGGACACTCTCCTGTGAGTGGTACCAAATGGGAAATTGTTTTCTCTCATGAATAGTCACTTTAATTCTGCTCCGCCCGAAACGAAGTTCCACAATCGTAAGTGGTTCCTATCCGGTTGGAAATAAATATTCTACCACCATCCACAGAGACCGCGGCAAGCTCACTCGCTGACCAAAGCGCATCAGCAAAGTAATTATGTACTTCACTTATGTTTCCTCCAACACTCCATCAGTTCTGAGTAGTCCCATTCATACTTATACATTATAATCTTACCTTTAACGACCTGCAGCTAATATTTTTTAAATTGTTTTTTGTATCCGCCCTTTATCGCCTACTGCTGATTAAGGGACTCCTTTGCATCCCGAGATGGTGATTCTATTCCGAGACACGACAGGGCGTGTCCGGTTTGTTACAAATATACCACCAGTGCCTCCGCATTTCTTGCGACATTTATAAGATCTCTCAAATTGGTAAAGTAGGAGCTTTGATTTGGAAAATTCCCAAAATTTACATTCAATATTTTGATGAAACCATACAAATATAAGAACCCCTATAGAGCTTTGTTTCAGCAGAACAATGAGTGTGTACAAACCAACGCCACGACATGACAATATGGCGAATAGAAGACAATAATATAATTTTTTAGGTCATTTGGTTACAAAAATAGAGGTTACGTTGAAAGTTTTCCGGGAGTTTTGATAATGGGCAATTATTATAGATTTTGACATGCTCTTTCCGAATTTCAACTTTGCCACCTCTTATCTTTGCCGCTCGCGCCGCCATATTGGAAAAATGGCGCCAAAAAGCAGTTTTATGATAATAACTTCTTTATGACGCATTTTACAGAAAAAACATATCTTTACAAAATAAAAATAGAGAAAACTTCCTACAATTTATGTCATAATGTTTTTTTTTCCTGATACCAATAGTTTCGGTGTAAGAGCGTTACAAACCATTATACATCTACCCCAAAGCGCAATATTTAATTTAAACTGCTCATATTTGTGAATTGAAAAACCTTAAAATTATTCTTACGTTAAATATTGTATTTATTTATTTATTTTATTTTACATACATATATTATACATACAATAATATATACCTACATTATAAATACCTACATACATACACACAAATATATATATAAATAAACATATACATATTAATTATTAGTACATGTCAAGTAAACTTTAATGATGATATAAATTAGGAGGATAAAAATATGACAGGATAAAAAGTTATTGTAGCGACAAATAGTGAGTCTTAGCAAGTCTCTTAATAATTGGTAGTGACTTGGCTTGCCTAATTGATACTGGTAATTCGTTCCACAAGTCGTTTGCATTTATAGAGCCATGGCTTCTAATGAAGTAAACTGTTTTATTTGTGGTGATATGTTGCAAGAAATTGAAGTTAATGAAGTGAAGGAAAAAGGATTGGAAACTTTTCGTAAGTCAAGTACCTATAAAAAGAAAAGACAATAAACATAATCTTTTGGTGGGATTAAGATCGATAGTGGTTCACGATGTGTGTCGAAAACGATATAATAATGAGGGGTTAATCGCTGCAGCTTAGCGTAGGGGGAGCGATGCTACGTCTTCTCAACTACAACTGCGATTTAATCGTCCTACGTTCTCATTCAAAAATCATTGCTTTTTATGTGCTGCTGAGATAACAGCAGAATTTGTATCTAAACAAAAACAAACACGTTTATGTGACCACAATATTATGTACAATGTATTATCGATGAAAAACAGTACCTATTTCAGAACTTGCTCAAGCTCGTAATGATGATTGGGGCCAAGCAATGGTTGAACGTCTCGAGCAGGTTAATGATTTAGTCGCTGCCGATGCACAGTATCACAATTCTTGCATGAAAAAATTGTACCAAACGCCCCCAACTGAAGAAAGAAAAAAAAAAGAGGTCCGTATGCAAACGAGATTGATTCTGCGATGCAGTACGTTTATTCATATCTCGAAGAAAATTCCGAAGAATGTCAGTTTTCTCTGGACGAATTAATGACAAAAATTGAAGGTGATTACCGTCCACACATAAAAACAGTGAAAGCACAACTGCTGAAAAAATATGGTGATGATATTTTAATTGCTGTCACTGCCAATAAGGCGCCTGTGGTTTGTTTTCGAAATACAGGGTACGTGTATTGAACTACACTTTACGGCGCTCGTACACCGAAACTATTGATTTTAGAAAAAAAAGGTTATGACACAAATTGTAGGAAACTTTCTCTAGTTTCATTTTGTATAGATATGTTTTTTTCTGTAAAATGCGCCGGAAAGGAGTTATTATCAAAAAACTGTTTTTAGGCGTCCTTTTTCCAATATGGCAGCGCGAGCGGCAAAGATACGAGGTGGCAAAGTTAAAATTCAGAAAGAGCACGTCAAAATCTATAAGATTGGCAATTTTCAAAACTCCCGCAAAACTTTAAAAGTAAAAATACCAAATGACTGTACTGTATTTATTAAATTCCTAAAAGAATTTGCACAAAGACAGGTTTTGGTCCCCTGACACCCAAACTAGGCTTAGCCTGTACTTTGGCTTTATTTTATTGTACAGTTTACAACTGAGGTAGTAGAACTAATAAAGTTGGTATGGTGTTTAATAGAAGGGAAAATAGTGTCGACTCGGCGTTTTTCGTATGTTATTAGTGGTTCTCGGTGTTTTCTTAGTATACAGTTATACACTGAAGAATACCTATACAATTTTCACACCGATAGCACCTTACAGTTCCTATAGAGGTCCGCTGTAGGGTACCTATATGGCTTGCACAGCATAACTTTCAGTACGGCCCTTTGTATTCTCTCTATTTTGAGTAAATACGTCTTATGGGCGCCGCCCCATGCTGTCACACAATATACTAAGAGAGATTGGCATAGTGCATAATATATTGACAAAAGTATTTTAAAGTCAACCGAAAAACGCAGTTTTTAGAAAATTTACATAAGCTTACGATGCTGGTGACTAGACTATGTATTTGAATTTTGAGCATGCCAGTTTAAATGTTTAACAATCAGTATTCCTAAGTATTTTATGTTTGACGTTACTGTTATTAAGGTACAGGAACAGGTGTGATTTTGAATGTAATGATGACGTGTGAACTTTTATTACATTGGGGATATTTGGTTGGGTCTGGTTACTTATACAAAATGGAATTACTTTAGTTTTTTCGATATTTAACGTTAGCAGATTTTTGGATAACCACACTGCCACGGCGTCTATTGCTACCTGAGCATGATACTGTGTTTCATTCCAGTCTATACCATGTATCAAGAAAGCTGTATCATTAGCGTAAGTAAATATCGAGCAATGTGGAACAGGCAGGCTATATAGGTCATTTATGTCAAGAAGAAATAATGTCGGGCCCAAGATATTCCCCTGTGGGACGCCACATTAGATTTTTGCTCTATTACTGATTACCTCCCCTATTTTAATATGTTGATATCTATTAGTAAGATAGCTAGTACAGATGTCAAGTGCAAAACCACGTATACCGATGTGTTCCATTTTGGATAAGAGGGTGAGGACAGAGACAGTGTCAAAGGCCTTAATGAGCGCAAAATCCGTTCCTAGCCAACTCATATGAAGTCATTCAAAGCGAAAAACTGACCAAAAGCGAATTCCCATTCCTGGATTTCGAACCCTGCACGTCGTGTTTCACAGATCATACATGCTCCTACCTACTAGATTATAAGGCGACCAAATCTCCCTAACGGACATTTTACGGTGTCTGAAATTACTAATCTAAATGGAAATTAATGGAAAAGTGTAAGTATAAAAAAGTCAATAACAAGTGAACGCAATACTTTCGTAAGATTTTCTGCAAACACAATTAAATGTTACTTAAAATGCATTCGAGTAAACTAACAAGTCTTAAAATGTATCATCGGTTAACTCTGTTTGCGTTGCTAGCGCCATCTATTTTATTTTCACTGAGTTACGGTATGCCCTTGTGACCCATTTAAAAAATCTAGACCGGCGGCGACGCGGGGAGCGGCAATCGATCGCAGTCACTGGAGCTCTATATAGAAGTATGTATATTGTATGTACATAAACAGGTTATCATACTATATCTAGTTATAGATTTGTCTGTTTGTTGTAACCACAAATATGAAGCATCGTAGGTACTGCCTAATCGGTTTAATTAGGTACAATAGTTTCTAAACACTGAAAACGATACAGATCCATGATTACGCTAAGACATGATAAACAAAACAAATATTTGGCCGCCCTTATTTTATCTATAAGTTGCACCAATTTGTAACATGTCTGAATTTTGTATTATATACTCATTATTTTATAATAAATAAAAAGGCAATTGGGTATTCAATTGAAAAATATTAATCAATAAAATTGGGAAACAATGAAAACAGTGCATGAAATCTACAAAAAATATTTTGGTAGGAACTGGCACATTGAAAGAAGCTTATGTTTAAACTATTCCAAGATTAAATCGAAAAATGTTGTAGTAAGTGTAATTAGTACAATAAGGTAACTATTAAACTTATAATTGCTTGTTATTGTTTAAAAAAAGTGCGATGTTGCGTACTTGTGTCTTTTTCAGTCTTAGTAAGTTCAAAGCCGCACATAGACCTTATCAAATAATGTAAATTTGATAAGCTGTAAATGTCTTTATGCGAGGTTATTTACCTTTTTAGTTCATTGTTTTGTCACCCGCTTTATTAGGGAGGGAAGTGGAAAATAATTTATTTCCTACTGCTCCTATTAATTTAACTTTTTGATTGATTTCGTTGCGGGTTAAAGACAAGTTAGACATTCCCAGGGACTCGCTGAGCTTCAATGCTCAGTGTCATTAAAATGCGTGCCACTGTTGATTTTGGCTTACAGGAGTTGCAGTGGCGGATGTGAGGGTGGGACAGTCAGACCTTATCAAAGGATTTCCACAACGATATGTAGGAAGCAGACTTTTACCAACTTACAATTAATGCTACAATTTGTCGAGCATTACTTAACTTAAAGAAACAACAAAACTAGCTCAAAAATATTCCTAAATAATAAAATAATTCATATTATCATTGAAAGTGGTAGTCATATTGTAACTTTACTTTGGACTACTACAAGTTACTATGACAGCCTCCGTGACGCAGTTGGGTAGACCCCGGCTGCGAAACGAGAGGCCGCGGGTTCGATCCCCGCGCCGAAACAAATATTTGTGTGATCCACAGGTATTTGTTTCGGGTCTGGGTGTTTGTGAGACCGAAAAAGTCTCTCGTAGTTTCTGATACCCACGACACAAGACTCAACCTTAATGTGGGGTCAGGACTATACGTACCTATGTAACTGTTGGGTGTATTTATAATTATTTACAGCAGGCATGGGCTATAATAGTTGTGCAACTAGGGTACTATAATAACGAAAACCGCAGTTTTTCATTCGGTGAATGAGAATACCAGAGGTCCTAAATCCCTTTCCTCCTACTACGCCTCTTCTTTTATCTTTACTTTCCCATTTTAAGATGTCAATAATGCATCTAGGATCCAAGTGTGTAGTGTATCAACTACGTATTTCGGATTTCTGGAATAATAAAGCCTCCCTTATTAAAGAAAGCTAAAATAAATTACCTATAGCATGGACGATCACTGATGTAAATAATATTATGTTCTAGGGTGGCGGCTATGGAGCCCGGTTCGGAAAACTTCGAGATTGTCTTTGGCCTGGGTAAAGACCTTTAACTATGTTCGATCGAGAGTAGGCCATGATAGTGATCATAGCCTTCATTTGTATGGTCTATGTTCCACTGCCAGCAGATGTAGGCTCTGTAGCGTATACTTACTTACCTATGTAAATTCTAAGATGATTTTAAGAATGCTTTTAGATTTAATAATGTCGGTAGCATTCTTGCTGTATGTAGTATTCATGCAAATAGAATATGTATTTCATTATAATCTTATATGATTATTCAGTGCTTAATATGAGGGTAATATATTCTACATCTTCAAACATTTTTTTACGTATTACGCGAGAGTAATTATTAATCATGATATAGATTTCGGCGTGTTTGCTACCGGTACGAATTCTACGTCTTTATTATTCTCACAGACACTGAAGCCTAGAAGAAATATCTTATCATAAAAGCGTATAAACAATTAGCTAGGTACTTATAATAGGTAGGTACAATATCAGTACTACAATGATGCAGTATTTTTGATTTGTGTTCTGAACTAAGTATACGAAAATAGACAACAGGAAAATATTACAACTGATATAATATTACAATCATTCGCAGAAAATTAATACTCTGATAGTGAGTAAAATGCCTACCTAATGATCTAATCACATATTATCTGTAGAACGCTTAATATGTTTGAAAACACCATTGCCGTACTCTCAGTGAGCGATTATATTTTAACCTATCTTAATACTGATTATTGAATCAATAATTTATTATCGTCATTTATTCATTTATAAATTTCCCGCATGACTGCCTCGGTGGCGTAGTTGTACTACGGTACCATTACAAAGCTGAGAGTTCGAATCCCGGGTTAGCCAAATTGATATTGGATTTTTCAATTAATTATCAGCTCGGAGTCAGGAATTTGTGCCCGACATGGCGATAGGCTCGCCCCCTATCACATTCTGGGACGGACCATACAAGGCGAAATATGGGTGTCTTGGTAGCACCTCTGCCTACCCCTTCTGGGAAAAAGGCGTGAGTTTATATATGTATGTAAATCGCTCGGAACTGAAATATTTGCACGGCACGGCGTGGCGATAGGCTAGTCACTATCCCAGTTCTGTTAGAAAAAAAATCCTATAACACTCGTGGTGCCTCTGCCTACTCCTTTAAGGATATAGGCGTGATGTAATAAGCTATTACAACACTAACCAACAACAAAAAGAAACTACAAGATGCGATACTCCTACATGGGGAAAATTATTATGTAAACTTTAATATCTTTTCGTTATCTATTCACCCGCATATGTATGTATAATGTATATTTGGTCTTTAAAAAACTGTGAATTTTGTACGTATTTTAATTACTATTATACCTTATAATCTAACTTTCAAATAAAACAAAATTTTAGGTTAAAACGAGTCTTTATTGACCAAGAACATGTAATCCACAATAATATTTGATTAATTAACTCTAATTACACACAATCAGTCATTATCATTTTTGCGTAGATTGACTCCCTTAACTGTAAGCATTCCTGCGGTGAAACAATAAAAAACATTTTGAAATGCATAATAAAAGGCCCAACTACAGTGTTCCTTCTTCTATACTATGTCAGCTGTATGAAGTAGACTATTTATGGAGAAAATACTTGTTAACAGAATAGCTTATAAAATACATTTATATTTATAAGAGATAACTATACATAAAATTCAATTATAAGCATTCAACATATGTTAAGGTACAAGATGATAAACCATCGAACAAAAATATAGTTATAAAGAAACCCGATGGTTTCTATAAAGTTAAGATTTACTAGCAACAATCTTTATAAGGATGTTCGATTCTATTTCATCCTATAGACTTCTATCCATAAAATAATGCAGGCCGTGACAAGAACGCTGGACTGCGTCAAATAAATACTTAGAAATCAATTCTCACAGGAATAACTTGAATTAATGTACACCAAAAGTACAAATCACAGTAAAAATAGCAACACATCTTACTCCTTGAAATTATCAACCGTTTATCGTGTTTATAGCACAAGAGCCCGTGGCCGCGACCTTCGTCATTTTATAAAATCTTAAAGTGCATGTACAAGCCTCCAACATAGGTAAAATTACATATTATTCAATATATCGACATCATAAAGAACTAATTAAATTTAATTTCAGCAGCGTTATAGAATAAAAGCTATTTTTTATATATCTCTTAGGCAACTATCAAAAGGTGTTTCCTTGGCAGCCCGACACGTAATGCTTCTTTTATAGATGTCAGATACTATAAAGCTGATAACTTTCAAAGCCACCACGTTTCAAACTTCATAATTGCTGATCGTGCGATGCCTATGTTAGAGGCATGCACAGACAAACTTTCAGTTTCTATAAAATTACGAAGGTCTGGCGGCTACGGGCTCTTGAGCTATTATGATACTCGTCAATGTTGCCGAAATGATTTGTCAATGTGTTAATGTTTGCCACTTAAACTAATGATTGTAAAATTAGTGTACGCTGGTCAATCTACAGGAACCACTCCACTGCACGTCGTATTTTAACTGTGGGAGCGAAGTGTCGCAACCTTAACATGTCAACACGTGGACGCAATAACGACAGGATGTTTCGATGGCTCATGTCTACCCCAGTGAAAACTCGACGTTGTTCAATCCGTCAGTACAATCGACTGAGATCACTTCATAAGAAGATACAATGGCCTTAACTAGACTAATACATTAAAATATTTTGCTAAAATACTCGTTGATTTAATTCAGATTCAAACCGTAGCGTTGTATTATAAGATTCGTGTCATAATTTTCATAAAGACATTATAAAAAGGTACCCGATAAAAACTTTTATGTAGAATTTAAAAAAGTTAAAAGTCGTTCAAAAGACGTTTTTAAGTGATGAATTTCCCTTAGAATTAGTTTTATAAATACATAAAAAACAGACACTAGGTGTGAATCTCAACAAATCACCATTAAACAAAATGGTACTTATTACCATTGACACTTATTAATATTAAACATTTTAAAACAATTCTGATTAACATTTGGAAATGCAAGTCAAAGTAAGGAAACTAGGTGAGTAACATGCCTCGTTTCACTTTCACTTATAAATGCCGGTTACTTCGAGTTTATTTGAACATTGATGTTCATCCCATGATGACAGCCTTCAAGGCCCATATAGACTGCGTTTCCATTATAACGAAGATTAGCGGAGCGGTGGAAAATGTGGAGGAATCGCTTATTATATTGGACGTAATTGTAAAGGTGTTGAACCTATGTACTTGGTCGATTTCTACACATCTCTATTCTATTCCGCTAGTTTCTGTTTCAATAGAAACGCAACCCTGCAAGTATCTTGCCTGTTAAATACAATAAGGTTACTACAACAATTGGTACGCATCGCGTAAACTCCTGTATTACAATTTTGTAATACAGGAGTTTACAAGAAATTAAATTTCCTTTTCCAGAGCAAACTGTGATAAATTGTTTACACGACACACGTCAGTCATTGTATTTGCATTATTTAATGCAACAGACATGAAACTTGCATGGTGTTAGTGTATAGGCCCTTAGTCATGAACAACCAATTTCAACCCTTACTTTAAAGTTATTCTCTAGACCTTGCAACTATCTGCCGATATTTTACATTTGCATGTTGTAAAACATTAAGAATAGTTGAGTCAGTGATTTTAGAATTATTCTTGGTCATAAATCCTCGTTACTACAACATCAAGACAAAAATAGACATTTAACATTTATAAGTGAAAGGTCTACGTAACATCGATTAAATATGAGAGTGTTTTAATGCATGAATTCCACGAATAAAGCAGGGATACTATTTGCTATTGAAACATTGATGATAATTAGCTGCGAATATTGTGAGAACAATATAAATTATATTTTAACATTTAATTACGGCATAATATTTATCTACGCAAGTGTGGTGCAAGTACATTACTTAAACATTTTTGGCACTAAACGTTGAACCACATTCATTTCAAGTGCCAAAAATAATTCTTTAGTATTTGACCTACATAAAAGACAGGGTGTGAAGACAACATCAGTTCAGTGTGGGTGCACGCAATTAACGATGTTTTGAAAATAATAGTACATAATATAACAACGCTTCAATCTATAAAATAGTCTGTAAAAAAGATTTAACTAAACCTTAGCTTAGTCATTTAAATGAGTTCCAAAAAACCTTCCAAGAGTAATCTAGATCGAAAATAAAAAACACAAAGTATTGATTAAAAAACTTACAATGCCCTTTGATATAACAAAATAATAATAATACCGTCATATTACGCCAATAGTGTAAATTGCATCCCATATGATACTACAGAATAACTTATAATCCATTGGCGTAATAGGTTGTAACTGAATCCTCCAGCTGAACTTATGCGTTCTAAACACTTATTACAATCGAGTTGAAGTACAGAAGGAAATTAAGCTATCTGTCTTCTTTGATTATCTACCCGTTTTCAGATATACACTTAATTAAACTGATATTATACTAAAGCACAACAAATTGGCCTTCGACATTATCTATGTGCCACAGTGGAACAGCGAGGTGCATCTAAATAATACGCTTCGCTTACATTAACGTGTCATACTAGAAAACGCGAATTGTGCGCATGAAGCACAGGAAATTAAGGAAGCGAATGGTAATATATTGAGGTTGCATAGGCGTGACTGACAAAAATTGCGTCAGTGTCCTAGAGGTATAAGTATTCTATATGCGAATGACCGCTAAAAAGTGTTTTTAGAAGTGGTTAACTCACATCGAAACGACATAATACGCTCAGTGATTTGTACTTAGACGCACCTTTGTTGTGTTCCTTTAGGCTGACTACACATGCCAAAAACAATATAACACGAATGCAAAACAAATCCAACACTTAAAAGCTAAATCAGCAAATCATTCACGATCAAAACGGTCAAATTTAGTCAGCGACAGGTATTTACTGGGAGTAGCATTCATCCGTAAGTAACAAGCATTATACGTCAACAAAATCAATGGGTAGCCAGCCTTAGATGATAAATGTGGCACTAAGAGCTAAGTAAACAAGAAACATTTGTTACTGATAGAGGGAAGTGTCTCCGGCCAACAGCATAAGTAAATGGATTATCGTAACTTCACATTTTACATCAAACATCGAAAATTTACTGAACATTTAAAACAACACTGATCATAATACGCATTATATTAATTGTCGCAAAAAAAGCGTAAAATTAGTTTTTAATGGATCCAATCGTAACGCGCCAAGTAAAGCCCACGAAAAATATTGTCACCCACCGCTCCGTACAATTCTATTTATCGATATGCCATTCACTACTATGTGCCTGGTCCCAAACGGATGCATTGGTAACAGGCCCAACCGAAACACGAAACCATACCAGCTCAATTTATCGGTCCACACATCACTCCCACTCCAATATCCTATAGGTGCAACTGGAATCCATAGATTAAATCTCTTAAAAAGGGCAGTTACCGAAAAATGCGCACCCAAAAAACCCTAATTATACGCCAGAATACATAGTTGCGACAAATACATCCAGACAGACAAAGATACCAAAGTGAAATTTTATACAAGGTGTTACACAGCATATTATTATTTGGGGTTTACTTTTATTTTCGCAATACTGTTTTAATGAAATACCTTTTCTAATGGATTAGACAAATATGCGCTAAGGCAACAATGTATCAATGTTTTTCATTTTAAGTAACACCTTATATAAACTGCACTGACCACAAAATATTGCACATAAATACTATTTACAATTATCATGAATATTAAATGAAAAATGGGTTTTAAATTGGATAACCTGATCGAAATTTATAATGAAACAAACACTTGTGAATTTTAGTTCAAAATAAAATACGAACACAATACAGACATCTTGGCGCCGCTACTCAGAAATCACAGCTTAAAAACACCATACATTTTCAACATGATCGCATCAAAGTGGAATAACTAATCAACGTACACGTAACACGGCACAAACTCATCATACAAAATATTTAATTAATATAGCAGAAAAAAGATATTTGTCTTTTAAAGACCATGGCTGATCCAGTCGATGGAACAAGTATATATATTCCATACATCCATTTTTCAATGGGATGTTTTCATCTCGTAAAATCGTTTACGGGCGAGAATGTCTTGTTTAATCATTAAATGCATTGAGCAACAATATATCTGCAAATGTCTCGTCTCATGCCGTATACTATTTGGTATTACAAGCACAATATTATGCTTCAAACTTTGGTGACAAAATATCTCGTACATTCAAAAATCTTACATTTCACTCAGTCTTATGCCAAATATGTAACTTGAAGTCTCCAATGATATACTCGTCGTACTTATAGTAAATACCAGGTATATTTTCTATAAAGATAATCGGTACTAGCTGGTTGACAATTCGACCATTAGTAATTAAGAGTCGTTAAATGAGAAAACACCTTATGGTGTTTAAGTGTATCATCCGAGTATTGTATAGGCCGTGCATGGTGTACAGATTCGCCAGCTAATTATGCCGACGTTTATACATATAAAGTCACATTATTCACTAATATTCTACATTGTTTTTAGATCCCTTACGATATAAATATGTCAGCAAATTTGTTGGCGTCAATGGCACACCTGTAAATCTGGTATTATTATAAGACCTTTTAGTGGTCGAATTTGAGTATAGAGTCTATGGAGAAGTCACCTCTGCGCCTCTGTTCGAGCATGATAAACGTTTGGACGGCCCGGAGAGCTTGCGGTTCGGTAGTGGAGGGGCCGGCGCCGGGCGTGGCCGCAGTGCCACTCGTCGCGGCGCTTGCCGTGTCCACTGGGGTGTCGGTGGGCGCCGCGCCCAGCGCCGCGCTGGGTGTAGACATGGGCGCGATGACCGATGCGTTATGCGGTGCAGTGAAGGTGGCGCTAGTGGGCCCGTAGCTTGGCACGTTGTTATATGTGCCGACTGGTGCGTTGCCGTGTATGCTGTTTGATGGAACGTTGTGAAGGCCGCCGTGCACGCCTGGCGCTACAGTACTGCTTTTCCCGTTCATCGCATTGCTCCTCGGACTAGTCATGGGGCTGCGCATTGGACTGCGCATAGGGCTGCGCATTGGACTACGCATTGGGCTACGCAGCGGGCTGCGCATGGGGCTACGCATCGGGCTGCGCCTAGGGCTACGTGTTGGGTTTAATGCGTTGTTGGCAAGGCCGCTCAGTGGATTGCCTAGGGCAGGGCTTATAGCGCCAGCCAATGCGGGACTCATAGCGCCAGCTAAGGCCGGACTTATAGCGCCGCTCATGACGCCGAGCATGGCTGGACTTAGAGCGCGGCTCATGGCGCCGACTAATGCGGGGCTCATGGCGCCGACTAATGCAGGATTTATGGCGCCAACTAATGCAGGATTCATGGCACCGCCCATGGCACCTACTAAGGCGGGGCTCAGAGCACCCCCCATGGCACTCATTAGAGCGGGGTTCATGGCACCGACCATGGCAGGATTTATAGCGCCTACCATTGCACGATTCACCCCGCTGCCCATGGCGCCACTCATAGGTCCGTTGACGGCACCGCTCATGGCGCCGGTTAATGCACTGTTCATCGCGTAGTTCATAGCACTGCTCATCACGTTCGACATAGCACTACTCATTGCGTTGTTCATGGCACTATGCATAGCGTTGCCTAGCGCGTTGTTTGCGGCGGTATTCCTGGAGCCGCTGGCCGCCCTGCTCCCCGCGCCGTAACCCCCGGCGATACCCCCGCCGCTCCCTCCGCCGCCATTAGGCTCCTTTCAGCTGGGCTTTTGCTGCACCTCTCGCATCATCAGCTGTGGAACATAATATCAATTATAAAACGAAAGCTCCCAAATCACAGCTGCACTGCTTCATACAAATTAATATAATCGCCCAAGCTCTAACAAATTCGCAGAATGATAATCAACTTGGTGTAGTTATAATTCGCGGTTGGTGATGTTGTATGTGCGCCAACAGCAGGCTGATGTTATATCCACATTTAATTACCTTAAGTGACTCGACCATAGCGATGAGGTATTGTAAAAGCGTTAATCACCTGGTGGGACCGCTCCGAGGTGATGGTCTCAGCGGGGCGGCCGGGCGGCGGTGGGGCGCGGACCTGCGCGCCGTTCTCGCGAGGACATCGGGGAGGCTCGGGCGGCCCAGCTGTCACTAATTGCAACAATATCCATTACACTTCATCCCTTAATAATATAGTAAAGGGAATTATAAAATTTTAAGCTGTTTTGATAATCCATTATATATAAAAACGGACTTGAAATATCACAGACTAAATAAATAAAGAAAAATAATTATGATATCTTGGAATTCTATTATACAGGGTGAGTTTTTCAAGTGGGCGTGGATGGCCAAATCCGAAACTATGAGGAATATTGAAAAATCGTCAAACGAGTTACGAGGCCGATTTTAATGAAAACTAAAACTGCATACTTAGATTTTTGATAAATCAATATCCCTAGCAAGGAATCGAACTCGATCATTTTGAAAATAAAAACACAGACTGTATTATTACACTATTCGATAATGTTGCTAAGAAGGATCAAATTCTGGGAAGTAATGACATACGTTAAACTTAAGAAAAGAGGTAATTTTTAGCAATATCATATGTTTTCTTCCGTTAACTTAACACCGGTGCCTCGTGACTGCCTCGGTGGCGTAGTTTTATTACGGTACGGTTACAAAGCTGAGGTCTCGGGTTCGAGTCCCGGGTCGGGCAAAGTGATATTGGATTTTTCTATTCATTATCAGTCCGGAGTCAGGAATTTGTGCCCGATATGGCGATAGGCTCGCCCCCTATCACATCGTGGGACGGAACATACAAGGCGAAATGTGGGTGTCCTAGTGGAACCTCTGCCTACCCCTTCGGGGATAAAGGCGTGAGTTTATGTATGTATGTAACTTAACACCAAGGTTCCTTGTGTTGGGAATGGAACCAACAGAAAATAACTCAAATTGTTCGCAGCTGTTATTTATAAAGCTTTATTACAAATGGCTGGGTTTATTAGTTTATATTGATAAAGTTACCTCCTTGTTAAAGTTTGCAAATATTTTTTTGAAGACCTACGAGTATAACAGCTGTGAAGAAACCATATGCACGACATTTTAGTCGGTACAAAAGCGCGAGTGATAGTTTACACAAGCCTCCTTTAGATAATTACTATCATATTTAATTAAATCCATATTAAAATAATAGAATTCAAATTCTTTGTTTACTTTTTAAAAAAAATTGCGAATTACGAAAAACTAAAAAATTTCGCTCACAACGCAAGGGGACCGGGTGTGAAGGTAACGGGGAAAAAATATTATTTTGCAAAAAATGACCGCTTTCCTTTAGTTTGTCGCACACTATTACTTCCCAGAATTTGATCCTTATTAGCAACATTATCGAATGGTGTAATAATACAGCATGTGTTATATTATTCAAAATCATCGAGTTTCATTTCTCGCTAGTCGCTAGGAATATTAATTTATCGAAAATCCAAGTATGTAGTTTTAGTTTTCATCAAGATCGCTTCGTAACTCCTTTCAGCATTTTTCGATATTCCTTATAGTTTCGGATTTGGCCATCCATGATCATTTGAGAAATTCACCCTGTATACTTGAATATAATATAATAAAATACTTTTTAAGGCTTTATTGATCCATATACCTGCTTAAACACCATAACCATGTCACATTAATGTTAAAAGCTTTAAATAAAATAATTATAGCGATACGGCCTTATTTATAGACTGTTTTAAAATATATTTTAGATATCGAATGTTTTGTCTTGTAAAAGTCGTACGTAACTCTACTAGTAAAATAGGTTTTTAAACTATCTATGAATAAAGCCTTAAGTGTATAATTATTTATCAAAATGAGAAAAATATTGTTTTATTAAAATACATATTAATAAATAGTATTTATTAAGCGAGATAACGTACGGTAAGGAGTGAATTTACCAGTGGTGAGGGGTATAGCTAGCCGTGCGTTGACGGCGAGCAAGTGGTCGCGGCGTTGCAGCAGATTGCCTACATGCTCTTCCAGACGAACGTTTTCCGTCCGCAATTGGTGGAGGCAGGACAGCAGCGACGCTACTGCGGGAAAACAGGACAGATTACATACTAAACAGTTCGGAAACATTGAGCCACTTACACAATATTTCACATGAAGTAAAAACAAATTTAATCAACTGGACTGTAATGGACAATGAAGTCGGAAATAAAGGATTCAATACTAAAATACGCTTTTATGTGGAATAATTTTGTTGGGTACATTTTTTTTATGAAATTTTTATATCTATAATTTATGACATTTTATATCAAATGTCAGACCAATTACAGTGATAAATTTTAACATTGAATGCAGTGTTAACTAGTCCAGATACCGATTGATTATTTTACTTTAATTTGATGTAAATTTTCAAATAAAAAATACCTTTTTTAACAATTTTGGGATACTTTTATATTATGTTTGCTTCAGACAAATCAACGCAAAATTATTTCAAAAAATCAGACAAACAAAAATAAAAAATAAAAAATTTCAAGCCTTATTCTAACCTATTATAAAGAAATATTTGATATCAATATACTGTAACGTTGCATTTTGATGAGATGTATGTGAGTATAAATGAGAATTAGGGCCTCGTTCACCATCTTCAATTAAACCGTTGGTTACTTACTTTTTGATTGACGTTATTTGACAAGCAAATCTGCAGAGTATCTTCCGTCGATTTCACAAGTGAAAATAAAGAAAAGTGCTGGTTAATTGAATGACATAAGAAATTGAACGAATCATTCGTTCAATATTGTGTCAAATGTTCCTAGCCCTGCCTCCCGCTAAAGTGTCAACGTGTTTTTTTCTTAAAATATAAAAAAGGAGGTTGAGATTTTATCCTTATTATAACCATTAAGTAAATACGCTAATCGGCAGACGATGCAGCCAGTAAGTTACTTATTAATGTAATCATAGGATTAGTATTACTGGAGCATGGTGAAATCGACACATGATGTTACGCATGACTTTTACTGATGATTAGCCTAATCAACGATTTACTTGAAGATGGTGAACGAGGCCCTTACTGTCAAAGTGCTGTGCTTGCTCCATGAGGAACTGCGACCCTTGTTCCCACTGGCGCTCCAGCAACTGGTCCAGGCTCTGCGCACTGGACGAGCTGCGCCCGGCCGCGCCGCCCACACCCTGCGACATACAAACAACTTTGTTTCTATAGCCGTAAATTAAACATAAAACAAAGTATCAGCACACTTAAGTTAGCTAAGGAGAAAGTATGTAGGAGGGTAAAGGAAGTAGGTACCGGCGCGGCCTTGTTGATGAGCGGGGGCGGCACGAGCGGGTCTGCGCCGATCGCACCCGCCGCGTGCGCCGCCAGCTCGGCGCTCAGCTGCTCCTGCAGCCGCGCCGCCGCGCCGCTCTCAGGGTTCAGCTCGTTACCCAGCATGTGCGGGGCAGTGCAGCTCACGCCGATCCTACGTCATACCAGGCACTCGAGATATTACACCGGGTCGGACAACGCCAACAAAATCTATGCGTATTGTACATGTGAGTAAACCACAGTAGCGAGACCAAACATTACAACAAACAAAAATATTTCCAATCTAGATACTTACTTGGCTACTTCCATTTTTGGTTTCAACGGGCGTTCAGACCCTGAAAATTATTACCGCAATATAAACACAATAAGTTTTGCAAAAAGAAGATATATAAAAGTATTAAAATGATACGTGCGTTTACCTGGCGAACTTGGGGGAGAATCTTTTATGGTCTCTTGATAGATGGGTGGCGGCGTCGGCTGTGGTGGGCGACGGATACTCGCCAGGGATTGACTTGTGGCCGTTTCTACAACATTGACAATTAAACAATATACCAATGTACTAAAATTATTACAGTTCCTAGAAGGCTAACAGTGACCCATTATTGAAAAATCCTAATCAATGGTCTTAACACTTCTAATTATCCATGTAAAAAACACTAACTATAACAATACAACTTTAAATGGTAGCGACGCTCAATTTTTTCTCCTTTATTGCATCAATTATAGTTTCGATATAAAGAAAACTAAGTACGCCTTCTTTCCCACGATATACATATTATACTTATAGTTTGATAAACGTACGACTACCAGGAATCACAGCACAGGCTAAGTTGACATATCGCAGCTGTAACAGCATCTGGTATTATTCCACTTTGATAAGGTTTCGCTTAGGCGACAACGTCGAATGCACATACGCAAATATACAGGGTATATCATGACTGCGACCGAAAACTAAGCCAGGTGGTAGTATTCGTGACTTCAGACATAAAGCAACTAAAAATTTCGCAAAAAAAGTATTGACATTATTTTTTTTGAATTTTTTCCTTATCGTATTTGGGTGATAAATACATATTTTTTCCAAAATAATGATGTAAACCTTTTTATTTTTAAAGACGCAATGGTACGTAAGGGTTTTAATTACTATTTTCGCAAAAACTAAGGATTTTCCACCTATAAACGAAGATTTTTTAAAAATTGCAAAAAATATACTACGAAATTTTTAGGTTTATTTTGTCTATAACCACTAAGACTACCACCCGGCTTCGTTTTCGGTCTTGATATACCCGGTATATTATTTGGACTGCAATGCCTTTAAATTTAGGTATAGTCACAATTGTCTTGGTGTATATGAAAGAATGAGGTGAAGTAATGATTACGCTTCATAATATGTACTGTTCCTTAAGGTTCCAAAAGATAACGTCTACGTTCTTATGTTTATTTGTAATACGACTGTATTTTTCCCCCGCATATAAATTTACCGGCATAATTGCTTCCTCACGTTTTGGTGAAGACTCAGGAAAACGGGAAGGAGTAACAAGTAATTAAGACATTAGTTTGTGATTATGATTAATTCCAATATACTCACGCATAGGCGGCCCGGCCGGCGTTGCCATGGCGACAACGGATGTGGGCATGGCTGCGCGCTTCTTGTTCCTGATGGTGGCTGGTGGCATGGGAGCCATGTTCGAAGCCATCATGTTGACTTCCTTACTGGGCCCCGCAACGCCGCTCACACTACGGACAATTACAATGCACCGTTTGATGACTGTACTAATTACTTAGCTATCCATATCTATATCTATTACACATAGGGCCTCGTTCACCATCTTCAAGTAAACCATTGATTAGTTACTTTTTGATTAACGTTATTTGCCAAGTAAATGTGCACAGTATCTTCAGTCGATTTCACAGGGAAAAATAAAGTAACGTGCTGATTAAGTGGAGGACATAAGAAATTGAACAAATAATTCGTTTAATATTGCGTCAAATGCAATGATTAATTATAGAATATTATTATTAAATCATTGGTCAAACGTTCCCCGCCCTGCTTCCTACTGAAGTGTCAACGTTGTTTTCTTCTCAAAAAATAAAAAAGGATGTTGTGATTTTAACCTTATTTTAAACATCAAGTAAATTCGCTAATTGGCAGATGATGTAGCCAGTAAAGTATTGATTACTGTATCATAAGATTAGTGTTACTGGAGCATCGTGAAATCGACACGTGATTTTATTGGTGACTTTAACTGATGACTAGCCTAATCACCGGTTTACTTGAAGATGGTGAACGAGGCCCATAATGTAATAGTTAATCGATTGATAGATAGTCATCTTTGGAGAGTTATGGTAATAGCCACAATATGATAACACTACCCTCATTATTCTTTTTGCTTAGGTAAAAAGTAAAATTGCAACGATAAATGTTTACTTTAATACTTTGAAACTCTAAAAAGCTTCAATGTATCTGAGCGGATACGATTAAGCTGCTCTAGAAATACTGCAAACATTATATTTTCTATCGAAAAAACAAAGCCTCATCTTAGAAATAATTTGAATACTTTATTGCAACAACAAGACTATTTTCACACTTCCATTTAATGCATTTATTTTGTTACAAATTCAATGCCTTCACAAGCTAGGACATAAGAACAATACCAATGTTTGTTCCTTTGTACGCAAATTTTATGCGCACACATTTATTTATTTGAGATATTGAGAGCGGCCATCTGAGGCAATACATTTGCTCAAGGCTGACATATTTTATTTGCTTGCGTTGACGTTTGTCCTGATTTTTAAATTCGCAGAGTTATTAGCGCCTCGAACTGGATGCGAGGCATAACCTACGAGACCGCTTGTTTGTTACACATCGCCAATAGTAATTAATATAAGGCCAAATTACTTTAC
Organism: Deilephila porcellus; assembly: GCA_905220455.2. Lineage (NCBI taxonomy): Eukaryota > Metazoa > Arthropoda > Insecta > Lepidoptera > Sphingidae > Deilephila > Deilephila porcellus. The sequence goes on along the minus strand of LR999970.1, from coordinate 17,153,414 downwards.
TGCGACAACGGAGTTCAATCGACCTAAATTTACATTATTTAGTTTATATTCCATTTGTCTTCATTATACTCCACAAAACGAAGCGTCAGGACGTATACTAAGTTTGTTATGATAGGATTCTTTCAGTAAGTAACGGTAATAGTATATCCCGAAAAATAGCCACATGATCATTTTCTTATAAATAACGAAATCCAATATTTAATTCGCAAAATACAAACTATCACAATTTCGCTGAGCAAAATACTTCGGGTGCGCAATGGACGAGAGCAAAAGCAATTAAACATCACAACACAACACGAACTTACACATATCGCATGAGCTCTTTAAATTAACGCGACAGAGCGTGTTTTTCTCATGTGTTTCGCACATGGCTCTGTTTTACACGTTCTCATATATTTTGATGAATGTATCGAACGAGTTGACTCCGCAAATTTTTAGTTTAGTACCCAAACGGGGAGTTAGGTTGTCTTTGACATTATGACATTTTTGCTGTTTAAATGTCATGATTCTAATTGGGGCACAATATTGTATTGATTTACAGAACCGCGAAATTGAACGATGGGTGTATCTTGTTATCAAACTCAATGAGGAAATTGAACTACAAAAAGGGGGGTATGAAATAACATTTAATTTATATTTTTGTATTTAATCGTGACATGCATTAAAATATAACCGAAAGTTTCACAGCTGTTTATGCGTTTCCTTTTATATTTATGTATTTTACAATGCCAGCAATGAGCTTATTAATAAATAAAAAATTGTGTGTTAAAAAACTGAAAAGACCCTTTGTTTATTTTATATCTTTAACTGGTTTCACTAAAGATATGAATTAAATGCACACGAATTTACCACCAATACGAAACTTCGAAATGAGTTTATCTTTCCAAAATAGTTTCATCGAAAATTATTGAAGCAATCGACAAAATACGAGCACTGCAACCATATAGCGCAACTTAATTCAGTAGCAATTTGTGTTGTGGTAATTCACGGGTAATGCGTCTGTTTACCGCAACATTGTCCACAGTACTTAAATTACACAGATGACTGATGGTGGCGTCCTTAATAATAGGACGCCAATTGAAATTGCATCATTGTAGCATTGAGTAGCCATAATCTTGTTGATTATGGTGTTGAACAGTGCGTTTTCCAATGTTAATCAAACCTCATTGGTGTATTACTCGAAAGACGTCGCGTGCTCGTAATCACAGATAATATTAATACAATTAATATGTATTCGTGTTAAATTGAGTGTTGTCATGAAAACTATTGAACGTGGTTTCATTGATATCAATACGTGATGTGACGTGTTAGTCAATTGACTTTCTGAGTCACTAATACGATAAAAGACATCAAGAACAATTTCTGTTGTGGGCCCGCACTGAACGCGTAAGGTTATTAAACTTAGCGATTTGATCCATGCATAGTTTAAACCAAAGGGTTTTGAACCCAGGGATATGGAAGACATTATTAAATTTGGGTGTAATGCGTTGGGTATTTAGTACGCTGCGGCTAATGCTAATAAAAAAAGTTTCTAATGATCATTGTTTATATATTATGTGTCTTACAGAATTTGACTTTCCTATCAAGCTCTCAATGTTTTCCCGACCTCTGATAGCAAAACATTAAGATAAGTAAGTATAATTTTGTAAGCTTAATATAATTAAGAGTATACCTTACTATATAAACATTAAACTTAAATGGGAGGTTAAAACGTAATTTTTACTCACCCAGGTTTGTTGGGGTCTTGCATTTCGTAGGCGACATTGAGACCGCCCCACGCCGAGCGTCCAGGAACGGCGTGCGGAGAATGCCCTGGGATGCCGGACTCCATAGCGGCCTAAACATTATACACAAACCTTGTGTAAAAGTGCTAACAGATCTACAAAAATACTAACAAAACAAGACGCTTTACAACAGAGACATATTTTTTAGATTTATTTGTGCTAAGGCACACTAAAAAATCGCGTGACGGTCTTGGGCAAAAGAGTGTTATAATAAAATTCCTTGAGTTATTGTTTATAGAAATATTTATAAGGAGTTTGTAGTTGTCACCAAAAGAATATATTTTCATTGTACAAACCTCTCTATTGTACTCGCGCAACCTTTGAAACTTTAATGGAACTCAATATTACGTGAAAGAGCTTTACACGAATGCAACCAACTGTACTAAGTACAAAACAATTGCATGAACGAGGTGCGTATACGAAAATATTCTGCAGAATTTTTACGTAGAAGATTAGAAATGCCGCATGGTTCATGATGAACGTTATTTGTACATACATAACGTGAGTTTATGTACACACATACATACATAAACTCACGCCTTTATCCCCGAAGGGGTAGGCAAAGGCGCCACTAGGACGCCCACATTTCGCCTTGCATGTTCAGTCCCACGATGTGATAGGGGCGAGCCTATCGCCATATCGGGCACAAATTCCTGACTCCGGGCTGATAATGAATAGAAAAATCTAATATCACTTTGCCCGACCTGGGATTCAAACCCGAGACCTCAGCTTTGCAACCGTACCGTAATACAACTACGCCACCAAGGCAGTATTTGTAATATTTGTAATAAAATCCTTTTTAAACACGATCTTCGCTTCTAAAGGGGCGTACAAATATTGTGGCAAAACTGATTTTAAAAAATCGAATGAGATGAAGGCTCATCGCCTCCCTCATACATCAGATTTGTTGCGAGTGTGCAATAATTTGATTAAGGTCCGCGCTCGTATAAATTGCTTTATGCAGTAGTTATAAATGAAATTTAGCACATACGAATCGATCAGCCAATTTGCCCAATAAAACCTTTTATGATCATAAGATTTCAAGAATGAAACTATTAAGAACCTTACATACGTTAATGAGACAGATAAATAGACATATTACATTTATTAAATCTCTCGGAGATATTAAAGGACAATTTACCTCTTAAAACTTGTGTTCATGTTGCAAATTTCAATTTTGCAATTCGAAACAAAAATGTCGCTCTCAAGTTTCGTATCAAAATCCGTTTAATGAAGTTACGCATAAAAGGTGAACACATTGAGAATTTCGACTGATTATTATTTGCTGTTCACCCTAACTTGAAAGTATTTTTAAAAAAAGATATTAACATTAATTATTTCAAAAACTCAGTAGTGTTTAATTTAAAAGTTGACGCGTTTGTTACTCCGGTTGCTCTCGTTCAGTGCTTCTCTATTGGTTATTTTCTATTTTCAATCAGTGAAAGAACCGTATTCTCGACTAGGGCTTAGGGAAATTACAGGAAATTTGACTTCTCATAATATGATTAAAGAAAATCAATAATGTAAAAAATATCCAATTACTTTATTTCGCTAGAATTTTATTAGCTAGAAAGGCATCGAGCCTTATTTTTGCAATGTAATTAATTTTTTAAATTCTAAAATGATATATTTGCATAGGAACTTAACCTCAACCTAAATTATAACAGTTTTTTTTTCTATGAAGGCGAAATTGACTCGCGATTTTTTTGGTAACCATTATGGCGTATAAGTATCGAATACAATAAGTATTATTTGATACAGAGGTTTTATAATAAGGGCTTTTGATAACTAGCGGCGGATGAGGAAATAGTTCTTGGCAACAAAATAATATGAGATTTATTGGTAGTAATATTACGTCTGCTACATAATGTTAAGTAGGTATATAATTTTTTTTTTTTTATATTATAGTGTCAAACGAGCATGCGGTTCACCTGATGGTAAGTGAACACCGCTGCCCATGGACATCTGCAACACCATAGGGCATCGAGATGCGTTGCCGGCCTTTGAAATAATAGTAATATGGGTAGTAAAGTACGGATACTGGCTCATATTTTTTGAACTTTTTAGTTTTTTTTTTAAGTAACTGCGAAACGATTGTATAATAACATACATTAGTACAATAGTTTGGACCAAACTAAGCGAAAGAACGTTATAAAGGAATCCAATTTTGCTGGAGAAAAAAATATGTTTCATTTCATGATATGTACTGTTACTTTAAGGAACTAATTAAAATAATGACTGAAGTGATACATATCATTCGCATTATTTATTCATATGATATGAAGACTGCATTTGTGCATATTAATATGTAATGTACTGGATCGCGCACAATGGACTACGGGAATCGAGAAGTGTCCGATTGGGCTATTACGGGTCGGCGGACTTCGGTACGCATGTTTCCTTACTATATTTTGCTTCACCATTAAAGTGCGTGATCATAATCTACGCATAGGAGTCCGAAAAGTCAGAAGTGTGCCCCGGATATTACCCAGCGACAGTCAATTCGCTGAACTAACAGACCACTACGCTAAACTATCATAGGTACACTTTGCGCATACGGATGTGATAAAAACAAGCACACACGACAAACGAAACCTAATAAACACGTATTTCAGATGTCGAATCTATGTATTTGGAATTTTAAAATTACAATAATTGCATTTGTGCAACAAAATACAAATAAATTAGATTAACCGCTATATGACTAAATTTATTTCCTCGACGTAATTTGTGTTTATTTGTCAATACGTGAGTAAGCTATTTAAATAACAACCAGGAAACTTTGATGTTAAAATTACAATAATATAATATTCCAATAAAACTTGCCAATACACTGCAGAGATAAATTTATATTCAAATGTTTACACTTTCAATTTAACCCGATTTCAGGCTATTATTTACACAGTATTGCGATTTAGCGTTACGATATACGAAAATAATTGACTATGAGGAATGCTATCATCAAAACTCTGGCTACATCGTACCATGTGTTATTTTTTCAAACACGCGAGAAATTAATAATACTGATAGTAATTGCTACGTCAAAAAATGACCACGTGTCCCTAACAACTTAAAAATTACTTGCCCGGGACACACTTACGTCCCTGCATTACTCTACCCGACGTTATACAAATAGTACAAAACGTATAGTAGGGCAGTAACCGAAAGCAATAATTGTACATTTTTAACACAATATGCATTACGTTAAGGTAAGAAAACAACACGTTGCACACAAAACTTACCATTTTATCGGCAGAATATTTTTCACATTAATTATTGAACAACACACGACATCATTGGTGAATCTCCGACACGCGGCGCAATGTATTTTTATTATTACAAATGTTTCTATCCGACGGCAGATGTTGCCAAAACCAGCGGGCTTGCGACACTGAATGAGTCTATTTCTTTTAAATTGTCGACATCTTGTCACTGTGGACTAAATATTACTATCCTTCTTCCACTCGTAAGCAGATAGTCGTTAGAGCAAAGAAGATGGAGTTATTGTAGAGTAAGATCGCGAGCGTAAGAGTCCGAAGTCGGCAGACGAATGGCAAGCACGTGTTGGGACGGACCCGCTCGCAGACGCAGGTAGACGGACTCACGCAGGCCCAGGTACCTACTACACGCCAGTGTTTAACATCCTGAGGACCTACTTTACATAACACACCCTTTCACAGTTAGGTAATTTCAGAATTAAAATAATCGATCTGCAATAAAATATGAATTCCCATTACGTGCGGAACCGTTACAAAAAAATTTAAGTTTTTAAAATACATACATTAGGTCAAACGTTTGAGTTTATTACGCAACCATACTTGATTGTGTAGGGCAGGTTCATTGTGAACAACTTGCCAACCATTTCACAAAGCACCCTATTTTCGCCGCGGAGTAGTACTATGTTACGGGTCCCGTGATATTTTTGTTGCTATTTTTCTATGAATGTTGTAACGGTCGACGCAGTTGCGTAAAACATGTAAATGATTGAATAGATTTGATGCTACACGTGTTTATACTCTCCTAGGAGGTTCACATATGGGTTAAAACGACAAAGGACTTGTGGAAAAAACACAACACACATTATCATAAATGTTATTGTATTTACAAACAAACAGGGAGGAAAAAATCAGACTTAAGATTAAATGTTTATTAAACATATAAATACTATCATTTTCAGCTTCTAATATATGACATTAAAATAATTGTTTTGCCCTATTTTTAAAGAGGGTGGCGGAGACAAGGTTTTACCAAACTATACGATCACTACAAGTCAAAACAACACAATATTTTTTTTTATAAGGTGTTATATAAAAATTCGAATATCTATAATGTCATGAAAACTAACGGAGAATAGTATAACCCACACAAATATATCTAGTCAAAATACCCAGTGGTTATGCACTTGAACGTAAGTTAATTTAAGTAATTTTTTTGGCTTACAACTTGCTGACACGCTACACTGTGTGTGGTTTTAATTCAAGTCTTCACGTCGATAATATCTAAGATACAATTGAGAATAACACATTATACTACACTCATACGATTGAAACGAAAATCGCGGATAAATTCACCGCCCTGTATAAAGGGGTAAATGTCAATAAATTTTATTTTAGGGTAGGACTTACTTGTTTTTGCGGCTGGTGGAATATGTGAGAAGGTCCATGCATCTCCGCCGCAGCTGATACCTACATACAAAATTATTAGTCACGATCAAACATCTACCACCATCGATAAATTACAATTTTTCTAAACTTATTCCGTATTTCTCTTAGTGTCTAGTAAATTCAATAATGTGCTTAATTTTAGTGTGGCCAAATATACAGGGTGAATTTTTCAAGTGGGCGTGGATGGCCAAATCCGAAATTATGAGGAATAGCGAAAAATATTGAAAGGAGTCACGAGCCCGATTTTGATCAAAACTAAAACGGCATACTTGGATTTTTGATAAATCAATATTCCTAGCTAGGAATGGAACCCAACGATATGGAAAAAAATAACACGCTTTATTTTTACACCATTCGATAATGTTGCTAATAAGGATCAAATTCTGGGAAGAAATGACATACGGCAAACTAAAGGAAGGAGCTCATTTTTAGCAAATTTCATTTTTTTCTTCGGTAACCTTAACACCTCGCTTCCCGCGTTGTGTGAGGAATTTTAGAATTTGTCATATTTTGTTGGATATTGATCCTTAGAAAAAGTTAGGTAAGCTGTACAAGCTTATATGGCACCACACTTGGGTCATTTATTGATACGATAAGTAAGCATATTATGTATTGTTAGTAATCGTGTAATTTAAAATCAAAGCATACTAGCCGGTCAACACACAACTGTCTCTTAAATATTATATTTTTAAATATTACACTTTACCTAATATTATATCAATGACAGTAATAAAGATTAAGACTGAAAAATCAAAGGCTTTCATTTTCAATCGATAGATGGAACGTTACAAAATATAAATCTCGCATATTTTTATGTCGGGTAGAACTTATTGAAAATTACTAAAATAAGAATAGCACAAACAGCTAGTATAGTTTTTAATATTACATTATTTTAGCATAATAGTGTCACGGAACTTCGATGCCGATAATAGAACTTTTCGCTATCTTTCTTTGGTGATAAGTAGTGACGTATAAATACCGTAAAAAAATTATTATAATAAAATTGGTTCTATCTCCTATTTTAGAATTCTATAAAAAAAATCCTATTTTCATCGTTTATTATACAGTTGAAAAAATATATTTTTACATTCATTTTTCTATGACTGCATTTCTCACAAATATTCTAATGTGTGTCCTGTCACAAATATTTACAATTTATTTTTAATGACATTTTGTAAATGAAATGTCCTATGTTAGTTGGAGACTAATAAATAAATGTTAAAAGACATGTGTTTGCAGAGACAGCCGCGGGTTCCCGACCTGGTTATGAACCTGTGCGTGCGCGGTGAGGTTGAGTCCGTGGCTTGTGGAGGGCAGAGGCACGGACACGAGCAGCGACGTCGGCGCCTCGCGCTCGCCCTTTCCGCCCTATACAACCCGCGCTATTAGTATCGCTCCAAACTGACGCGAAATACCGCATGCTATGCTATCATTATCCGTACTACCTCAAATCTCCTTTAACTTTGAATTAATCATAGCTCCACTATCCTATTTAACATGTAGTACCTCTTAATTCTCAGTTCTAAAATAAATTGCAGAACATTTTTATAGGACTAATGTAAGTTGGCTTTGAAGACATATTGACTTGTGTAATTCAAGAACGGTTTCATTCAAATCATCAATTATTTTTTTTGGCTTTTACCTTTTCGGGTACTATGAAACCTGGCTTTTTGTTATTTCTACGGGAAGTATTTTATAGTAGCGTAGTAATCATTTCAATAGATATTTTTTTTACTAACAATGTTCCCGAAAAGTGTTTTAATATACGTACGGATTAAAAATTGATCTTAGATCTTATAACAGTTTCTTTTCTCCTTATGAGATATGAAACTCAGAAATAATTTATTTTCTTCCTTTATATGAAACAACCTAATCGGGCTATAAACATGAAATATTCTTGGTGAACATTTTTTGCTATTGTAACAAATTTGTATTAAATTTACAGCAGACACAAAATAAGCCATATCGGACTTCTGCAATATAAAATCTAGAAAATAATGTAGGAATATGAGGTAGTATGGGTTTCTCTAGTTACAACACAACAAGCTCAGGGTGTCCGCTCTTAATAAAAAATCTGCTCCTAATGACTGCCACAAATATTAAACGCATTCAATATAAAAATGACAACATGCATTTACACATTATGATAATGTTTGCTAAAGTTATTGTGCATGTCAGAAATTTAACATTCAACACACTGACATGGTCACACATTTATATTAATTGTGCATTACAATGACTTCTCTTATGGTTATAAAAGTAGACACCCCGATGGACATAAGCAGTTAACGACACTCAACATAATCTCGAAGGGGTATCAAATATATAATTTAATTTACGACATGACACACTCCTTTTGATGGCAAGTGTAGTGTTTGAAATTGACTTCATAAAAACAGATATCATTATTATTATATGAATATTTTTTTATTATGTTGCATCGGAGCTGGTAAACGTTTTAACCACGAAACCAGCATTGTTATTTGAAAGCGTCTCAAGCGTTTCGATGCATTCGTAAAAACTAAACTTTATAGCACAAGCGAAGCAGACAAACACTATAATTATTCGTATCTAAATATACCTTTTGTGCCAATTACCGAATACAATTTTCCTTGTTTCTGTATAAAATACTTCGCAACAAACTAGCGTGCCGTTAATATTATTAACTTACATGTCGAATTCTCAAATATCAGTTAAAACATTAAAGCAATAAATAAATACCGACCTGAGGCTGAGATGGCGACCGAATGGCGGAGATTGGGTTCAGGCCGCTTGGACCAGGCATGGGACTTGGTAAGTGTCTGTGAATAATCGCATTACATACGTTTAATATTAGTGTACTTATTCATAAGAGAGCAACATTGGCAATGACAGTCATGAGGATATATATTTTATAAATCAGGCATTAGTACTTAAAGATTAAAAACGCGCTCGTAGTTTCTGACACCCACGACACGAGACTCGATGTTATGTGACTGATGGGTGTATGTATTTATTTATTTGTATTAATATTTTGTCAGTAGCGTGCGGTAAATACCGTGGGCTCGGCTGCGAGGCTGGACTGTGCGCCGGCGGGGGCGGCGGCGGCGGCGGCGCGTTGCTGATGTTCGCGAAGTGCGGCGCCACGGGAAGGGGCTCTGCCACCTCGGTCTTCGCCTTTAGACAACAACATCCACTTTATACGTTACGGCATATGAACAGATTTTTTACACCAATAAATAAAGAAAATCGCTGTAATCTAAAAAATACAATACACTTAAGGTCGGACCATACTAGAATGCATATACCAGTCAAAAACGTCGTAATATTATTTGAACCATTTTATAAGGCGCGTATCACAATTACTGGCCCTATATTGGGCAGCACAGTTGCCATTTACCTCAGAGAATATAGAGACAAGCGGCGCGGCGCCAATCTGCTTTTAGTATAGCACTTGGACTTTAAAAGCGAACAAGAAATATTGCATTTAAGTATAAAAGAACCAATTGAGACTCCCACTCAAGCATAAGGAAGATATCATAATATAGTACCTTTTTGATAATCTTCTCGGCTCCGTCGAGCTGCGAGTCTGAGGGCGGGTGCGGTGCCTCCCAAGTGTTGCCGCTCTGCGAATTGGAAGCCGACGGCTACACAACAAGGATTTTGACAAATTAATTTAAAGCAATTATATTTTTTTGTGCGCTAGATTTTATTGCTCCAGTCTGTCTTTCTCATTATGTACAACTGCAATCAGCTGGTCAGTTAAGTGTGCATTCAAACAAAATCAAATAACGAAAAATATTTAAAACAATACAATAACATAAAAGGTTCTAAAAAGTATAGTATTTAGTGATTTGGGTACATTAGACGTGACATTCAAATTTTATTTCCTTGACAAACTTTTTTCGTTATCGTGTTAACGTTTTTTTATTATTCTTTTGCGAATCAAGTGTTATTTGTCTGTATAGTGTCGATAAAGTTTTACTTACCCCAGTAGGCGGTGTAGAGACTGCGTAGTCCACCGGCTGGTTGGCGTTGTTGGCTGCGTTGATCGCCTTCCTTTTCTTAGTCTGCTTGGTGTCTATTGACTCGGTATTAGTAATCACCGACTCCTGGTACGATGTCTTCGCCAAGGGAGCTTGTACCACCGATGTGTTCGCTACAGGGCTAAGGGGTGTATATAATATCATTTTAATCAAGAAATTGTATCTATACATTTGATTTATTTAATAAATGGTGACAAATATCAGTATTAACACCAGTAAATTTTATTGTGGGCTGTGGCACACCAATATTTATTTCGAGTTAGATGTTGGGATCAAAAAGTCTCTTGTTTGTTTCAGATACCTACTTCACATCACTTGGTATCTTACCCACGGGGTCATTAATGTATGTTACTTTTGGGTATATAATTACAACACAGTTCCACACCTATTTTTTCATGGGGAAAATCCTCTTGGATTCCTGCACTAATGGAAAATGCCAGATTTTTACCGGCTCCATGGGCACTTTGGCCAGTTTAGCACCTATACGAGTAAGTTGTATAGTGGATTAGGCACAAACCTGGCAGAGACGGCGATATTAGAGGCGGCGGTGGCGGAGGCGACGGAGCTGATCACTCCCACTGGCTCCGGGGGCTTGATGGAGCTGGGCGACGCCACCGGAGGGGTCGCCTTCGAGCCGCTGGACGGAGTCGACCCGCCTGGAGCTACCACATACTCGCTTCATTACCAGTCTTACTACTTTCATTGACGAACACAAGTATGCAAGGTGGAAGACAATCGAAACTACTAAGTACGGTGCAACAATTCGTACAGCGTATAAATTTTAATGAGTTACTAGATATTCTTATTTTGGATGATTACAGATTTTTATACTTTACACTATTCTCTGCCGCAACTTGTATAAAAATCTTTATTAATTATTTTTAAAGGAGAACTAATTTACCAATCTCAACATATTAAAGTTACTTCATAACGTAAAGTTTACACCAGCCTGTATAAAGAAATCATTACCTACTGAATATAATCATTATTAGACACATCACAGAGCCATTGCCAGCTCATGTAAGGATAAAAAAACACTATTATCTCGATCAAATTGCACTGTTGCAATTATCAACTGGCATTTAACACACGTAACTTTGATAATCCACTAACTATCGCTTCATATGAAGTTAAACATACCTGCCTACTGAGCGAGTTCAAACGATTTTCCACCCTCGTTAATATGTTCTCGGGTGTAAATTCGCACCAGCTATCAACTAAATTAAATTTTCATGCAACTTGCAGCACATTTTACGGAAGCTATACGGATGGTCTAGTAACCGACATTCGATGCTATCATATTAAGTGAAACGATAAGCGCATTTCCAATGAAGTAGAAAAAAATCGTGGAAAAAAAGGCTATAGTTACCTTTGCCTTGGGCTTGTGCGTCAGTGGAGTGCTGGGGCGAAGGCGCCGGAGTGCTACCCTTGCTGCCGGAGCCGCTCGCGTCGCCGGCGGAGGAGCCGCGACGAGACGGCGACGGTTTCTTCTTATCAGATGAGTGGTGTAGTTTTCCACCTGCACAAGTCCACTCAACATTACAATGCCTATCCTGCTTGTCTTCATTATATTTAAACATCACATTTATTTCCACAAACATCTATTTCAGAGAACGTACCAATGTCGTAACAATAGTTATTGCTCATTACCTGTCGGTTTTCCTAATACTTTTTATTGAAGATCGATAATAGCTAATTTAAAAAAAACCGCAATCATTAGTAATTGATTTTAATAAAATTAACACTGAATATAAACATGCAAAATTCTACAAATCAAAATATGACACTAATCACTAAACTACTAAGAAACAAGTTATATCATAAAATGTAGATCGCGATTGATGGATTAACGTATGTATACATTAAAATTATTAAGCTAGATAACTGTTTTTTTTTTAAAAAACAAGCTGTCGCAAATGCAACCGTACCCAAAGCGTATTACCCACACTCTGTTGAAAACAATTCTTGCGGAAATCTTCTATAGCATTTTTATTTACATGAAGGTATTTTAGCCTTTCATGCATTCATATTTATAAGTAAATTGTTATGAAAGACTAAATTTATGTATTTTAAAAATAATTGAAAAACTGCACCGGTTTTGTTTAATAACTCACCCACTTCTAGGTAGGTTTAAATTGCTAATTTTAGGCAGGTTTATGGATGTGTAAACATGATAAATTCCCAAAAATGGCGATTTGGTTTTTAATTGAAACCTTTTTTTATACCTTATAAACCTTTTTTTATATTATATTATCAAAAAATAATATTATTTTAATTAATCCCACTAAGGGTGTGCCTTAGTAAAAAATGATGCCAAAAACATGATTGTTCTTCAGATAATCCCCGAGATCAAAACTAAAACAAGTCGCTAAGGACCTTCGATCAAATATATAGGTACTAGATACAGTATCGGGAGCAAAATCACATGCCAAAAGTGGCCGAGGTAGCTAATACTTATATACGTTTGTATTTCGAACTACGAGATGTTTAAAATAGGCTTAAAATATAAACAACTTCAGGTAACAATAACCTTTATGAAATAAGATTTATTCTATCTTACATTATACTTGCATTAAAGACGTTATGTCATTTAAGAAAAAAATCCATAAAATAAAAATATTTAACTCACTTAACGATAAAGATTTTCATAAAAGCGCACAGATATTTTAAAATTAAGCGACACAAAGAAACAATAAGGTTGAAAATAATATGTTGACATTTAGCGTTCACGCTGTTTTGAAATTCTTCTTTTCTTTCTTTCCCGATAATTGCCATCCACACTGCAAAGTGAAATGGACCAAGATTTACATAAACTAGGTGGGTAATTCCCCTTAAAATATTATTTTTCGCAAAAAAATTGAGTTCATCAAAAACCTAGGTAAATACATGAAATTTTGAATGAAGTCAATTGTTTTGTTAACTTAGAACACTTTAATTTATTAGGCATGCATAACAAAGCCCTAGTTATTAGACAAAACGAAATTACTTCAAATAAGCTGTTACCGACAATGACAATAAGTGATCATAATTACATTTATGAAGAGGGCAATGACGCCCTGTGACAAATAATTACTAGTTCTGGAATTTCTTTCATTAAATAAGTTAAAGGAACGTGAATTTTTGTATTCATATTTATTAAACTTAAAAAGTAAATGTTTGCTAAATCACAAATGAAAATTAATTGTAACTGCACTGGTTAGGTACTGACCTAACTTAAATTGACATCATATTCTGAATACTAATTCAATTTGTCAAGACATTTTTCATCAGAAACTATCATCATCACACATAATTGTAATATAAAGCCGAATAAATTATTCAAACGATGGATAGTAGTATTGACGAAATTTTACTCGGTTTTAATATCATCATAAATTTTTAAAGTTTATATTTTTTAAACGTGTAAACTTATCAATCTTCAGTGCTATTAACGTTAACTTTGAACTAATATCCCTTAAAATCTTTGAACACAAACTTTGGATACATCTAACTTTGGATACAAATAAATTATTATTATAAATCACAACCAAACAATTTGAACAATATTTTAGAACGAAACTGAACATTAACCATTACGATGAAAGAAATATTTATAATAACTATACGAGTATTGATTATAATTTATAACAAGGGTAAATTTGCAAGGTAAGACTGCCTCGGTGGCGTAGTTGTATTACGGTACGGTTACAAAGCTGAGGTCTCGGGTTCGAGTCCCGGGTCGGGCAAAGTGATATTGGATTTTTCTATTCATTATCAGCCCGGAGTCAGGAATTTGTGCCCGATATGGCGATAGGCTCGCCTCCTATCACATCGTGGGACGGAACATACAGGGCGAAATGTGGGTGTCCTGGTGGCGCCTCTGCCTACCCCTTCGGGAATAAAGGCGTGAGTATATGTATGTATGTAAATTTGCATGTTTCAAAGTTATGGCTTGAAGAGTCGTAATCTTTTTATTATGAGCATTGTGAGCTTAGTGTTTGCCAGTGGGGCTACATTAGATTCGGTAGGATTATGACCTATGTTACCTTTTTGCAATATTATACATCCTAAATGTTGGTCGTGTTCACAAATTTCGGATGGGCCACAATAAAAGCAACTCATTTTTCTTAATGTTGTTGTTGTTGTTTCATTTCTATTCCATGTTGCCTGATAAACCGAAAATGTACGCTTAAAAGGCTTTAGGTCATTTGGTATTCAGCTGCCTTTTAATTGTATGTCATTTTATTCAACCTTTCTAACAATAACTTTTAATCCTTCATTTTTAACGTATCTTGTAATCAATTCTAAAATTGATTGAAAGATCCAACGACTTGACCATACATGACCATACGGTCTGCAGTTCTCTTCAAAATAGCACCAATACCGTCAGGAGCACCTTTCCCATGACCTGCTTCCGAATAATTCCAAGTTATGCTGTGCTCTCACATCGTTGTTGCTGACAATTAGGTACTAAGAAAATGTGCTGCACTGGTATGATTATATACACAAAAGTTAACTTCACTATTAATTTGTGACCACAGCACAACCAGCTCCATGGGGTTTTATAGTTCAAAATACAATTAATGTCAATGGGGTATTCTACCCATTTTCAAAAAGTCTTTTAAGTTGTTCCTAAGATTAAGACAAACTATTTAAAAAAATATCAAATTTTTATTCGCTCGGCAAGTCCAATAAAAATCCATTTAAAATTTAAATTTTAAAGGAGATCGGTCGTTTTCCTATGAATATTGGGCCTAGTAGTGGAAACATGGTGGAGACAAATGAGACATAGAATTAAATAATAAGGATTTTTTATCCTTCAAATATAACATAGTCTTCTTGAGATAGGATACGGGGTTTTTAAGATTTATCCTCTTAAAGTTTTACAAAATCTACCATTTTCTGCTATCTGAATACGTAATATCTTAGTTGGCTTATATTTTAAGTTTAGGATGAGTATGAATATACATTATTATAAAGTACGTAAGCTTATCAAGGAAGACAGAAAAACACATTTGAATATTTAAAAGTATATTATTTTGATATCAGGTTTATTGTATGTAGTTAGTCATTTTGTCATGCGCTAGTTTAAAAAATATCTGTAGCTACCGTACACAATAATGAAAAAATAAAACAATGATTGAGGATGAATCCATTCAGACATTACAGATCATGTAAGCCTTTGCGCCTTTACGATCGGTGTCTCGTAGTTGTTGGCTTCAGGCGCGCATCAATGATTTCCCGTAGTTTTTGCTTACATGACGATTATAAACATTTTAACTTATTTATATGCTATAGTATTGTTGGATCGAGGTAAGCAATTGACTGCAAGGGACGCCGTAGAGAATAAACACAACACCCAGCCACAAAACGAAATTATATGTATTTCAAATTAATTCAATTTTAAATACACATGAGTACACGACGAAATAAACAATGCAATTTGACAGATAATAGTCTCGTGACAGATGTCAACTCTATGAATGTTGCTGACAAATACAAAAATGGTAGAAATATTTCATGATATCCTCATTTTTTTGTAAATCTAATTCCAATGGCGTAGGATAAAAGTAAATAGAGAAATAAATCTAAAAAAATACGCCAAATTTTTTGGTAATAATGAATTTCTTGTCCACGGTTGGACCAAATCGACCGATCTCCTTTATGCGCGCAAATATGTGAAAACGCTAGGCGCCATGTTCCTTTAAAATGATACGTCACTCAACCAGTAAACAACCTGTGTTTGTATGAGCTCTTGGACACCGGAGGGGGTATTCTACTTACGGAATGACGTAGAATCGTTATCCATCATGGCGGCAGCCGTTTCACATCTTTTTAGGACAGATAAAAAAATTGAAATTTTCAAAACGAATTTTAAAATTTACTCCTTGGAAATAAAAACTGAAATTAACATATACTTATTGCTTAATGCTTTACTATATACATTTATAGTTTTTAGATTTTTTCTTTCTTATAGTAAAATACCCCATTAAAGTGATAAAATTAGGAGAATCCGAATAAACACTCCTGTTCAAAATCAAAAAGTCTATCCCGTCTGACGGCTGGCGGTCGAATGCGAGAGGTGCAGGCTGTTATGCCTACGTCACAAAAAGTGGCAAAAAAACATTCCGTTTCACAGCAGATGAATGAAAAGATCGTGAGAGACTAATGACGTAAATTTAATGTACATTTTCTGACATGTTTTTTAAGCTTTTCTAGATATATTTTATAAATGTTTAATGATCAAAAAGATGCCTTAGGTAAACATTAGGCCCGTGTTAGTAAACAAATTCACTTTACATGAACAACACATTTTTGTTATGAGTAAATAGTCGAAAACTACCCAAAGCGCCATGCAAAATAATGGAGATTTGATTGGTTTTTTAACACATCTTATTTTTTTATTACTCTAGCCTTATACCGGCTAAGATTGCTTTTAAATTAGTCATCTAGATATGTTTAAAAAAAATGGTTCCCAGATGTACTTACGGACAAAATAAATAAGCGATCCCAATCCCTATCTAAGGATCGATCCCAAAAATAGACCAATCAGAACACATCAAATGTGAGCGTGTTGACAATACCTTGAGCCCATTGGTCTGTTTTCGCGATCGATCTTTAGATAGACATGAAGATCGTTTATCAATCTCGGCCATTAACTGTTGATGAGATATTGTTTGCGACATGAAATTTTGGCCTTGAGGAGAACCACCCAGGTGTACTTTCCTCTATTCTTGTTCTAAAATAACCAACTTTTGACAAATTGGCGCGTTGTTTCAAACGTTGGAAATAATTAAAATATTATTTATGAATTGATTCATATTTCACGCTTGTTTAAATTTTAATATGGAAATAAATAGTTATAGACATTAATTTATCGAATAAAAGATATTCCTTTCGAAATATTGGTATTACGGTGATTATTTTCACTAATTTTAAAGACTCCGTGCGGCACGTAAACTTCTTTACGTTGGCGATGATTGGAGACAACTAAATTGAAATAGGGCCACACTTCTTTTTGTGACCCTATTTTTCGGGCCATTTTTGAAGTGCTCATCCGACATCTAGTATATATTTGATCGAAACTAAGGACGTATAATTTTCTCGTATAATTACCACCACATAACGAAAAACTACATAAAGTAAAAAACAAACAGTATTGTAGCTGACAGATGAGGAATGCAAGCTGTGCGCTGCGCGAGGACGCTGCAGCGGTAGCTAACATCAAACACATACTACGTACAAGTACATGCGATCACAACCAATACTAACAAACTTTGCGACACAAACTTTTATCCCCGCTTTTGTGTTTTCGGCTCACGGGTGGCGGTTCCGGAACGTCTTGATTCGTCTCTGTCCCCGACATCGTGCAAACGTATTAATTAGCACATAATGCAATTAAAACTATTAAACCACGTATAATCTCTATGGATTGTGTTAAAACACATAAAGTGGCATACGAATTCAAACAACTAGTTATCACTAGCCAGTAGTAACTATTCAAATAACATCAAACTCTTCGACAATTGAAAAAACTCAATAATATGTCGCGTTACTTGATAGAACACAGGTATTGCGGAGCGTCGTAATGAAAGGGTCTACTCACCCATAGGCTGGGCAGAACTGTTGGAAGATTTGGACGCGTTGGGCGTATTTTTTCCAGAAGTTCCGCTTCCACTATGCGACGACTTCCGACCAGACTATAATGAAATTATCAAAATCACTTTTTGCATTACAAGACCCGAACGAACATTGCTTCAGATTTACCGCGTTGCACAACTTGAATTTTTTTAAATAGGAATTCATATTTGGCTAAAGCTATAGACGTGTAAATAAGGCGGGGGTCAGAGCCACTTACCTTAGATTTGCCGGCGTGGGTCGGGGTGCCACTGCCACTGGGCTTAGGCGACGCTTCGCCTTCTTTCTCACCGCTGGAGTCACTTGACTGACTGTCGTGCGATATAGGTTTGTACGGCGGGATCGTCTTCACGTTACCACCTTTTTTCTGCACAATAAACATCGCGATGTATTTCACATGTCTATTCACAACTACTTACAAAGACAGTACATAAGCGGCTAATAACACAGCTTTGAACTTATTCATGTTCAAAGTTATTTTTGAAATTACTTAATCAAATAATTGTACACTACTTCCAAATATTTCAAATTTATTCCAAAAGACAATAGCAACGCCATATGTCATTATTCGACAATAATTTTGTGAATAACTGACGAATTTATTAAAAAAGAAATAGATTTTATAGCACTTAAACGCTTCAGTGTTGGATTGGTTCACAAAACAATATTTTAATTACTTATTTATCAATGGTGTCATGTTATTATAACACATAGCCGTTCTATGAAAAATGATATTAAACATAACAAGTAAGCAACGTAGGAGCGATTAAGCCTCTTAATAATTATTATGTTTTCCTGTAAATATATGAAATGTTATGTACCTTTGCGACCGTGGTGACTTCGTGATTGGTAAACTAAAAGAAATGCAGTGTAACAATGATTATAATGAATGAAAAAATTAATTTACATTCATGCAAATAATATGATGATCGTCAAAACTCTAAAGGCTCCACATGGACACTATCAACTGTAAACAACTTCAACGAACGACTAATGACTATATTGTTCCGTCTAATCCCTTTTATGTAATGTATCGCACATTTATCACTTGTTTGGGACCAGAAGGAATAAAACGAATTGTCTCGTACTTAATTTAAAATATATTTTAAATTCATATTCATTTATAATTATATGTCCATCGAGCCATTAAAATAAAAATTTTAAACGTAATGCTACAAATAGAAAATAAACTAAAAGTAGCAAATCATAATAGACAATGAAAACAGATCATGACAATGAGTGAGCTAAGATCAGAGTGTAGTTTTCAAATTATTTTACTAGGACATGCTTGTATTAATTACGAAATAATTAATAAATCATCAATTTTAAAACAAATAATAACACTTTTAATAAGTCAAGTAAGACATTGAAATCATAACTTGAATAAAATAATTTGCTGGTGTCTATGCGTTTGTACAAAATGATGATCACACCATTCATGTTGTAAAGAACTATATATATATATATATATATATGTGCCATATTACCAGATGCATTCGATTCGACCAATGTAAGGAGAGTGCACCAGTGTTGAACAAATAAAAACACGCCAAGAATTATGTAGCAGATCTCTATTTTTATAATAAACGAAATACGAGTATTATAATTTTCCAATACGTTTATGGATATATATTAGTGGCGGTACTTCCATACAAGCCCAAAAGCCCGGCTTGCCCTACTTAATACGTATATACTAAATTCTGGACGAAACCATTACATTCAATACAAAACAGTTATTACGAAACATCTACCATTTTTGAATTTACCGCGTTCCGTCGCGGCATGGCGCTCTTCAATGAAGCGCCTGCAACGGCGAGCCGAAGCGCCGCACAGTGGGCTGAAAATCGCGTTTCATAGACATTCAAATTTTTTTTCCAATTTGACGGGTTTTTTTAATTGGAATCTATTAAAACATGCTTGTTCATGATACCTTTTAAGTATGAAGACATAAATCACAGGAAAAGGTACACTTTCGATTTTTTTTCAAAAATGTTGTATGGAGAAAACCATAAAGTAAGGTATATCTCGGCTGGCACAAGAATGGCCGTTATTTCCTCTCGCATGATTTTTGCTCTATTTTTTTGCAATTTTTTGATGTATCACACCACATGGAGCAAAGCGCGGCCTTTGAGAAAAAAAATCATATCAAAAAAAAAATATATATTTCCGTTGACTTCAATCTTGGTTGGCAAATTTGAATCACATGTCTCTAAAAATAATAAATAGCGGTCACAAAACAACTTTATTGCTGGTTAACCCTCCCAATTTCACAATAATAAATAATACGCGGCTTATATAAAAGAAATATTTTTTTACCAGACTTGTTTATGACACACAAATCGGTCTTGGATACTCGAACTTTTCCAAACAATGGATAAATTTTCACCTGCAAGTACTTACCTATTGTTTTGTTCCTAATTCACTTATTTAAGACCCAATAAATAAAAAAAGGCAGCTGCGTAATTATGATGGGTCATTATAAAGGCACAGGTGCCTAATGATTTTGTTATTTATTTAAGAAGTATAAATAGACATTTGTTTGCTGTAATTTTTCAGTTTACCTCGATTTGTGCTTGTGTAAACATCAATTATAAACAAGGAAATGGAAAGTTTAGCAACTTACTTAGACTTGTTTATGATTTTGAAAAACACGGGTAAGTACAGTGACTTCCTTTCGTTATATAACAATGTCGTTTCATGTTTGAATTTAAATCTTTCAGATGAAGACAGTTGAAATTATACTGTAGAAGATTTACTCATACCCTTGTGAAAAAATGGAAGCGATCTCATCGAAAATTAGAAGATTTTTTGAAAGATTATGAGGACTGGCTTCACTGTGATATCGATTGGCCAAGTTGCATTGCAGAACCGAAGGCATCAGATGTTGGGGCATCCGAATCTCATATCACCCTCGAAAGTCCAGTCCCTTCCACATCTTCGTCCGGTGCACCACACACAAGTAAGAAGCGTTTGCCACGAAAACCATTTCAAGATTTAGCAATGAAGCAAAAGAAGAGAAGGACTGAAAGTCAAACAGAATGTGAGTCCAGTGAACTTGCATACGCTACTGTGCGAAAAATGAGACAAGAAGGTTTGGACAGTATAGCTGCTGCTATTGAGTATATGATAAAACATCCAGAAGCTGCTGCTGCTTTACACCGGAGAAAGCACTTGGTCTATATTTATCATTAAAGTTGTCTAAGTGGCAATATATAACATTAAGGAAAAAAGCAATTCGGGAAGGTGCGATGGAATTGTACCCATCATACTATAAGATTCAGCAAGCTAAATCTCAGTGTTATCCTGACAAGGAGACAATTACAGTTACAGATACAACAGCCAAAATTTCCCTTCAGGCTCTTCTAGATTTAACAGTTAAAAGGATTTTGAAAAGTGTACCTGTATGTGGCGATAGAAAAGAACTTATTTTAGTGTCCAAGTGGGGTTTTGATGGTGCATCGAACCAGAGCAGGTATAAACAGAAAATAGAAGACGAATATAATGATTCCAGTGTTTTCATGACCTTGTTAGTTTCGTTAAAGCTGACCGATGGTAACGAAGTCGTATGGCAAAATCCAAAGCCCTGTTCAGCACATTTTTGTCGTCCAGTGCAGTTTAGTTTTGTTAAAGAAAATAAACTTGTGGTTACTGAACATTTGAAGGAAATTGAAGACCAGATCAAGTTGCTAACAACTACAGACTGTAACGAAATAAAAATTTGTCATAAATTAATGATGACTATGATAGATGGCAAAGTTTGTACTTACATTACTGATGCCCGATCTAGTGCTACGTGCTATCTGTGCTTAGCAAAGCCGTCAGATATGAATAATTTAAATGAAGTTATAAAAAGGCCTGTCTCTGAACACCTCTTGAAATTCGGATTGTCTCCTTTACACGCCCGCATTAAATGCATGGAATGTCTTTTGCACATTGCATACAGGCAAGACCTGAAGAAATGGGCCGTGAAAGGAGAGGAATAATTGGCACTTGAGTCGCGGAAAAAACAAATACAAGATGGATTTAAAGAAGAGCTTGATTTTGTATAGTTGTACTATTCGAATAAATTAATAAATAAATTACTAAATTTTATTGAACATTTTTTTTCATTTATTTAACATATTTACAAAAAGATAAAAACATTTGTTAGTAGATAACAATGAGAAAAGTTCGAGTATCCAAGACCGATTTGTGTGTCATAAACAAGTCAGGTAAAAAAATATTTCTTTGATATAAGCCGCGTATTATTTATTATTGTGAAATTGGGAGGGTTAACCAGCAATAAAGTTGTTTTGTGACCGCTATTTATTATTTTTAGAGACATGTGATTCAAATTTGCCAACCAAGATTGAAGTCAACGGAAATATATATTTTTTTTTTGATATGATTTTTTTTCTCAAAGGCCGCGCTTTGCTCCATGTGGTGTGATACATCAAAAAATTGCAAAAAAATAGAGCAAAAATCATGCGAGAGGAAATAACGGCCATTCTTGTGCCAGCCGAGATATACCTTATTTTATGGTTTTCTCCATACAACATTTTTGAAAAAAAATCGAAAGTGTACCTTTTCCTGTGATTTATGTCTTCATACTTAAAAGGTATCATGAACAAGCATGTTTTAATAGATTCCAATTAAAAAACCCGTCAAATTGGAAAAAAAATTTGAATGTCTATGAAACGCGATTTTCAGCCCACTGTGCGCCGCCCGCGCTGCGCAACGCTTGTAATAAATTCATTCAATAATTTTACCTCTCACGTAGAACGTAGCTCCACGCATTTTTTTAAAGACGGTACGCGCAAAACATATATCTGTCTTTTTCTCTCTCGTGTGCTTTTACGAGGCTTTTGGCAACGCATGCTATCTCTTTCACATTTACGGGTGAAATGCTATACACTCTGGCACTACGAATGTATAGCTACAGATATTTATATATAGCAATAATGTACTATTTACTTTCTATACTTTCTATTTCTTTTCTATTTACTTTTTTGACGCCTGTGACGTCACTTACCGGCTTTGCGGAAGACCAGCGTTGGTTTCATTACCAGCACATGCTGAGCTTGAGCCGTTTTGTGACAAGCAATATTATACCTAAGTTCATTTATATATGAGTATAATTGTAAAATTGCTTATCACGAATAAATGCTTTCTTTCTTTCTTTCTTTCTTACTAAACCAAAAGCCCAGCTTTTGACCACAGAATTGTTTTGACTGAACATCGTACGTTTGAATGTCGTCATGTGTAACATTATTTGTTAACTAAATTATATTTATTGTTATTAAATTATGTGGGTTCTTTTTTAAAATTATTTAATCATTTTTGTAATTCAAATAATGAGGTTATTATATGTTTTTTAATAAAATATAATTGCATGTTGTAATGTTTATTTTTTCGTTTACTAACAATACTGTACGAATTACTACCAACTTCATGAGTATTTTGATATTGTGCAATTGTAAATAGTTCGGTTATAGGTTAATTATTCGTTTTTTTTTTTATGTTACTTAAACTTTTTGATACGAAAATGATTTGTATTGTTTCCTGTGATTGTTTTAGTGTGATGGTGAAAGTGTTCATTGCCGTTATAAAGTTAATTTAATTCAATTATATTGAAACTGGCGCGAAAACAACGCCGAGTTAGTGCATTTCTTAAATTCGTGATAAATCACAAGAGGCATTTTATCGGTTCAGTTTACTAAACTACGTAATTCGATTTCTACATGCTCCCCTTCATATAGGTTATTAAACAGTCGTGTTTCATATGTTTTTCAAGGGATACTTGTGTATGAGAATGTTTTGATTCATTCTAATGATTTCAATCATATTGTGGTCCTTTCAAAAGGCATGCTATTACTTGTAAAAACTTAACCTAAATGTATATATAACAATTTCTGTTCGCAATTTTGGTTAATTGCGCAGTCAAACACGGGACCATAGTAGCTATCGTTGTGCTAGTGTAATGCCGGGTATTAAAAGTGGTCAGTAGTCAGTGAAGTAAAAAGTTACGGTTGCATGACCACAAGCTATCTATATTTGTATTACCTAATCTTAATATTGTATAGATTGTGTGGTAGGTCTGCCGCCGCGCCGTAAATTCGATTTCGTCGTTCTTAGTCTTTTTTTTTTCTTCTAAACAAATATGTATTAAACCTAAAATAATATTGGGCTTGCCCTACTCCAAAACCCTAGGCACGCCACTGATATATATAATATGTATTTTCAATCGAATAAGAAATACAATATATATTATGTATATATATTTGCGAAATGTATCTTCCACTACTGGTGCACTTACCCCACTGTTGAACAATTTTAGACCATAGACTACATACTTCTTCGTAAAGTGACCAAAGACAGTACTAACAAGCATTGGCACATGTTTACACCTAACGTTAACTGTGATGCGGAAATTATGGTTCTGTGTCTCTTTATAAAGTAGTATTGGTGCCTGTTTTCGCAACAAAACGTTTCACCAACCAAAAATGGACATAGCTTTTAAATAAGTTTAAGCTTTGAAAATAAATTACGTTTTTGACTGATATCCCTTATTTAACAAAACCTTTTTTTTAATCTAATAAAACTGTTAGCTCGTAATTGTACTACTGACTCCATCTACTGAAAAAAAAAAAAAAACTAATTTTTGCACTAGATTATTGAACCAACAAATATGTTGCGTATACAATCGTTACATTGAAAACAATGTCTGTTCGTAAGTATTGGATATTTTACCAAATATTTAATGACTTATCGATGAAAAACCAACACCATATTAGCATTTATTCATCTTGATGCGTAGTGTGCAATTTCAAAGGACAACATTCAAAATGCCGGCATATTAAAACACGCTTTGACATTGTAGATCATGTGTTTCACTCTGAACTATCAAAACTGAATGAGCTTTCCAATTTGTACAAAGTTCATTCTCGATGAACACTTCAATTTCTCAATACATTTACTGTATTACTGGTAAAACATTTTTTTTCAGTAAGCTCGGTGATGTACTCATCTTGTTGTTGAAAACAGGTACCAGTCTGTGTTCTAAACATTGTCTTTTCTCACATGTGTCGACAATTCAACTCACCAGTTTACTGTAGTGGTGCTGGCAATAGCCGCAGTATTTTACATTATCCAAGTAGTTGCCAGCCTCCTCGCAGAGTAAGCCGAGGCTTTGAGCGCAAGTCACATGAAATTGTTGTTTGCATCCTGAGGAAGGGGTCACTCATAATACGAAAAAATGTTTCACAACTCCCAAGTCATTTTAAATAATAAATTGATATGATGTCACAAATATTATAGTGCACAAATAGCAGTCTTTCTTCTAGCTATAGGTTGGCAGCGGACTGAACTGACAAATTAGAGGACGGAGGTTCAAGCCCATTGGTCACAGCTCCTGCATTTTAAAGTTACGTATATAGACGTAAATCTGGCTAAAATTGTTCTCTGCCAGGATGTTTGTAAATGAGCTGATATAATTTCTTCCAAGACTTTTGTGTATTTATAGGACAAAAAGTTAATATCCTTTGTGTCCAAAAGTGGAAAAATATCTGATATTTTCCAAGTTGTAATCCAATCGGAATGAAAAAAATACATTTACTGTACCGTTGTGAAACAAGTGCGTTTTTACCCCACAATTGCTAACACTGCGCTAAATTGCATTAGAATCTTTGCGACAATTGTAAGAAAAATGATACTGACCAGATTTATTGCATTGCATGCAAGCTCCAATAGTAGCCCGGTGGGTTTTGCCCTGATCCTGGCAGATATAGCATGCCTGAAAAAACCCCCATCAATTAAGAATCCGTACAACGCAAACGATTATTATAGATATCAAAACGTTTCTATCGATATACACTATTGTTGAAAATAATAAGCAAAAATATGCGAAAACATTATTTTCCCAAGTGATCATAATTAATGATTATGAATTAGCAAGAATGAAAATGCTTTCTAACATTAGAAACTTAATAGGATATTTTTATTATCACCCGCCAGAAGCCTATAGCGAGAATGCGCTGAAACGGAAAACTTCTAACAAGTTCTGTTGAAATCCTTATATTAAAGGGGTATATCCAAAAATTCCACGAAGTCTAAATGCGGAACAAGGGAACCTGTATACCAACGCTTTATTTCGAAACAAACAATTGGAAGTTTTAAAAGAGAATTGGAACACATCGAAAATTTCCGCTGGGTTTCAATACCGAGAACAGAAGTTTGGTAACCAACGAATAAGTTTAAAAAAGCCATATAAAAATCGGAACGAAAGTTCCAGAGGTATATCACGATCGCACACAGACGTCACGGGGTCCGAGGATCATAACGGACGGGGCAAGTGATAACTATACCAACTGGCTACTACACACATATAGCTACACATTTTGAACCTCGTTCATTCAAAATAATCTACTTTTACGTGATTTTACACTGTGACATCAATTTGGAAACTAACTTTTAACTTCAAAACCATCTCTATTTGGACGAATGCTTTTTTTTTTCCAACGCGACCTTTCAACAAGATCGAAGCTAACAGTTTATATATTTTGTATCCACCACAAGTTTGAAATAAAACAATAATATTCTAAAAGTAAAAAAAAAAAAGATTTAATTAAACCTTATAACTTTAACTGAAACGTAGTTTTACATGTAGTGTCATATGCATGCTGGAACGTATCTGGACTATGCCCGTGCACTTTTTATTAGGTTTTCCCGAATATTTTATAATCATGTGCTATCTCATGACTAATAATTATAATCTAATAAACGGGGTGAATTTTTCAATTGGGTGTATCCAGCCATATCCGAAACTATGAGGAATATCGAAAAATACTGAAAAGAGTCACGAGCCTGATTTTGACTAAATTAAAAGGGCATACTTGAATTTTTGATATATTGAGAAGTAATGAAATTCGGGAAACTAAAGGAAAGAGGTAATTAAAAGCACAATATTATATTTTCTTCCGTTACCTTAACACCTATACTCTGAAATCGAATCTGAGATAAAAAAATGTAAATAAACAAATGTCATTTTGAAAGTTACAATTCAGGGCTATTAAACATTTTCTAATAAAAAATATTAAGTATAATTTTATAAATGAATAGATTCAAATGTTGCGAGTACTGTGTTTTAGAATTTCCTTTATATCGATTCTCTCGATTGTAGAGTAGGCCCGTGCCCAGCAGTGGGACGTATATGGGCTGTTACAAAAAAAATGTATTGTATTGAACATAAGAATAGGAAACCAGGATGTCGTAGAAGTTTTCATGGTAAAAATGAAAGGCACCAACAAAAACGAAATATATTTAGTTTGTTATTTAAAAAGTATTTTATCATCACACACTTATCAGTTCACAAGTCTTCAATATCACTTGAATCAGACGAACTCGTTGGTGTCAGAGTCAGTAACATTTATTATAAATTGATCTGGCACGATATCAATCAGGTGGTCTAATTTGCACATTTTTCTTCTTTTATTACATGTTTAACACATCCATTCCACCACCGCGGTGTCACTTCTTGTAAACCATCTTCATTCATGTTTTCTTTATAACAAATATTTTTTCGTAATTGGAGAGGCTAAATATAATAAAGTTTTATTTCAGTGAGCCAAATGTTACGAATTTCTGCTTATTACCAGCAGCATAAGATAATTTCGTACCATTTTTATCACATAATTTTATACTTATATAACAGGTGAGAATAATTCTAACCTATAATTTAACGGTTGTCGACAAACTACCATGGCAATTTATTTTATTGTAGTGGTAACCCTTCTATTTACATTTTTGATCTCGGATTCCATTTCAGAGTATAGTCTCCCTGCGTTGGGAGTAGAATTATCAGAAAATACCTCAAAATTGGTCGGATCAGCTATTTCTAACGCTTCATTAAACCATTAGAAATGCCTAGCTTTATGTATCTCTTTGGAGACGCTTAATAGTGTAGAAAATCACAATGTCCCGAACCTCAAAACTGAGGAATACGACTCAAGGAGGAGGAGGATTGGACACTCATGGTGAGGTTCATGAAAGTGGATGAAGCGAAAGTAATGTGTCAGGATCGTGCAAAGTAGCGATCCATAGTCTCTGCCTACGCCTATGTGATACAGATGTGTCAATTATGCAATCATATGTATGGAATGATTCAAATAGTCATGAAGAAATGTATATTATCTTGGCCCATATTTTCAACAGATGTGTATAACGCGCGTTAAGTTTGAAATCAAACAGTTTAAGGGGTCCAATTTCAAACGACCACAACTTTTAAGTTGAACGCTAATTATAACTTTTCATTTCTGAAAAAAATACTAGATACAAAAGTATTGCATATTTCACTAGGTATCTCGAATTGATGATAACGAACAATTCGTAGCTATACAACGGCTTTTAAAGCTGAGCAAAAGTTAATAATATTTGCAAAGTGATAAATATATGGCATTCACCTTGCTGTAACGTTCTTGAGGTATAAGCCGGAGGACTATGGGTTCCATAGACGTGACATTTCCGAACCTGACTTCAGGTATGTAGAGAGCGCACACGACGTGCGCCCAAGTGTCGCTTTCAGTCCTTTTGAGAGCGCCCGACTTCGACGGGCAGAGCTCACATCTCTGTAATATAGCACAGTATTGTTTCACAATAACTGCATGGGTTCTGTAAAATAATTCCAGATATTAAAACATCCCTACACCATTATTACAATTCGCATAGGTACACTGCAATATACCTAGGGGAGAATAATCGACAACATTTTAGACAACTCAACTTTAAAATGCTCTTGTGTTCTAGAAAGTTTTATTATGCTTTGTAAACTTCGATAAAATATAACACTAGATACAACATGAGTGCTTGAAAAATGGCACCGAAAAAGAGTGCTTAAATTTCGAGTACCTAAACACTCTTATGCCTTCAGTCGCGCACCGACCGTTGCTTGTGATAATGCCTAAATGCTCCGGAAAAATGTGCAAACACAACACAATTACAAAGCTTAAAGCTTATGGAGTTTCGTATTTTCGGCAAGTAAAATCCATTTACTTGCTTTCTACTTTAATCAATATGTGAAATTGAGTACTAATAATTAAATTTAAAATAATTTGGCAAACTAAAATCAACAAGCGGTGCTTCGCAGTTGTCTCTTTCGTCTCGCTTAAATAGACAAAGATGAGTAGCGTCATGATTTCTAACAGGAAATACACGGAGTTGTTTTATTTTATTAGTAAATATTAGTAATAAGTAATTTAGACTTATTATACAGGGTATATCAATACTGCGACCGAAAACGAAGCTGGGTGGTATTTTTAGTGGTTACAGACACAATGCAAATAAAAATTTCGCAAAATAAGCGTCAATTTTTTTTTTGCAATTTTTTAAAAATCATTCTGTTTGGGTTGTAAATACCTAGTTATTGCGAAAATAGTATTTCAAACCCTATCGTATCATTGCGCCTTAAAAAATAAAAAGGTATACATCATTATTTTAGGAAAACTATGTGTTTATCACCCAAATACGACGATAAGTAAAAAAATATTATTTTTAGTTGCATTGTGTCTGTAGTCACTAATATCTACTACCACCTGGCTTCGTTTTCGGTCGCAGTCTTGATATACCCTGTATAAATAAACCCATTTTGCACTCCGGATGGCGTCGATAATCCTATTTATTAAGGTACCGCGCCACGAGTGTCACCAATGTTGCATTGCATCGCGCTTATTTCATGAGAAAATCTCACGGCATTTCTCACTGCTAAAGTATATTTGCTTATTTAGAATTCAATTTCCCGCGTTGGCGAATCGGAAAAAGTATAACTAAGCGATTTTTTAAATTCCTAACGCAAGGTTCGCTAAGAAATTGTAAAGAAACTGTAATATTATTTTATGGAAAAATAATTACTAATCCTTCAAGAAAAGACGACTGCCAAGAACATAGTCGTAAAAGAAAAAAAAATCTTATCTACAAATCAGATACAAAAAAATATATTTTTAAAAAATCCATACCGTTATTTCTTATTAGAATGGGGAAAATTTTCAAATATATTAATATAGCCTAATGAGTACTTAACAGCTAAAATAACCATACATAAGGCGCGTTGATTATAAGTGATGTTCATGAAAATGCAACGTCGTAAGTAGAAGACCGATTCGATATAAGAATAAGCAATCGCTTCTACATTCACTCAAGTCAGGCTATAAAAAAAAACAAATTCATTTAGTAACAAAACCAACCGGTACCATTTTTTTTACAAGTTTCGCCTCGACACTCACTACACTGTAACAGACAACTCTATATTGTTTTATAACTTGTTCCACAATCCTCATCACTCAACTAAGGTACTAATGACTCTTAAACTATTATATAATTGTATTTAATATTTTCTTTTTATATAATTGTCATTTTAATAGATCTCGTATGGACGACTAATTTGGAATTTTATTGGTACAGGTAGAACTACTAATTACTAGGAGAACCTAACGATCTCTTCTATAATCTAAGATAGTGTTACTATATTTTTGTCTTTTACTAAGAATTATCTATACATATAATAAAAATGTAAATGGTCGATGTCTGTACATGGAAGATATTTGAGAAATTTTAACGCGGGGGGTCTTTATAACAGCAACAGAAGTCAAAACAATTTTTTTTAGAATTTTTGTCTGTCTGTCTGTCTGTCTGTCTGTCTGTCTGTCTGTCTGTATGTTTGCTTGCGCATCACGCAAAAACTACTGCACCAAATGAGATGCGGTTTTCACAATTGTATTGCTGTAGGTTCAACTTAAAAACTGGTATATGTTGCATTTAGATACAGGATGTTTCTTTTTGTTTGCTTGCACATTACTCAAAAAATACCGCACCAAATAAGATGCAGATTTTACAGTTATATTGCTGCAAGTTCACCTTGAAAACTGATATATATTTAATTTAGATACAGGATGTTTCTTTTTGTTTGCTTGCACATTACTCAAAGACTACCTCACGAAATGAGATGCAATTTTTAGAGTTATATTGGTGCAGGTCCAACTTGAAAACTGGTATATATTTCATTTACATACAGGATGTTTCTTTTCATTTACCTGCGCATTACCCAAAAACTAACGCACGAAATGAGATGCGGTTTTCACAGTTATATAGGTGCAAGTCCGACTTAAAAACTGGTATATGTCTTATTTACATACAGGGTGTTTCTTTTTATCATAACCATAAGAAATACAGGGAAATTGATTTAGAAACCTCTGGTAATGTTAAACTGTTGTCATTTGTAAAGGTAATTTGACGTTGGTGGAATTACATACAGGTTGTTTTTTTTTTTGTTTATTAATACGTAGTAAACGCAATAAGACTAGATCTTAGAGTTATGTAGTGAAAACCGCCCTCCAAACCGGGTGGTAGTAAAAAAAATACTTAATCTAAATGATGTATAACATTTTATGGATTCAATAAATTATTTTCATTTCATATCATAGTAAAAAAAAACTTTATATTCTTAAAATCAACACTTTACTTTAGTTTGCCGTATACCATTACTTTTCAGAATTTGATCCTTATTAGTGACACTATTGAATAGTGTAATAATATAGGTATGTTTTTTTTTTAATTAACCGGTTCGAATCCTAACTAGGAATAAATTTTTTTTTCTAAATTAAATAATTAGAAAAAAAGTTAATCACGCAGACAAAGTTTGCGGGCAGAAGCTAGTAGTGACTAAACTGCATCTGATGGTAAGTATTGTAGTCCAGATATATATTAGATTGGCCACAGGAGATTATTACTGCTTCTCCATGGTGCAACGGAAGACCTTTATTAACACGACAATGGAATGTATACGTTGAAAGGTGAATTTCAAGTTTGTACTGGCTTTAAACAAAACAATTAAACAGACCGACAAAATATGAAAGATTAGAAGCGATTTAAATATTAATGGAACACCGTGAAAGAATAAGTTGTACATATTGTCACGACTCTCAGCAGTAAGAAACTTGACTCAAAGAACGAAAGATAGTAGGTTGTCGACTATCGCCATTCCAATGTATTTTTTTTCACATCTCAATATAAAAGTATAAACTTCTTAGTTACTTTTAAAGAACATCGGAAGATAATTTTCTAATCCTGTTTAAACTAAAAGTAATACTTATTAGCGACGTATATTGTAGGGTAGTTTAACAAATATGTGGGTATTTGTAATTTTGTGACAGGTTTCAAGGTATATAAACCCTCCAGTTGTGTCATTCTGTTCAGTCGTTACCGAGACTCCGACGAGGTCGGTCGTTGTAGAGGCTCGTACTTTGCCGGTAATCCGCGATATTTTTCTAGTAGTGATAGTGTCAATCGAAAGTACTCTATAGTTCGATATAGTGATTAAATAAATACATAAATCGTTATCGATAAAACAAGTGATAGTGTTTACATTTAAGTGTATGTGTGTCGGTGAAATAAACTACGAGTAACCTTCAGCCAGCAACACCATCTGATCATCACCAACGCAGTTTTCACCTGTCATCTGGTAAGTGATTTGATTTTAACTTAAATTGTATGGATAACTATCGTGTATTTTTTTGTGTTGTTACGATTTTAGCTAATTCCGTGTTTACAATTACCGACTTATAGGTGCCTTAGACTTTCAGTGCCAACAATTCATCATCGATATATATAAAAATGTTGGTTTGTGTACGCTTCAAAAACTCGAGAACAGCTGGACCGATTTGGTTAATTTTGGTCTTGAATTATTTGTGGAAGTCCAGGGAAGGTTTAAAAGGTGAATTTGGTCCACTGGAAAATGTTTTTCAGTTAATTTTTGAAGTGAATCCTCTTCATACAAAATGTTCATAGGTTTCGCAACTGTCAAACATTTAATGTTCACCCCGTCGATACAGTAAACTCTTCCCTCAAATTAAAGAACGTATTTAAATAAAGGTTTCGAATCGACAACATACGTCCACAATATTCGGATAATAGCGTATTTTAGATTTTAATTAGGTAAAATAATGTCACTAATGAAAAAGGACTGACATTTAAATTAGTTGTCAAATATTTATGCGTGAGTTTAGAAATTTATTTTGTGTAAACTAAACTTCTTTCTCAAGATCGAAAATCACTTTTATCAAAAAATTTTACAATGTCCTATCCTTCACCACCATTATACGAGTATCATTTAAAATCACATAATATCATAATCTTCGGAAATACAGAATCGATTTTTAAAAAATGTTCACCGTTAGAAAGATATAACATCCCTGAGTGTCATAGGGTATCGGGAAGTGACTTGACAGACGGGACGGGATTGAGGAGGATAGGTCATAGTTACAAAAAATAGTGACAGTAGCATAGCTAGGTCGAGTTGAGGTTTCAAGGGGTTTAGGTCTACAAGAGTTTGTATGAAAAATAACATCTATCTGATCTGGAATAGAATCAAAAGATATCTACCACCTAGGCGAAGCTGGGACGGCCCCGCTAGTAATTTATAAATATGTAATTAACATTACATTATCTTATAATATTAAAATAAACTTATTAATCTGTTCCCATAAATCTCCAGAAAGTTCGAGTATACTTCCCGCCAAGTCAAGTTCTAATATTGTTTTTAAACATGGAGTAAATAAAACTACAAATTTATTTTATTTATTTATTCGTAAGAAAAAAAAGCGTCGTTCATCAAAATAATAAGTTGAGACTCAAATCGATGCAGAAGGAAATTGACGCATTAACTTTTTTTATTTTTTTCGATGAGCCCAAAACATACACTTCCAAAGTAGGTAGAAATCCATAAAACCGTAGGAAACAAAATTATTCCAATTATACTTATTGTAAACATTAAAAAAATGTTCGTATTCGGTGATAATTTTTTTTTAACATACGCATTCTTTTTTTATTGTGTATCAAAAAATAATAGAATGTAATTATGCAAGTAATCCAATTTAGTTAATTTATTTCAGTGACATATCCTCGCAAGTTTGCAAGCGAACTTCTACAGTTTCGGTTGCGGTTCGAAAACTTGTAGTCTGTAGAAACCATAGATGTAGTATAACATAGATCGGCAATGTATCATTTTGAGTGAAACCAAAACGAGAATATGATAGTGTGCGTGAAGTTTGCATGTGTGCGTGACAGATAATGCTGCGCCATGCACTGTCGATAC
The DNA here is from genome assembly GCA_905220455.2 of Deilephila porcellus. Lineage (NCBI taxonomy): Eukaryota > Metazoa > Arthropoda > Insecta > Lepidoptera > Sphingidae > Deilephila > Deilephila porcellus. Next base: position 17,119,207 of record LR999970.1, on the reverse strand, counting down.
TATCATATCGATATACCTAACGGCCCAACCAATAAAATTAAATTTTATAGATATATATGAGACATTTCATGGTATTTTAACAGAAAAATAATGATTGTGTTTATTTCAACACAGATACGTAAATAAAGTTAAATCGTCATATTTGAGAATAATTTTATTTGACAAGTTTTGTAAAGCATTACTTATAATAATATCTAATGTTCTATTGTTTTATTAAAATGACAGCCTCCGTGGCACAGTTAATTTGAAACCGGCTCAGAAATGGTAAATTACGCACAAGAAATATTAATTAATATTTAGCAAATATCAATTAAATCTGAAATTAAATGTGGCGGAGACCGAGTACATGGCGTGCGGGGGTACGGACCCGGAAAGCATCATGATAGGGAACGAACTTGCCGTGAAGACGGACAGGTTCAAGTACCTAGGGTCCGTACTGCATGAGTCCGGTGACATCAACCTTGACGTCAAAGCCCGCATAGGCGCTGCTTGGTCTAAGTGGAGGGAGGTCTCGGGCATACTTTGCGATCGCCGGATGCCGATGAGGCTCAAGGGCCTCATCTATAAAAGCATCGTGCGCCCTGTGCTCCTGTATGGTACTGAGACGTGGCCTGCCCTCAGGCGACATGTGCAGGAGGTCCATGTCGCGGAGATGAAGATGCTGCGGTGGATGTGCAACGTTACGCGTTTAGATAGAATCCGTAACGAGCACATCCGCGGCAGCCTTGGTGTCCGCGATGTGGCAGATAAACTCCAAGAATGTCGCTTGAGATGGTATGGTCATGTCCTGAGAAAGCCGCAGGAGTACGTCGGCAATGTGTGCCTGAGCCTCAACATTCCAGGACCTCGACCAAGGGGTAGACCGAAGAAGCGCTGGCTTGATGTCGTCAAGGAAGATATGAGAGTCAATGGCCTTACTATTGAGGATGCCGAAGACCGGGCGAAATGGAGGAGACTCAGCCGGAAGGCGGACCCTGGCACCGGCCGGGATAACGCCTAAGTAGAAGTAAGTTAGCAAATATCAATAGTGAATAAATAAAGTGAAGTAATAACTGTTATTATAGAATTGATGTTATACTACGAGATTATAAAATGAAGTGAAACCTCTATGGGCATCGACTATTTTTATCGACATAATATTATTGATCGAAACTGTCAATCAATCTCTAGCAAATGTTGGTTGAAATTATTATAAATTCACGTATATGATATCATTTTTTATAGGCAATGGATGCTTTCTATGCATTTAAATAATGAATAAGGACATTCTGTTCTACCGATATACATACAAGGTTTGTCTTACAAATCTACAATATTGTCACTAAACAACATTGAAAAAAGTGATACGATCTTATGAAAAACTATGATTTTTCGGGTTTTTACACTAAAATCAATCACATCCAGGCACTGGACAAATCACCATAATAAATTACATTTAATAAAAGTAGCTCAGTACTGAAATATTAAATAAATCAAGAAAATAAGCGAAATTTGTCGTTCGCTTAAATGACATATTTTCACACAAATCGCTAAAGTTAGCTCTCCGTGTAAACGCATGGTCGCATCATGCATCTCGCTTTAATGTATGATATAAATCATTCTATCTCTTTCACATTGCCGATCTATGTTATACTACATCTATGGTAGAAACTAATTAGTCCATTGAGAAGTAAAATTTGGGGTTGCGTTTCTCAGAGAACGCAATTTTATTTTTTGATATGTAGGGGGGGTTAGTATGAGCTTAAGTTCAAGTTTATGGAGTGGCTACCCTTGTCCCCCGGCTGCTATCTAGAAAAAAGGGGTGCAAAGAAATTTCGCGCTGTATCTTGCAAACTAGTTACGCTACAAAAAAAATATAAGATATTATTTGTAGCAAATTGAATTGTTTACAACTTTATTTCTATGAATTTTTGTAGTATAACGGAAAGTAAAAGGATATAAAAAAAGATAACTGAAATTTTTGAACAAATTTTCTTTTCATTTTCATCGATTAATTTTGATATTTCCATGATGCTACAGCCGGTTTCACCACAACAACAGGAGCACGCTGCAGAGCATTTGAGGCCTACTTTTCGGCAACCACACATACTTGCTCAGTATCCCTTGCATCTGGAGAAAATTAATTTCAGAAGTTCGATGGGTGTTGGAGTATTGGAAGTTTGGATTGGTATCCAAATTATTCCATGCTTTTTCCAGTCCAAATCTTCAGGATCACAATGTTTATACAGCCACGACTGAAACTGGTTATAAAATCGAAACTATGGAAACGCGCTGCATCTTGTGCGTGCCTAAAAAACCTTTTAATTACTGTACCACAGAATACTAAATGAATGAATAAATGAATAAAAGTTATTACACTTGTATATAAAATTCCAGATTATAATCATTTCATATAAATTTCTTTAAAAAAAAAACATATACAAAAACAATAAAAACATCTTAGATTAAATGACATACACATTCTCAACGACTATATATATAAAATAAAATTTTATTTACTTTATTATTGTTTTTATATATTTTATTTATTATTCATGTTTTATTCTCAACAATCAATCAAACGATACGAGTGCTATTACCACGATACTTGTTTTCGCATAAGCGAGAGTTAACAACCCTAGCGCGACCGCCAAACGTAGTGCGAGTGGAGCAACAAACAGTGAAGTACATAGACAAGCTTGACTTCTGTTAGTATTCTGTGATTGTACCTAGGTCTTAATTGTCCAAGCCTCCAGCGTCCGCCGAACTTTTGAAATTAATTTTCTGTAGTAAAACCTGCAGTAACATCACGGAAATATCAAAATTAATCGATGAAAATGAAAAGAAATATTTATGCGTGTGACACCACAAACTTGAACTTATGCTTATACTAACCCCCCATACACATCAAAACAATAAAATTGCGACCTTTGAGAAACGCATGCTAAGGCCTAAAAAATGTAACATTTTATTTTATAGTTCAAGTCTCGCTTTCTCAATCTACTGTTATTTTGATTTTGGAAAACTAACTTAATATACACAATTGAGTTTTCAATCTATGTATTAAAGCATTCCGATGTTGTACTATCCAACTAAATGTTAATAATAGAGAGATTTACAGAAAAGAAGATGTCAGCAAGTACGAATAAAAACAGACAGTTCGCATATCTACGTATTAAAGCATTCACCCTGAACCCTGTCATTTCAAATATTCAGCGTCTATTTACTTATTGCGCATGTCAGTAACGCCCTGCCCTATTTCACATAAAATATCAATACATTCGACCAATGCAGTGCGTTGCACGGGAGGTGACCTACATGATATCTAGGGATGCTGTATCTAGGGCACGACTGACGTCATTGCGCGCAGCAATATGTCTGTAAGGGACAGAGCGCCCTAATTCTTAGGCGCGCCACCTATCCGATCTCAAGCAGCAATTTTTTTATTTTTGAACCAATAGATGTCGTGGTCGTCGCTTTTCCTTTTACCTAAGAAAATATCGGGACGACACCTTTACACTTTACGATATTTATTGAAATTTTATCAGGTCTCACAATGACATCTAAATTTAGTTGCAAAAGACCCAAAATAATTTTTAAAGTAATACTTATAATAATCACAAATTAAATGACACATTTACCTCTTCCAAATCAACTAAAACTCGTCCCTGCCATTTTTTATTAGGAGTTAATGAAAAGAAATGAAAATTGTAAATGTTTTACTTACGACTTTCCCTTTAGAATCGGGACTCTCGCATTTCCTGCAGTACCAAGGTCCCGTGGGAACAGTAACAATCCCGTAACACGCTAAAAACAAACAAGAATCAGTAATTTGGTCTTCAAATCAAAAAGAATAATTACAATATGTCATAAGATGACTGTACCTTGGTGTACTGCAACGGTGCATCCGTTTCCGTCGCAGTAGACCAGCGGGTTGTCTGGCCAGCCACGCTCGTCCGAGCACACACAGCATCCTCCTACCATCTCCTTCATATTGCCCGCCTCATTATAACTTCAAGCGCTAAAATCATAACAGCATTATAACATTGTATTAAGGTACAGGAATTCCCATTCATACAAAGAGTAGTCAGCAATTTCGTGGATGACTTGAACAATCTGTAACATGCCCAAGCTTGTAAACCCTGTAAGGTTTGACGTAAAAATCAGCATCAAATGTTATAAAGTTTTATGTCTTTCATACTTCTTCACTTTTACTTCTTATAAGAAAGTTATTAGTTCCTAGTCACATATGTAATTTTTTAGTATAGAGAGTTAAATGTAGCAAAAATATCAAAACCAAGATCAGAACTTTACCAGGAATTCTGTTATTGTTGCCAATTTTTACACTTCAGCCACAAGTTAATAAATGTGACAGACATTAACAAAATGAACATAATGGATTCATCGAAAGGCAATTTTAATTTCACGGAAGCTGGAAATGAAAATGACAAATAAATGTGAATGGTTATCAAAAACTAATAGGGATTTGTGATATTTCATATTGTATTGCTCTCTGTTATTACCAGATTTTCAGTTGAATTTATTGTTTCTTTTTTAATTTACATTTGCTCACTATTAAAACCATTGTTTGATTCCTATTACAGACAATACTTAAGATGAAAACAAGATGTAATATTTGTACACATTAGTATTGTTCAAGAGATACATATTTTATCAGCATAATATTCAACTATATCATTATAGTAACTCAGGGTTGGACTGGGCTCAAGTTTTATCATTGTATAATCTTTGACTATATTGATAAGTACTTATAGGTGCTTGTAATTTTCGAGATATCAAAGGGTTACACCTACCTGAAGAAAAAAAAACTAATTTTCCCGGTGAAAAAATCAAACAAAAGATTTATGCCGCCACTTTTGCTGAATTTTAACTGAACACTCAGTAAAAATACAAAATTTTAAATTCGAAACTAGTTATCTGATATCCGTCGTCTCCCCTTGCACCGACAGTTAGTGTAGTTATTGATTACTCTCCCAGCTCCTGATCAAACTGAAATTAGTCGGAGGCACCGATAGGTGGATTCATAAGTGCGCGATGGAAAATATGGCACCTCTTTCTCAATAAAATTTAGTATTGATTTCCCGGACACGGTAAATGTTACATAAGTCTATCTATTAGTTTTTCTCTGCTAGCCACGGTCGCTGCGCAGAGCACACCAACGATACATCGCAACGGGTACTGGACAGAGCAATACAACGTGAAATGTTAACACTTAAATAATGCTGCGAACATCGAATGAAATGACAATATTACAGCTTCCATTTCATATTTACCGAGAAAAAAGTATCCCTTCATTGTTGAAATGAAAGTAATTACCGGCAACAACTCATTCATTCATCTTTATTTGATTTATTGACTGATCACCTCACCTGCCGCTTACAACAACGATAAAAATTAGATTATTACACTCAACTGAATCTAATCAAATTTGGTAATTTTAAACTATTTTAAAATAAAAGAAACATTCGAGAGTCGAATGTTAATTCAATTGTTGATTAAAACGTTACTGTAACTGCTAACGACTTTTTTTATTCACAACTCGGCTGCCATTTGTGGACAAGCAAAAGCCATGTTGAATTTTGTTTGGATGCATCTCGGTTCAATACATGTTCCGTTCCGTTTCACGTAATTTATATTTTTAACAATTATAGAAATAGAGATAGAATAATACGATTTTTCATGAGTTAAACAAGCTTAGCCGTATGTTTACTTTTATATTAAAGATTACGGAATAAAAGAAATTATGAATAATAGAGAAAACTAAAAGTTGTATTATAAATAAACACAAATAATCTCAAAGAAATAAATGCAAATGACTATCAGGTATAAAACTTAATTTATTTTTTATTCCAAACAACTTCGAACCTCCTTTTTTTTAAGTTACACTGTACGTCTTTAATAACAGCGGGTTAAATTACTATTAATAATGTACCAAAATCCGCGGAAAATCCTTTTTTACACCATATAATTAGTTGTACTGTGTAATTTCACCTAAAGTTGAATAATCATCAAGCATTCAAAATAATTGCCTTTATCAGTGCTACAAAAATGTATAAGCTGTGATGCACTCAGATCGAAAAAACGAGCCGAGCGGGAGATATTGCTTGAAGGATTGTGTCCCGCTCTAATAGGGTGACCATAATTTATTTTTCCCAGTAAGGGTAGACAGAGGTGCTACCAGAACACCCATGTTTCACATTGTGTTAAGTGTAACATTCACGTAAATCTAAGAAACCATTACCTGATTTGTTTTTTCTGTATTGTAAATTTGGGTTGGATTATCTATGGCCTATGCTATTTCCCCCTAGAATAATTCCATAACTGCTTACCGGTAAAAAAGCAAACGGCGCTGAAGTAGCATTTAACGTTTATCTTGGATTCGCGATGTGTAAATCACCTCACACAACAAAGTTTATCGCGACATTCGTGCAGGCTGGATTGGCGTCCAGATATATCTGCCGCATGTCTCTGTTCATCGGAAACCTATCTATTGCAAAAATAAAACTTTTTAGTTGGATACAATTCATGATCAATTATACTAGTAAGAACAATTATGATGTTTGATTTCCATTAGAACATAGTAAGATTTTATCAACATGTATAAATTAATCGTAACAAGTGTAATAATAAAATTTAGTCGCTTTTAATATACAAGCAGGTTGTAACTTATTCAATTTTTTTTAGCCTACTTTTATTTGTCGATTGAAAAAATGATTGAAGATAGAGTTTTATTATGGTCACCGTAGCGGATGAAAAGGGACACACACCTCCATGTGCTATCTCGCTCGGCTCGTTTTTCCTCCTTGTCTTTTATCATAGCAAAGTAAATCATAATCCCCGGGCATATCCCTTATTTCAGGACGTCATTATTTCGTGAGTGCATAGTCCTGTTTATATAGTACATCCATGGCAGGTACACCAGCCAACTCCGCAAAAAAAAAGATGATTACGGAATTCAGATAGGCAATTTAATACATCATTTTGGCTCTTATTTTTATATTTATAACGTGCCGATCCTTTGTAAGAATCTCAAATATTAACTAACAATTTATTAAACAGATTCAGGAAATTCTTTGTCCGCCAGATTTTATGGATCAACGCCATCTAGTGCACCATTAAGAACAATTAATTTCAGTGACGGCACTAGTTCGGACTACGGACTAGATCACATTGTATTTTGAAATTTGATTTTAAAGAAGACTAGATGGCATGTAAGGTGACTAATTATTTACAAGTAAATACACGCACATAAACTATAAAAAACTGTTTGTTTTCCTAACAAAATAAAATAAAAATAAAATAATAATTATTCAAAGTGCATCCTTTTGGTTTTGGCGTTTGATTGTTGTTGGGAGCACACGCGATTTCGATGTTTTCAAATTATCTGGTTATTTTTAATAATAAAAATATTGAGATTTCATTTGTAGCTATTCATCTCATTATAGTGTAGGTATTTAAAATATAGTTGTTTCATTTATCTCCTATAATTTCATGTAGATACAGGGTATATGAAGACTGCGCCCGAAAACGAAGCCAGGTGGTATTATTAGTGATTTCAGAGTTCAGACACAAAGCAACTAAGAATTTCGCAAAACAAATTGTCTTTTTTTTTCCTTTTTTTTACTGATCTTCGTATTTGGGTGATAAATTAATAATTATCCTAAAATAATGATGTGCCGATGTACCCCAGTGTATTAGTAAATACGTAATGTTACGCAAGGGTTTAAATTACTGGTGATGGAGAAACACGATGTTATTTAAAAAAATGCAAAGAAAAAACTGTCGCTATTTTTTCTTTTTAGTTTATTTTTTTTATATTAATAAGATGAATGAGCAACCAGATCCTCTCGGATCTATGTCTAAAGTCAGTAATACTACCACCTGGCTTTGGCTTAAGTCGTAGTCTAGATATACCTTTATTCTAAGTGCCAGCTCAGACCGGGACGGCATGGCATGGCAAGGATATTCCAACCTATCTGGTAGGAATACGACATAAATTCAAATGTTCTAAATTGATGCCGCGGCATCGAGAAATCCCCGATAAACTTTGGATTCATCACTATACAACGAAATTGGAAACAACGTCAGCCGAGTGAAGAAAAGTGGACGGAAGCTGACCAAATAGTGAAATGAGAACTTTACGCTTTTGCCAGCTTTCACGCTCTGAAACTTTCGAATGCGCTATGTTAAGATACAATGTAATACCATATTAAAATATAAGTTTATACTGTTTTGTTTGTTTTTTTAGAGTTGGTAATTTTTGTTTTATGTCAGAAGGTTCTAGAACGTTTGGAAAATGTAACTGATACGACTTGTCACGTGTTGCTTAAAATAAAAGTGTTGAATCATAAAATGCCTTTATTTAATTCCAAATAAAATATAACAACAGGTTATGGGCCCAGGCACATAAAGCGTTTGGAATTAAATAAAAATATAATTACTGCAAATTTACTAACCGGCTGGTTAGGAAGTAATCTGGTTGTGCAGGACGGCGGCCAAAATGGAAAATTACCAAAATTTGTTAAAACTGGAAGGTTCCAGAAATTGGAACATATGGAAGTTTCAAGTAAGGGTAATTTTACGCGGACAAGGATGGTTGGACATTGTAGAAGGTCAATGTGTAAAACCCGAGAATAATGTCGAGAAGACAGTGTGGGAGAATAAGGATGCCAAGGCGCAGACATTATTAGTTACAAAGATGTCTGAAGATGTAATGTTGCATGTAATCTCTTGTTCAACATCAGCGGAGATGTGGAGGAAGCTGCACAGCGTGTACGAACAGAAAACAGAGACGAGCATTCACATCATACAACAAAGGTTTTTCCAGTTTAAGTATGAAAATGATACTGATATGTCAGTTTTCCTATCAAAAATTCAGGAATTGCAAAGCCAGTTGAAACAGATGGGCGAAGTCATTTCCGAAAAGTTTGTTATAACGAAGGTGTTAATGTCGCTGCCAGATATGTATAAACATTTCGTATCTGCGTGGGAATCAGCGCCGGATGACAAGCAAACATATGATAATCTGGTTGCTCGTTTGTTGGTGGAAGAGGAGAGATTAAAGGAAAAGGGAGAAATTGCTTCATCATCATCTGCGTTTATTGCAAAGAGAAATGTCCAGAAATATAATGTAAATAAGAAAAATATAAAGTGTTTCAAGTGTAATAAGATGGGTCATTATCAAGCTGAGTGTACGAGTAATGTGAACAGTAATAGTCATTATCGTGATAATAATGCAAGCAAAAGAGAGAAAAAATGTTTTTACTGTAATAAGATTGGCCATAACAAAAGTGACTGTTGGTTTAAGAAAGGAAAGGAGAAAAATGCGTTCGTAGTACAACAAGCACATACGGAACAAGTTTATCAGAAGTCTAAATGGTTGGTGGACACAGGTGCCAGTGAACATATGTGTCATGATAAAAATATTTTTTCGTCTTTTTCGCCGTTAACAATTCAAAAGTCTGTAATAATAGGTGACGGTACTCAGATAAGTGTCATCGGTTGCGGACAGGTGTCGCTAGAAGTATTTAATGGTCATAAATGGATTGAGACAACCATAGACAACGTATTATGTGTGCCGGAATTAAAAATAAATTTATTTTCCGTAAATTGCGCGGCAGACAAAGGTTATGTCATGATGACAGATCAAAACATGTGCAAATTTCTGTACAAAAATAATGTTCGGGCATTGGCAAATCGCGTCGGAAGCATGTACATCATGGATGTTCGTTATAAGTGCGGTTTTGCTAATGTAACTGAGGTTAAATCCAGTTTAAGCGAGTGGCATGAGAAACTTGTGCATCAAAATTTACAACACGTAAAAAACGTGTTAGCAAACAATAACATTAAAGTATCTGACGAGTGCGTAGAAAAATGCCAAGGATGTATAGAAGGAAAAGCACACCGTTTGCCATTTAGTACCAGCGATACTAAAACAACCAAAACATGTGAGCTAATACACGCCGACGTATGTGGTCCCATGGAGGAAGTAAGTGTTGGAGGATCAAGGTATTATTTAATATTAAAGGACGATTACTCATGTTATAGAACTGTATATTTTATTAAAAGGAAGGATGAGGTGGTAAGATGTATTAAAGATTTTATAAACAAAGCAGAAAATATAACTGGTAACAAAATAATAAACTTTAGAAGTGACAATGGCTTGGAATTTATAAATAAGGATTTGTTAAATTTTTTCTCAGGTCGTGGTATAGTACATCAAACTTCTGTACCCTATACACCTCAACAAAATGGCAAGGCAGAGAGGGAAATAAGAACCCTGACAGAAGCAGCAAGATCAATGCTGTGTGCCCAAAATCTTCCTAAGAAATTGTGGGCGGAAGCTGTGAACACTGCAGCATATGTCATTAATCGAACTGGCAGAAGTAAAGAACCTGGTAAAACACCATATGAAATATGGGCAAGTAAACAATTTGATCTTAATAAGTTACATATTTTTGGTACACCCGTATCTGTTCATATACCAAAAGAAAAAAGAAAGAAATGGGATGCTAAAGGAGAAACTGGAATAATGGTAGGTTACGGAGAATCTGTAAAAGGTTATAGAATATTTTATCCAGAAAAGAATGATGTGCTAATTAAGAGGGATGTCATATTTTTGAAGCCTTTTATTGCGAAACCGGAGAAAGGTAATTTAGATTTTGTAACAGAAATATGTAGCACTGAAACACCAGTTTATAATGAGCCAAATTCAATAGAAGAAAGCATAATTGATTTAAGCCATACAGAGGAGACAATACATGAAGGCGAGGATAGTCTATACAAACCAGAGGAAACAAGTGATGAATTTAGTGAATGCGACAGTGAAAATGAGTTGCAGCCAGTTTCACCTCGTCGAACCACACGTGTCAGAAAACAAACACAATTTTATAGTTGTCAGAATGTTTACATTGCAGAAGCAGAACCAAACACATATAAGGAAGCCATGGAGAGAAGTGATGCTTGTCAGTGGGAAGAAGCTATCAAACAGGAACTGGAGACCCTGAAAGCAAATAATACATGGACAGTGTGTCAAGTACCTAAAGATCAAGACATTGTAAGTAGTAAGTGGGTATTTAAACTTAAGAAACTTGACAATAGTATTTCATATAAAGCTAGATTAGTAGCTAGAGGTTTTGAACAGAATGATGGATTAGAATTACATGAGATCTATTCACCCGTTGCTAAATTGTCAACATTTAGATTATTTGTTTCAGTTGCTACAAAACTAAATTTAGCAATACATCAAATGGATGTCACTGGGGCTTTTCTATATGGGGATATAAAAGAAAATGTGTTTATTAGATTACCAGAAGGGGCATATAATGGTTGTGATAATATTGTGAAACTTAATAAGTCTTTGTATGGACTGAAAAAATCTCCTAAGTATTGGAATGAAAAATTTAATTTTGTAATAAGTAAAGCAGGATTTGTTAAGTCGAAGAATGATCCATGTCTGTTTTCAAAATGTGATAAAACTGACCAAACATATGTATTATTATATGTTGATGATCTTTTGATGTTCAGTAGTAATGAACAATTGTTAAGTGATCTTAAATCACATTTACAGAAAGAATTCAAAATGAAAGATTTAGGACTGATTTCAAATTATCTTGGTATCAAAGTTAAACAGAACTTTAAAGACTGTGTGACTGAATTAAGTCAGAAATCATATTTAGAAAGTGTATTAAAAAGATTTAACATGGAGAATTGTAAGCCCATATCTACTCCTATTGATCAAAACTTTAATGTGAAAATTCTAGAGACAAAAGAATGCAAGTCAAACAAACAAATAGAAAACACTTGTAGAAAAATTATAGGAAGTTTAATGTATGCCATGTCAGGCACTAGGCCAGACCTTTGTATAGCAGTATCTATATTAAGTAGGTACCAAAATAATGCTAGCGATATATTATTGTGTCATTTGAAAAGAGTTTTGAGATATGTTAAGCATACTTTAGATTATAAGTTAGTTTACAAATGTAATGATGATGGACTTGTAGGCTATTGCGATGCAGATTGGGGTGGTGACTTAAAAGATAGAAAGTCAACCACTGGTTACTGTTTTAAGTTTTCAAATTGCCTTGTATCATGGTGCTCAAAGAAACAGTGCTCGGTAAGCCTGTCATCAACTGAAGCTGAATATGTTGCAGCTAGTATGGCAGCTAGTGAATCATGCTGGTTAGCAAATTTATTAAAGGAATTTAATATTACAAATGTGTATCCAGTACCTATGTACTGTGATAACCAATCCGCCATGATGGTTGCAAATTCTGATAATATTAAGAGACTTAAACATATTGATATACGGTATCATTTTGTCAAAGATTTGATTAGAGATAATAAGGTATGTTTGATGTATGTAAAGACAGGGGATCAGATTGCTGATATGCTTACAAAATCATTAAACAGAGAATTATTGCTTAAATGTGTTACTGGATGTGGCTTAAAGTAAATTTATGTTTTTGTTGTGTTTGTTCATGTATGTTAAATTGCTATATATGTATTACATTGAGCGGGGGTGTTAAGATACAATGTAATACCATATTAAAATATAAGTTTATACTGTTTTGTTTGTTTTTTTAGAGTTGGTAATTTTTGTTTTATGTCAGAAGGTTCTAGAACGTTTGGAAAATGTAACTGATACGACTTGTCACGTGTTGCTTAAAATAAAAGTGTTGAATCATAAAATGCCTTTATTTAATTCCAAATAAAATATAACAACACGCTATATGTTGCTTACCGAGCTTCCGAATGACCATACAATCAATAGCAACAACGAGATTACGTTACTGGATCGATTGGATGAAACAATCAAGCAGTATAGACCTCACATCGCAAAGAAAAAAACACTGTTTCACAAGTCGGCGAAAACAACGAATAAATTGAAAGATTCATGATTGAAATTACCTTGATTGACTCCACCCCCAATATTCGTCAGATATGGCCTCGTTTAACCTTTATCTTGAACAAAAAATAGAATTTAGAAAAAAAATATTGTTTTTATAGCTAGTTTCGGGACTTAATGACCGACGTATTAGGTGTCGAACTTTTACGCATCATGTACCTATGCGAATTTGTCACATGGAATGTGTCCAGACCTAAGTCTTGAAGCTGTATCTATCCCCAGACATTCGTCATTTAATAATAGCTAAAAATTTGTCTGCGTATGCCTTTGACATAGGCATCACATGATCAGCTTTTATGAAGTTCCGATCAGGGTGGCTTTGGAAGATATCATCTTTAATGTGTCTGGCAAGATGAAAGGACCATCAAAAGTGTCCGGATGCCAAGGAAACATCTTTTAACAGTTGCCTTAAAAACATATAAAATCAGCTTTTATACTATAACGCTGGCAAAACTACATTCTATATATTACTAGCGGCCCGTCCCAGCTTCGCCTGGGTGCAGATATATTTGATTCCATTCCAGATCAGATAGATGTTATTTTTTATACAAACTCTTGTAAACCTAAACCTCTGGAAACCTAAACTCGACCTAGCCATCCTACTGTCACTTTTTTTTCTAACTATGACCTATCCTCGTCAATCCCGTCGTGTCCCGTGTGTCAAGTCACTTCCCGATCCGTCCCGTTCTTTCTGTTCATTATCCATCCTGTCTCATCCCGTACCTTTACTTTTCATTCTATCCCATCAAATGAAATCTGTCAACTATCCAATCCTATCCCATCCCTCTCACTCTATTCTATCCCATGTAGTTCTATCCCCTCTATACCCAAATAGTGTGCCTTACGATTTTTTGACATTAAAAACTTCAGCGATTGCGGATAAGGAAAATCGGATCAGTAATACGGACGCTTCAGCGATTTCGGTTTCCATACAACATGTCATTCCTTATTTCACCTCCATATTGTTCTTTTCCAAAATTATTGGTCGCCATTATTGTTCGTTTGTAATCAAGAGCTGAAATATAATTTTTCATAGAACAAACTTAAGGTTTTGGTTTAAAAATATAAAATGCTATTAAAACATAGGGGTTGATCGTAGAGGGTTGAAAATTTAGGGCTGTATGTATGTTATAATGCTGCATCATAAAAAAATAAACACAAAAAAATTGTCTAAAAAATAAAAATAAAAATTAGGGGTGGACTACCCCTATCATTTAGGGGGATGAAAAATAGATGTTGGCCGATTCTCATAGATACCGGATAAGCACAAAAAATTTCATCAAAATCGGTCAAGCCGTTTCGGAGGAGTATGGCAACGAAAACTTTAAAAATATAAAATGCTATTAAAACATAGGGGTTGATCGTAGAAGGGTGAAAATTGAGGATTGTATGTATTTTTGTATGTTGTATCATAAAAAAATAGAAATAAAAAATTTTGTCTAAAAAATAAAAATAAAAAATTTAGGGGTGGACTACCCCTAACATTTAGGGGGATGAAAAATATATATTGGCCGATTCTCATAGATACCGGATAAGCACAAAAAATTTCATAAAAATCGGTCAAGCCGTTTCGGAGGAGCATGGCAACGAAAACTGTGACACGAGAATTTTATATATTAGATAATAAAAAAGACAAAACACAAAAACAGCCTTAATTACTTTGTATGAAATTTTCAGAAATAATTAAATTTTTGCATCCCGGTCATCAAAACGCAAAACTATTTGTGATTTTTACGCATGATAGTTGTCCTACCACTCTTGCAACAATTGCAACGCTATGTTTAGGCTCCTACTTCCGGGAAATGACTTTCCACTTCTTCAAATAAAACAAATAATGTATTTAGTTTAAGTCGAGACAAAATTTGAACCATCGCGCGGTATGAGTCTTCTAATGTACTCGTAGTACCAGCTAGGTGTATATTTCGACATAAGCAGATCCAACATGGCGGAACACCCAAGATAACGGACTAGTTATTTTTACTGCACTTCTACAAAATGGGTACTTAAAAAATGTAATGATGAGAATAACTTGGCAAATAAAATGACGTCACTCTGAATCCAAAATGGCGGACTTGAAAGATGACGGACTAAGTTTTTTATGATTTTCTTTTCTTACCTACATTGGGTATCAAATGAAAGGGCATGCTGAGAGTCGAAAGCGAGTTAAACTCTGTGCTTCAATGTATCCGAAATTTTGGAGCACTAGAGTTTTCGGAGTTCTGGATTATAATATTGAAGTTAAATTGTTCGAGTCTGTAGCATTGCATCGGTTGCTTAACTTAACGTTGCACCAATTTAAAAAAAAACAACATAATGTTGTAGTCATAAATAGTAAAATTAATGTACTACATTTTACTATTATGTATAAAGGTACTCTTTTACTTTCCATTACTCATAGACGGCCTGGACTCAATAATATTCTTATGCATATTGCCGTAATATTTGTTTTACTTATAATTTATGGGTTCGTACATAGTTTGTACACAGTAGGGCTATAAACTCGTCCTTTATCACATCTTGGGAGAAAATGATATGTAGATTATATTTTACATTTTTGACTGCCCCGTTGGCGCAGTTGTACGATACGATTACTACGCTAAGGTCCCAGGTACGAATCCCGGGTCGGGCAAAGCGGTATTGGATTTTTTTATTCATTATCAGCCCGGAGTCAGGGATTTGTGCCTGAAATGGCGATAGGCTCCTCTATCACATCGTAGGACGGAAAACACATGGCGAAACGTGGGTGTTCTTGTAGCATATCTGCCTACCCCTTCTGGGAAAAGGCGTGAGTTTATGTATGTATGCATATTGTATGTATTTAACAACCAGCAGTTTATCCGGCATAAGTCTTCTTTTGGAGATTATAATATTCCGTACTAATCATTTATAAATCGAAAAACTCACCATATTTATTGCCATGCGTTAGGTACAAACTGAAGTGTTTAGATATTATGTTTGAAATTTATATTATAATTTACAACTAGATCTTTGTCGAGGTTACCGAAAAATAATAACTATAACGTTGTTCTTTGAAAAGCAAAACAATATCCGAATAATTACGGTATAAAATCTAATCGAAGAGATCACCACCACAGAATTAGTATTCTGTGTCACCACTTTACAGTCCGAAAGTTTGTTCAAAGAATAATATTTGTTCAATATTCTAGGTGTCTCGAGTCTATACTCGAATTAAAACCAATAATTTTTGAAGTTATTCAAAAGTAGTTATATTGTGATTTTGCCATATTTTAAATAATAAATAAAATAAATTTAAATAATAGGTAATGAAAATTAATCAAAACAATAAATGAATACTTAAAAGGCAATTGAAATCACCAGTTCAATACCTTATGTATGTAACAAACTATAGACAGTACCCCACCCTGCCGCGAGGTGCCCAACCCAGTTGGCAGCGTCGATGGTCTAGCCATAGTACTTTCCCCTAATGACGTCAAACGGGAGACAGACACTGAGACGCCGCCAGCATTGATCTGGCCTCCCGGCTCCATTCAATGCCAAATTCAGGCCAGGGGCGCCTGTTCTGCCACAGTGACCTTTACAACTGTATGGGATGCATTCTGCGATTATTTCGATCAAGGCTACCGATTGCGCTGCGAATTGTTTTCATAAGAAGCTATTGATTTAAAATTAAGTATTTTGTATCTTACTTAAGCCATGTTTAATAAACGACGTAATCGCTTATTCTCGGTTCTGCACCTCCACAGCATATTACAATAAAAACAAATTATATTAAAAGAAAGATTGCCTGGAATAACTACTTAGCATTAACGTATGTTTGCTATTTAAACCGTAAATCTCTTATAGTGCGTTTTACCTAATAAATATAAATAAAAATGTTGTGTTGGCGAGATAGGTTGATATGTATTAAATCACATTTATTTAAAGGTGCAAAAAAATAATATAATATGAATTACAGAAAAACCTCCGTAAGCATACATTAATGTACGTTATGTAACATGATTCTATACAGAAATGTAATTGCGAAAATTGTTCTTGCGCACCCTCTCTTGTTTATTCTACCATTCCAGATTATAATTATTGTAACTATAGGTACACCTGTTAATATCTTTGTTTTGACTTATGTTTTCATTATTATGACCAATTAGTATTAAATTTCATACATTGTTTATGTTATGATTTATTATATCTGTTATTGGGCGCATCTTTCAGTAAAGACTGTCTGTTCTATTTGATTTTAATGTGTTCTTCATAATGTATTATGTGCTTAAATAATTCTAGCACTAGCTGAACACTATAAGAAAAGCCTATGTGATATTATTTCACTTAGTTGTAACGTGGCTGTAACATAATATGAGCTGTTTTTAGTAATCTTTTCTGCAAGAAAAACAAACAATTTGGACTTAAGCCACTCATTGTAAGTTTTACAGGAGATTTTGATATCTAATCAGATGTTTTAATGTAAACGTCGTCCGCATTGAGAGTGACACCTGCGCTACACAATCCTTTGCGAATAATGGAAATAAACGCCGCAATGATGCTTCACAAAGCTCGCCGGGTACAATTATTTAGGATGTAACATAATTGGCAGGCAAAATTAGATATAATTCTAAAATCGTCGTTACATGTGTATAATTTTCCGTAATTTTCAACAACAAAATGCTAAATCATTGTTATTAATTACACTAACGTAAAGTCTGATTTGTTAAAACTGCACAATTTTAATGTGCACAGTTATTTTGTAACTATTTGAGGATAAATATGGAATGTTGGAAATATTCCGATGTTTACAAGTTACGTAGTCCGGGTTTATGGGTAAATGTTATGTTCCATTTTGCAGATATTTTCTGAAAACTATTAGACATCATCCTCCTGTATTGAACACCTTAATATTAGATCTTCCTTCATCCATACCCTGCTGCGACCCAGCATACATCCTAAAATTACATAAACATGCTACTTATTTATTGGGCTAAATATACCGGGTATATCAAGAATTAGACCGAAAACGAAGCCAGGTGGTAGTTTTTGTGGTGACAGACATGATGCAAATAAAAATTTCACCAAAACAGCGAAAGATATTTTTTTAGAATTTTTTTAAAAATCATCTTGTTTGGGTGGTAAATACCTAGTTTTTGCGAAAATAATAATTTAAGCCCTTACGTACCGTTGAGTGTTTAAAAATAAAGAGGTCTACATAATTATTTTAAGAAAACTATGTATGTATCACCCAAATACGACGATAAGTAAAAAAATACAAAAAAAAGTTGTCGATTTTTTTGCAAAATTTTTACTTGCATTGTGTCTAAACTCACTAATACGAAGCCAGGTGGTAGTGGCTTCGTTTTCGGTTGCAGTCTTGATATACCCTGTATGACGTCAGAATCCGAACTTCGATGACGTACATGTAACGTGCAAGGAGTAGATATTCCTTACACTGTATAAACAGTGTTTTCATGAAACAACCGTAAGATGTGGCAGGGTGCCAAGAATTTTTGCTTACATAGGCCCAGGAAAGAAATTATCCACCTTTACTAATAAACACAGTTTACTAAAATTTTAAATCCAATGTAACCGAGCTAAAAAAGTATTGAAACGATTTTCGAAATAATGTTATAGATACTATATCATTTAATATTATCATAACAGGAATATATTAAGTTACCTTTAAATTAAAATTCCTACAAGCATCAATATCAATGTTAAATGGTAGAGTATACGTCAATATATAAAAATAAGTAATGTCTACGAGTCCAAAATGATGTAAATAAATGTATATGCAATACTTATTTCAAGTTTGTGACTTAACACGTCATATATGACACCATGTTTATGACCAATAGTGTACACATACTGATACTAACAATGGTTATCATTATGTATACTGACAAAGCCATAAATTTGCATTTATAATGAGTCATGAGAGTCAATCCACCCTGATGATTGTTGAAGTAGTAGCGCCTGGCGTCTAGCTACTGTTTAAGATCCTGTACAATCACAAAGAAAATATTATCACGGTTCCAAAGTAAATGTATGTTTTACCACTTACAAATCGAATTTATTTTTCTAATTCACTCGCATCCACTTTAGTTCCAAAGTGCGTTGTAATTACAGAGTGTCATGATGCCAACTATTCCCCATATCTATTTACATATATTTGAATGGGGCGTGTCAGTATTTTTTCAATTAGTCAGAATGACGAGTCGAGCAAGGTCCTCGCCAGATGGCAAGTGTCACGCATACCAATCAATAGAAGCAACATCACTCGCAACTTGTAATTACTAAGTACTGCACGGCACGGCACTGCATTGGTTGACACAAGATAGATGTTGTCTCTTTATTCCCAGCCATTTTACTGGCTACAATGTTCGAGCCGGGATATAATATAATAAACTGCTGCTTGGTGGCAGAAATAGACAAAATGGTAATAAAAAGGCAGCTCGTATACGTCCCACTGCATGGCACGGGTTTCCTCTACAATCGTGAGTGCGATTGAGAAGGCTTAGACCATAGTCCACCACACTGGTCTCGTGCGAAGAACTTCAAATACCACAGAAATTCTTGCATACCTCTATGGTATACAGGTTTCTTCGCCGCTTCATAACGGCATGTCTAATATGCAGAAGGCTCACTGATAGTATGTGGTACGGTATGGACATGTCAAAAGAAATCCACCTGATTACATTAGCAAGCAGGCACTAGAACTGTCCGTCTCCGGGAAAAGATTAAGACCGAAAACCACATGGACAGATGTGCCGCAATGAGACATGATAGCATACAATGTTTCTGATAATGTCGTCATGAACAGGGGGAACTGGAATAAGAATGTGAAAAAGGCTGACTCCGTCACCACGTGGGATTAATGGTCGGTAAGAGAGAGAGAGAAAGACAGAAAGAGAGGAGACAGACAGAGGGAGAGAGCTAAAGTGCGTGGTAATTGAATAACATATGACTACGAAAACTCAGAGGCCTGGTAATTGAAAATCAATTCACACATGACTACGAAAACTACGTGCCCAGGGACTTTAACCCGCGAATAGGATCAACACGTTGGCAGGCACTTGATAAACTTTAATAACGCCAATTAGTAGCACGTTAAATTAAAAAAAAACACGCTGGAAATCATTGTGCATCAGCATCAGAGATCTGGCGTCATTGTCAACATGCTAATTTGCATGTTACAAAAGATTTCACAATTTGTGCAATTATAAGCTTATATTTTATCAAAGTATGGCTTTCTATTCGCCTATGTTACACTTGTATAGGTATATAAGCCATGACATCATCATAACCTGACATGTCATTTAGTTACAAATATAAAGAGTATCAGAAATGGTAATTCTTACGTGATCATTTGAGATTAGTAAGTATTAATTATATTCGATATTATTTATTTTATTTTACACTTTTAGGAAAACTAACAGCTAAAATGTACATAAAGTTAGAAATAATTGGTAATTAAAGGCTAATTATAAGTTCCACAGATAGCATATGCTTTACAAAGTACGATTCACACATTATATATGTAATAGTAACATAAAATATTTACACATCTAACAAAAAAATACTTAACAACTACAAATACTATCTAATAATTAATCATATTATGAAAAAAGAGTTTACTCATGAGTCGCTTACAACTTTTAGTACTAGTCTATCTATACATATAATAAAAATGTAAATGGTCGATGTCTGTACATGGAAGATATTTGAGAAATTTTAACGCGAGGGGTCTTTATAACAGCAACAGAAGCCAAAACAATTTTTTTTAGAATTTTTGTCTGTCTGTCTGTCTGTCTGTCTGTATGTTTGCTTGCGCATCACGCGAAAACTAATGCACCAAATGAGATGCCGTTTTCACAGTTGTATTGCTGTAGGTTCAACTTAAAAACTGGTATATGTTGCATTTACATACAGGGTGTTTCTTTTTATTTACCTGCGCATTACACAAAAACTAACGCACGAAATGAGATGCAGTTTTCACAGTTATATTGCTGTAGGCTCAACTTAAAAAACTGGTATATGTTGCATTTACATACAGGTTGTTTCTTTTTATTTACTTGCGCATAACGTAAAAAGTACAAGACGAAGTGAGATGCGGTTTCCACATTTATGTATATAGGTGCAAGTCCAACTTAAAAACTGGTATATGTCGTATTTACATACAGGGTGTTTCTTTGTAGTATGGAAGATAAATGAGAAAAACTAATATGGGGGGTCTTTATTAACGTAATAAAAAATATGATTATTTAATTTTTTGTCAGTTTGTGCGGTTGTGCGCGATGACCTCAAAAACCGCTTAACGGATTTCGATGAAATTTGGTATGGAAGTAGGTGACACCCTGGATTAACATATAGGCTACTTTTTAAAATTAAGTGTTTCCGTGGGATAAGGAAGGAATTCCGATATATTTGTTATTTTTTATACTCAAAGGGATGCGATGGGACTGGATTACATGCCTTGAGTGAGAATGAGACGGGACGGGCGGGACGGGATGTGAAACACCAAATAAAGTTAATCACGCTGACGAAGTTTGCGGGCAGAAGCTAGTATTAAATAAATCTAAATAATCTAATTATTATGTAAGTAACGATTAGGTAAGGGGAGTTCCTGACCCCTGAAGGATAATTACTACTCGATCCTTTAACCAAAAGTATTAGAAAAATGGGAAGAAAGCCAACATTTGAGACGTTAGACGCCACCTACACACCTTTACCCATTAAAACTGTAGCCAAAGCAATTCCAACGAACGTGTTTGTCTATTTAGTTTCCAACTTCTACAAGTTTATTAATATGGACATAATCATGAATTGGAGTCTTGCACTTGTTTCATTGCGTGATAACAGTGGCATTTTTACTACACTAAGTAACGGAATTGGATCTAGCGACGTCAATAAATAGGTCGGGGACGCAATGGCCTGGAAATTTTCAAAAGCAATTTTACCAAGCATTAGCCTATTTCGATTAAACGTATGAGATTTTTGACATAATTTAAGCCAATAGCTAGTTAAATAAACGATAGCTATTGCTCGAAACAAAATTGAAGAGTATAATTGGTAAAGCAGCTGAAATGGTTTCATCATAAGATTGTAATGTACCTGTCATTATCTGACTTTATTCGATTACAAGATGGATTTATTAACCGGATTATATTGCAACTTTCCAAAAAAATAACTCAGTTGTGGAAAAATGTCATCGAGAGTAAGTTTATGACATAGTAAAGTAAATAGGTGATTACCACCCATGTACATATTTAACGCTATCATTTTAGAAACGCTGCCGGCCTCATGAATGAGATGGAAAAGTTAAGGAAGGAGGAAAGGGGAATCATTGCACGTGAAGCCGTCAGTTTGCACCGATTTTTGGAGGCAGTGGCACCATTCTTGCCGAGCCGGCATTTCTTCTAGTTCAAAGTACAGAGTGCTCAACCATTTCAAAAATAACTAACTAATCATTTGATAGATACATAAGCTAAACTGATTTGTTATTCGCATCCAATTTGCACTATTTGCCACTAAACAAATGGAGCGTTGAATAATAGGGTACTCACTGATTACCCATGTAACGAAATAACTATTTTAAGCATTATTTAAAAAATATTTTACGGTGGAGATGACCACGGAATAATTTCTATCACACAATTTATTTTCCTAAACGTAATTTTTTCCAAAGAGTGGATCGGAGTGCAAATATTCCGGATCATAAACTGCATCGAACTTAAAAGTCGAAATGTCTTCTATAATTTCGTCCATTTCTCTATTCCAGACCATTTCATATCTCAAAAATACACTACAACCTTCTTGGAAAAGGTTAGGTACACTTTTTAACCTTTATAAGTGAAACAAAATTAAGGTGTCTTCATATTGATATCTTTGATTACAATCCAAGTTTATGAACAATTGAAAATAACAATACACACGGGCCTTTTCACACTTGAGGCATCATCGCTCCATGTTTAGAGAAGTGTGACGCCAACGCAGAAACTGGCGGACCGAACAGCGACCAATTGTCGATCCGATCTTATCACAATTAGTGCAATTATAATGTGGTGCGTCGAAATCGCAAGAACCATCATCATTTATCTGATATGAGTCAGTGTGCAACACGCTCATCCACGAACGCAACTGATCTATTGAAATAGTGATAATATAATCATAGATAACGCCTGTTCAGGAAAATCACTGATAGTGTTGTCATATGCCTAAAATTAGCCGGTATATTTTGCGTTGTATTTTATGGTGGTGTTACAGATACACGGAAGCAATGCCTCGCACACATGATCTAAAAACAATGATTTCACGGGTTTTGTAAAACATCGTTATACAGAGTGTGCCAGAACTATACTAAATAATTTATAACGGCACAGCAACAAAAAAAATATATAACGGTATCTCGAATAGTTTTCAGGAAACGCCACAAAGCCATTGTAAAACGTTAATTAAAATAATAAATAATTCAAATCACTAGTCACAATACTGCACAGTCTGGGTTATAATATTTTTTTAGAAAGTTTGCTAGAATGGCTATTTCTTGAAAATTATCAGGTATAGGGCTATATTTTTTTGTTGCTGTGCCGTCTTAGTTTGGTCTTTCTCTTGTTACAGGTTTATCATTTGGTTCTAGGACACCTTCCATATTTAAAAAAATGTAGGCACCAAATACTAACGGACCTACATTAAAAGCGTCTTGTGTGGCCGAGATTCACACACAATATTTTGATATTCAGTGTTCGTTACGAAACACGTGTCCTTCATTGTATTCGCAGTCTGACGGAATGCCCTTGTCATTAGCTCATTCATGGGAGATTTTAATAGCGTCAATTCGAGACACCTACTAGACCTACATCATTAATACAGCTAACCCCATTATTTTTTACTGATTTTATTTATATGTTTCTAGCTTGATGTAAATGTGTATGCGGTATAGAGGCCATAGGCCCAGGCAGTAAATTATAAATTCTTGAATCGCGCATTGTAGCACAAGTTTATAGGTTATCAGTATATGGTGCTTTTCTCCAGAAACCAAATGTATATTGAAGCGATTCATTGAGCAGGTACAAATATTTAACCAATGGTTATAATGAATAATATGTAATCAGATTAGTAATGTGTACGAATGTTGATAGATATAGATCGACAGACAAAACATAAAAATGATGCTAAAAGTTAAAAGTGAATATAAAAATTGGAGGTTGGAATTATTGAAGAAATAAGGCAAATTAAGTTAAGCCTTAAATAAATAGACTAAAAAACTAAACGGCTCATAAAATATTAATATAGATATTGCAGCGAGCTAAAGTTTTCTAGATGGCCATTTTCCGTAGATATTAAAGATTACACACTGCTGTAAAATTTACTCAGCCGAACTAGACCTTCGGAGTTCGGAGTAACTTAAACTACAAATAATATATTGAGAAATTTGCTTTACGTCTAGACAATGATAAGATAATATTGACATTGTGAGAAAATCCAGGAATTAATAGTCATCTGTATTTCCCAACGTGATTTCACTTAATTTTATCAATAGCCATAAAAATATATTCGACCTGACGTAACCATTGATAGATTTACACGAACTACTGATACCAGGAAATAAATAAAAATTTATGGTACTGTAATACTTCTTCTTCTTTGAATAGCCGTGAGTTGGCCGTCAGCTTCTTGTATTCTTCTTTGTCATTGGCCAGATGGAATAGTTGTTCAACGGTGCTGATACCAGTCCACTCCAGGATGTATCGATTTTCGAAGCCACGATTTTTTCCCTCGTTCAGCGCGTCGCTTCCCTTCAACCTTGCCCATCATTATTAATTGGAGCAGCGTATAACTTTCATGCCTAAGCACGTGGCCGAGATATCATAATACTAGTCTATCGGTTCTGTATAATTATGAAACTATCGAGTTATTTATGTTTGTAAT
The DNA here is from genome assembly GCA_905220455.2 of Deilephila porcellus. Classification (NCBI taxonomy): domain Eukaryota; kingdom Metazoa; phylum Arthropoda; class Insecta; order Lepidoptera; family Sphingidae; genus Deilephila; species Deilephila porcellus. Next base: position 17,094,405 of record LR999970.1, on the reverse strand, counting down.
AGGTGTATCACATTACGTAAATGCAACCTCATCAAATAATATCAGTCGTAAAGTATGTGTTCTTAGATTTTCGACGCCCGAATGTAGAATTAAAACTTATTATTTCATAAATCTGACCATTTTAAATTGGATACTGCTAATTATAAACAATAACAGGCAAACACAATTACTTAAACAGTTAAAAATCTACATATAAATGCATCAGGAGCTGTAATACGATCTCAAATTCTCATCTCGACAGTAAGTAATTAGTATTTATCAAGAAAATGCATGTTTTATTTAAGGTTACATCATCGCACTTACTACCACATAGAAATGTAGACACAAAACATGAATAAATATATAAAAATTTACGCCACCTATTTTTATGCAGACAACTACTATTACCGGTTCGTGCTATTACAGTATGAAATTCGTAAATAAAATGTTAAAACTTAATATTGACGAAAGTTTTGTGCAGATGAAATCCTGAGCTGACTCTTATTCAAGTCCACAGAAGCGCAGAATGGATGCACGTTCGTAATTCACAAATGACAACGCGAAGCGGAGATGACAAACTGAGATTTGATTATACCAGCGCACAGAAATTATGCGCTCCCGTTAGTCATATTATGTATGCGTTATTTTTAAATCAGTATTTGTCATTAAAACAGCAGGACCGTCAAGCATAGCCTAATCGAGAGGCCTATATCCTGCAATGGGTATTTGGATAGAGAAATTCTATCTATTAAAGAAAATAACTGCAGAAAAAAAAAGCATAGATTTTATTCGAATATTTTTTTAGTTACTATGCCTTTGACAGGTTTATCAATGTTCCCCAGTTCATCTGCTCTTTGAAGGCTAATAGTAAGAGCATTCGGCACGTCTCATATTTTTCCTGATTCTCGTCTGGGTTAACAAGCTCAATTATTGCACATTGATATTCCCTGGTTCTCTTGTAACGGCGAAAATCCACTCCCTTACATAACTCTTTTATCTTATTGCTACCAAATTGAAAACTCTATATTATATTCTCATGATGTATATTTTGTCATGAATAACTTGTAATAGCAGTCGATTTATTCTAACAGTAGTCTTAAGTTTAGGCAATATTTCATCTTTATCAATCCAAAAGCGTCGTAAGATGAAAAAATCTGCCAAAAACGGGAAAATTCTAACCATAATCACATTATGAAAGTAAAAATACATTAATGTCACATGTTTTAAGCCGTCAGGTGCATTTTGATGTTGAATGCGAGCGTGGCGTGGCGCCTATTCTATAGAGTCCATTCAGATCGAATTAAAACAATCGAATTCCGCTGACATTGTTGTATGCAATGACGCTCTATTGTTTATTACTTTTTGCAATAAAAAAATTCCAAACCTCACGGAATTCTATTGACGCGTACGCGTGTACCAATGGATTTTTCGTTTTAAAAATCCACTTTGATGCTCAAGGCATGTGCGGGAATATGCAGTGTAAGGGACTAATCAATGTTGAGCTGAAAGTAGATTGAAAGATAATATAACCACATCAAAACAATAACAGTTTGAATATATTTAAATACTATACAGAGGGATTTCAAAAAGCATTACTAGCTAATGTGATATATTCAATTTTTGAATAGCAATTTTAATCATGCAGGCAGGTTGATACCTATTAAAAGGGTATACAAATATGGTAAGTGTTAATACACTCTTTCCTGATTAGTCTCTGAACTCCAGCACGATGACAAACAACAAATATGCCTTATGTAGTGTGCAAAAGTGTACCGTACCACGCCATTAAATTGAGCGATTTATTAACACTCATGTATGTAAGTGCTAAACGTTCGTCTGTTCATTGTTCTGCACGTTTCAGTCGACACATTGTGACGTTACATCTCGTCCTTCTAAGAGATATTGATCTACAATGATTGCTCATGTAAAAACTGGTAACGTCTTGATATGTCTACTGCGCAGTATGCTGTAGAATTAATAATGTAAATTGATGGGATTGATTGTGTGAATGTCGTCGGTAATATACGATTTACGGACGAATTGCTGTAGGTACGTACGAAACGCCATTGTGTTCTCTGAATGATTATATTGACTTGTACTCGTAACCGTTTCCTGGTATCTGCAATGTCGAAACGACTCTAACTAGTATTGCCAAAGGAGTATCATATTTACTGTCTATCAACACAGAGGAAAGTGTCATAGAACGTAGACGCAAAATGTAAACTAGCTATTATATTGTAATGCAATAAAAAATAATCCATCCAATTTCCATGCAAATAACACACCTATTAATGATTCAATACCTAAACATTAAAAAGTTAATGGGGGAAAATAATCTGTCCATGTTTTCATACACACTAATCGAAAAATATATCGATATTATAATGTATTAAGTACTTACTTATTAAGGACTTAGTAATATAATTTCAGTTAGTAGTAAAATTCATTCAAATTATAAATCAAATTATAAATGTATTAAACAATAATGGTACCTATTTAATATTAACATTAATCTAACCCACAAGCTGGCACCTTAATGGCTTGCTCCTCCTCAATTCCAATATTATTGAAACTGAATATCGGCCTTTACAGATTGTAGAGTTACCAAGAATCTTAATAAACTAAAGGTATTACAGTACTAAGCAGCTACTCCACAGCATTATTCCATGAATGAAGTATTATAATTTCGTTCCCGTAAAGCGGCCCCTAGACTACAACAACATTGTACAATAACATTGAAAGGCGCTTTTACACATCATTAATCAGTCCGCAATCTTCAATACTAACCATATATGGTCATTAATATTACACATTTCGTCGTATTGCGCAATATAATGCCGCCTAAGAAGCCGCCTAATCTCTTAGGCGGTTTATTCAAACTGAAGTCTTAAGTTTTTATAATTGAAACAATTATATTTATCTATCCAAAAGCGTCAGGTATGAGAAACTGCCAAAAACGTGAAAACTCTATCCACAATACAATATGATGTGTAAAGATACATTATGTGATGTTTTTAAAGCCATCGCGTCGCGTCGAATGCGTTTTGGACTCAACGTCAGTTTAAGTTATTAGAGTGGAGCACCACCTCGCCATCATGTGCGTTTATGGCAAATTGACAATTACGTCGGCCACATCACAGCGACAGCGAGTACACAGTGCCCGTGGGTCGGTTATATCTCGGGTTTATAGCAAAACACTCGTAATTTCAATGATTAACGACTGCTAATGCCTCGCGTTTCGACAATACGGTTTTATTATCGCTCCACGTTCAGTAGGAAGGATTTTGCGGCGCCGACCAATGGTTATTTTCCATCGCTTTTGAATTCAAGAATAGGCATAGGACTATAAAGTTTTTTATTGTGATGTATGTTAGTAGTAAATCCTTATCGGGGTTTCCGTTATGTTTAGTGACCAATAATTTTGCGAATCGTCGTTATTGAGCAAGCTATAATGACCCGTAAGCTAATGCAGTAATGGTTGTAGTTACTCGGACATATATTTCGAAGGTACATAGCCTATGTACATAAATTAAGATTGCAGTCTGAAATGATTTCATATTCAGTCGGGTAATTGATTAGATCATCCATGCTTTTAACATGTATATTAGCATTGTAAATATTGCTCACGGTGTTCATTTTCCTCTCAAGTACACAGTTAGGTATGCTTAGAAAATGCTCCTCTATATACACATGGCTTATTTCAATCGTTTTCCTGGTCTGAGATATTACAGCCAAGACTACGCTGTTCGTAACAAATGCAGGCCGACACTAGATCAATTAGGCGTTAATGTGTTTCTTGGTAATCATAATAAACTGTGTTTTAATTACTATTTATATAAATAATATTTCTTTCGTATATACATTTTATTCTTATTATATGCGACATAAATTGCGTTAAGGTTTAATAATATTTCCTGTAGCGGTAAGCCAGTACATATATCATGAAGTGGGTGTTTGTGAGACTGATAAGTAGTACTTTCGTAGTTCCTGATGCCCACGACACAAGACTTGATCTTAGAGTGGGATTAGGACTATGTATGTGACTGTTAGGTGTATTTATTTATTGTAGTGTTAATATTTTAAACTCTATCACTCTCTTTTGCGATTATGAGACTGCAATGCACCTGTGATTCCCCTGATGTGGAAGTAGATCGTTGAGGGGAGAATAAAATTTACCAAATTTTATTGTAATTATGCTATAAAAATATTTTTGATATGGTAGAGCATAGGTAGAGCCAAACATCTTTGTCTTTTCCAAGTTACGTGTGAATTTATTGATAAGCATTCCCACAGAAGTTCTCAAAAGGTGTGGTAAATTATATGGTACAGCAACTGATACACAATACATGTAAGGAAGCCACGGCTATGCCTAAACATATTACAAAAAGGTTCTAATCGATGGTTGGCTTAATAATATTAAACGTATATAAAAACAATGATGCTTCAACTATTAAATTTATTTGAAATATAAAAAACGTTTTTTTAAGTGTGTTAAAAAGTAGTGCGCTATACACTTTTACGTTTAATAAGTTGAAATGCATGTCGTTTAAGTTCTATTAATGCACTGTAAAGCGTAGGAAGTCTTTGAGATCCTTTGACTTCTCAGCAGCGATGTTATACCTTCTAACCTCTTACAAAGTCTGTATGGAACTTAACTAGTTAATAACCTTTTGAAAGCTATTGCTGAGAAGATTAACGCGGAGTGTTTCTAAGATACTACTGATAACTTATGTGAAATTCGTTCGTGTGTAAGTAAATTCCAGTAAAGTTACGAAGGACACCGAAGAGATATGATTGAGTAGGTAAGATATATCTTGTGAAAAAAAAATATCGATTTCTAGGTATATTTTTCTCAGTTATTCTTAGATGGAAAACCGTGATGACATTAGATCTTTGTTGTTATTTTGACTACATTATTAGCTTTATTACCAAAATGACATTTTCAAGTGTTATTAATATTTAAGGAAGAAACAAAAAGTCACAATATTAGTTCCTGCCGGTTTAAATATTATATCTACATTTATATTTTCAGAAATAATAACAATCTTGCAAATTGTTTTTTATTTAAACGTTAAGGATGACAATTTGAAATACTGTATACACGGGGTCGCACTGATTCCAGTGCATGCTGCTTTCATATTTACTTTTCTATACTTGCACAAAATTGAAAGGTAGCCCCACCTAGCTTTTAATAATAACATCTAAAATGATAATTGTTATTGTGTTAAAAATAAGCAATATGGAAGGAAACGTTTTTAAAATACTTGGTGTTATATTGCACTTCCCACTTCTATACATTTCAACTATCTCTATTGGCTTGCATGCTCTCCAAGTCCACAATGTGGATGCTAGGTGCGACCTTCGCTCTTAGATTTTCTTCGGTCGTGCAAAAGTCAATTGCGTGAGGAACTGTCATTCGTCGCTGACCCCTAGCCGGAATTTTACATCCATTATTCAGGGTCAAGCACATTTGTCACCTTTGAGGCGCCATTTTATTTTCATGCCAACACATGCTATTTTTTGAACACGTAGATGCAAATATCGTTAAATAGTTGGCTGGCGTCGCGTTGCGGCTCGTCGGGAGAGTGAGTCACGTGCGTCAGGTCCAGTGTTTGTGCCTTGACGGGCATCTACTGTCACGGCATCTTTATAGCGTGACGCAAAACCACGCGCTGAAAAGTGCGTCGTGAGGAGCAAGAGTTTCGTGTCGTTGTCGGTGGACGCGGTTGAGAGCGTGGAGCGGCGGTGCAGCCGTTTCAGTCGGTGGGCTGACGAGTGGCTTGCGGAGTACGTCACCGGCGCCTCCGCTTCAGCGCCGCTCGGGCTCGGCCCCCGCACCACACGCCGCACGGCTCGCACCGAACTTGAATCACTCCCTTCGCCGCGATCGGACGCGCCCCACTCGTTCATTGCCGACTTGACCGCAACGGCGGTACCACGTACGACTGTTGACGCGTCTCGCAACTTTAATTCTCAAACTTCACAACTTTATTCCTTTCTTTTAATAAGGAGTGATTTTCTCGAATAAAAATCGTATGGAATCAAGCGACGCGCGATTATTGAAAACAACGCGCTCGAGCAAAATTATCACTTTGCTAAAAGTTTTAGACGGCGTTTTGTGGAACGCAACTAACTTTCAGTATCGCGACTCCTCCGATTTTTGTATACGAGGCAGTCTTTAAGGGCTTTCTGATTTTTTGAGGCGAAACGGAGTAATCAATTTTATTAGACACGGCGACGGAAACAATCGAAAATGTCGAAAAAACATCTTCACAACCAAGCTGCTATACCGTTAGCTCCGGCGGTGTTTAAGGTAAGTTAATTTCAATTTCGCTTTAATTTATTTATGTGCGAATTTTATTTTATTGTTATAATTTTATTTTTTTAATGAATGGTTTATGATTTTACACCATAAACATTCTAAGTGCAATGCTTTGCGATAATCACGTATGAAAGTGGACATTTATGAGAAACATTATTTTAAAAGGCCCAGTTAATAAATGCAGCTTCAAGAGTGGAAATGTGCAATTACATTTTCTAAGTCGTAAAACTGTCGAGTTTCACTTTATGTCCGATGGTTATAAATAGCGACGGAGATTTTACTATTTTTGATGAATGTTTACGCAAAATAATTTTATCGTTCGGCTGAAGAAACAACATTGTAGCGCGTTCAATAGCATTTCAAACGATACACAAAGTGTTGAAACCTCGGCATGTAGCGGTGTAAACACAACGGAATGACTTCTATTATTCCACTTCTCAGAATAGGCCAATTACAGAAAATGCTGTGCGATAGTCGCAGACCGCTTTCACACTGCCGCCATTCATCTCGAGTTTTTGTGTGCATTTTACTTAAAGGATATTTATAACGCCTGAAAAAAAAACCATAATTGAATTTTATGGTGTGAGTGTGGTTTGAAACTATATCATTCACATTTTGCTTTAACCCTTAGGTCGTTCTATTTGTTACGATTACCCACGCCGCGCCATGGTGAATAAGATTTGAGCTGATTTTGTAAATTGAGCGCTGTAGCATACCTAATTGAAAATCGGTAAACAAACTTTATATGTGGCTGGAAAAATTCAAACGAGATGCATCGAATACGTGTGTATTTCATTTGAATAACGTTTCAAATATAGATTTCGATTTGTATTCTTTGGAAAAATTACACAAGCAGATATTTACAAAGTGCAAAGCTAGAGCTTACGCCGAGCTTTGGTCAGTCATAAATCACTTTAGATAACCGATATGTGATTTTATGATAACGGTAATGATTCCTTGATTATTGGACCACGATATATTGTGGCGTACATTTATCACAAGTTTGCCAATAAGTACTTGACAATGACAGTCTTGTTTAATGACAAATCACTTGTCCGCCCACGTGCGCTGTACGAATTTCATCAAACTAAACATTTGCATAACCTTTTGATTTCAAAATGAGACGTAACATAATATACATGGCCTGACGCTTTCAGTGATTGAAGAGTCCAAGGGTTATATTAAAGAAATATGACGTAACTTTCCCCTAATTTACCTACTATTGTTTGGGACTTTTTGCGTCTCATGAGTGTTGCGTAGTTTTATTGCGTATACAGTGGGGATAAAATTGCCAATTGCCACGTCTTTGACGCAGTTGTTTTTAAGATTGTTTTTATTTATTGTCGTTATGGAACGCTGTAGATTCAGGTAGAAGTTTTTTATGGGATGGGGTATCATGCATACCGAGCGGTAGAGTCCAATCCGGTCCCTCCCCCTTTCGGCTCCCTCCCACCTTTTTCCATTTTGACCCTGGGCGGTCACATGAATTGGCAAGTGTGGCATCGAGTGGCGTGTTTTAGCGCCACACGACGCGACGCGACGGCGGTTGCAGATTCCCCCGAGACAAATATGAAAAACTCTAATTTAATTTGCGGAACAAACAATCAGATCAAATCAATATCAAGGCAACTAACTTAGTGCACTATTTAAATTAATACTTTGAATAATTATATCGTATGTGATTTGCATTTATATTGTCTGTCAAATGAAGCACCGACACGAGCGTATTTGGAAATGCCGCAACATATTAATCAATAATTTATTAAATTAAATGAGTTTCAGAACGTAGAAACAATTCACATGGTAAAAGTGGACGTATAACTAACGAACCATATTATTAAAAGTTCGTAGAGCTCCAAATAGTAATAGGTACTGCTGCCCACATTAAATTCTCATTTCATTGGAATTGAGAAATGTAGGCGGTTTATAAGTTAATGAAATTGTATTAGTTCGCCGTTGGCACCGTATGAACCGCTCCGGAAACTGCAACAGCTTGTAAAACAAAGTAAATTGCTTGGCTAGATCAAAGACAGACTCGTGCGTACTTAATAGCTTTTGGAATTCTGCAATACATATTTTCTTTATTACATCATGTTTGTAACTTTCCGTATTTTGTCACACTCGAACAACCCACAGTGCAGCGGGGTGAATTCCCAATCGCAAACAAGACGATAAATGTCGGTGATTTAAAAAGGTAACTTTTCATTAGATCGATTTAATTTGCTAAAACAAACGGATACATGGGAAAGTTTGTTCAGCCCGCTGTGAATTGGCCGCAGATTCGATACTAATGTTTCTATGATCCACAAAAATTTTCTTCGGGCCTGGATGTTGTGAGACCGAAAGAGTCTCGTAGTTTCTGACAATTACAAACACAAGACTTGCATCTTCAATTTTTCTCGAACGCCAATGAGCCTAACCCTCGACGACTCTTATCCGTCCCCAATCACTTACTCGAAGTTTTTCAATCAACCTATAAAAATGTATAAACAATAGAATCACACGTATAGTATATTTAAATTTAGATTCGGTCAATGCTCTTTTTTTTCTGCCAGTTGTAAAAATATTCGGACCAATGTAACTTCTATTGATAAGAAAATAGTTTGTTACTAAGTTCTTTGAAGCCAACCAATTCAATAGCCATGTAATTCTTTTGTAACCGTAAGTAAATAGCTCATATTTTGCACATACAGCGGTCTGTGCAATGTTGATGGTAACTTAAGTGGGTGTTGTTTTTAAATTTTAACCCCTGGTACTAGACAGTGTCGTGTCCCGGGTTGTTTGTTCGTGGCACGCTTACAGCTTTGGGTGGTCTTGCAGAAACAACTATTTAATATGTTCTTAGTCATGGAAAGTATTTTACAACCGGTAGCTATTACCTACAGTAAAGTAATCTATATTATATGATATTTCTAAAAGAATCATTTTACATTTGCACGAATTATGCAGAGTTGATTAGCTTAATATTCACTACAATTGCAGTTTTATTGATTTATTGATTACGTTACATATTAAAGTGAATAAAACATATTAGGAACCGACAGCAGTTTTGCAAATGCTAAATTACTTTATTTGGACTTTATAAAATGTTTTCTATTGACGCGTTATTAATGATACTACCAGTTGAAAAATTGTATTGAATACCTATTTAGGGTGAAATTTTTAATATTAATAATAAATAAAAGATATCCAATTTATACAGAAAAACGAATTATTTTAAGTAATTCCTAATGCACCCATTTTTAACACTAAAGTAATACTTACTGATTATTTTATTTATTTATTTATGCTTTATATACAACGTATAGACGTAAGACAGACTTCATGCCTGAGGCATTCTCTGCCAGCCGACCATTATTCATTATTATGTACCTATCTGACAACATAAGAAACAATCGTCAGAATGTATTAAATCGACAATGCAATAAAAAACGTTAAGTTACGATAGTATCTACAATACTTATTATCTATATTTTTTAACAATTGAGTCGGTTTAATAGTCAGAAATCGTGAAAGACATAACATTTCTGTTGTTGAGGATGTGTAACCAAACCATGTAATTATTGTAATACGCTTCGTTATTTCATCTATAGTCTAGTTATTTGGTTAAAAAAAGAGTGTTATTTGAAAATAAGTCATCAGTATACGCGTAACGTTTTACAGTGTCGTTTGCGTTCATAGAACCATGGTAAATATACATATATAAAGGAAATTGTAAACGAATTTGTTTTATTTGTGAGAATCTACACGTACACTTTGCGGCGCTCGTACGCCGTAACCATTCAGGAAAAAAAATGTTATAACATAAATTGTTGGAAATTCGAAAAGAGCACCTCAAAATCTACAAAATCACCCATTCATAAACTCCTGGAAAACTTTCCAGTTAAAACTACCACATGACTGGACTACAAGTGTATAAAACAAACATGAGATGCGTGTCAAGTGAAATATTTTATGAAACTGATGACAATTCTCTTGACATTGTTAATATTTCAAAATGCCAATCAAGTGAACAGGTAGATTTTGCGCTTATTAGCGTGCAATTAATTTTGCTTGTTCACCTATTACTAATGAATGTTTTAATTCAACTTAAACGTATTCAGTTTAATATTCAAAAGCAGAGCTCATAAGAATATTCCAGAATCGGTTTATAATAGAAATTAGGGTCCTGTATCCAAAAACTAATTTATATTTTTGATGGTGATTTTCGTAATAATCTCATAGCTGTTTACTCGTAATAAAATCATAAATGAAAACACGTGAGTAGATAGCGTTGCCTTTTCAAAACTAACAGCTCGGGCGCATGTTGAGCAATCCTAACGGTCTAGAATAGTAACTTGCAATTATAAATAGAAAACAAAGGCACTTGGAATGACCGTACGTGTAGACACCTATAGAAATATCATTCACGTGGTTTCATTCTTCACAATATCAGGTGTGTCCATCTGATCCCTTGTTGAGCTAGCGCGTGCATACACACAATACAGCCATACAATGCTTCTGGGTAAAATACTTTCGAAGAATGGGTAATTGCAGTGTTTACACAGCGCTAGTTTTCGTCACGGAAATGCAAATATAAGGCTGTAATCAATAAACCATTCACATCTTTAAATAATTTAGTAATATTAATTATTATATTAAACATTTTAAACTTAATGAATGCACTCGTGACAACTGGTGCGTCGAATAATATAAAGAAGATTTTTCTCTACAAACTTGCATTGCGAATGTTTAATGATTGAAAATATCCAATGAAAATAAATCGTTAATCATGAATGGAATATTTATGTAATAATACAATATCTTGTAGGCCTTTACAGCGACCATGACGTAATTGGACATTTTCCTCCATATTACATACGACAGATTTCAACGAGTTTGGTTTTAAAACACGCATGAATGATCGGCTGTCACGTTTCATATTCCGGCACTTATGTCATTCCCAATTTCTGAAGTCTAACATTAATCTGCAGAAAAGTTAATGCCGTGTAACGAAACTTAAACGTTTCTCGATTTAATGTTCCGAATGTTCGTAAAGTCAAGTTTTCACAGAAAATTAATTATACTTGCCGAACGAATACTTACATTTTTAATACGCTTATTAAGTTATTTAAAATTTATTGTGTTTTTGCACTAGAAAATCTAATAGATTGATTACATCTAGAAATTCTATAAAATGCAAATTCTAATTATCAGTGAACAGGCAATGATTGAACTGATGTCTGCGATACGTTGCGGCCGGCCTCAGTATTACTGAAGCGTGTAACCGAAAGTCTTTGCAGCGTAAATTTCGACTATTGACTTTATTTCAATAGTACTAGAGTACACTTCATGCTGTCGTTGAATGCCATGTGCGTGGCCTCCAAATTGGTGCGAAGAGTAGAGAGGAGGCGGTTGCGACCGCGGACCGCTGCGCCTTTTCGACTGCACTCGTTCGTGAGCTAATAAAGTTGTGAATACACACTCGCCATTCAAACCATTCGCGCAAATCTATTTTAAAGATATTCACAATATGTCCCTTATTTATTTACCTACCTATACTTTTAAAGTTAATACTTACGCTGTGAAATATTCGTCGATTAAATCGTACCTAATGTCTTCACAGAAACTAAAGAAAATTCAACTGCTATACCTACTTACAACAAATAATGACACTATATGTAAAATGCTAAAACCACCCATATTCGCCAGGCACACCCAAGGACAGGGCATGTTCACTAACGACGGCGTGCTATATAACAGACAATAGTATTTCACTTAAATTTATAATATTTTATAGTGTCTCTATTTCATGTGACTTATAACATGATAGAATCTTAAGCCGTAACTATACATATTGTAATGGCTGTTAATAAAGATGTTTCATAAAACAATGGCGGCGAGACGCGGTAGCCTCATTTTTGATCGTCGCTATGAACGCCGCGCGGTATTTGATCGAGGCGCTTGGGCAATGGAAATTTCCACACGGCGCGGCGCGGAGCGGCACTCGCTTGCCGCGCCAGCGCCGCCATGCCGCCGCGGCCGCCGCTCCCCGCGCCCCGCCACCCGACCCGACTACACCCGAATGCCATTCTGATGGCGACCTCTCCCCTCGGCGTCCCGAGTACCATTCAAAAAAGGATTCTATCTTCGATCAACAATATTGATCAAAGGATTCTATAGAATCGTTTCTCCGCTGCAGCTTATTGTCCGGGCCAGTCGTAAGAACCCTTATGTTTACACAAAAAATACCTTTAATCCGATGTTCAGAGACGTACCTTCTTACATGCGTGGTCGTGTTAGCTTATATTATAATATTATGTTGTTAATTAATGATGTATGTTGTTAATATTATGTTGTTAATTAATGTAAAACACTAAGTACTCGCAGACAAACCAAGCATTTGGTTTTGCGAGACTATTTTATAAACATTATGTACTTTATTCAATATTGCAAAAAAAAATCGTTTCGCAGTGAAGTCACTTCTGAAGTTGGCTCTTCGTATTGGTGTTAATTAAATGAATTATATGTAACGCTCTTTGGTTGGCAAAACTAAATGGCTAAAGGAAAAGATTAAAGCGAGTGGCGTGTTGGCGCTGTGGCTGGTGCTTTGCGCCAGTTTATCGACGCGGAATATCGTGTGTACGGATGTCGCCTATGCCTTTTGTATTCGGTTTTACCTGTCCGTGTTTCCCGGTATTCACAACAAAAGATTTTTTCCAGAAACCATAACAGATTTTTTGTGTTAATTCCATAAAAAAATCAAAACAGCAGCGCTGCACATATTATATTATAGTTTTAAAATACGAAACGGTCGGTTACGCCGCGCTGTGCAGTTTCAAAAGGGAGTTTATCAGTAAAATGAACGCAAGCACACACGTCTCAGCTTTCGAAATAAATTGTCCAATGGATATACTTTTTGGTTTCTTTCGTGTATGTACAATTCAGAGGAAGCATTTTTTTTATCGCGAAAATAATACAAAGCTGCTCTTTCGCCGAGCTAAACTCGAAAGGTAGATTTGGAGAATGATAATTCTAAATTCGTCTCTTGGAGATTTTGAAACAAAACAAATCTTATTTTTACCTGGTTAAAGTTCATTTTCATATTTAAGGTTCTTAACACACCTTTAAAGTTCAATATACTGCTTTGGTCAACGACGATGTATTTTAGGTTATTTGCACGTAGCGGAGAGTTTCGCATGGCACTGGCGATCTTAGTTCCAAAATGAAAAAAGTGTATGCTGAATTATATGTTTTGAGTTGATAAACGTATTGTTAATATGTAGATAGAGCCTGCAATCCGTATAAATTATTTTAGTTATGAAAAAATACTTATTTAATGGCTACATATAGGTGTAACTACAACTGTAATACAAATGTTGCATAAAAACTGTAATACAGACGAGGCCCATCATAATTCTAAAGGCGTGGGTGCAACGCACTGTGGGTGGCTGCGAATTCGCGAATTACCTACGCAGCTTTCACGTGCCTATTGTTTCGACTACACTTGAAATACTAATGAGGTCGCGTTAGACATGCTCAAACAATCGCGAGGCTACACTGTCACACATACAAACGTCAAAGGCGGTGCGCGACTGTTGTTTTTGCTCAAACACTTTGGCTGTATAACACCTTTAGTTGCCTGTAGCTTGAGCGTCTTGATACGAAAAATATATTTTTTGCAATCATTAAAAATGCAAAGAATAAAACGACGGCTTAAACTCTCGAAACGGAAATAACTATCTATTTAAAAAAAGAGTTACTACTGTTAGTCCACCGGGCAATATTTGAGTCTGTAATCGTTGAAAGCTCAGCTAAAGGTGATTACAATATGTAACTGACAACATACATGAGCGTGATTAACTTCCATAACAAACTTATTGATTTAATGGGGTTTTCCGAGACTACTCGCAAAGGAAGGGCTGGCAAAACACAAACAATTACAAAATTTTCTGCCACATTCGCTCCTTACTGACTTTGTTTATATTTTCACTGTAACACATGTAAGTACTGAGGTAAAATTAGTACAAAAATAATCAATGTCAAAATCGATGGCTGCATTATCAGTTGGTACTTGGTAGAGTACGTTTTAATCGCGTTAGTCATAGTAAATTGCAAGCTAGAAGGAAAACTCTAACGCGCTGCTGACGATTACAATCTATTAATATGTGCATTGTACATACGTGTTGGTAAGAATAACTATATTTCTGTTAATTAGGGGAAGTACATCACGATAACGTAGGTTGGAAGAATTCGCGCTGTTTTTTCCCGTCCACGCCCAACACGACCTAGAAAATACCTGCGTACCTATTAGGAAATTGGATAAATAAATCCTCTTATTAGATTGATTATATTTTGGACACTATATCTAGGGTGATTGTATCTGGGTCGTTAAAGTTATGTCTGAGCTAATTAGATTATTTTAAGTATTTTTTACTGATTAATGATATGTTAAGGTACAGAATTATAATTGTTCACGTCTAGACTGGCAATACGTCATTAAACGGTTGTAAAGTTTAAACGATTATCCGACTATCGCATTTCCATACAATAAAGGCGATTTAAAACTGAATATAAAAAATAATATTGAAAGCGCTCATTCATTGGTAAACAGAGTTATATTATTATTAATCTCTTTATAAATGCAAGAGTTAAAATACCTTCTATGTCACTCCGTCACATCATTAAAATAAGATGGATTAAGACAATACATAATAGATTATTTGAATACATTGTACATACGTAACACAAGATGTATTCTCAGAAAATAAGGTGTCGTTCCCAACGGTAGCAATTAATGTCACCTGAATTGTTTCGTGGTAAAACCCGGCCTTCCATATACTATTATAGATGGAACATTCCATCCAGTATCTACAAATAAAGCCACACCTACATATTATATTGCCAATCAAATTAATTTTGGGAAACTAATTAATTAATATGATCATGAAGACTTTCAACTACGGAAAGCCTAGGAGGCTTTCACTCACTTAGCCAATAAAAAAAATAACAATCATTTATCAAGATCCCATATTTTTTCACATTTAGGCTGTACATTCGGATCCAAAATTACATACAAAAAAAATGCCAATTAAGTT
This sequence comes from Deilephila porcellus, assembly GCA_905220455.2. Lineage (NCBI taxonomy): Eukaryota > Metazoa > Arthropoda > Insecta > Lepidoptera > Sphingidae > Deilephila > Deilephila porcellus. The sequence goes on along the minus strand of LR999970.1, from coordinate 17,079,027 downwards.
CTGTTCGATTAATCTTACGACAGTCAAGTTAGGTATAATGAGTGTAAACGCCGCCGCTTGTATAATATAAAAATCCCCGGTTCACGGGTTTACAACACCATCGATTGTGGTAAGTCTAAGTACGTAACACACGATAAGATAAGCTCGTGTCCTTGATCTGCCTTTGCTTTACACACCATTTGTGCCTTAAATTCGCTCATACCGTAAACATTACGTATTAACGTGTTTTTTAAATTTCTGGGTATGAGATTCCCCTGCGGTTACGTTTCCTACTGGCATTATTTGCAGTGCACTATTACAATTATTTAATCATAGAGTAATAGTATAATGTTTAATCATTAGCGACATGGTACGTCATAAATGTTTTCAAATTGGACGCAAGGAAATAGGTATAACCCTGTTCTTTTAGGAACTTATTATGTACGTAATTTTTTTTCGTATCACTTATGGGGTATCGCATCAGAAGTCCCTACACCAAATATTACTAATTTATCATCAACCGTTTCGCTACAGGTTATTTTATTTTTATTTTTACACTTAACCGCCTGCTAGAGTAATTTGGCTATATTATAAGTGTTAGTATGTTTCTTGTATATTATTAGAGTGTTGTAAATGACGCTCTTATTAATGTGTTTGAAAATAGCACGTCAAATGAGTGGCTAATTGCTAAGTAGTTGTTAGTAATGGGAATTATTGATATTTCAAATTAACGTAATCACCTTTTAATTTTTGAAGCCCCCAACAGGAATTGTTAAACAAAACAGCTGATCATATGTATTATAAGCATATTTCACATCTAAAAATACACACACAAACTTGATTGTTCAGTTTCTTCTTTATATGGGCTCGTAAAAAAATAACAAATATTAAAAATTCACATTATTTATACCACCATACATTATACATCACCTGTTATATATTATATAATAAAATTACTAACATTTTTGAAGTTTGTACTATTATTGCAATACGAACGATACACAAACTAATTGAGGATCTCATTACTTATTAGTTATTACCGCCTTAATTCACTTATTATGGTAGAGTTTGAACAGTAGCTTATTAAAACAAACTTAAAAACTAATTAAAATTACAATATAATAAGTCGCGATTATACAACTGATTATTACAAATTAGATTAAGTAATAATGCTTAATATTATTTTATTATAAAGGCGCGGTGAATGGTAAATAATGAAAGATGAACACAATATGGCCGCGCCGCGCCCCGATGACGCTATGTTTTACTCGACTCCATATTTAGCAATAAATTAAATGTCTTTCTTTAAACCGATAAATAAAAACTACAGTTTCCTTTATTATTATATAGTATTACATCACTGTTATTAAACTTATCCAGATTCGTTTATAAATAATAGTAGCAATTGCTAGAATTTCAATGTTAATGATTACATAATGATATTTCTATCGACAAGATTTTACAAAAATATGTTTTGAACACATTGATCCGCAAGATTACCACATCTTTTTCTTTGCTGCTCTTAAATGTACACATTTGGCTATAAAACTGTTATAAGAAACCTATTTTGACTACGTACAGCGCTTTAAACGCCTTAGCAGTGTGATCGTCGCCCTAGACAAGAAACCAAGGTCTTTGACCAGTCAAAGTCGGAGTCTAGGCACACACGCCTTGTTTCTATAGAACGAAAGACGGCTTATGAAATTTGTACAAACTAATTGACTTGAATTGACGTGAATTCAATATATATCAATATGTCGGTCGTAACGAAGCGTGGCGTTCTGGTGTAAAATAATTACCGAAAATTACGTACATTATAAGTAATAGTAAGCTAGATAAAATAAAATAAACTATGTAGTTCACAAAACCTCACTTCACGCACCCTAATTAAACTTAATTAAATAATTATAGTTTTATTAGTTAGCGCTAATAAAGAGAGTAGTGAGTTCTATATTAAGATCGTCTTCATAAGTACCAGCTATATTTTTTATAGTTCGTTAAAATAATAACCGTTAGTAGCAATTTTCTGCCAAGTACGCTTAAGCCTAAATTTTGTTTCAATAGTTGATTATCTGGTACTTAAGAAATGTATTTATTAAATAAATAGTACTTATGCCTTTATTAAACAACTTAAGTTATGAAGAAGGTTGCAAGAAACAATCATGTAAACATATTAATTATTGTTATTTGACATAAGTAATAAATTTCTCACTTGCCTGACTGAAGAACAAGAAATGTTGAGTTATGTTTTTGCATTCCAATGTGTTGCAAACGTAATTGTGGCCAAAATTCATGACCGAACAAAATTGTGGCTTCAATAAAACAATTTTGTTTTACGAAAACGCATGCAATAGTTTTTCATTTCTAAGTAAAGCATGTGTGAGTGTAGCTATATGAAAACGTGCGCGCCGATAAAACGCCATAAGCGTGAAATTCCGTTATCAGGAACGATAAACCGCGGAAATCATTTTCAAGATGATGACTTAAGATTATTTATTGTTTGGCTTATTCATAGATACGAGCCAATCGATGGGTTTACAATCTGCGATAAGTGTTCGACTGTTGAATGAGTTTGCACTTCATGCAAGCTCGGTATCGTCTGGCCTTTACTTAATCTGCACTCATTTTTCCTTTCACAAACGAAATTACTCAATATTGTTTTAGGCTTATTGCGGTATTATAGTTTTGTTTTGATAGAATAAATTATAGACAAGAAAATAAAACAGGAAAATAAACAGGCGTGAAACTCCTTAACCGAACTCGTGATTGTGAAGGTGTCTCGTGCTCAACAGTGGGTGATTATGGGATAATATAAATATTTAAAAAAAATATTAGGTAATTGAAATTAGAACAGTACATTCTATAAATATACACACATATAGAGAGCAGACAATATGTGCATAACAGTAAAAGATCTGCAAGAAGGTGAGAACCGACGTCCATGCCATAATATTGATTGTTCGTGTCGAATTACCAATACTACAATGGATCCATTATGAATTCAGTCTGAATTTTAAATATGAGATAACCACTACTGAACCGGCTACGGGCAGTTCTGTGGCCGTATGTGTCAACACACGGCAGAACTGTTTTATAAATACGTACTATCGTATGACAAAGTTTGTAATTAGATCGCCCTTATTTGTGCATAGTTAAAAACATGTGCCAGCAATGGTGGCATAGTTAGGCCTCTTTTTATAGTTGAAAAGTAACAAAATATTAGGTAATATATAAGTAACGAACGATAAGACATAAAACTGAAAATCCTCGGAACCTGTTTGCGATAAACTTTTATCAGGCTTGGTTTACTATTCCAACGTTATTTCAATGTGTACGTTTAACTCTACATAGTACTGGATATAATTATTTGCTCGTTTACGCTCCAAGTTCCTGAATATATCGATTTTGAATTAATTCGCAATACTGTTTGCAAGCCAAACTGCAATTCAGAATATTGGTAATATTGCAAACCAAATTCGCAACAACTATAGAGCTCCAATATTCAAGCTCGCTCTTGTGGAGAGCGCCAATATTGACTTAATATTCAGTAACAACTTCCAGAGCAGCTCACGATAATAATTTAAAATGAATATTATGAATGAGGCTGGTTATATCGGAATAATCGGTTTACCAGGAAAAGCGTGGATATCCGGTGGACTCCCGGTGGGTGTAATTTACATTGAAGATTGCAATTAACGCGCGGCGGGTCCCCGAGCAAATAAAACATTAATCCTTGCCCGGCCCTTTGACCCGCAGCGCTGCACCAAAAAGATAACGTTGTATTTGATTAACAAGCACTGTGCAACACACTTGCGTGCATGCAGCCTTTTCATCGTGGCTTTTGGACACTGGATAGAAATGAAATTGCTTTTTAAGTCCTCTTTCGTTTGCGTCAGACTTGTAATTTCTTTTAAAAAAAAGAACAGCTTTCCGCAGTGGTTTCTATTTAGGGCAATAATAAGAAATAGCACAACATTTAAAATAAAATAATAATAGGGTGACATGGTTCAACTTCTTATGGTTTAAAACCATACTTTAATGGGTTATTAAAATATGTAAATCTATGGTTAGGCTGTCGTATCATACAGCTATTACTTATGAAAAAAATATGCCAAAGTATACCAGAATATACTTGCGCACAAGACAGCGTACAATTATTTCTTCTATTCTAATTCTAAACAAGACATTGTTAACTAATATAAGTCATACGGTTTTGTGAAGCCTTTTACTTATTTTTTATATTTTGCATTGTCTCGTGTCGATATTTTTATAGTACAAAGAAAAACGCAAATAAAAGAAAATATAGCAAGTTAACAAAAAATAACATTGTGAAGTTCTCAGAAATCATCAGAAGTTCTAATGTTATGTATAACAAAAGGTTACGAAAATATTCCCTTTAGATTTGAATGGACAGGGTCTCTTGTTGAGATTTATTTAAGGTTTCCTTGAATTTGCTTCGTTAGTTTGGTACTTGACCTTCAGTTTCTGAATCTACTGATCATTATGTTTTCGGTTAGTATATAAGCAGCTTTCAAGCTTCAATTATTAGACTGAAGACTTCGCCTGGATTACCGTTACTAAGCAACAAAGCGGTTTTAGATAATTCCGCTTTTGAAAAAGGTATCGTAAATGTGTCTGTTATTATTATTTGAAACGTGTATTTAATAAAATAAAATACAGCAACGTTATAAAACAATATTGTTAGTTTTCTCTTAAACCGGATTATTTCATATTTCATACTATAGATCATTAATAATATTTTAAATTAAGCCTGCAACTTATGCTCTATTATTTCAATTAGTTAATAATATACAATTGCCATAATTTTATATTATTCAAACACTGTATCAATACAAAATTTATATAATTTCAAATACTTTAATACGGATAATCCTTTTACAATTCCTTTTATGTGACGAACATCTAAAACATGAATAAATGTATAAATCTTTTTTCTGTCCTTCTCCCACCTACGCTCAGTTGGCGCGACATGATTTATCTCTCTCTCCCTTGTCATCGAGGCACACGTGAAAGGTCCACTGCTGTACATAGCTCTCCCCGATTATTTCCAAAGCAGTCTGTTGAAAGCGATCAGCATCCAGGGACTTTTGTCTATGTACAATCAGAAACATTGATAAAGATGTACAAAAATTATCACCTGACCGTGAATAAGATCCCAGAGTAAAAACTTCATAGACATATGGCGCTGTCCTAGACCAATGTAATAGAGCGAATTAAATGTGTGCCTAGGCCGATGTAAACGAGTAAATTATAAATTGACGTCGGATTTATTGGTTTCCTTTGCGACTCGACATCCGCTGCATTCTGAGTTCCGCCTTCCTGCTTAATCTCCTGTTCGCCAGCCTTCCGCACCGTATAAACCGATGCGGTATGGCATAATGATGCAATTGACTTTCCTGTATTGTCATTATTTTATAGTACATTGTGGAAAAGATATACTGTGTTTATCTAATCTTTTAATTCCGAATGGTCTCTTAGCACCTAGTTGAGAAGGAAAGATAGAATAAAAATAACATGTGTAATAGTATTTCCAATGCCCAGCAAGTAGATCAGAATGGTTGATTCAAACCTAATCCGATCGAAACCAGTATCCGAGGAATCGTAGAATGTCTTTATAGATATAGTAAGACTGCTGCTGTCTATTACTAGTTACTAGTGGTCACAGACTCCAATAAAATAAGCATTAGTGGACAGAGAATCCAAATACGGCCATGTGATTCACTGTCTAAATATACAAAGGGTTAATGTTCAACCAAATGGAGTGGAAAATTATGTAAGCTATTCTTGATATTAGAGCCTCGCAAAATAAATGTTTTTTTTTTTAATTTCAATTAACACAGGGAAGTGTTTAGATATTTTTTTTCCTGAAAAAAGCATTTATAAATAGTTCCTGAATTTTAAAATTACTCGGGTCGTTTTATAATTGGCAATTGTTTATTGATGTAGGTACCTAAAAAAAAGCAAGGAACAATGTGAAATATTTTATGATTTCACAATATTTATCCTACGTATTGTGTACGTTTTTGATAAGTAGTATATTACATATTTTCCGGTGCACGCGATACCGTATTCCTACCTACATTTGAAACGCTATAGTTTCGTGGTTAGCGCGAGGCACGCGGCGACCACGTGCCGACTGCGTGGTTACTGGTTACCGCGCCGGAACAACTGCCGCTTCCAAGTACGCATGTCACGGATAAACTGCATTTTAATAATAATCCACTATAAACTGCATTACTACTACATGTAATTGCACCTTTATTTAATTTTTATTTCCTTAGTGACTGATATTTATTTTCTTAGTGGAACTTATAAAATGGCAATGCGAAGTTAACATTCAATGAAAATACGAAGTAGGTTCCTACATCATTATTTCATACTAAGAAGTCAAATACAATGTAAAATCAAATGCTATATTATTAAGTATATTTATTAAATATATTGTACTTGAATTTGAATATTAAAATTAAATGCAATAATATTATATTTATTTAGTCATTGGTACTTTAATTCGTGTTTAAAATTGTCGTGTAAACCTAGACGTATTGAGTTTGTAATAACAAGAGTTTAAAGTGACAAAGGAAGTCAAGAAGTGGATTAGCTCGCCTTTGGATCTATTTGCCTTGGTGTTAAACGACCGTAAACCGTGTTTTACCGAGAATCTGGTGATCATGTTGCAGTAGCTATTTGTTTTCAACAAATACCTCTGCTTTATCATCTGCAAAAAAGAAAGGAAAATAATTAAATTTAGAATATTGTCGACCATTTTGGTTTAGGAATTGTTTTTTTTTTCGTAAATATATTTTGTTCAATGCTATGAATATTTACTTATGTGTAAATGGTAAATGAACGTATGAAAAACCTGATTTTCGCCGAATACAACATAGTTTTATTATGAAAGGTAACATGCCTCATTATTTGCGACTCATCCGGAAGTTATCATAATATACTTACGTATGTTACTTCGCAATGTCTTATCGGGCATTCTTGGTATATAGACAGTTAAATCATTTCTTAAAATCGACCATTGAAAACAATGTCAGAAAGCTCAATTACATCTCCGTATTATCACGGTAATGCAATCTTTGCGGTAGGCCTAGATAAGCAGTGGACATCTTTTGGCTGATGATGATTATGAGGATTACTAGAGCAGGCAACAAACACGTAGAAATGAAAGTGAAAAATAAAAATACTTTACTAATTACTAATTTATACCACTGGGCACCGGCTTCTGGTACGATTGAGAGGGGGTTAAGGCCAGATCAAAACGTTGGGTCAAGAAATAAAAACAAATTAATGATAGCTTTGATTTTATAGCTGAATAAAATCACACTTATGTCATTATTAGTCGTTTTATGTCGCTATGACCATATACAACCAAATTTCTTCAAAATGCAAAAACGAAGATCATTGTGAAGCGTTAATAAAAACATAAAATTTCGTCCTCGTTTCCCGCAATATTATCTAGGAAATGCTGTTTTTTTTTAATTATAATCCTTAGTTCTTTATTGCTAGCCGTAGTTATAATTAATTTGAAGCGTAGAACTAGCATTAATTTCCATAAACCCTGTAATATTTATGGAAATCAAGATTAATCATAATGACTGCTAACTGAGTAAAAGTAAACTAGCAAGGGCATTGTATTGTAGGCATATTTTATTCTAGAATAATTAGCAGTCATGAGAATAAACTTACATACTAAGGGAGACAAGGAAATTGTTCGTTTGAAACTATTTTACAGCTAGATTAGCAGCTAATAGGCGTGTTTGTAATCATTTAAAATATTCCATGCTATGTTCTTGGAAAACGTGCATATCCACGCAAATGATGTGGTGTTTCTGTTGTCTATATTTCGACCCGTAATATACAAATACACCCAACAATCACAAACAGAGTCCTGACCCCACATTAAGATCAATGAAGTCTTGTGGCGTGGGTATCAGAAACTACGAGAGATTTATCGGTCTTAAAAACATGAAAAATCCGAGACAAATATCTGTGGGCCTCACAAACATTTGTCTCGGTTTGGGGATCGGACCTACCGAAACCGTAAATCGGCTGTCAAACATATGCGGATTAAAACAAAGTATATTTCGACCATACAAAATATGTGGTGGCAGTATCCGATATTTGAAGCACTGCCCCTAATGTGCGTGACTGGTAATGACGTGACTGTACGCGCTCCTATTATAATAATAATTGATTTGCATGCTTGATGTAACAGCGCGAAACCGTTGCGATTCACATTGCCAATTTTTCTTTTTAATCGAATGCAACACTCAGCCGCGTTTAATACAAACTCTGGATTTTGGAATCAATTTTGTTTCATATTAATGTTATAACTGCGATCACTTACGAAATTTATATTGGCGACGGACGTGTTCGATTAGTATATGCATTATCGTAAAATACGATGTCTTATAAAATGATAAAATAATGTGGACGTACTTATAATAATTTGTATTACGTCGGACAACGTGTGCTATGTGAGAACATAACTTTTTATAATGTAACTTATATTATAGTTATCTTTATTTTTATTGTATTACAATCAACATTTTTACTGCAGATGATTTTAACATAACTTATAATGAATCGATGAGGTATTTACGACATAAGCCAAGCCCACATGCAAAACCTAAATGGGCGACAACAAGCTATAGTTTAAGGCCTTATATAAAAGTAAATCTCTGTACTTCTTAGTATCGAAGTAAATATAATCTAGGAAAGAGGGAAAATATTTTTTATTGCGTACTAAAGGAGTATTGTATCAGCCCATATACGTCCTACTGCTGTGCACGGGCCTCCTCTACAATCAAGAGTACGATCGATTGTGGTTAGGCCATATAGTCCACCATGCTGGCCAAGTGTGGGTTGGCTGGCAAGCTATGCCTGTTCCTTACCAAGTCTTATAGTTTGTAGAGTTAGAGCTACATGGCTTGGTTCTTCAAGGGATATTAGAAATTCTAAAAGAAAAAGGACTGTGATTATGTAAATGTTGATAACCATGATATACTATTATACATAAAATAATTCTAGTAGGATGTGCCTCTAAATTATATTTGATGCAAAGTCGCTTCCCACTGTACCTACTTATGAACACTTATGTATTTTAAACTACGCATCTGTTTGGATTCATTTTTCATCTATGGATAGAGATATTCAAGAGGAAGGTATATGCGTATGGATTTTTATTACATAGTTTTCTGGTGTAAAATGGTGTAAAATAATAGCTGCAGAGCCGGGCCGGGGCGCTAGTATTTCATCAAACAATACGCGTGATGTATTATATGAGAAAATCCAGCCGCAAAATGATTCTTGCCGTCATTGACTATTGTCTGAAGAGGTATTTCTCTTCGTACCTATAACAAAATAGAATTGACTTGACGGTATCCGTGGCGCAGTTGATTAGACGCCACCTGTGAGACGAGAGGCCGTTGGTTCGATCCCCGCACCGAGACAATTTTTACTGTGAACCACAGGGTGTTTGTGAGACCGAAAAGTCTCTTGTAGTTTCTGATACCAAATACACAATACTCGATCTTAGTGTGGGACTATATATGTGACTGTTGGGTGTATTTATTTATATTTATATGGCATGGCTAATATTACATAATTCTATACAAGTCATATATTTAATTCAGTGAGTTCAGCAAGTTAACGTTGCCCTTTTCCTGTAGTCATTATTAGAGTTATTTATTCAAACTATTTTCAATACTGGCTTAATATGAAATAAGCCCTACGTAAAATAATTGTATCGTTAGACTAACAAACAAGGACATTTCAAAAATACGTATAGCTTAAGAATAGCGTGCGGATGGTTAAACGAGGCAATTGTTTCATCTCCATTATAACTCCACGTTACATAAAAACGCTACAATGAAATCTAAATAAAAAGTAAACGTTTTGACGGCTGTTACCATGGCCCATATTGTCAGAGGGTATGTGCAGTTACCCCTATTCCAGCGATTACTGGTCCATTAGCGTTACATGTTATATATACCACCTGAGAATCTAATGAATATTAATATTAAATAGCTGAAATAATTGATTGTTTGTATGAAATTGCTAATCTCAAGAAGTTCTGCTTCGAATTAATAATTTATTTTACTGTTGTATAACCCATTTAATAAGCAAGGCTATAGGCCATAGGCGATAGGCTCGCCCCCTATCACATCATGGGACGGAACACACAAGGCGAAATGTGGGTGTCCTGGTGGCGCCTCTGCCTACCCCTTCTGGGATGAAGGCGTGAGTTTATGAATGTATGTATGTATGCTATAGGCTATACAACACCACGCTATGACTAACAGGGCCAGTGCATTAATAAAAATGTGGCAAATACGAGGACAATTTATCCACGTACAATTTTTGGTGTGAATTAAAGAATATTTGTCCCGAAGCGAAATTCGTCATAATATCTTACGTAATTTTGCAATTAAAAGGAAAGTTACGCAAATGAAATAGGAAAATACCTTGATTTTCAATTGTACAATTCAAAATATCCATATAGTATTAAAACATGTGCATTGACTTACGACAGGTTCTAACGTGTGGTGTTGTTTCATTCGTTACATAATATTATTACTACAATATCCTGTGGTATTTCACTGTTCAATAACTCATCAAAACTGCTAAATTAATATTATAAAGAGGAAAGATTTGATTGCTTGAATTGAATAGACTCTGAAACAACTGAACCGATTTGAAAAATTCTTTCCCATTAGAATCATACATTATCCTTCAAGAACATGGCTGACAAAGTCGCCACTCGCCAGAAACAATTGTAGTCTGATTAATTGTATAATGAAATATAAAAAATAAACTGCGAAAATGTTTTTCTACTTTACCAACACATTATTTTGTGAATTCTGTTAAAATTGTAATTTATAATACGACAGTAATTCTCTAGCCATTCGCACTGTTGTTGTAATTTTGCCGTTAGATGACGCCACTACAAATCTATATTGCGGTATGGTTTCGTTACCGTTCGGGGTATATAAGCCCGTCCTTGCTAGACGTCTGTTGGGCAATCATGCAAGTAAGCTGGCCATATAGGATCTTACTAAAATATTTTTGAAACGCCGTTAAAAAAGGCGTCCTATTTAATTGAAAATGAGCTCTGTTCCGAGCTAAATCTAAGTTGACCGTTGATTGTCGACTTCTGTTACAGCCACTGTTTCAACTATCAGTGTACACTGTACTGGTTTTGAGAACTGGGAAGAGCGACACCAGTTTCTTGCCTATTCTTGTCTAGTAAAGATTACCTTTTAAACTAAATAGAGAAATAACAGGCTGAATATAAATGATTCATGTCAAAAAAATTAAAGGCTCAATCAATTATTTTCATTTTCATAAAACATCTAAGTTTCAAATGTATATTTTTCATAACGTGTAATTTAATTTAAATACCTTTAATTTCATTTCGTATTTGGCGACCATAAGCGTCAAGCGATAAGTATCAAATTTTATTTTGTTGTATTGATCGCTTAATATGTGTAAGGAACTATTGTGTAAGATTAAAGGTTTTGTGACTTACTGGTTGGCTGTGCGTTTAATACCAGCCTGTAAATATATTTTTGCGGACTGTGCGGTTAAGTTTAGTACATTTGAAATTTTCGAGTTCTTTATGTGCATATTTTCTGTACAGTGAAGTAAAAGTATAATGTTAAATGAAAATTAAGGCACCTTTAAGCTGTCCGTTCTCTAAGCATTACTAAAAAGCGTGACTAGTTCTCGTTTGATTTTACGACTTTCATGCATTCTTGGTTTATTTGCGAGATTTTTTTTTAGTTTTAAATATTTTATTTTTTATTATATTGTTTAAGGACAATCAGTGGTAATTACATTACATTAAATTAACGTTACAAATACACCAACAAGAAGTTAAATGTATTACCTTTAGTTGCCACAGCATGCATAGCATATTGGTAGCATTAATAAATAAATTTGTCTTTGTCACGAAGATCGAGTTTGTTAGATGTCGGTATTTGAATTAGTGGTTTAAACTGCCATTTAATTTTGAATCTTACGTCATTAACTCAAAAGTCGGCACCAAACAATTTAATAATATTTAACACAATACATGTGTTATTGTTTGTCCACTCTCAATCGATTCTCTCGGTTGTAGAGTAGGCCCGTGCCCTGCAGTGGGACGTATATGGGCTGATATAGATATAGATGTGTTATTGTTTAAACCATAAATATTGATTACCGTGACGATGTGGTGACCATCCTTTTGTCCTACATGTATTCTTGGCATCATGAATTCAATAGGTACAGATATCATTCAAATGTCCTACGCATAACATTACACATTTATTATTTTTGAATGTGTTAATGCCATGTTTATTGGAAAGTTTCTCATTTCACCTAGTTTCAGTTGCGTCCCTAAAACGTCTTAATGTAAGTCAACAGAGCCATCTATCTAGTCATGTGAAAAAGATTCAGAAATAATCCTTGAATTGATTACGTGTGCTGAGAATTTTCACAAATTTCGATGTTATGTTGCCTAAGATTAAGTCAGATAAATTCATCTCATACAAGATCAGATGGTTCATAATATAGGACTGAATTTTTGTTGAATTATGCGTGCTTCAATTGGTCTCTATTTGTCCCTTGTAGGCACCGGTACGAGAGAAAATATTTTTGTTTTTGAGGTATTTATTTTATAAGGTGATATGCCAGCCATTTTCTTAAACACCAACTATTAATATGTAACATGTGGTCGGCACTTTGTGTATTATTTATATGGTTTATCTAAAAGAAGAGGACAAATAATTATATAACAACGTTGTTACCAAGTTTGGATACTTAATCTATAAGTGCACTGTAGGAAAGCATCATGACACACGTCATGTCTTTATAAAACTTTTGACGTGAAAGTGTAGAGACGTTTAAAGCGTGGCTCAAAGTAATGACGCTTTTAAAATATTATTGCTCACGCACTGTTTATATTTGGAAACTTATAAACAATCCGGTCGAAATGTTACACACGCGACTCGTCGACTTTTGTATCACAAACGAAGCAAATAATTTAAAATTCATTTTAAAAATAAACTACTTCAATGAAATAGACGAAATCGTATCGATTCAGAGTATATTTGGAAAATTGACATTCTTCGCAATTAAATGGCTGATTAATCGTTCTTTTTTTGGGTCAAGGATACATGTGCAGACAGAAATATGCTGATATAAATAGCTTGTCCTGATATTTCGCAAATTGACGATAGTCGCGGTTTCGAATCCTAGTGCACCACTCCGACTTATCGAAATATGTTTGACTCATTTAATAACCATCTTGTATGACAAGTGGTCACCACTACCATGTACATGAATGGACACATAGAAGCAAATTAGTGGGGCGGAATTGTTGGCAATCTCATTGACTGAATGAAATGGGAACCCGCAGACACTTCAAGTCAGTTGTTTCTGAGACAGTTGTACCAAGTTCCAACCCGGTCGAGGCAGCCCGTGCTTTTCATTTTTCTGTCTCGCCCAATCTCATCGTCAAATGACATGTGTCTGCTGTAGTGCTATTATTACTGGCGTTGTTACGTCCTTGTTAAAGTAACAACACGAGCTCGATAAAAAATGTATTATAGTGCACAATTTATGTCAAAGTGCGCCGCTGCACATCACGTGTCTGGAAACGTGAGTGATCTAAATTGACCGCGTCTTAATGATTAATGATTATATTGTACAATACTGTGCAAAACACATAAAGAACACATACCTATTGAACATTACAATTCGAAAACTAAATTTTATATGTACATGTTCTATTTATTGGTAATTCTATTCAAACGTTGACTGTACATACGCAAGAATGTCGCAGGAAACATTTTTTTATATGAATACTATTTTTATTGCCTATGTCGCGTCTAAAAAAAAAGATGTTTTGACAGGAATTCACATTATATTGCCGGTTATCAACCCTTATAGTATAACTAGTATTCCGGTATAGCGATGTGGCCGCGCAATGGATTATGAATGTGAGTTTTTCGTGTATATGTTTCGGTTATCTAATGCAGTAATGATATGGTGCGGGTTGGGGGGAGGTGGCGCTGTGGCGTCCCCTTGGATACCATGCTTGGCGCCGGAGCGGGGTGCCGTTGCCAGACACTGACGTCACGTGAAAAACACGCTTTCCCCAGTCTCGCAGCCAAATTTCTACACGTTTACTAAGTCGATGTTTTTCACGAATTTCTCTAATCGTATTATGCACTTGTTGGCCATTGTACCTCGGGGTATAGAAAACATTCCTGATTCCACTACAGAATAATTAACATATAATTTAAGGTGAATCTGACTAGACTCTAAGTTTAAGTGACTCTAAGTTTAGAAGCTTTAAGTTATGTGAAAACTATTGTGAAAACACTTCTGGTTGCAAGAGATGATGTAGAGGACTTAGAAAATAAAATCTTAGTCAATCATTACATAAAAAGTTAGGTCCGTTTATTTTAGTTTCAATGGAGAATACTACTTATTAATAGTCTTCATTTATCGGGAAACAGTACAGTCCATGTTTTATTTTGAAATTTAAATGCATCTTTATTTGAACGTCGCGTCGTTCCGTATCATTACTAGAACGTTTTCTAAAAATAGAATAGGTCAATTTAAAGAGGACTGATGATTCATGAGAACTTGACAATATCAGTTTCGCGTCTCTTTCATTTCACATCTTAACAAGTTGCATCCGATTTCAATGTTGTTAAATTTCCTTTTCTGTGACGGGAATAAGGCACTGTTTAGTTTCGCGGTATGTTGCTCTAGTAAGACTAGAGAAAGTTACACGATAATTACATTTAATGCAACGCGAGTTATGCGAGAAGAATATGTTTTTTAATCGAATTCCCATAATACAATACAATACACCTACATACGCATGCATCTATGCAGACAATAAAAGACAATATTAGGGTGTTTTTGATTAATATAAATATTGTTTATATTGACTTGGAAAGGACACTGTCAACTAACTCACGAAAAAGTCTAAAGCTATATAATACATCACGAAGTCCAGTGATGTAATTTTTAAATTGCGAATAAAGATTTCAATTATATCCTATTTTTTTTTATTTTATTATAGTCTTAGATTGCAACTTCATTACTGTAACTGTTGAAATCATACTTCCTTTAAACTTAATATACATTTTGTGTAATTTTCTTCACAATAAAGACTCTTTAATACCGCCAATAATATTTGAAAAGGACATATCTTTTATTTATGCTAATTTATTCCTGTTCATGTTTTTAATAACCATTGCTCAGGGTAACGAACCTGGCTAGTGGCTCCAGGTTTATATTGCCCCCATTCTTTAACCACTTGTTTGTATAGGACTGTTTTGACGTAGCTGAAATGTATGGATAATTTTGTAGTTTATTTACGAGACTATTTTACGTGTCACCCTATGACTAAAATACAATATAGTTGTATTGTGATTGTTTAATGGAGGATATTTAACGTTACTTAAAAATGCGCAGCGAATTAAGGATCTTAATCTTTTTAATGTATAATATTCATATTAATGGCGATATGATTTTTCTTTATCTTTTTTAGCTAAGGACCATGCACTTAAAAATACCGTTCTAACCATTTTTTTAACGCAATCTCAATTTGATTCGTACTTATCAGTTAGGTCAACGAATTTTCAACAGGTGGATTTGGATAACATACTAATATAAGCACGTCTATCCAGCAGGGTCCACAGTATATAGATTGAAATCAGCTCGGGAGTAGGCGGAAACAGGTATCGGAGGTTAAACAAAGCAATTTGAGCTGTACATGGCGCGTAATAAACTCAATTACGCTTGTGTGGTTTTAGGCAACCGGTTGCTACTATTTATGTGTCAAATCAATTCATTTCCACATTGTTGTGCATGCACAATCATCTCGTAACGTCTCATGCAAGTCAATCTAGTGTCAAATAGAGCAAGTGATGTGCGGACCAATGATTGGAACGGCCTTGAAACGATGCTTGCTTCCAAGGAAACTATCGACATCATTGTACCTTTTTGAAGATTGTAACATTGGAGGCCAATTCAAGATCATTTGAATGATGGAATACATTTGTTAACTGTAGCATTTGTGGAGCCGATTTCAATGAGTTATTTTTTACGACTTTCAACATGATGATGATCTTTCTCACATTCCAAACTGTTATTTATGGATTAAAATCTATAGTTAATGTTCTCAGAATGGGCAAACATATCCAAGTATTATTGATCATAAATCTTTTGTTCCTTTAGCATTATTTAGATACAAATGTACAAATACGCCGTACAAGATGTTTACTTGTATAACCGGTGAGCTTGTAAGCCATAATTAACTAATGGACGCTAAAATTATCAGATATCGAGTATTATGTATGTCCCACCTATTGGATTAATTGCTGTGTACTCGAGCTTGGTTAGGCTCTATTAAATTAAATACCGGAATAAATATTTAAATATCTATATTTTATTAGTCATAGACCATCCATTCCATTGTAGAGACGCCGTAAATATATTTATTACGAAAACTGAGGCGACATTCGTCTCTCTCTCTCTCTGCAATCGTTCCCTCAATGCAGAGGATCGTGACCCCTGTCACTTGGTCGAGTCTTGGACATTCGTCTACGAAAATTATTTTATGAACTCAAGTCTCGAGATAGTTGGTTGTATGTTTATGTTAAAGATTAGAATTTGCATGTATGCGACATAATGCAAGTAGGATCTCATTAGGTCACGATGGACAAGATATTAAAAACCTATCGATGAGGGCCCCTCTTCTACAATTTATATGGCAATTGGTATCACGTATAATTATTTTAGAACTTATATTTTTATTGTAACTATGGAATTTAGTCTGAAACTTTGCCCAACTGTGATATATACATACACAATATTGTTAAAAAAAGATTTAATAATTTATACCTCATGACTTTAGGCTTGACAAGTAGAAAATGTCTCAAGCATTAGGTACCTTAGCCCACCCGTTCATGTAATTGTTTAAACTTTTATAATATTCATATTTTGCTGACATTGTTTAAAAAGGGAAGTGCACATGTTTATGATTTTAAAATATACTTACTGAAACTGTTTAAATTATGAGCAGTAACTTCCAAAGTGTGAATCATTGAATATACAACGACGTTTACTGATATTTTATAACTTAGACATACGATAAGAAAGAAAAAATAGGTACTTAAGAGTCCTTAAATAATAGCGGTTTTACTATAGAATAAAGATGCTATATCTGAAACATTGTTTGCGAAAACAGACAATGACATCTCTTTTAACATCACACCATTTATAGTTTACATACGCGGATGTTTACTTCAAGTCACCAGCAGAGCTTGCTTTATCCTAAATAATTAATCAAACTTATCTACGATGTATACGCGATGCTTATCAATATCCAAAATAAAAACATGTTTTCCCACAGATACTGAAAATATATTACAACGTAATTATTATTCCTTTAAAAACAATTTTGGGATCAAACATGTCAATTAATTTAAAACTTTTCAATTTCCGTAGGTTTTCGTCATGTTCGAAAAACTTTAATCTGTCAATCTTCGCTGTCAATAAAATAATTTGTATTCTTGCACCTGTAAATAAAAATTTACTATTCACTTTGATCAGATTTTTTTTAGTTTTATAACAATTAAATTATTATGTATCAGATGAAACTATGTTTTTGGAAACGGAGTGTGGGCGATAGAAGGGATTATTTCTGGCTTCGGCTATCAAAATTACTAAACCAAACACAGTAAGGGCCTCGTTCACCATCTTTAAGTAAACCGTTGATTACTTACTTTTTGATTGACGTTATTTGACAAGCAAATGTGCAGAGTATCTTTCGTCGATTTCACAAGTGAAAATAAAGTAAAGTGCTGATTAAGTGAATGACATAAGAAATTGAACGAATCATTCGTTCAATATTGCGTCAAATGTTCGTCGCCCTGCCTCCCGCTAAAGTGTCGACGTGTTTTATTCTTAAAAAATAAAAAAGGAGGTTGAGATTTTAACCTTATTATAACCATTAAGTAAATACGCTAATCGGCAGACGATGCAGCCAGTAAGTGACTTATTAATGTATACGTAATCATAGGATTAGTATTACTGGAGCATGGTGAAATCGACACATGATGTTACGGGTGACTTTTCTGATGATTAGCCTAATCAACGATTTACTTGAAGATGGTGAACGAGGCCCTAAATCTGTTAGTTTACCTCGGTTTCGAGTGACACAGTGAAACTGCAGCCTCTCGCCGACGCATTGCGACGTCTGTCATTACCGTAGTCAAACTTAATTGTGGTGGCCGGTGTGGCTCTATCCTCTAATATTGGATTAATCACAGCGCCGGACCGGAACCGAGCGGAACCCGTTGCACATTCTATTGGGCGTCCTTGATATGGTATAGTTTCTGAAGTTTATGAAATAAAAAATCTTTAATTTGAGAGTTTGGGGCTAGTTAGAAAAATGTTTCGTTTGTTCGCCACTGGTAACCATTATAACTTAGGCAATCTAAAGTAAAAGAAACAAGAGGGATGTTGACTTAATTTTTATTAAGTCAACATCCCTACCTATTTTCATGCGAAACTGAAAGTCTTATTGAAATCCTTTTAATAATAAACAATTTAGAATTATTTTAGCATAGGCGGTAGGAGGAAAAGACAAGGATGCAAATATCGTCTTGTGACGTCATCTTGCATAAGGCGCGTGGGTGCGAAAGAGAAAGCAAGTGAACCCACTGAACTATTTAAAATATTAATATCTCTGGCATTTTATAACCAATTTTGATGCAGTTTTTAAATTAATGATTGTTATTATGGATATTTAGAAGTTATAATGGAATACCAAAAATCTTATTGCAATTAGTAGCACATTTAGTGAAGCACATTGAATGTCAAGTTGAAAAAACTGTCGTGGGTCCGTAATTATCGGTTTCCGGTGATGCAAGGTCGTGCCATTCAGTCGCCGTGACGCTGTCATTGTATTGTTGCATCTGAGCTCACTCTGAATTCATTCTAGTGACTATTCTAGTCCTACCGTGCCTGGTCTTGGAACTCAATTACTTGTTAGCTGAAACGAATTGTAGCTATTTCACCCTATAAATGTCAGATCTCAGTGTATTATGATCGCCATCACGGTTAATCGAATTCTTAACTCAATAATTTTGATCGATAATCACTTAATGGCTTGTGTAAATAAGATCGCTTCATGAAAATATTTTAATTTAGTTTATTATTACGCCTGTGGCAAGAAACTGTGTTGCGTAACATGTTGATGTCAACACAATATTTCTGGAAGCGGTAATTTTATGCCAATCACTTCATTGTTCAAACGTAATTCAACGAATCAGTAGAAACGCTTACAAAAGAATTATTTTTAGCCATAAAATTTCAAATCACGTGTATGAATCAAATGGTTTTGGCAGCTCGCATGCACCATGAACTTGTTGTACGCGACGATTCGCGTTCCTGTGACCGTTAACCATAATGATTCTGCGCACAAGAGTATAAATAAATATTAAGAATTGCATGATATGTTGACGGCCGTCCAACGGTTGGTTTCACCTTAACATTCCTAACCTGATCGCGAGAAAACATTTTTATTCTTAATTTGAAGGACGGTGTCACACTGAAAAAATTATGACATCCATTTTCAATTTGCATGTGAAATGAAATAGTCACGTTATTAGCAATTGGAAACCACTTCAAGTAAATAATGTTGATTAATTTACACAACAATTATGTGTTGTTTAGCACTAATTAAATAAATAAATACACCCAACAGTCACATACATAGTCCTGACCCCACACCAAAATGGAGTCTTGTGTCGTGGGTATCAGAAGCTACGAGAGACTTTTCGGTCTCACAAACACCCAGACCAGAAACAAATACCTGTGGATCACACAAATATTTGTTTCCATTCGGGGATCGAACCCGCGGCCTCTCGTTTCACAGCCGGCGTCTAACCGACTGCGCCACGGAGGCTGTTATAACATGGAAAATCAGAAAAACTACCTGACTACATGACTTTAACTTCGACTTGCAGGAGATTGGTGCAGCATGACTTTTTAGTAATATTACAGAAAAAAAATCATTTATAATTTTACGATCGTCTGATTTTCTGCCATCAACCCTTGATCAAGCATTATATTCCACCCTGCAGGCCTAACACAACGACTGTGAAAAATCACTGTTAAGTCCCCTGTGTTACCTACCTATCATAGTACCTACCCATCATCATATAGTTCGGCATAGGAAATTAAATGTATTAAAATTTCGAATAATACTAAATTATAAATTCGAATTATTCGTCGTATTTTGTCGTATCAAAAAACATAAACGAATGTTTCAACGGACTAATAGATAATCAAACATGTTCAAAAAGACGGATTTCTTTTCAGATATCAATTGCAAATTACATACATAGCGATTGATTGCTTTGCTACTATATCAAACATGACAATACACACGTGAGGTATAATTAGGGGTTACTGAAATACACAGTTTCACGCGTAGTTTGCCCCCTGAATCGACTGTTTACATCTTTTATTTTTAGACATCCGCCATATTACGTCAAGATTGATGTCCGTTTCGCGATGACAAAGTTTTGATGGACGAGTTATCAGTTCTACGTTGAATATGTCTTCAGTATGAGCTTAGCGGCTTAAAGTGCGGATAATCTTCGTAATCGGCCTTATACAATTACAATTTATCTTCAGTTTGACAGCCGGTACCGTTGCAAAATTAATATAAATTATGCTTATGATTTTGAACATTGCAACAACAGAATCGTTGTACCAGTATGTATATTTTTAAAATGTAACATCGTTGAAATTATTTATTGATCTTAAATTGTAATGTGACTACGGTAGTGACAAGAAAAAAAAAATTAACTTCCATAAACCGAAAAATGTTGCCAAAATAAATGTAACATCACAGAAGCCATATTTACACAGCTATAATAACAGTTGTATGTTAGAAATTTATAGCTTGCTGATACCCGATAGCATTTATAAATTGATATCTCCAGTTGTATAATATTGAGTGAAGTGGGGAAATTGTAGATTCATCCTTGGCTGAACTATCAAGGGTAGTCGATTACTTTCCAGTATTACTTTTACAACTCCTTGCCTTCTCCAAGTTTGATTCAGTTCGCTGATTTTTAAACAATTTTTAATGGCGTTGGTGCAGTGACAAGGTTCCTTTAAGACACATGGATTGTAATAGCCAAGAGCCGTCTCATGCAGTGCTCTACATGTGCAGTTAGCCCATTTATCTATGTCGAGAGAACCGAAAATATTAGACACAGAACAAACAAGCTTTTTTTAGTTGGTGTAGTTTTGGCGATGACCGTGGAAATACATATTGCCGGCTTAAAATTCAATTTGCAAAAAATATTTGGCAAAGAACGAGTTGGACTTTGACAAACACTAAAATACACATTTTAATAGAGGCAGATGAATACTCTTTCGCAATGAAGGTGGCGGGTTTTTAGTACAGAATTATTCGTTTGAAATAGTTCCCAAAGCTCGTAATATTATTTTAATTCAATGAAAACTCTAAATAATTTTTCTCTTAAAAATCACCGATCAAAAAATTGTCGGATAAAGTGCAGAATAAAAAATCAATAAATTCATAATAACCTCTGATGAAATAAAATAACGATAATTTTAAATTATTATGTAATAAATATACATTAAACATCTTTCATTAGGTATCGTGTAAAATTTCATAACAATATTTTAATAGTTTTTAATTTTCGGTATAACAACTGGGTCGCTTAGCACGAAACATTGCGGGCGATTTAAATTACGCTTCATGTTAATTTGAGGAAATGAGTTTCAGTTAAAGGTACGACTAGAATGTATTCTGAAGTGCTACAAAATTGGCGTTATTTATCACCTCGCGTTTGACAAAGTGCTTTATAGGGGCTCTGTTAATACGCCAGGAATAAGAATTTACTCGACTTGTAAATGATGCAAAATTACAGTCAGACGAAGAATTACTAATAATGCAACCGAAGATTTATTATATAATGGTAGATTGTTACACTGTTGTACTTACGAGCTACATTATTTTACCGTGCTCATATAAACGATTGAATTAAATATGTCGAAGCAATAAGTAAATTGGAACATCTACGCTTTATGAACATAGAAGCCATTTCTTTTTTTCAATTTATTAGATTCTTATAAATTATTGTACCTACATTTTCACTATACGCTTTCAAAGTCTCTAAGCCGCTTTGATTGGCGCGTTTAATATTTTACTTGGAAAAATAATAATGCTTATAATAAAATATTTATTCTATATATCGCTTCAGTCACAAGGCGTGTATTCACATATCTTGTGACGACAAATAAGTCCATACTGATGGTGCAAATTAATAGAATCTACTCGCCATTGATTTAAATTAGCTTAAAATGTTAAGCACACATAACGTCACTATGGATGTTGCTACCAGGAATTTCCATGCCGTTCTATGATTGGTATGTGACAAATCTTTTAATTTGATAGCGAAAATTGACAAATTACCTAAACTACACTATTATCACCGAGGAATGACACACGATGGTAAACTAAGGTTCTGCGTCGCACAAACTCTTGTTGACTGATGTCGTGTTATTAGATAATGTAGATCATGGTAACCTTTAGTTTTATGCTCGCTTTATTTTTCCTTAATCGCACACCATTAACGCTGTTCTTACTGTTTTAAAATATTATTGCAACGACCGGGCTGTACGCACGTTTACGTTGTGATTACTTCATCAATTTCATCATCAGCCCTTCTGCGTCCACTGCTGGACATAGGCCTCTCCCATAACACGCCACTGAGCTCGATCTTCAGCCCATCGTCGCCAATCTCTACCAGCCACCCCACGAATATCGTCGCTCCACCTGGTTGGAGGGCGTCCTACACTACGTTTGCCGGTCTACGGTCTCCACTCGAGAACACTTGTGATTACTTAGCAGGCGGAAACATTAATATGTATATATATAAAAAAACTGAACATGGTGACAACATCTTACATCCGATATAATTATTTTCTATGTTTAAAGAAAATGTGTTATATATACCGGGTATATCAAGACTGCGACCGAAAACGAAACCAGGTGGTAGTTTTAGGGGTTACAAACACGATGCAAATAAAATTTTCGCCAAAACAGTAAACAGATTTTTATTAAGAATTTTTTAAAAATCGTCGTGTTTGCGTTGTGAATACCTAGTTTTTGCGATAATACTAATTTAAACCCTTACCACCACGTACCATTGTGTGTTTAAAAATAAAGAGGTGTACATCTTTATTTTAGGAAAACTATGTATATATCACCCAAATACGACGACAAGTAAAAAATTAAAAAAAATGTTGTCGATTTTTTTTGCGAAATTTTTACTTGCCTTGTGTCTGAAGTCACTAATACTACTACCTGGCTTCGTTTTCGGTCGCGGTCTTGATATACCCTGTATATCCGTAGATATTATTATTATTTCCCCTGTTAAGGAACGCCGCCCCACACACGGTGTATGTTTATTGTTTATCCCAAAATATTATTACTGACTGCCTCGGTGGCGTGGTTGTACTACGGTACGACTACAAAGCTGAGGTCTCGGGTTCGAATCCCGGGTCGGGCAAAGTGATATTAGGTTTTTCTATTCATTATCAGCCCGGAGTCAGGAATTTGTGCCCGATATGGCCATAGGCTCGCCCCCCATCACATCATGGGACGGAACATACAGGGCGAAATGTCGGTATCCTGGTGGCGCCTCTGCCTACCCCTTCTGGGATAAAGGCGTGAATTTATGTATGTATGTAAAATATTATTAATTGCACTTTTAAATACATTGAGTAGAAACGAAAAATAACATTAATATGCCACTTATGAATGGTTTGGAATGTAAACATTGGCACTGCTTTAAATACTGGGGATGTGTTTTTTGGGCTTATGCTAAAAGTTCATTTATATTCTTCGTAAATTGATTATTCCTTAATTAGTTCAACTAGGGACTCGGGTATTGCCAATTTCATGCGAGTACCTTTAGATTTTGCGGTACATCGCACAGGTTGATTACAGGCGTACATGCATTGCAATTACGCCCTGCCTAATTACAAATTATGGAAGCTTCAAGTCTGATAATCGAAAACTGTTTCAATACCCTAAACCTCAATCTGCTACTCAATTTTATTCCGCAGATTCTGTGCCAGTATATTATATCATGAGATAAATATTTAATATTAATGCTTGGCCGTAGTAGATATCTATTCGCAATGCGCGAATGAATTTCCACTTTCTCCACGCGCATGTTAGATCTTACCGGATCTAATACCCTAGTACATAGCTTATGAACTGGTTCGTAGCAAGGCTTCTAAATTCTACAGCATCTGCTCTATTAACGAGCAAGTTATAAAATTAAGTTATTCAATGGCGAACTGTGCACAAAAATGGAACATAAAAGAACTGTAAAAACAGTAACCAAAATATTGGTTTACCTATTCGCTTGTTATGATGAAACTTCCGGTTTATTTACATGTACGAACTGAACAGTGCACTGTGCATGCAACAAGTTATCGATTTTCTCTTTTTCCTCTATCCTATTCTTTTATGGTTTCATGGTAATAGAAGCTGATTTAACCGCTCCATTCTGTTTGCAAATATTTCTGTCGTTGTGTTACATTTATACAGTGATTATGTTTAATTTCATTGATAAACAATATCATTGGTGTCTTTAATTGACACGTTACACTTTCAAATGTGCAAATACTAAGTTATTCTCGATTTGTTTGCGGATCGTGATCTTTTGCAGTATTGTGTTTTGCAAATTTCATATTGATCATAGTGACGTCAAGAGGCGTGTCTTGTTCTGTCTAAGAATAAGTACTTGTTGGCATCTTTTTTGGCCTTGGAAATTGATTTAGATGTTAGTATGCATCAGGAGACCGACGCCTTTTTGTCAACATCATATTGTTATGGTTGTTCACAACCACTTAAGCCTCATGACGAATATGGCGCTGTCACTATTATGCACTGTTACTGGTCTGTACGCCATTATATTATGTCGTGCCATTATTGTTGACGTTCACTGTTTGTAACAAATATTTGCATGGTCACATGTCCGCTACAATTCGTGACAAACGAGACTTTGGATTTAGAAGCGTTTACCCAATGCGAGTTTCTTTACCGTTGACTGATGTTGTTAGCAATGTTGACGTTTTCTTCAACCTGATACCTACTTATTATGAATTACAAATATTATGATGATAATGTGATATTATATTATTACGCGTCGTGTGGCTTACGGATGCTTGGGGGAGCGTCGCTTGTTTAATGCGCGCGACGTACGAGGCCCCTAAATTATTTTTGCTCAAATCGCGGACGAACTCAACGGCGGTGACGGACAGACGAGGCCATGGGATGCCAATTGACTTGAGGCTCCCGAATCAGTAGTGCACGCGTCATTATACCTACCAGTCATTGAGCCATTCTTCCTACTATACAACCCGTTACGCAACCGCGTCTCGTTGCTAGTTCAGACCGGAATTATAAATATTGATTGTAACAAACATGTTGACTTTGCGCGACAAATGCGATGATTTAAAATAGAACCAGGAAGAAACAGCAATTTCACGACATTGACTGTACACGCTAGTTTTGTTCCTTTGCCAGTTTATTCTAACGTTATTTTATACGAGTAGATGACTTGAGATGTATCTAATAGGATAACATCAAGGAAGGATCCTTCATATGTGAATTTTAATAGAATATTTTTGCCATAACATTAAAGGGTTAAAACTAACGCAGGTAAAGTTGAGTGCAAAGCACGTTTTCGCGGCTGTGGTGTCCATTGGACCCTACTAATTTATTATTCGTAACCAGTTGAAGCCGGTTCCTAACGTAATGGGCGGGCAGTAAGCACGGAGCACAGGACAACTATTACTAAAGCATAAATTGAACCTTATCTACTTACGTTCTGGGTTGACATTTAAAAGATGCTAGTTAAATAAAAATACGGTTGAAATAGTACCCGCACTGTTGTTTATGACTCATTAAATTAAGGGCAAAGTTAACCCTTTCATGTTACTTTATTCTTTCATATTGATACGACGCAACGTGTAGTTAAATTTATTTTCTTACACAAGGGACCACGGCGCCGAAAGTTTATACAGACTTCCGCAATTTTTTGATTATACGGTTATAGTTATATTATATGATATAATTAGTGGCACATTTGGGTACATTATAAATCGTAAAAAACTGCGAGTCTTACGAGAAACGTGATTCTGACTTCTTCATACACGGGAACGTGGGCTATTTATATTCTCCGAAAATAGCTAACTGTGATCACGTGGCAAAAGCACGAGCTAACCGAGCCCCTGCGCCCAATGCCAGGGGGCTACGTCACCGAGGCGTCATTGTTGAACAACAAATTGTTGTCATACACACGTAAACACTATTACCACACCAAATTCAGCATGTACCCGACGAACCAGTTTCTCCCCTCAAAGTATGTTTGCTATTCATCAACGCGCACCCTACAATTTACTTTCTAACGCAATATTTTTCTTTGTTCCAGAAACCTCAAATGCGGCCGATGATAGCCGAATATGATCCAAAGAAAAAAGGAGTCAAAAATGACTTGTCAGATGTTGTTATGGTCAAGTAAGTGGCATTGTTTCAAATAACAAGATGATCACTCGAATCACGATCATCGACTTAGCTTTGACTGCCTTCCTCATTGTGTCAATAATGAATGGTGCCACATTTGATCGAATTTTACGTTTCTTGCTTACGTAGTACTTTTTAGTTCAGAATCAACATAAAGCATGCTTCACAGCTTAACCTCATTTTAATTCAGTGAGATGATATCGATTGTGGAAAACCTGCAATTAAAAATAAGTAGAAATAATAATATTGAAATTTTTGTTCAACAGGATAATGAAAAGAAATTTGATTATTAATTGTATTACCTATAAAAAAATCCTTTGCTATTCGAAGCTCAGAAATGTTGAGCTGACGAGCGTTGAGGGCACTTAGCCCCAGTTTGATATAATATTGATGATTCTTTTTTTCGTGGTATTTTATATTGTATGTTGACTGTTAAGTACTTGCTCCTTAAAACGAGCTTTAATGCTCGAACGCCGTTCGGAGATGATCCGGGAAGACGTGTGCTGATTCCACGAGATAAAAGTCGTTCGACGACCTTGTTCATCTTGCAATGGACTCATACACCGGTACATCATTCCATTTTTATGGTTTCAATTTAGTTATTTTATAATGTTGTTTGGTAATGGTAAAACATTGGAAACAATTGTGCAATGAGTCTCCCACGCCTTCTTGTTTGGGCGGTGGTGGACCCTCGTGCGCCATCTCTGTTCAGGCTCGGGATTGGCTCCAAAACTGATTATTTGTACAAATTTGATTTAGCTTTATGTCATTATAACATTCTTGTTAGTGTATCGCATCCCAATAATGACTCAATATTACAACATGGATACTTTCTGATCAGTTCGAACGACATTTGATAATATGGTTAGTCAACCTAAATTATCAGCAAAAAAAAATATCGATCATCGCCACGTAAAGCTGTATTAAATTTATAGGTTGAGCCTAATCTTTGTAAATGCCAAGTCTTAACAGAGTGAAGCGCACACCAATCAAAAAAATATCAGTATTGACATTGTATTGGAGACCATAACAAATCTACACTACACACGACGACACTCACATATCTACGAGTAGAATCATTTCGATTGTAACTTTAATATTCATTTGCCACAATTCGACTAGTTTAGCATTGTAGTAAGCATAGTTTTATAGCATTTAGAACCCAAATCCGCGGCCGCGTCGACACTACTCACCCGTTCGTTTCATTTTGGCTTAAAATGTGGCGCTTTGTATGTTGTCGCTACCTCTAGATTTTACTTGAGGATATGCTTAAATTCGTTGTATGATTTTGTTACTACACTTTAGTACCGACTCACTTCTAACCTATCTACATCATTAATCTAGTTGTTTTGGTGACACAAGCTTGGCACAAGCTATAACAGTGTTTACTAATGTTTCCACAGATACAAAGTTGACCCAAATGAAATCCCGGTGGAACAGCAGGCGGGGTCCACCCTGCCGCTTATGGAGATACCGGGACGGGACATTGAAGCGGACGAAGACTACAATCCGTTTGAGCATAGGAAACTTGCTCATCCCACTTCGTGAGTGTTCATGTCGATTACATCCATGTTTGTGAATGATATCCATGTAGACAGTATTTTAAAATTTACATATTATATTTTCAGGGATATGGACACCCTCATCCACTTGCTGAAGGGATCTCTAGGCAGTGGAATCTTGGCTATGCCAATGGCTTTCCGCAACG
Organism: Deilephila porcellus; assembly: GCA_905220455.2. NCBI lineage: Eukaryota > Metazoa > Arthropoda > Insecta > Lepidoptera > Sphingidae > Deilephila > Deilephila porcellus. Next base: position 17,050,654 of record LR999970.1, on the reverse strand, counting down.
CTGGTTTGTTCTTCGGGTTGGTGGCTACCTTCGCCATCGGCGGCATTTGCACATACTGCGTGCACGTGCTGGTGAAGACTGCGCACGAGCTCTGCAGGAGGATGCAGAAGCCATCACTAGGTTTTGCTGAAACAGCTGAAGCCGCCTTCTTGTCTGGTCCACCCGCTGTGCACAAGTTTTCGCGGCTAGCTAAGTAAGAATCATTACATTCATATTTACATAATATACAGGATATATCCAGACTGCGTCCGAAAACGAAGCCACTAACGAACCCATTCCTACAATTGCTTCTTTAAAAATAAAAGGGTTTACATTATAATTTAAGGAAAAACTACGTATTTTCCACCCATGTAAAAAATAAATGCAAAATGTGAAAAATATCGTCGCTTTTTAATCGAAATTTTTATTTGCATTGTGTCTGAAGTCACTAAAACTACCACCTGGCTTCGTTTTCGGTCGCAGTCTGGATATACCCTGTATATTATAATTTACATCAAATTGTTGACGTGTCCAATATGCGCTAGTTTTTTTTATTAACAAACTTGGGTACATCATTCCCACAAGACCTCATCAGAGGACGGAGCAACAACGTCCTATTTATGAATTCGAGTATCCAAATGTGTAACAGTTGCCGAGGCTGAAAACTGCTAGGAAGTCATCATGTTCATTATTTTAAGAACTTAGTTATTTACGCCTAAAATATTTTTATAATTTGGAAAATGTTGACGTTATAATTTCCACCAAACTATAGCATGTGTTCCTTGTAAAAAAGTATGTTTACAGTTGCAAATGTGCTACTTTTTGAAAATTATGCACTGGCTCTTCTGTCCTTTGTAATATAGCTCTTTCTAGACTAATAAACCATACATGATATGATGTAGTAATGAATTAAATGGTAACGTAATGTATCTTTTATTTTCAGGGCTATAGTAAACTGGTTCTTAGTGATTGACCTGCTCGGCTGCTGCTGCGTGTACATCGTGTTCATTTCCAAGAACGTGAGTCAAGTGGTGGATCACCACATGAAAGGCACCGAATGGGAAGGCATGCACATCCGAGTGTACATGGCGATGCTTTTGCCTTTCCTCCTCATGATGAACCTGATCAGGAACCTTAAGTACTTGGCGCCGTTTTCCATGATCGCTAACTTGCTTGTCGCAGTCGGAATGGGAATAACCTGCTACTACCTGTTCCAAGATATACCTAGCATGAGTGACCGTAAGCCGTTTGCTGGATTTCAACACCTACCTACTTTCTTCGGGACCGCTATCTTCGCCTTGGAGGGAATCGGTGTTGTGATGCCCCTTGAGAATAACATGAAGACCCCCACTCACTTCATCGGCTGCCCTGGAGTACTAAACACTGGAATGTTTTTCGTGGTATCACTGTATGCCTTCGTTGGATTTTTCGGCTACCTGAAATATGGCGACAACACCAAGAGCAGCATCACCCTGAACTTGCCGGATGAACCGTTAGTATTTGATGCATTTTATATGCTTGATCCAAAAGAAAAAATATCACACATTTATAAACACATAAAGTCTATTGATCCAAAAGTAGTTTTCATTCTCTATTTCGTTTCCGTGGTATTTAATCACAGTATCTATTAGATTATTCTACAGAAACTATGCACTTTACATTATTTTCCATTTTAAAAACATTTGTATCGAAATCGAATATTTTTTCATAACTGGGGGACAGCAGTGCCTCCGCCAAGACGAGCGGAGCGAAACGCAGGGGTACTACCTACATTTTCTCGAAGCGCTTTATCGTTTTTTTGATCTCTCTTAACTTGGGTTTGGTTATATGTACTATGGTTATACTCCGTGGTGGTCAGCTTTGATGCTAGAGGTATGTAAATTGATATAGGGACCCTTGTAGCAAATAATAAAAAAATAATGTAATAAAATACTTATTTAACCCTTTATAAAGAAAGAAAAAACACAAATCCCAAAAAAAAATTTTGTTTATCAGAGAAGTAATGAATAGTGATAAATTTTTACCTTACACGGCGCCTGTGCGAATGTAGCGAAATGGCCAAGCCACATATTTGGACTAAGGTATAGAGTTCGTGAAGTAAGGCCTTGTAGACTTGGGCGTGAAGAGTAAGAAGCTTGACTCTACATGAGATCTGATTACTTTTAGACTGTGCGAATCACAATGGTATCGTCTAGGCAGCATTTTACATGAAAATGTGTTTGGTGGGATTAACTATTCTCTAAACTGCAGACAAATTACTAATAATCTTGTACATTATTTTTTTTATTTTTAAGCACATACTTCAATAATATTATGTTTTTCTTATCTTTTAATTGTTACTGTTTTATAGTTACAATTTTTAATTTAATTTGTAAAGTTTTAATGTGTTTAGCATTCGCTGAGCTTGTTGTCATTTCCTATATTTGAGGAATTACGCGGATTGTGTATTTTGTGAATAATTGTTATATTATAGATTTGTGTATTCCTTTTGGGAAATCCTTTTAATAAATTTATTGAATTTCATGAATTAATAAATAAGACTGCTATGCTTGCTATTTCTTGTGAAGAATGTGTTATTAAGAAGATATTGGTTGATGTTTTCAGGTTGGGCCAATCCGTCCAGTTGATGATCGCCGTGGCCATCTTCTTCACCTACAGTCTTCAGTTCTACGTGCCTATGGAAGTCATCTGGAAAAACGTCCGTCACCTGTTTGGAGCCAAGAAGAATATCGCCGAGTACTGCATCCGAATTGCAGTCGTCACATTGACAGTTTGCATTGCTATTGCTATCCCTGACCTTGGCCCGTTCATCTCACTGGTCGGCGCAGTCTGTCTGTCCTTCCTCGGACTAATCATCCCCGCCGTTATGGAAACAGTCACCTTCTGGGACCGCCCCAATGGCCTCGGCCGCTTCAACTGGGTGCTGTGGAAGAACATCTTCATGATCTCGTTCGGCATTCTCGGCTTCTTGACGGGATCGTACGTCAGTATTATCGATATAATCAACGGCGAAGAATAAACTTAATGCGCAAACCATTTCATAGACGATAAGGGCCAATCAACATGATTTGTAAGGGCTAAGAATTACTATTTTATTAATTTTGCTTTTATCACTTTTATATTTTATAATATCTGACCTAATGCGTCATTGTAATGCTTAAACAACTGTTGTTTGAGATTTAATACGTCATTATTTTCTACATGTTGAGTTCAAAACTAGTTCACGTACAGGACAGGTTGTGTTTTATTATACTTAATTTGTTTTAGCCCCGAAACTCTGTAGCCATTTTTAGATATTAAGAGATTTGTAGATATATGTAACTTTACTATGTGTGAGAATTTTTCTAGTGCATTATTAAAATGTGATACAACTTTAGGTTTAATGAAAAGGCATTAAATGAAAAATATTTTTTTTTGGTAAAAATGTTATCTGTTTTGGAAATGGACAATATTATTTACATTAGGAAAAAATTTAGGCCATGTCAAAGTTTGCCGAAAAATAAAAAATGAGTTACTATTTTTGGGGTTACATTATAGGATCATTGTTAGTGATTTAATGGCATTTTCAGTACCAAAAAACTATCTGCTTAAGTAGTATAAACATGTCATATCGAGCTTTTTTGAAAAATTGTGAACTAAAGCATTTAACTCTTAGGTATCTTTAGATACATTATTAAGTTCTATTGCAAAGATCTAGTATCTTACTTTTAGTGAGAAATTTAATATAGAAACTCAAATGATTATATATTGGTAATAAATTCCCTAATATTACTACCAATTTACCTACTTTAAAGACTGGCTATTGTTTTATTTTATTAGTTTGACAAAAGAAAAACAATCTCCTCACTCATTAACACAAATTGTCTCAAAATTGGAGCCGATTTTAAATCTTTAAGTAGCTTATAATGGGAAGAGTTACTCTATTTATGTGTACTGTATTTTATTGATACAACTTTAGAATAATTACATTTGAAACTTTAAAATAATCTTAAACAATAGGTATTGGAACACATCACACTATAATCTGACTAAACTTTCTAAACTAATTGACGATAGAGTAGCTCTGATATGTTCCTTTGTATACTACATTCTGGATATTTATTATGTTTTTAGAATTAAGTGCTTAATTGGTAATGCACTGATTTTTAAATCAGCATTCACAGTCCAGGTACATTATTAATAGATATTATTAATTACATGACAGAGTTTTCAATCTGCAATTTTTCGTATTTTTAAGATAATTAACTTAACAAACCACTATTATCAATCTCAGAAAAAATATTCGAATGTAATATATTAAATTAAATTCCATGTTTTTTGATGTCAATATGGGTGAAAATTATAATAAAAAGATTAGCTACAATTTTTTTATTTATCCGTATTTTACTTTACTACGATGTTTACGTAAATTATACACTAAATATTCTGATGATCTAGGATAGTGGGGAATCATTCCCGTTTAAATGTTTTGGTATGTAGTACCGATATACATATGTGGTTAGGTATGCAAGTAGTGGTTGTTTTGTTACAGTATTAAATAAATCAGTGTTAAGGGATATTTGAGTTTTATTTCACTGCATTTAATTAATATTCAAATGAAAAAATGACAATGGTGTTCCTGAGAAACCTTTAATCAATATCAAATAATTATGAATTGAAGACATTGTTTGACATTTACATTTAGAGGAAAGGAGGGCAAGATGGAAGGCTACACATTCGTCGTAGTCATGTTTAAGTCGATTGCTGAGCAGCCGTTCTCGCGATGCGTCTCCAGGTGTCTCGGTGTTTGGCAGAGCGGGAGCATTCAAAAATAACCAAAATTACACAAACATAACATAAACTCACGCCTTTATCCCCGAAGGGGTAGGCAGAGGCGCCACTAGGACACCCACATTTCGCCTTGCATGTTCCGTCCCACGTTGTGATGGGGGCGAGCCTATCGCCATATCGGGCACAAATTCCTGACTCCGGTCTGATAATGAGTAGAAAAGTTCAATATCACTTTGCCCGACCCGGAATTCGAACCCGAGACCTCAGCTTTGTAACCGTACCGAATTACATAAACACAGTAAAAATATTTTATTGTAACTATAGATTGATACACTGTGTCAATCTATAATCGGCTATTGTATTTCGGCATGGGGTGGAGCGGTATCTACTCAACTTATAAGGCTGGAAAGAGCTCAACGTGCGGTTCTAAAAACTATGATTGGTGCCCCCTTCCGCTTTCCTACCATAGACCTATTCAATAAAACCCAAGTACTCAGTGTTAGGCGACTATACATCCTTAAAACTGCTCTTGAAACACACAAAGAAACACTGAACGCAGATGATTATTTACATATGCTCAAAAGACGTATCTTTCAAATACCTGTTTACCATGTAAGAACAAGTTTCGCTAAAAAGTTCTCTTCTTATGCGAAACCATTTATTTACAACCGCATCAATAGATTATTTAACATCAAAGAGCTACCAGTTAAGCAGGCGAAATCGAAAATCCAAAAGGGATTGTTGAACTGGTCTTACAGTTACACTGAAAATTTTATGAAAGTATTTTAAATAACCGAATGTTAACGATTTCTTTTATTTACTTTTAAGTTTATTTTTTATTTTGATTATTTATTTTATAATTTTAGTTTACAAGTATATTTGTGTAAGTACTTCAAAATTTCTGTTATTACCTTGAATAATAAATAAAACTGTGTCATTGATGTGAAGCAATAAGTTCTTTTTGTTTTTTGTTTATTTGTTGTGAATTAAAACGAAAAAAATAGCAATATATTTTAGTAATTGTTTTTGTTTTCAATTATTTATTTTTGGTATCCCAAGAAACAGGCTTAGCCTAGTTTGGGTACCCTTAGAAAGTGTTGTATTTTTAGTTTAAGAATTTCTTTGTTTGAGTTTTACTATGTTTTTACCAAATTGTATTATAACCCATTTTGAAAGACACAATGCAGAGAAGGTAGAGAGTATTTAAAAAATAATTAATAACTACTAAATTTACACTCTTTAAAGAAGCACAAGCAAAAATATGGAAAATATCCATTTGCCCACATGGTAGGCACTAAGCCCACACAGGGCAAGATGGAATAAGTATATGTATGTAGTATATATTATGTATAGACGATTAGCTTGCAATGGACACTTATCTATGAATTACCATATTCTTTGTCTTTAACATTTCATGTGCTCAACTATCACGCTGCTACTATAAAAAAATCCACTGTGCTCAAACTGGTCGAAACCTACGTAGGCTTTACGATGTAAAGTTCTAATAAAAAAAAACATATTTTGTATACGCTGTGCTTAGTGATTTCATTTTAGCTTAAATTATCGCAGCCTGTCAAAAATTTGACAAATAAAGACATTGAACAAAGACACCGTCCGTGGCGTAGTTGGATAACCGCCGGCTATGAAACGAGAGGCCGCGGGTTCGATCCCCGCACCGAGACAAATGTTTGTGTGAAACACAAATATTTGTCCCGAGTCTGGGTGTTTGTGAGACCGAAAAGTCTCTCGTAGTTCCTGATAACCACGACACAAGACTTAATTGATCTTAATGTGGGGTCAGGACTATGTATACGTATGTGACTGTTGGGTGTATTTATTTTATTTATTTATTTGTTCAGTCCAAGAATCTCTGTTGCTAAGAAAACGGATACATTCACAAATAAACCATTCGATCTTGCCCACACTACCATTGGTAATACCAAACATAAAAAAAAAATTAAAAATACTTTACTTATTATTTGTTATTGCAATTAATGGTCAGACGAGCATGCCTTTCGTCTGAATGGTAAGCGAAACGACCGCTTATTTATTAATCCTGACATAAGATGTTAAGTCGCATTATGTCCAGTAGTTACTCGGGCTATAATGTCCTTAAACCGGAACAATAATGCATTTACACTGATGTTTGACGGGAGAAATAGACATTGCGGTGGTACCTACCCAGGCGGCCTATCTCATATGAGATATGAGAGTCCTACCACCAGTCAAAAGCCTGTATTTTGGTTTTAATAACAATTCATGCAATATTTCCCTGGTAGGTAACTAGATACTACGACAAAAATAAAATAGATATTAAAATGGAATTCAATACTGCATTCGTTTTTTTGCTGCCAACTGTGGCATCACAACAGTGGCTTAAAAAGTTCTCTGCTTGCGCGGAACATATTCAAAATTTTAGTAGATATGGTATAACCTGCTTATCGCATCTTGAGCTATTGAAATAATGTCAAAAAACAAAGGAGCGCGACTTAATGAAGCGTCTTTAAAAATCTTGAGCTTTATTTGGACACGTAAAATTGTGCGTGAAATTTCTGAAGCTTAGTGCTAAGCAGATGTCCAGCGGAGCACTGGCTTTCGGAATATCGTGAAACTGTACTGGGGCATGACCATAGGCATGATATGGGATATTATATCCCACTGTAGGCTTATATCTGCTTGAGACCTAGGGCGAATCCAGCTTTCAAGTCAGGGAGTGGGGGGGGGGGAATTAAATTCTAGACTGCACACTGGGTAAAATCAAATTTGATCACAATAAAACATTGAAAAGTGTTTTGTTTTAAATTAGTGATACCTGTGATTTGTGAATTTGTGATGTGTACGAATTTTTGAGGTGACTTTGGCACCGTAATTGAAAATTAGATGAAACAAAAAGCGACACCAAAAAGATACATAAAAAGTACTTCGTCATCGATATGCGCAATATTTCTAACAGCACAAAAAGTACTAGGGCGACATAGAATAGAGGCGGCTACTGTAGTAGAAGAGTTCTAGCGACAGTCCGATGTCTAGCCGCAAATTTTACATTTTGGGGTTGCTTAAAATCAAAAGTATATCAACCACCCATAAGAAATTTGAATGAATTAACAAGTAGAATAAACGAGGCAGCAGAAGAAATCTGTAGAAATGTGTGAATCAGGGCCGAAGGCAAACAATTCCAGCATTTTCTTTGATTTTTTTATGCAATCTAGTTGTCTTTCACCTTCTATTGTGTATAATTTGTAATAATAGTAGTTAAATTTAAACAATCGAACAAAAAAATGATTAAAAGTCATATGGATGGTTTTTGAAAATTTGGGATATTTTCAGTTAAAAGCTCAATATAACGGAAATCCTCAAAAGAAATACAAAATGCAGTAGCATTTTATAATCTTGATAAAGTGCGCCAACTTTGATAAGAGTTGCCGCGGGTGGTACAGTACATTTTTTTTACAGTGTGGGGTGTTAAAGTAGACCAATAATTAATTTAAAATTGCTTTCGCGAGTAATTTTATCAATTTTCTTAAAAAGTAGACCTGTTTTGATAGAGTTTAGTATGTAGTTTTAAAGCTTAGCTATTGATCGTTGCAAAACGTGAATCCAAATAATAAATAGTACAAACTACTTGTCACACTGTCACAAAGTGTTGCTCAAGGTATATTCTTTGAATTTTTTCTAAAAAGGCTGTCAGGGATAGGACTATGATTTTTTTTTGTTGCTGTGCCGTCATAGCTTGGTCTATCTCTGGTTACCGGTTTATCGTCTATTTTTGGGACATCCTGTATATAGCTGGACGCCATTCTAGTCTGTAAAAATGTCGTGATAAGCTCTGTAGTGAGAAGTGATTTACACAACGCGAATCGAAGTTAAATGTTAAATATTAATTCAGTGCCGTTTGCTTTTTTAACGGTAAGCAATTATGGCATTATTCTATCTGGAAATAGCAGAGATAGCACCGACCATATTTACACGACAGAAGAAACGAATTAGATAATTGTATCTTAAAATTACGCGAATGTTACACATGGAAATAAAACTATTTTTTTTACGGATTCCCTGAGCGGATGGCGTATACTTCAATGTGCCCCGTGACCACGAAAGCTGTAAAATGTCGAGAAGTTAAAAATTCAAAAGTTTAATCAAATCCAGGATAATATCCGCGGGATCGACCCCCGCACCCAGATAAATGTTTGTGAGATTACTATATTAGCCAATTCAATTAATTTTTGTTTTCCTAAAATTATGGTCACCCTATTACAGTGGGACACAATCCTCCACTCAACATATTATCTCGCTCGGCTTGTTTTTTTCGATCAGAGTGCGCAGTCCTGTTTGTATAACAAAGTAAATATAAAACACTATGTTGATAATACGACCATGTAAAAATCTAAAAATCATACGCTCATAAAGAAATAAAGTTGTTGTTCGCAAGGGCAAATGACAACTCAGAGCAATAACTGTTAATGAATAATGTTCCAAAAATGGCAACACCTTTTATCTATGGTACGCGCAATGTGCATGCGTTGACGTTCAAACTCAAAGAGAACATAACTTTTTCACTTTGGTCCGCCATATTGCTGTCGCCGCCGTGCGTGCGTCTTATTGAGTCTTTGAATCCTTAGGTAATTATGATCTCATTTAATTCTATGCACGATTATACTTCTGTCTGTATTACCTGGTTTAAATTATTTTGGTAGCAGTGATAAATAGTTTATTTATTTATTGAACATTTCTGGTTGCTCATGCCGTGGGATGGTATACGAAGTCTTCAACGTTTTAAAATATGCTGTGTTAGAAGCGTTGCACGTCTCATAACCTACGAATAGTGTTTTTGTTGTGATTTTATATAATTTTATTTATAAGTAATTAGCGCCACTTAAGTAGGTATGTATGGAAGCAGTCATATTTCTAGGACTGAATTTCAATGTAGGTAGTGTAAACTATTGGGTAGGTATTTTAGTGCGCGAATATTTAGAAATTGATTCTTATTGTTTTTTATTTACGTAGTTATCTGCTGTCGTTAAATTCAATATTTTGTGTGATTAATGTTGTAAACTGTGGTGAAATTTCGGGTCGACAACAATATATTGAAACTGAAGGTAGATCTTTAATATTAAGTATTTAATGAAATCCTTAATTTCCCACTAATTGTAACTCAATTAGAATTCAATGTTGACCTAGCTGTACTTTTAATTTGATCATGATGATTTGATTTTTTTGCTTGTTATTGTGTTTGCATGCATACATTGTGGTTTGAAAAATGATAGTTATCAGTATTCCTTTTGATAAATATTGTCAAATATTAATATAAAACTTGTACATTAGTTTAAAGTACTTTATGTTGTATGTCATGCTCTGTTAGTTTATATTGTCAAACTTTTTAAGAAATAATATTCAAACTTATTACTTTCTTATACCAATTAGGAAAATGCCAATACAAAAGAGTAGGCAAGAAGTGATAAAATATACAAGTAGTTACAGTATTCTGACAATAATAATTATTAGATTTGTTTTATTAGGTTTTGTTTTATTCTAAGTTCTTTACAATTTGTATTGTAAAGAACTTAGAATAATAATAAAGGTTGTAACTTTGTGGAATGTAAAACAGCATGTTTAGGTAGATTGGGGTCATAAAATTGTTGCAATACTATATATCTGTAAGTCAACTTTGCATGTCAATTATTGTAATATTGTAAACTTTCCTTGTGAGTGGAAATGAAATAAATCACAGAAAAAATTATGAAGGTTAAGTAGTCTTTCTTATTGGTGAAAAATATTGGTGAATAAGTCATAACTTAGAACTTTAAAAAAACACATTGTATAATATTTGGCTTATTTGGTTATTCTTTGTTTTTGAGCAGGACTAAGAATAAACATATTTAACTCATTTTAATAGGCATAATCTTATTTTTTATTCTTAGGTTTGAGTCCGTCTCAGAATCCAACTCACCTTGGCTGTTTGTTATTGTTATTTCAATCAACTCACAATCACACTATATAGATATAATGTGATTGTCATGTCTCATTGATTATCCATCCTTATAGATTTGCTCATAGATTCGTTATTTTATAATTAAGTGTGTAACAATAAATTCTCAAATTCATATAGCAATATTATTTTGTTTTTTTTTTCAATATTTACAAGTACTGCTCATGAATAAAGTACCAGTAAGGTGTAAAGTTATTAAATAATAAATTTCATGTTCCTAATTCTTGTTTGGTTTAGAGTTGGTTAGTTAGAATTATGTTCTATATTTAGAATACTGTTTGAATATGTAAAGTATAAAGCTATAATTTGAATATGAGTATTTTTATTTCAAAATATTAGTGCACTTCAAATAGATTCACTTTATATAGACAAAAATGTAGATACTTGTTTTTTTTTGTAACAATCCACTAGGTGTTAATCTTTCTAACTAAAATGGGTTTGGATAGGTAATTCCACTTTGTCTATGTCTGCCATATGTAGTAATGTAGGTACTGTTTCAACTTCAAGGACATACTTACCAGACCTAGCCCTTTACTACTGAATTGTTCAATGTTTATTATTCTACAATGTTACAATCTATTAAGCTTACAGACAACTGCTGGATGCAGGCCACTTCCAACAGGGCACTGTGGAAATTGTTGGAAGATGCCTATGTCCAGCAGTAGACCTTTTTGTAGCTGACAGTGAGAGCATTTTCCAAAAAAATACATTATCATGTTATTTTTTTTATTTTAAAAGGATGAATAAAATTGTAAGTTTGCATAATTGCATTTCCTACTTCCATGTGATCAGAGATTCACATAAAGATTAATCTGATCATTCTACTAATATATTTAACATTTGAGGTTACTTTAATTCTAATGAAATTGATTTGTTTATATTTAATAATTAAATGTTATGATTTCTCTTTGTTATTCTTATTCTCCCTTTAGGAATTTGACAAATCCGTACTACCCACATAAACATAAGTAGTCTGATCCATCCTTATGCCTCTTCTATTCTTGGCCACCCTTCTTTCACTGCCTGTTTCAACTTGTCTGTATTAATCTCTTCATAAGATGATTAATTATTGAGATTACCGGCAATAATTAGAATCATATAATAAAATAATCATATCATAGTAGATCTTGGAGGTGTACCATTGTGTAATTACTAATTAACTTATATGTATTCTATTGATGAATAAAAATGCTAAATATTGTTTTTATTATTTATAATTGTGCAATACACAAAACTGCGAATTTGCTTTTTCCCAATGCCATAGCGGTGTGTAATGAAATGTTTGCTCTCTGCGAATTTTATTGCTTTATGTGTTAGAAATATTGTGTTATCTAAAATTTAAAATAAAAAGAATAGTGTAGGCTCCTAATTGTCTAATGACAAGTATGTGGGCTGTAAACAGTGAGCTCCAGGGTTTCATTCTCAGGGTGTGATACTTGATTTTTTATTTTAAGAACATGGTATGCCCTGGACTGGAACACTTCCTAAAAGGGCTGACAGGTTATCTAAATACTGCAAAAATATAGTTTATGTGCTGAGCCCTAGTAGAATTTGGATGGAGGTAACTATTGGAGTAAGAAGACAGTTGTACAGTAGAAGTATAAAAATTAAGTATATTACTATGTACACAAATGATTTTTTTTAATTATTATATGTTAATTGCAGTAATGTTTACTTTTCTATGAAATTATTGGGCAAAGCGAGTGTAATATAGTATATGAGTGTAACTATACTAACAAAACTATGATCAATGTATAGACATATTATTTCATAATTATCATTATCTTCAGTAAACATATAAATGGAAGATGTACTTAATATAACTTAGATTCTATCAATTTTACATGTAGTTCTGTATTTATTATATCTTACAATTAAAAATTAAATACTTGAAGAAGTGTAATGTACTGTTATAAAAAATGAAAGAGGATATTATAGAAGAATGAATTTTATTGATAAGCATTAAAACAATTAATCATAACAAATTGGTTTTCTTGTTCTGCTTACATGAGTTATTAATAGAATATCTAATGACAAGGTCTAATATTTACTTTAATGTAATAAGTGTTACTAAGCTAAGGGTTAGTTGACCTAAAATCACAAACTGGTTCTATCAAGTTACAATCAGAGTTAATAAAAATAAAATAAAAATCTTATAATTATATTAAAAATAATATTCATTTTTACTTTCTGAAGTTCCGATTACTTTGTAGCTTTCGTATCATTCGTTTTTGTATCATTCATTGAGCGGTTTAATAACAACCTAGTCCACGCCATGACCACGAAAGTTGCAAAGTAATCGAAACGTCAGAAAGTAAAAATGTAAAAATTAAACATAATCGCGATAAAATCCGTAAAAAATAGTTTTTTGTCAATGCGTAAAACCCGTTAATTTAATTAATTGATATGAATTGATGTAAAGTCATAACTTTTCAATTTAATAACAAATAAAAGCAACTACAAAATATATATTTTCATGACATGGCAACAAAATCAAAATATCAAAAATGCAGGCCTTTACACATTTATCAATAACACTTATTCATTTCAATGTATGCTTACTATTAATTGTTAAAAAATCTGTAGTAGTACATGGTTTTTTAATTTTTGAAATTGTTGAAATTCAACAAATTATACAAGGCAGGCAACATGTAAACAGTTTATTTAACTATATGATGAGAAAAGACGTTTTAAATCATTTTGATATTGTTAATTTTATAACATCTGAATTTGAGTAGACTAAATTGTTTATTTACCCTAAATTATGTGGGGAGTTTAACTGATAGACTCATCCTTGCATCCCTGTATCATAGTAGTAATGGATTTATTACCAATTGGATCTGAGAAGAATTACATTATTAAAATAATTTTTATCCAAATATGTATGGTACTTACATTATTTCAGAGAATACAAGTGTTAAATAGTGTAACATTGTTTGGCTGATAAGGATTTTTGTATTCAAATCCAATGTTTTCAGTTCATATTGCATACAGCTCTGATCCATCATGAAGCACAGTAATTTAAAACCCATATCCCTGAGAATACATGGGTATGAGTTAAATTAACTATTAAAGTTAATATAATTTGAATATCTTTAATGCCCCCCTTTATACCATACCCAAGAAGCGAAGAAACAAAATGTGAACCAAGAATATCTCCATTCAAATACACATTTAGTTCTTTTTCATCAACTACACCTAGTGCATTAGAGATAATTAGAATATGGCTATATATTTGTTTGCTCGTGGATTTTCGGTATTTTAAAACTTTTATTATAAACTCGGGAAAGTATGTATGGTTTATATGAAATTATTTTTCTGGGATCTTTTCAGAAAACAGAATTGTGTCAATATTATTGTTCTAGGCCCCAGGGCACTATTTATGACTACAAGTATAAACTTGACAGTCAGATATTACTTACTTTGTATAGTTATAATAACAACAGTTCTTGATGCGAATGTAATTATTCTCTATGCGATCTGTTTATTTACTTAAATTGATTTGTTTTTGCGCTGCTCGAATATTCAAATATGTACTGTGTTATGTTGTGGCTATTTCCGTATATGTTTTAGTGCTTATTATGTAATCTATTTTTGCCACCCGATATGCAATTTATGCTGCCACAAGGCTCTGTGTGTTCGTTGTCCGCTTTAAATTGAATTTCAATCTCGCCGCTATGCATTCTTTAGCCATGAAATTTTCCTCTTGCGCTGGCTGCGTCGAGTATTTCTTATTGGATTTAAAGACAGATATCCTTTTATTTGGTTTTTCAATTTCGCCGTTAAGAGAAACAATCACGACGAGTGTTTATTGACCATCGTAATTTTTTTTGTTTACAGCTGTTCCAGTTGCGCGTTACGTTGACGTGATTTAAATCGCCACTACAATGGGAGATCGCAATAACCCTATCAAGTTCGGGCCTGAGTGGCTTCGCAACCTGTCACGTGAACGAAGTGCAGCGTCTTCTGCGTCTAATGGGTCCCCTTTAAACAGTAACAATCAGAACACTATGAATACGAGTACCGGCGCCAGCTCAGCGACGCCCGGCCCTTCAGGTGGCGGCACAACACCTACCAACCAAATGCAAGGCAACACAGTCAACAGTGCAAATGTACCATCAAAGATTCTCCTCGCTAAGCTCCGGTGAGTCCCTAATTATTTCCCGAGTTTAAATCGCGTTAAAGCGATCTACCTACAATGTAATAAATTTATTCGTAAAATCAGATATTTGTATGAACATAGCGCCACCAGTAGGATCTTAAGTAACCATACGGTGCATTTATAGTAGGATTAGCGTGATAAGTATGTGGTATATTTGCAAATTAATTACTAATATTATACAAAGAAGTTTATTTCATAAATTAGTCGTGGCAATTATAGTCAGGAGAGAAAAGTCAGTTTTGTTTGATGTCTATAATTATATTTATGTCGACTATGCAGGGCGAATTTTCCAAGTGGGTGTGGATGGCCAAATCCGAAATTATGAGGAATAGCGAAAAATGCTGAAAGGAGTCACGAGCCCGATTTTGATGAAAACTAAAACTGCATACTTGGATTTTTGACAAATCGATATTCCTAGCGAGGAATCGAACCCGATGATTTTGAAAAAAAAATAACATGCTGTATTATTACACCATTTCATAATGTTCCTATGAAGGATCAATTTCTGTGAAGTAATGACATACGGCAAACTAAAGAAAGGAACTCATTTTTAGCAAATTTAATTGTTTTCTTCCGTAATCTTAACACCTCGTCTCCCGCGTTGGGAGTGGAATAATCAAGAAATAACGTATAAATTGGTCGGAACAATTATTTCTCACCCTTAATTACGGATGACTCGCTTAGTTAGATTACAATGACAAAGCTACATTCTTGTTTATGATTACTAACATTTTTTTGGAGCCGTTTAATGGTGAAGAAAGCACATAAAGGGTATTTGTTCAGTACAAAAGCGCGAGCGATACTACACATGTGCATCCACCAGATCAAATCTAACATTATTCATTGAATCCACGTTTAAATCACAGAATTTAACATCTTGGTATATTTTTGTATAAAATATCCAACAAAATATGACAAATTCTCAAATTCCTCCCCCAACGCGGGAGACGAGGTGTTAAGAATACGGAAGAAAAAATTAAATTTGCTAAAAATGAGCTCCTTCCTTTAGTTTGCCGAATGTCATTACTTCAAAGGATTTGATCCTTATTAGCAACATTATAAAAAGGTGTATAATACAGAATGTGTTTTTTTTTTCAAAATCATCGGGTTCGATTCCTCGCTAACAATATTGATTTATCAAAAATCCAAGTATGCAGTTTTAATTTTCATCAAAATCGGGCTCGTGACTGCTTTCAGTATTTTTCGCTATTCCTCATAATTTCGGATTTGGCCATCCACGCCCACTTGAAAATTCAACCTGTATATTACTTTGTTGTGTAATATAATGTAATACCAAAAGTTTACAATTCAAGTCACAACAACAGTAAGGAATGAGTTGGTAAAAATATCTTGTACACAAGTTTATATTTTCTTTTGGAATTGTTTGTTGACTGGTTGAATAACAGCTATTTTTAGTACTTGGGTAATATTAACTTTTTGTTAACGTTGTCAAAAGTTCAAAGTGGAGATTGAAAGTAATTTTTGTATTCTGAGATATTTAAACATAAGTAACTAAAAAAACGTGTGACTGTTTGTCTATCCTTGCTCGTCAATCTACCCTTGTCCCACATCTATTTGGGGTGGTGCAATACTTTTTATTGCATCTGGCAAAACCAATTGGCTTATGATTTTAAGACGAGTTGCTGGGCTAACGACGAGCCTATCGGACAATAGCCATACCTGATAAATGTTACTCCCAAATAATTTAATATTTCGTTCAAAGTGGATGGAGGAAAATTAAACCCACGAACTAACGCTTCTAAGCTCATCTACATTACATTTCATCAATGAAGCGGCATTCCTAAGGCTTTACTATCGTACTACTAATTCAATATATTTATAGAAATAACTAATTGTTGCTTGTGGTAGTATATTCGTACCCGCTTGAAAATAGTGTACAAGATGGTGAGAATCCTTGGATAGTGATCCGTACAAGTGTCTCGTCTTAAGTTTAGCTTGTGTTTATCTAGTTTTGACCAGGCCGGCACAATTGTGTCGACTAGCGAGCGATTAGTGTGGAAATATAACAAATATCAGGTTAACTTATTCATAGATGTAACCATTTCTTAGATACTGACGAATATGATTCTCATATGAGTTGGAATGTGCTTATCCGAATTATTTATAATCTACAATGCTGATGGTTAAAATTACACCTAGTTGCAAAATACATTTCATATTCTAAGGCAAAGGACGCAATTATTAGAAACTTAATGGCAAAAATATTTTCTACAAGTATCAAAAAAGATAGGTATTTAATTTAAAGTTTATCTTTATTTATATAATAATAAGGATGATTTTATAAAGTGAGTTATTGTTTTGTTATGCTTGCCTCGGCAGATTCTATAAAACGAGGTAAATCTTTTTATTAGTGATAGAATTTTACAATCTCTGCTTTTTAATGGGTATCTTAGTATGTGTATTCACTTCTATGTTATTTCAAGGAACCAGTTATCAACTTTCTTTGTTTATATTGTCCTCATTTTTCTTCAATCAGAGGACAATATAAATGTAGTCAAAAAAATTTTCAAAATTCGCGTTCTGTTAAAACACTGCACGTATTTTTATGATAGATCCGAATAGGATCCAGCGTAAAAAACACTGACTTACAATTGGTTTTAGAATAAAGACATAATATTGTATGGATCCTTTTTACTGCGTAGTTTTGCATGCTGTAGGTGTTATATATTCATGTGTCCGTGCATCCGCATTCTGTGTGTGATGAACTCTGATTCGAGCATAATAGCGCATCAAGTACTTGCAGCCCCTTTCTTCACTTTGTCCCTTGATTGATTGTGCGAATTATCGTTTGGCGGCTGAGCGATTTCATTGGTTGGACGGGACGGGAGACCACTTTGAATGATTTGTTGCTTGTTAACAGATATGGTCGAGAAGAGATGTTGGCATTATACGATAGAAATTCAGAAGCGCCACCCGAGTTAAAAACTATTGAGATGCTGTATCAACCGCGAGGGAAACCACCTTCGGCTTTAAATAGCACATTCGAGGATGAGGTTAGTGTGAATATATTTGAAGTCAATCAAGTGTGATATCGATGTAATGTAGCCTTGAGGCACTTATCGCTTTTTTTTGGATTTCTATTATGAATTTATGTGAAATCTTCGTCCCAAGTGCAAGATCTTAAAAAAATACAATTATATTTTTATTTGTGTTTTAGATAATTATTTTGTTTTGATAAACAAAATAAAGATACGTTTCTTAGATTTAATATGAGTGTATGTAGAAAATAAACTCCTAAAATTTCAGATGCAATTTTTTTTGGGAAACGCTAAATATATTCCCTGAAAATATTGCAATGTGCCGTGCTATTTTTCCGGGAAAATAGCAATTTAAAACACTTTTCTTATTTAAATGTTATTTTATTATTTTTATTTTGTTTCATTTCATAAAATAAAGAACGAGATTTGCTCTTTACAAGTAATATAAGAATTGTTCTAGTTATTAATGATTTTCAATTGTTGTAGAGAGACAGCTTGCGAAATGTTGCACCCATCGGTAGTTTATCATTAGGGGAGAGGTTTATACTTGGTCGGGGCGCTGGGCGCGGCGTAGCAACTGCAGAAGGACGCGGAAGAGGCAGAGGCTTGTTTGTACGACAACCAACTGGGAGGTTAGTACAACACTTGCAATTTGCTAAGCCCCTTATATAACAGATCCTTGGTGATGGCTACCATATAAAAAAATAGTGATAAGGAAGAATTCCTTCGTTTAAAATAGGTAGATCTTTTGTTATAATCCGTCAGTTACACAGAATAGGTAATTAAAAAAAAAGGTGATTCCAATTTGACTTGATGGATATTTGCAGAGCTCATCGTGAAGATCATAGGGGCATAAAGTATATAAACGTCTTGAAGATATTCTTAATAAACGAATGTGCATGTGAACCACGAAGTAGTCTGTCCCTGTTGTTGTTTAAGAAGTCAGTTGAAATCACTTAAACATTTTGACCCCGCATTTATTGATCGGCCGTCGCACATGCAAATTTAGAACATAATATTTTGCAAAGCTATATTGCTTTAGTCTCTTTTATATACATCACCCCACAAATACGTGCAATAATACTGACCGCCATTGGAAGTTAACAATACTAGGGCAGTTGCTTACAAATTCATCTAGTCAGTTGGCCACGTTACCTCTGTTGCTATTAATAGCACCCCACATCGATCATCGCTTTTATTCGCAATACTTGACCAGGTGGCTTTTCTGTTAAAAATATGCTTTCAAATACAAAAGTAGTGTTGTTTTCACTGAACATTCAATGCGACTTTATTGAAATTAACTTTTGTAGAATATGATCCGTGGAGCTCACGCAAATTCGGGTCCATTGAATATCTGGTTTTTATTATACTCGTCCATTTATTTATAATAAGGGCTTATTCAATATTACAACCCCTTCACAGTGTTTCCTATGCCCTTATTATCTCATCATGCATCTGACTGGCTCGTATATTGTTAATAAAACCAGTACAACCCTGGCATCTGCACTTTGAGCCTAAATTAAATGGTTCAAAATGCACAGGAAGCTTGCAATAAATCTCAGTTGCACTTTGATTGTCGCATTATTCACACGCATTCAGATCAGAGAGCAAAAGTTGACGCGCAATGAGTAGTAAAAGGAGTGGACGTCGCAGGCGTAATAGAAGGCCTCCTATACAGTGTTGTAATTGTTTATAAAAAATTGTATATGTGTACTGTATATAGTATGTATATAGTATATTAGAGTAATTTGTATAAATTTTTAATATTTTTTTAGAGGACCATCGTGGCACACCGGAAATCCAAGAATGCCGGGGTATAGTGGTGGAGCAGACGAAGACTCTACGCCGCCTATAAGATCTTGGACTAATAATACCACTCCAAATCCTAATAGTAATAGAAGCACCACGGATCAAGCAGACTGGCAGGCAACTAAAATGTTTCGCAAGTAAGAATATACAAATGGTTTTATTATGTGGTAAATGCTTGATTTTTAATTAAGAATTTATAGCATGTGACCCCTTACGAAAGTTATGATTTCCTGTACAGCATTCCATATTATTTTGCAATTGCATCTCTTAAATCTATTGTATTGTAAGTTTGTAGATATTATTTACAGTCGTATTATTTTAAGTGTAGTAAAATGAACTCCCCAAAAAAATAGACACCAGCATACTGGGGTTGAAATATGTGTAATCAGTTAACGTTGAATATTTGCGTAGTAAACGACCGGGTTCAAATACTAATTGGAGACAGTCCACGCGCGACGATGGCGACGAGTGGCGTTCCGACATAGGAAGGTCCAGACCACAGGAAAAATGGGGTATGTAATCGACGTCTTAGCCACATTATCTTGTTGAGCATAAAATCTGCAAATATTTTTATAGTGCTCCGAGTAACGCGTTTACCTAGCAATGCTCCTGATTGTGTCGTGTTATGCCTTAAAATTTAGCTTTATTTATTGAGATAAAATTGGAAAAAAATATTTAAATTAAATTTGCAATTGAATTTCTCTTGTTCAAAGTAAGATAGGTTGTAATTGGTTGATTAATTTTATGATCTGCATACACTTTGTAATTAATAATAATCTGCAACGATGGGATGGGTGCAATATTTTAAATAAGAACTAGAATTTTAATTTTATAAAAGTGGTGCCTAGTCGTTTGGATAGATGTTTCTATTAATTTTAATAATGATGCTGCAGTGTGCTACCAATACGACTTCCTAATTTTGTTTTTAAATTAATGTTATGGACATATTCATTTTATATAAAATATTTATCTGAAAAACATGTGCTTTTCAAAATTTTCTTGTTCCTGGTATATTTATAGTTTAGCAATTGGAGATTGTCAATTTTAAACGTAGCTCAATGTTTTAAGACCGCGACTGGGGCGAGAGGGCTGCCCAGGATAAACAGCCATCTTGGAATTCGAATCGTCGGACGTGGGTCGGTGATACTAACAACGACGACAACTTACCAGAATGGTTAGTAGTACCGAACACATCATTGTGTGAAGTAAACATCGAGACAAACATGTAACCATCATTAATACGTCATTTGTAATAAAGTATCAGTCCATGGAAGGTTGCTAGCATTCATCATGCATCATAGATTCTCTGCGTAAAATAATCATGGGTGGTTTGATTTTCATACTGTTTGTTCCCTGGCGGTACACAGATCATCGTCATTATCTCATAATAATGTATATCCGGCGGTGTCGTGTGACATCATATAATATGACGAGTACAACACACGCTTTATGTAGTTAATAATGTTGTGAATAGTTTCAATTTATTTCATATACAAGCTTTTATGATGTATTTAGCGCATTTAAAGATTTTCTTTTTTTTATCAGCTTCCTTTGTTTTGATTTTGTAACCACCTTATAGTTACCAAATATTTAAACATAATCGTATTGTAAGATAGAGGAATGAAGTAATTTATTTACACCTGCTAGAAAACTATGTAAGAATTATGAAATAGGCATTTGTCATTTCAAATGAGGGCATTCATTTTAGAAAGTATGTTTTGTTCAACAGGGCCCTGGAGGGTTCTGAGGCTCTTGGCACATTTGATTCATCTGGAGCGTTTCATGGATACAGCAATGATGACAGTAATTTGCCAAAGAGTCAGGAAACTCCGTATCGTAAGTATCCGAAAACCCTAAAGTGTGAAAGTACCATTAAATAATTAACATAGATTTCTTTATTTACTTCACATATTATTGTTATTTCAATATTTTTCTTCATAATATAAATGCTTCTGGCCTCATAGGTTTATGAATTAAATACCTGTGTAAATAGAAAACTTGGATTTCATAAAGTCATCAAACCAGATTCTTTTCCTTCTTATAGGCCAAATATTTTCTTGCTTATCGAAAAATTGACAATCAATTGGTATCAGGCGCAATTAGTACAGACGTTGATAAATTGGAAGCTCTGTTGTGATTTTGTCCTCGCCCGGCATCTTGTTTTTGAGCTGTTCAAGGGCCATTTGAATTTCACACAGGCGTATGACTGGGATGTTTTCACTGTATGGGCTGATCAACTCTGCTCTTGAGTATCTAATTAGACTCCAACCTCTCAATATGTAGTAGTATGTAGTAGCAACACTACCGCGTTCCCTCTTCACCTTTGACGTATGGCTTTGGATATAAAAAGAATTTGAGCATGAACATCAAGGTTTTTTATTTATTCGTGTATTGTGCATTCAGTGGGCTTCAACGCAATGAAGTTTAAGATTTATCGTGAATAGCCATGATTTATCTATCGATACTTTGATATTTGCCTTCCATCATATAGTTTGCTTCTAAAAATCTGCTGTTTTATATCGTTCACCGTGACGCAACTCTCCAGATATTCTTAAATGAGCACAAGTAGTACAGTTTAATTTATCAACGGAGACTTCTGTAATATGGCGTCGGTGTTCAATATGCTTTGCATTTATTGGCTGATAGTCACTGGTTTCACTATGTTGGTTAGAAATATAATTGGAGTGTCTATTTCATAATCCTTAGGAGTTAGTAATATTATTACAAATTATATGTATTTCAGCAATAATAACTAGTGATTAATATGATAATGATAACACTTGCACTTTGCAGTCCCATCAAGGCTATTATTCAGTTATTTTGTCTTACAGTCAATGATCTTACTCCATTTCATAGTACTGACGTCTTGGAACAATTTCAGCGAAGGCTGTAAATTAGATCATGAAGTTTCCACTCAATGTAACCTGGAATGGCATTTCCTCCTGTTTTGTCATCGCTTGACTATAATAGTGTCACAAAGAATGTACAATGAACTTTTTTGTTTTTGTACACAGCCCTGGTGCGTTCCCATACTCACGGTAGTTGTGTACGACAAAAGACAGTAGAAGAAGGGTCTGAAGAATGGTGGGCCTCCGAAAAAGCGAAAAAGCTTTCACCAAAGCGATTTGATGCAGGGGATATTAAGTTCAAGAAGGTGTGTGGTTTATAAATTTGTTGTGTTTGTTTAATGTAAATATTTGCTTATTTTGTATATTGAACATTTATTATATTTCTTATTAATAACATAAAACAGAAATATGTAATTGAAAATGTTAAAAATGTACTTGAGCACTGAGTGCCTAAAATAATTATGGTTTTTATTGTGGTGTATTTCAAAATTTAAAACTAATTACTAAAGTTATACAAGAAAAATTACATTACCTATGTGCCTAAATGAACTGTCTTAATTGCAGACACCTAGTATGGGCATGACAGAAACTGGTAATAATTCAGGTGGAAGCAAGTCTTCTGGAAATAAAGATGACATTCTACAGGAAGGTAATCAAAAGGATATGGAGGACACAGCTTCAGCTGGTTCACCGCAGCCATTTGCCAGCGCCCAGGACAGCAAAAACTCCGCTAAAACGAAGTTCACTGAGAGTAAAACATTTGATGCACTTATGAGATCTGATATAAATATGGAAGAGGCCAGTGACGAGAGAGGTAATTTCCAATCAGTAATGATAACACCTAATAACAGTTTACGACAGAAGCACCAAAATATTGTGTCCCCTGTCAATGAGATGCCTCCAAAGCACACCCGCAAACCTGGGCTTCTGCGATTACCGCGCTCATCCAGTAATCCATCGGCTGAAGCGTAAGTAAATCATACAATGATGTATATTTTCAAAGCAATACAGAACCTAATAATTATGTTCTTTGTTTTAGTTCTTTGGAAAAGCAACTTAAATCACCGGAAGAGATAATTGTCGAAGACATCTTTGATTTGGCCCTGGAAGATAAAGACATGTTGCCTAAAATGTCCATATCCAACAATGACGCTCTGTTGGCCGCATCGAATGCTTCCAGCACAGCTCTTGGGCAAGGATTGTCTACAATGGCGCAACAACGACCACAACTAACGAATCCGTTGCAGATGGGGCTGGGTAACCCTATGCTTTCTAACCAAAGCATGGTAATGAATCAGAACATGAAAGCTAACATGCCGCCTTCCCAGCCAGTCGGGATGACAAATTCAGCTTTAAATGCATCACTTGGTTTGCCAATATTGGGTAGCGGTAATATGGGCATTCCACTGCAGGGAGTACCACCGCCAGTTTTGCCGAGCCCGGGGATGGCAACACCTGGCATGAACACTCCCGGGCTGGGCACACCGGGAATGTGTGCGGCCGGAATGGGCGCAGGAGGAATGGGCGCGGGTGGAATGGGTGGCGCCGGAATGGTTACAGGAGGGATGGGCGCGGGCGGTATGGGAGGAGCTGGAATGGGAGGACAAGGTTTAGGATCGAACGCATTGCAGGCAGGCATGGGTTCTTCTGGCATGGCAGGATTTCCATCATCTGCCCTATCAGGAATGTCCAATCCTAATGTTGGAAATAGTTCATTGTTTCTGGGACAGAATTCTGGCAATTCTGGGGTAAGATGTGTACTTTAAATTTATTAAGGTATATTTTGTTATTGATAGCACCACTTATAGTGTTTTTGTAGTTGCAGCCACCTGGAGAAATCCCGATGCCAAATCATAGTGGCCAAAGTAACATGTTTCCCATGCATCCATTGCAACACTCAGGGTCTCAAGGCGCATTTGGGAACTCTTTGTACAGCAATATGATGCAACAGAATCCGAGGCAGGTTCCGCCTAACTCTCATAATTTGAGTGATCAGTGGTATTACGAGGATCCAAAGGTAAGAATATATGTATGACGAAATATGTGTAATCTTGCGCAATACCAGAGACATATAGATTTGTTATGACACGAAAATTCTAAAACTTACACATTTTGTTTGGCAGAAAATTATACAAGGACCATTCTCGTCGAAAGATATGTACAACTGGTACAGGGCTGGCTTTTTTAGCCCGAGTCTCATGGTACGTCGAGTGTGCGATGCCGTGATGAGACCCCTCGGATCCTATGGGCCAATTGTACCATTTGCTTCTCCTTTGGTGAGTGTACAATTTGTAGCAGTTAGCAATAATTGCTTCCTGGCGTTTATAATATTCAAATTGTACATACTGTTGGGTAGAAAAATTAAGTACTAAGTCACTATTTAAAATTTCTGATTTAGGTTTATGGAAAAATATTATCTTCATATGTTTAGTCCCATGTAAACTAGTGGTAGGTCTCTCATATGTGAGAGGCCGCCTGGTTAGGTACCACCGCAACGTCTATTTCTTCCGCCAAACAGCAGTGTAAATGCACTGATGTGTTCCGGTTTGAAGGACATTGTAGCCAGATTTAAAATGTTTTTCCATAACCATTTGAGTTAATAGTTTCTTTTTCTTCTTAGTCCGCACCGAAACGTCGGGAAGTTAAAAAATGTAAAAATTAAACCAAATCGCGATAAAATCCGTAAAAATAGTTTTATTTCACTTGAGTCAAATCATTATAAGCTCACTATATACAAGGGAATCTAGCCTCTTTCTAGTTCCTCGCCATAATAATAAAATAAATCGTATTTCTTATAGTAATTGTGATTCATTCCTTTACAGGATATGATGTCGTACCAGATGGCAAATAACCCGCACGATAATATGATGAACTCTCAGCAAGGGCTCGGCATGGATGTAAGCACTTGAATATATTTTTAATGATACAGACAATGCACACGATGGTATTGCAGTACAGTTTATTTAATATTTATCAGGGAGAGGTGGTTATCTATCGCCGAACTGCACAATTATAACAGTGTTAGAGACAGGATAACTCGAAACACGACACACTTGCGTGGTCGCTGTTCGGTAGGAAATAAATATTCTTCCATCAGCTATAGCGCATGATAACCTCACATAGGGAAGAAAACGTAACAACTAAAAATTACTTCATGTCAGATACCAAACAAGAAGAACTATTCCGATTTTTCAATGCTATTCAATTTGATGTATATTATTTCATCCTTATACAAGCCTAGGTTAAACGAGTATAGAATAAATACCTCAGCCAATAAGTCCTATGAACATAATTGTATAAATTATATACAAACATATATTTTTAGGTTATGAACATGCAGAACATGACTTTGTCGGACAATAACTCATCTGTCGACTCCATACAGTTTGGATCAGTTGGATTGATGCGCAACCCACCGTTTGGCCAGGCTCCCATGGTAATTACATGAAATTTTAATATATCTAGCTGTCTGTGGCATACTATGTGGCCATTTTCATTGTCTATTGGCTAGTGGCGATTTCTAAGAGACATAATACAGATTCCACATTTCAAGTTTATTCTATAATTTACTGCTCTGTGTTGTAAGACCATAAAGTCGGTTGTAGATTGTGATAATCATAATGATAGATTACTACAAGGTCAGCATTCTGTGCGTGCAACTGATGAAAATTTAACGCGCCCAAGACCTACAGCTTAGGGCTTAGTATGATATGCTACATTGCAAATTTCCAGCTTTTTTACACGTCCATAATCTTTTAAGATGTTAGAATTTTTGTACCTGCAGAAAGAACAATTATTTAAACATTAGAAAACATACGTTATTTTACTGTTACTCTCTATATTTGAACACATTGTGATTGCAGGTGGACTCGCTGTGGGGCCAGCCGTCTACATCCAGCGAACTAATGTGGATCCAACAGGCATTGAATACTCGCAACGAGAACCGCGTCAACAACTTGCCCATGTTCTTCTGGGACCCGCAGGTATGTCCCTCGCCGTCACACCACGTGTATGTCTAAAATTATGCGACCCACCGTGCACTTAGCCAACGCTTCAACATTCCTACGCGCCACTGATTTGCACCCATAGATAAACGGCCTTTTTCATGTACCGTTTTAAAACCTATTTTAGTAATCGATGTTGTGTCTTCTTCGCTCAGACTGAATTCAAAAGTCGTTCGAAAGAGACAAAACATTCGATAACTAAAATAGGTTTTAAAACTGTCTATAAATAAGGCCGAAAGTGTGCAGAGTGACATTCAACTAGTTGTAACTAGTAATAACCTCGGGTATTCTCGCAGTTGGTTCTCATCATAGGACGCTAGTAGTATTTATAGACATGTACAGTTCTCAGGTATTAGCGAAACAAAAGGATTTTTAGATGTTTTGTAGATACCAGTAGTCGCAAAATTTTAGACGTGCATGAGATTTATACTGCTTGGTAAGCCTGACCAGGGAATAATATAGATATATACAAACCAATAACGTTTACAGTAATTTGTGTTAATGTAAAAGGCAACGTAATGTAAAAGGCAAATAATTTCAAAATTTCGCCTAGTTGCGTTGCTTTTGTATAAATTGGTCGAACGTAAACATGGCGGCGTTCCACGTGCGACCTCGGTGGCACCTCTAGGGATTTTTACGAATAATAATAGAGTAGCGATTATATATTTTAGGTATAAAGATGGTAACTACTTAAATAATGAATAGCGCTCCCACTTAAGCATTAAGGTTAACTTTTGTCACAGATGTGCTTCTGTAACCCTTCGAATGTCTTAACGCCATTATTCTTCCATTACTTGTTTGATTTTTGTACATTCTTTAAATGTAAATTACAATAATGCGAAAATTAGTAGAAACCTTTACGTGTTTAAAAGAGTACTTCTTAAGCCAACATTCCAACATACAGAAGTTTTTGTATGCCTAGAAGCTTGGTCCATACTCGCCAAATTCTGAAAACTTCGATTCCTCGGAAGTCGCGCGTGGTTTTTTATACTTCAGATTAATATAATTAATGTCTATATTTTGTACTAGATAAAAAAAAAATTCTAAGATAACGCATCGGTTGTGAATTACTCAATCTTGATATAATATCTTAATGTTTGTCGTACTAATCAGTCTATATCGTTATTTGCAAAAAATATATTATGTTGATAAACATTAACACGTGGATGTTTTAATATTGGATACGTAACATTGGTTTATATATATTTATGGTGTATGGAGGTTACAATAACGATCATAGTAGAATATGGTTGTGGTTATATCTTAGTATTAGCTAAGTGACGTCACGGTACTAGAACAGTAGACACGAATAATAATCTAAGATCTGGATCAAAATTGTGTACTAACTGAACTAACACGGTGTAAAAATTAACGGCATCCTGTACACCTGACGCCTATTGGCCACTAAACAGTGTCGCATTTTGTGACAAGGTTTGGATCGCCTTCGGCTAACCAGCTGAAGCGTGTATGAATGTTATATTACTGCCACGCTCACATGTTTTCATCGCTATGTTTGATAAGCAGCTTTTATGATGATCGCCATTTTCGGACGATTTGTGGTGGAGTCTCGTCTCATTTACGCTTACAAAGGAATCATGAATGGCATTTTATAAAACTGTCCAATTCACAAACACAATCTTATAAATTGCCCAACGAAGCTGGTGCGAAATCTTAGGTCCTGTAGACGACGTCGTATCAATGTTATGAAAATGTTACAAACCACTTTTTATTTTCTATTTTAGTTGATTACGCTGTGTGGATTTCTTGTTAGTGTTTAAGATGTATGTTGACTTATTCATGTTTTAATGGAGTGATATATTCTGAATTTGTATGGTTAAGCATTACTTTCATATTTTTGAGTGCACCGACAAGAGACAAATACAGGTTCCCTAGTGTCTTGATTTGATGGATCGTTTTTCAGGTTTTATAAATGTTGAATGCTCTCTATTGGAAATATGTCTGTTTTTGCTATGAAGATTACCTTGGTGGCTCTAGGCAATTAAGTGATGATTAGGTATAAATATTAGTTTGGGGAATACAATAATCATTCCAGTGATCTGTTTCTGATGTTATGTGTTAATTTTCGTTTGCAGACAGACTCACTAATGAATGCTAATGTTAAATAAAATTATATCTTGCACAGCCGTCAAGAAGTAAATTACTCAGAAAAAGTAAAACAAAATATATTATATACACCCCACGATTAGGCTCGTTCTTTGATAAAAATACTATACAATGATATTTGCGCAGCAGTTATAAAATATATTTGGTCCATTTGTTAAATGTACTTAAAATTTTGAGTGGAATATTTCTGTTTATTTTGTAAAATATATGAATGTTCCAAGGCTAAAACGACTTTCATGATTCCTTAATGCTTTATATTTGCTTAATGCATTAACATTGAAGCGCAGTTTATCACCATCTATTGCGCTGTGAAACACTAGCACATTAATCCCGAATGTTGCAATAACATTGAATGAATAATGCACTCATTCAAATAATTCAGATATAAATTAACAATTGCTAAAAACTAAAAACAATGAGGTAAGTTTTAATACATTTCAAACATCAGCAAATGAAACCTATTTCGCACAACAAGTTTTCGCATGCGACATCTTTAAGAGTGGTAGTGCAAAAAATGGTCATACTCCATATAAAACGAGTTAAATAGATTGTAGTGAGCAAATAGCGTTTGTGTTGATGACATCACTTGTTGTACGAACGGGGTCTGTGTATTATTGAGAAAGTGACTAAGCCACGGAAGCCTACACATCGGTTACCCATTTCGTTTTTACCCATATTTATTATGATTTAATCTGTTTACGTATGTTTATGTACGTTTATTTATTTATATACATTTATTTCCCCCTACAATAATAATTACGACTATAGCTTTTTCTGGAGCGCGTTTATAATAAATTACGATATAATTTACCACTTTCTATAAACACGCATAGTTAACATAGATACTTGAGTAAAAATAACTTTGCATTGTGTAGATATTGACACTGTGGCAAACCGCCATTTATGTATCTTGTGTTTGTTTGGGCAGCTCTTAACGTATACAGTTAGCCATGTGTTTGTGTTTAGCGTAGATTTTGGTTGTTGATCATGGGGATTCAAAATCTATTTAATATTTCTGTGTTTAATAACGTCGTTACGTATGGTGGATTTTATAATTGTGACGGATATTTAAATCCATTTAAAAGTGTATGGAAAATAATGAAGCTGTAGCGAGTTGGACGCAATGGACGCCTCACCCAAACACTAAAATACGTATTACCTAAGTTGTCCGATTTTAGTGTTATACTCATGTGTAATTTATGAATGACGCGTCCACGGCGGCTAGTGTGGTTTGGCGTTATATTGATTTTTATTGGTTTCTTATTCCGAAATAAGTTGATTTTGCATGCAGTTTTAATACATAAGTTATTTCTGGCTATACCGCTAAGCCAACAAGATTTTGTTTGTGATTCGTTTATCTGAAACTTTACCCCGAAATAATTCCTTCATGATTCCTATTTTTATTTTTAGTTTAAAAATTGGGGTTACCATTTGCATTTAATCTCGACTGATTAATCTACTTCTATCCTGTATGGAATTATTTGTATCGCCTACTCTGTTATAAACACCTCTTAAATGTGTAATCCCTAAACATATATAAATATGTTATAGAAGTAGAAAACCTGTTATGTTCACAAACTATTTGAAGTTTTCCAACGATATATTTAGGTCCACCGACAGCGCTACTCGATGGTAACCCTGATTGCGATATTTAACATAGATACCTAAATGACCCGTGGTTTTCAGGATGATAACTAATATCATAATGAAAACGATAGAAAAAGCCGAAAGAAGAATGTTACAAACATTGATAATAAGAATCCAACAGAAGATATTATTCAGTTGAACTTAAAACACAGTGATTAATCGTACTTTAAAAATATGTGTAGATTTGATATTTTTTGACTTGAAATAAATTGTTTCTCTTTGTTGATGACGTTTTGAAGAATTATACTATAGAGAAATAATGAGTTAGGCTGCGCTGGGCAGCTAGTTTAGCTAAATATTAGCTAACATACGTAAAAACTTTGTACACTCGTAAGTAAAGATACATGTAACTTGCGTAGCGCAGCGTACCTCAATGTTAATTACCCTTTTTAACATGTATGTTTAGCGTAGATCGCTTCTACAAGCGTTCATATATATTAAAGTAGTTTGAAACTCATTCATAATCAATTTTATTGGAGAATCCATGTGCTTTGATTACTTTTAATACTGCGTATTTACAGACATTCAATCATCTTGAATGTCTACAACTTTGAAAAGTTAAAAACGTTTACATTGCATTATAACGGTTTAAAATTCAATAACATTTGGAGGTTTGAGAAGGCTTTTTTGCACTGATAATTGAAAGTGAAAAACGAGCTTTATAATTGAAAAAAAAAACAGATTATTGTTGTATGACAGCTTTAGATAGAGCACATGTGGAATTCAGATTACTAAATGTGAATTAATAATCATACTGTGTACTAAACAGGGTATATCCATATTGTAACCCAAAACGAAGCCAAGTGGTAATTTTAGTGACTACAGAAACAATGCAACTAAAAATTTCTTTTTTTTATATATCACTAGTTCTGTTAATAAATATATAATTATTGCTAAAATTTTAATTTAAACCCTCTCCTATCTGTGCGACTTTAAAAATAAACGGGTGTACATTGTTATTTTAGGAAAAACTACGTATTTCCTACACAAACACGACGATAGATAAAAAATTACAAATAAAGTTGCTTCTTTATTCAACATTTTTTGTTGCGTTGTATCTGAAGTCACTAATACCTGGCTTCGTTTTGGTCGCAGTCTGGATATACCCTGAAAAAAAAAACACGATTTTAAAGAGATTTGTAACTGTAGGGTTGTAATTACTAATGAGTTTCTAACGAATGTGAATGTTTTGTGTGTAACAGTATTTTGTCAGTTGATCTGATTCATGCTTATCAGGCGGATTGCCGTGTGTGTCTAAATTATTCTGTGGAATGGTGTTGATAAAGTATTCACAAGTTGACGTTTGTTAGGTTCTGTTACAGTTTGCTAATCATCATGGGTGTTAATTACATATTAAAACTTGGTAGTACTTGTTATCAATATCAATAAGTATAACATTAAAACAGATATATTTCATACTCTCTCACATTCCAACGTTAAAACATAATTACTTTTATTATTTTGATTAACTAATTGATTAATATAAATTTCTAAATTATTTTACTTAATTTTTGATATGACTTGTTTGAAAATTTAATTTTAATAATACATGACATTTGTTTAGGAGTTAAATATTATTGTTAATTAGTTATTATTCGATTTGTTGGGACAATGTCATAGACTTTGTTTATATTTGTTGAATGAAATCCAAAGAGCGTTTTGTTTAACTGTTGTGTGCGCCCTCTTTATTATTGTATTTCAAAAGGAATTGTTATGCTTTTCCTTCATTAGTGAGCATATTTAAATTTGAAATTTTATTACATATTCACATATAAAGGAATTTAGCCAATTAACTGAATTTATATTGTAGCCAAGTGTAACACTTGTTAATTTTTTAGATATTCGTAAAGAGGGTGTATTGTCTCATAATAAATTAGGATATATTAATTCATGATATTAGGATAAGATTGTTTCGATTTCAAATGATTAAAAAATTTCAGAGAAATCGTAAAGATACCATATTATAAATGTTGTGAGCTTAAATTCTTTCCCAATAGTTATTTTTTCCCAGAGAGTTTATTGTACACTCTCGCTGGTATTGCTACGTTAAGACTGAAAAATAAATTTGCTGACTTTTATATGTAGTTGAGCAGAATGGATTAGGGCCGACCGCCATCCATTATTGTACTCCTTAGTATAGGTTATCTCTTAAGTAACCAAAGTAATAGCTTTAGGATTATTTTGTAATGTGGATACTGTACTTTCGCACAATATTTCATTTATGTTTTGGCTAGATAATTTATTATAACGTACTTTTTTTAAAACGTGACACCTTACTTTCAGGTTACGGTATTGGTTTAAACTTAAAAATCTGTGTCTTATACATTATTTTTTAATTATAATATGTTCTCAATCTTACTTATTTTCCACAAATGATGCCATGTCTCCATGCTTTAAAATTTTAGCACGTAAGTTATTAAGGTTTAGTAAGTTGTTTTATTTTGTTCGCTCAGGACACTCAAAACGATTGGATTTATTTATAATGTAGAAATTTTGAAACTAAGTTAATATCGCAGCGTTTTTAGCAGTGTGTGTGTATGCAGTAATATTATCATTTAATGCGAATTTTACAGTAACGCTGTAAATTGTTATCGCTACCAAAACCATTTTATTCACTCTGTCAACATTTTTTCACGTTTACGAACTTTTGACTTGTTTTATTATCCTTTTTTTTTGTTTAATAATAAATGTTTTTACTTTTTTTGAATTCCTACTAGTTTAATTTACCCTCAAAATATTTGTTTATTTTTCCTTTATCAGAAATATTGCTTGCCTATTAGAATGCTATTACATTATATTTTTGTAAATTCATAGTAAGTATAAAAGAATAATCTTTGTTTGGATAAGCATGGAATATAATAAAATGGTTTAGTACATGTATATTCAATACTTGCATTTAGGTTATATTTCGAGAAATTAAAAATTATGAAGGAATGGGGGTTAAATTTTAGGCATAATGTGATGGTTATACTAGTTTGTAATATGTATCTATTTTATAGTTTCAAATTAGGACCCTAATCAGTGGATTATCGCATGCTCGGTACGATTTTTGTATAATACATTGATAAAAAAGAACATAATCTTGTCACAACTGAAATCGAAAGTGGTAAATTATAGGTTTTAGTCAGTTAGAGCTGTTCGAGAATCCTAGTCAAAAATAAACACTTACCCAAGGGATGATTTTTAAGAGTATAACAATATTTTACTTCGTAAAGACATAGAGATATATTTGAATCTTGACATAAAGAAAGCTTACTTTGTAACATGTATTTATATATCTTTAATCAAACATATAAACCCATTAACGATTGCAATTAACTGAAATTCCTATACTATACAGTTTGACCGTATTATTTTTAATAAAAACTGCTAGATTTGTTTTAATAACGGGAGTAATGAATATTACCAGAAAATAGCAGTTGCGCAGATTGCCACCGCTCTCGCTTCATTTTGCACAACGCTGAAATCAATGATTCGTTTTTCACCAACTAACTCTTTCCGAACCAATTGCATACAATGCTGCATTAACGGCGAGCTCTACTGTTTTTTTTTTTTTTTTTTGCGAGAATGAATGTTAATTTCATTCACATTCCGCTTTTGTGTAAAAAGAGGAACTGTGAAATGTAAGTAGATTGTTTAACTTATGCATGCCATTGGTGTTTAATTTGTAACTGCAGGCCCGCGAAAATCTTCTTTTAAAGGATATTACATATATAAAATTAGTAACAAACAGTAATCAATATCAAATTTCTTTTAAAGTATTTAATATTGATTTTGCAAACGTCCCTTGTATTTTAACATATTTTTATTATATTAATGCTTTTATAATACCCCAAAGCGCCCAGTTTCAACAGACTTTGTATTTTATTTTTCTCTGTTTTAAGTATGTAACATAAAAATTATATCAGAAAATAGGTATAAAATTTAAGGCCGATGATTGAGATGAAAAGCCAGAGTATTTCTGTGTATTTTTTAAATTAGGCTTAAGGCAGCTAGATCCACTATTTGGAATATAAATTATTTATTTAACGGTTAAAAATGTATAGTATATTCGAAAACTTTCCAAAATATTCCAAAATTTAAATCGTAATTAGCAGCACCTGCGGCACTAGCCCATTACCAATTAAATACGAATTACCATAATTTAGTAAAAGTAGCAAACACTTTTAATGCCTTGTGATTTTAGCATCAGCTGGTAAATGTCAATGAATTTATTTCCTTTGTCTAGGTAGTGCATGTCGGCTGACACAATGATGTAAACAATAGTTTTATATAAAAGAGATGTTTGCCCAAATTCGCTTCAGAATGACCTGGCGTATCGCCTTAGCCTCGGATTGCCGCCCAAAATTAAATAGAAGTTAATTCACATTAAAAAGCTGATGACTTACTAATTGTCCCCGTTTATATATTGTTTTGAAGTTTATACCTCTTTTCTGTAACAGCCGTTACAACAATGCGGTGTGTAAAATTTTGTAAAGATAGAAAAAAATGTATGTTACTTTTTCTGTAACTTCAACAATTATCACCTTGGTAATTCTTACGTATGAAAGGTTTAATTTATTACCTGCACAAATCAAGTAAGATGTTGATGATGATGACTGAGCGCTTAAATTTGAATGTTACACGTTGTCGATGTTAGTTATGTAATACAGACTATACATGTATATATCATATTATATCTAAAAAACAAAATTAACTATTCGAGTTTGATATTTATTTTTTGTTCAATATTTTTTATTTGAAAATCCATAGATGATCAAATATTATTTATGAGGCTTCCCGGGCTAGAGCTATTATGTACAGCTTCTAGTTTCTCATACAGCAAAGTTAAAAGGAATTTTCGCGTTGAGTACATCGTGTTCTAAAAAGTAATGATCTAACAATTACAGCCCTCTGCGATTGCTTCAAACTCTCTGCTCCCTGAAGAAATAGCTAAAGAGATGAAGACTGAAGATGAGATATTAGCTCAATTGAGGGCTAATCAAAACATGGAATCGCAGCAAACGCTACCGTTTATGAGTGACCAGTCGGTATCGACGCCGACTACGACTATATCAGATGACAACTTTGCTCCTACCGTGAGCGCAACACCTAATTTAGAGGAGCTGCAAAAATTTATACAAAAAGAGACGCTAGTGTCATCACCTTCACCCGTTATTGCGGAGGAAAAAGACACGGTTGAACAGGTAATAATTTAATGTACTGGGTTTTCTTTGGGACTAGACAAATTTCTTTCCTACGTTATTTTTTCAATAGTTGGCGGTATTTCTCCTAAATATGACGAGACGGGTTTCAGAAATAAGTTTTTAGGAATCTCCGGATTTTTATTTTGAGTACTTCACATAATTATAATGTTTCAATAAAATTTGCAAAACGTCTAGTCTTGATTCGTTAGTTCTTTGAAAATTAGGTGTAAGCAAATTAACAATCAGAAAGGATTAGATAAGATGCAAATGTTTATTTTCCTGTCAAATAGTAAAAATCGTATATATACATGCCCAGCAGTTTTTATAATCGATTATTTTGTACAAGTAAAAGAAATGGGAGCACATCAAAATATGCAGTAATATTAAGTGTGTCAATAGGTGTTATAATTAATTCCACGATGGTCTTGTTCACAAAGGTGAGACTATATTTTATAGTAGCCTGCTTCAAGCATCTTTTTGCTTCTATGTATCAGAATATTAGTTGAGTTTGTTCTCAGTCAGTACAAATATAATATTATACTTAACTTATTATAAATTTATTTCAGCCACTGTCAGATATATCTAAATTATCACAACCAGAACCCAGTGCAGATGAGATTAAACCGCAACCAGTACCAGCCAAACATGTGGAAAGTAAGCCAAGCAAGCAAGCTAAGACCGAAAACGAGAAAAATAAAATCAAAGAGAGCACTCCTAAAAGCAAGAGTAAAAAGTCTAAAGAAGAGAAAAAAGAAGAAGCAATAGAAGCGAAGAATAAGGAAAAGGAAAGGGAAAAAGAAAAGGCAAAGGAGCAAGAAAAGGCAAAGGAGCAAGAAAAGGAGAAGGAAAAAGAAAAGGAGAAGGAAAAAGAAAAGGAGAAGGAAAAAGAAAAGGGGAAGGAAAAAGAAAAGGAGAAAGAAAAGGAAAGACAAAAGGAGAAAGAGAAAGAAAAGGATAACGAAAAAGAAAAGGAGAAACAAAAACAAAAAGAGAAGGACAAAGAAAATGAAAATGAAAAAGAAAAAGACAATCAGGAAGACAGAAAAATGGAGGTACGTTAAACGTTTATAACATAGAACTTTGAATTTTTTAAATAGTTACACAGCGAAGATTTTCTATTTACTAATGCATCAATTTTTCTCTTAAGATTAGATTCAGGCAATGCTGGCGTATTTTGTGTATTTTGCGCTGGCGCATATCTATAATAGTTTGATATTTCGCGGTATTTTTATCTTATAACTTGATTTTAAATTTTAGCTAAGTGTAGGAATAATTTAAAAGATAACTATAAACACCAAAAAATATTATTACAGCTAAAACGGTCAGCAGAGCCTTCTCCGTCAAAAAGTAAAAAAGAAGAAAAACAGAACAAAAAAGAATTAGAAAAGGAGAAAAAGGTACTTTTCTCAACATTAATTAGTCGATGGCTTATTTGTATACCATCATAACAGTTTTTGTATTACAGGAATGGATCAAGGAAGGTTTCACGTTAGTCAAAGGTGCTGAAAAAGCTGGCTCCAAAGAAAGCAAAAAGAAGGCAGATGAGATCAAAGCAGTGGAGGAAGCGGAACGCAAGAGGTGAGTTCATTCCATCCTATTTTTTTTTTAGTAAGTTTTCTCATGGCATCCGATTCACACATTGTTTTCATAACAGGAAAGAGGAAGAGAAGCAAGCAGCTGATGAAGAGAAAAAGAAAAAGCAAGCCGAAACCCTCAAAAAGCAACAGGTTTATTCAAATAAAGTTTTCGCAATAAAACTTTATTTTTATTAAATGCTTTGTACAAGGTGATATGTTCTCCTTTTCGAGTTTTTGTTTGGTTGTAACATTTTTGTAATAAGACGTCATTGATAATAGAATACTTTCTCATATTTACAGGTGGCTATAGTTGACTTTTAGATTAATAGTTGATGTAGACTTAAAAGCATTTGTTTAACTTTACTAATGGTGCGATGTAGGAGCTCCAGATGCAGCAACAGCGGCAGGCGGTTGAATCTGCGAT
This sequence comes from Deilephila porcellus, assembly GCA_905220455.2. Lineage (NCBI taxonomy): Eukaryota > Metazoa > Arthropoda > Insecta > Lepidoptera > Sphingidae > Deilephila > Deilephila porcellus. The sequence goes on along the minus strand of LR999970.1, from coordinate 17,013,138 downwards.
TAAGAAGGCGCCGTGGTCAGCGGTGGCCAACCAGTCGGTGCAGGCGATGAACAAGGACGGCCTCACGTTGGCTGAGATCCAGCGCCTCGAGAGAGAGAAGAAGGTGGAGCAGATCAAGGAGCAACAGCAGATGATGCAAATCATAGCTCAGCAGCAGGCCGCGGCACTGGCCAGAGAACAGGTATTGGTCGCTCCTGTGATGATAGTTTAGGACTCCGCGAGCAAAATGTATGAAGCGAAACTCCCTCGGTGGCGTAGTTGTATTACGGTACGGTTACAAAGCTGAGGTCTCGGATTCTAATCCCGGGTCGGGCAATATGATATTGGATTTTTCTATTCATTATCAGCCCGGAGTCAGGAATTTGTGCCCGATATGGCGATAGGCTCGCCCCCTATCACATGGTGGGACGGAGCATGCAAGGTGAAATGTGGGTGTCCTAGTGGCGCCTCTGCCTACCCGTTTACTGGTGGCAGGTCTCTCATATGTGAGAGGCCGCCTGGGTAGGTACCACCGCAATGTCTATTTCTCCCGCCAAACAGCAGTGTAAATGCACTGTTGTGTTCCGGTTTGAAGGACATTGTAGCCAGAGTAACTACTGGACATATCGAGACTTAACATCTTATGTCTCAGGATGGCGAGCGCAGTGGAGTGCCAAACATTGCCTTGTAACTCATGGTGTTGTTTGGTATTGCTACTGTCCATGAGCGGTCGTATCGCTTACCATCAGGCGAATGGCAGGCTCGTCTCGTCATTCACTGCAATCAAAAAAAAAAAAACCCCCTTCGGGGATAAAGGCGTGAGTTTATGTATGTATGTATGGAATTTGTAGACCGTAATACAGGCCTGACAGTTGACGTTAGTTATCGTAATTATAATTAGAATTAATAAAGTAAGTATAACGGTTCCAAACTATTACAGCACAATAAGAAAAAAGACGGTGTTCCGCTTTATATGTATATCAATGTTAACTCAACTATCGGTTTCAAGTCGCTCGACCTGAACCGATTTGAAAATATTGTTAGCGTGGTTACTGTACGCAAACAGAATTTGTTACTGATGTCTGTTCTAAGTATAATACCTTAACGGCTCGTTGAATTTTCTTAAGCTGAACATTTAATGAATTGCGTCTATTCTCCAACAGGAGATGCAAGTCGGCTTGGGATGGGCGAAAAAGAAAAGCGGCGCCGTGTCAACTCCAGGAACAAGTTTAGCTGAAATCCAGGTGAGCATTAGTTTGTCGACTAATTTTTGCGCGAAAGAGTAAATTACTTCAATACAACCTACATTTCACATTTGTAAGTTGGAATTGTAAACATAAATGTAATTATTAAATAAAATAAAATAGTTATTTTTATCGCAGTAAATAATAATAATTATTATATTATAATAATTATTGCTGTCCAAATATCCAGTATTACCTGCAGAGATTTTTATAGAGGGTTTTAATTCAGGCCGAGGCGAGGAGACAGGCCATGGCCGCGGCTGCAGCGGCTACGGCGGCTGCCGCAGCGGCAGCGGTGACGCAGGCTCTGGACGAAGGCCGGGCGCCTCCCCCACTGCCTCTCAGCAATATCCCGTGGGGCACCTCTCACAACGGGGGAGGAGGGGGAGGTAAGTGCCATTACTCAACTCAGCTGACTTGATTACGAAATACAGTGTATATTTATAACATTAACTGGTGATGCGAAAGCGTCTTTTGTCATAAAAACATTCAGTCGAATTGATAATTTCCTACTTTTAATTCAAAATTGAGTTTGTGCGCTTGTGCGAAATTTTAAACGTATTGTCCACAGCTGGTTTCTGGGACACGTTGCCTAATCAACCCATTAAGCCAGAAAAGGCTCCAGAGTCGCCTAAGATCCCAGAACCTGTCAAAATCAAGAAGAAACCGCAGCCTGTTGTCACGATACCAGTGAAGAAGGATATTACTCCCGCTGCTGATTTCGAAAACTGGTGCACCATTATGCTCACTCCCTGGAGCTCCAAGATTGATGGTAGAGAATATATTATTATTTTATTTTATATACGCAAGCTACCTGTTTAATTCCGTTTTACCTATGTACGTATGAGTATGTATGCATTGCGTTAAAAATTAGAACTAAAGCCAATTTTATTGAAAAGGAAGTGTTTACATATTAAATGTTCTATGTTATGTGACTTAAACATTTAATTTCGGGTTTCAGTACCGACATTCATCGGCTTTCTGAGGGACATCGAGTCGCCCTATGAAGTGAAAGATTACGTGAAGTGCTATTTAGGCGACACAAAAGAATCGAGCGATTTTGCGCGTCAGTTTCTTGAAAGAAGGTATAATTTTTGTTACAAAATATTTGTAACATCTTAGTTAAAAGAGGCTTATTTTGAGACGTATTGGTGTTACGCAGGTCAAAGCTTCTTCGTGTGGGCATGGTGACACCCTCGGACGACCTGTGCTCGCCTGCCATGGCAGTGAACCCTCGCACCACATCGGGCTCCGACTACCAAGAGGTGAAGGGCAAAGGGAAAAAAACAAAAAAGAACAAAATGTTGAAGGTGGACGCGCGCATCCTGGGCTTCTCAGTGACCGCTTCCGAGGACCGCATCAACGTGGGGGACATTGACACCGCCTGAGACGAGGAGAAATGAGTGTCCGCTTGTGATACTACTAACCCATCGGACATTATGTAAGCGAATAGTCGTGTCGTGACGTCACCGTGCGATGCTCCTTGGACTTGCGCCCGCCGCCACTCGATGGTATCCATCGGAGGCGACTGTCTCTCCTATGCTACTGTAACTCAAACGTAATTTAATATTTTAGATAATGATGGGTTTCCGCCTTGGGTTAACATCGACGCGTCAATTTAACGTTTATAACTTTTCTATACCTTGTATTTTTCAGCGTTATGTGGCATTGTTTTGAAACAACTACTGGTAAGACACCGCGTACCTGATCACTCGACAGTGTTCTTTTGAGCGTTCGCGTGACAGCACTTATTGCTAGTGCATAATATGTAAACAAAAACTATTGTGCCTTCTGTAAGTGCTCGCCGTTGAAACGGTTGATCGTCTTCTAAGTGTTTTATAATCCGTTTTGATAAGTCTGTGTTTACATAATTCATATTTGTTTAAATCAGTATCTTAAACTCCCATCTGTTTTCCTCGCACGACATGCCGTAATATCAAAATATTTTAACAATACTGGCACGACACATAAGCTCTTGTGCAGTTTTCTAGTCAAATCATGCCTACACTGTGATGATTCGCAAATGGGATTATGACATACAATTTTAGTGTGCATCCAAACGCACTTGCGTGTAATTTTATGATTATTAATAGCGTATTAGAACGTGAATGATTTTTAAATCCACAATTTATTATCCGTATATATATTCCATTATTAAAGTGTGTTAATTGTAGGAATTATTTATGATTGAAATAACTTGAATATATAAATGCTCAGCTATAATTAATGTGTGTAATGAATTCGAACCGCAAAGTTGATATTGCTTTTAAATACTTAATGATTATATACGATGTATGATACCTGTATTGATTTTAATTAATTGTCGTATTTGTGCACTTTGCATTACTATGTCAACATTATTTTTGTTTCGATCATTATTATTACCCGTCGGAAATATCTGTGGACCTGAATAATTGACGTCATAAGTTCAGCAAATTCAAAATATAGGTTAAACAAATTGAATTAGAATAAAAAATAGAATTCACATCCATCTCAAAACGTTTTTAATGTAAAATAACATAGTAGATAGGGTGACACATAAAAATGAAATGTGAACTGCATTCCAGCTAGGTTCACAGATATTTCCGACAAGTTATACGTTCGTGATATTAATATTCAATTTTGCATTATATTTTTTAAAGTTTGTAAATATAAATCATTTTCAGGTGTTAAAGTAGAGATTTCATATTAAAATGATAATCATAAAACTATCGGAGAATAATGTTGACAGTGTAATTGATACAAAATAAGGTATGTAAGATTAAAACGAAATTGGTGATCATATAATTAATAAAAAATCTAAAATAATATTATGCTCATATAATGAGGGTTTTAACGCTGCATTTTAATTATTCTTTAATAATTAATAAACTTATTAATTCCGCAGTGCTATATACCAAATACATAACTGATAAAATAACTAAACTGTCATAGATTAATATAAACTTCACATGTGTTACTCCGTTCTCAATACTTATTTTTGAAATATGAAAGTATTATTTTCCATTTGTGTGTTAGTTATAACAGAAACTAAGAGCAATACTAAATACCCGTAGAATTACGAGGTCGTCTTACGAAAATAGTTACTAGAATGGAATAATCTCCAGTTATAATATTTTTATCGACAATTTTTAACAAGTGTTTAATATAATATGGTGATTACATGTAATGAACTTTTAGTGGAATCTTCAAGGTACAAAAATGTTTCAAAATTTTCTCGATTTTTACAGTAGGTAAAGTTAAATTGTAATTTGCTCAGATGTTCTTTCTAATTGGGGCACTCGCCACTTTTTTTTGTAAAATAGGTTGAATAGATGAGGCATGAGGGATAATAATTATAAATTGGCATACATTTAGAGTTTAAGTTCCGCCAGGCGGTCTCTCGCAAGGCGTATAGGCTAAGTAATATTTTGTGGCACGATATTCATACTCTCCCAGACAGCGATTATGAAATGCCTGTAAATAATGTAGTACGCAAGTGTGGCGCGTCTCGGGCTCAGCCTGAATAGACCTGTCGTCTTTTTATATCTGGGTTACAATCTACTTACAATTGGGCGAATAGGGTATTTGATAAAAAAAAAGTATTGTATTTATCAAAATGTATCCATATCCAAAATCTAGCAAAAATTTTTGTAAATCCATTTAAAATTATCCAAGTTAGGAACTTTAAATGTTATAGTGAGAGTATAAGAAAAGAGATGCAAAGCAAAACTGATGACGTCACTAGTCTTAGTATGCTTTAGTGTGCGCGTGTGAAAGAGACTGTAAGATGTCAGCAATATGCTCCCATTCGTTTTTTAAAATACTAATATTTGCCTCATTTTTAAAACTAAAACTGTATTGACAGAGATGGTTTATTTTAATTATATTTGTACGCAACATAACCCCTCCGGTGTCCATGGAGCTCATACTAGGCTCCCGGACAAGATTTATGTGACAGCTCTCTATTATTCTCAATTGTGTAGACTATTGTGTAGAGCTGTCAAAAGTCTATTGTCTATACATGGACACCCGAGGGGATAATAAAAAAAAATCGATCTTTGTCAAATACCCTATTGTAATCACTGTCGGGCCAGTATAAATAAATCTTAATAGCAATAAGGAGGCGGCCTGCAGTGAAAATTTATGCATTAAATTTAATAGTTAAGTACCTCTGTGACCAGTTTGTTCCAGTGTGCCCCTTTATAAATATTCAATCTATTTTACCGATACGTTGTTTTTTGAATAACTTTGTCGCAAATACGCTGTTACTTATATCAATATAAAACTTTTCGATATATTTTCAAAGTGATCGTGTTATAGCCGTATCCTTGGTTAGCAGTGTTACCGATGTGTTATAGAGCCATTTTAAATTTCATCCCAAATATTTCTTAGATTCGTAAATCACTTTCCGGATATGTTGTTTAATTTTATTTACTTATATTGTAAGGATTTTCTTAGTGTATGTATGTATATAGAAACAGTGTTTTAATAATTATTTTTGTACATAAACTGTTTCGTATTGCGCGTATTTTTAGTTATATCTCTCATTTTAAGGCTCTTCCAGTAGCGAAGTTTCGTCATTAGTGTATTATACCGGGTATATCAAGACTGCGACCGAAAACGAAGCCAGGTGGTAGTTTTAAAGGTTACAGACACGATGCAAATAAAAATATCACAGATATTTTTATAGAATTTCTTAAAAATCCTCTTGTTTGGGTGTTAAATACCTAGATTTTGCGAAAATAATAGTTTAAACCCTTACGTACCATTGAGTGTGAATTTACTTGCATTGTTTCTGAAGTCACTAATACTACCACCTAGCTTCGTTTTCGGTCGCAGTCTTGATATACTCTGTATAAATTGACTAGGTTAACGGGTGGGGATCCAGGAGAGTTCTCTAGCCCTGTCATGCCTTTGCAAGAAACAGTATCTGCAACAATAGTGTGTGACTTGGTGTCGCCTGCCAACGACGGGTTGGCGTGGACGAGTGTGTGAGTTGCTTGAGCTATCAGACCTCTCGATGTAGTGTTGGATCTACGCCCGGAAGTGTTTGCCTTTTATCGCTGGTTGTACAGCTCAATATTGAAAATTTTTAATCCATAGTGTACAATGTTACATTCAGGCAATAAGTGTATGTGATTTCATGTATGTTATACAATGTACTTGTGTGGCTCATTAACGTTATAGGATTATCCGATTCCGATAGTGCCTAAGCCGGCATCACCCGAGTAACATCTTGGCGTCCATCACCATTCTCGTGAGCGACCGTGCGTTCGAGGCCGCAGAGATTGCGTACCAAGTGATCCGGCTTCTACTAACTTTATTGATATTAATTAATGTCTGTTTACTATTTTCGATAATTCTCTTTTGCTATAATTAATTGGTGTGTACTAAATCGGATTCTACTACAATACAGTTATTAATGTTGTACATTATGTCGTGTGTATTAGAGTGGTAGACGACGTGTTTTTTCGTGAATAGGGTAATGTTAATGTATTTTTAACATGTTAATGATATTCTAGTAATAATAATGCATTATGTGTAGATGTAGGAATTGATGAAGTAACTTATTGCCTAAGTACTGCCGGGGTTAAAAATTAGCAAGCTTAAATTCGGCCGTCATATAATAAAGCTGAGTGCGCATTCCCCAATTACTATGGGAATCCGTATAAAATGATTTGTTTTAGAATCGTTTATAATATAATAAAAAAACACCTTGTCTTCTACTCTAAAAAGCGTTAATTATAAGCACTTTTACGATTGAATTAAATTCATAAGTATAAAATGTATAAACAAAATTTTCTATAACGGTGTTTTTACTTTAAAAGTAATCATTTGCCTGCTAGATATATCTTTCCTTAGGGCTGTGCATACTAGATTGTACCTAACAAAAACAGCGATTTTTGACTAACGGCTTCAGACCAGAAAACTGTTTTTTTCTTAATCAACATTTTAAAAAGTTAAATGTGTGTGACTAAAATGCTGTGTAGCCTGCAATGAATTTGCTATTGTATAACTGTACTGATACTGGGAGCTCCTATTCGACAGTTAAAATGTTTTGATTATTATTATATCAATATGTTTTAAAGACGTGTAAATATTATTTTAGAAGTAAAATAAAATTAATTTATCATTCTTTACTAGTTTTAATTTTAACCTAAAAACGGGTGTTGAACAAACACTAGTCTGAATAAATTATAAAGTTTGAGTTCCCCGTTTGTTATCTATACTTATAATAAAAATGTAAATGGTCGATGTCTGTACATGGAGGATATTATATAAGAAGTTTTAAGGCGAGGGGTCTAAAGCAACAGAAGCCAAAACAATTTTTTTTAGAATTTTTGTCTGTATGTTTGCTTGCGCATCACGCAAGAACTACTGCACCAAATGAGATGCGGTTTTCACAGTTGTATTGCTGCAGGTTCATCTTAAAAACTGGTATATGTTGCATTTACATACAGGGTGTTTCTTTTTTTTTTTGCTTGCACATTACTCTAAAACTACCGCACGAAATGAGATGCAGTTTTCACAGTTATATTGGTGCAGGTCAAACTTAAAAACTGGTATATATTTGATTTACATACAGGCTGTTTCTTTTTATTTACTTGCGCATCACGCAAAAACTACTACACCAAATGAGATGCGCTTTTCACAGTTGTATTGCTGCAGGATCAACATAAAAGCTGGTGTATGTTGCATTTACATACAAGATGTTTCTTTTTGTTTGCTTGCAAATTACTCAAAAACTACCGCACGAAATGAGATGCAATTTTCACAGTTATGTTGGTGCAGGTCCAACTTGAAAACTGGTATATATTTCATTTACATACAGGGTGTTTCTTTTTATTTACTTGTGCATTACGAAAAAACTACCGCACGAAATGCGATGCGGTTTTCACATTTATATTGGTGCAAGTACAACTTAAAAACCGGTATATCTCTTACTTACATACAGGTTGTTTCTTTGTATTATGGAAGATAAACGAGAAAAACTAATATGGGGGGTCTGTATTAACGTAATAGAATCCAAAACAATGATTTATTGTGAAGAATTGTAATTGTAGAATTATTGCCTGTATGTCTGTTTGTCGGTTTGTGTGTTTGTCTGTGCGGTTGTGCGCGATGAACTAAAAACCGCTTAACGGATTTCGATGAAATTTGGTATGGAAGTAGCTGACACCCTGGATTAACACTTAGGCTACTTTTTATCCCGAAAAAATAGTGTTCACCTGGGATGAGGAAGGAATTCCGATATATTTGTTACTTTTTTATACTCAAAGGCATGGGATGGGACTGGATTACATGCCTTGAGTGAGACAGGTGAGACAGTGCAATGAAACGGGACAGGCGGGATCTAACGGGACGGGATGAGAAATACCAAATAAAGGTAATCACGCCGACGAAGTTTGCGGGCAGAAGCTAGTATCAAAATAAGATAGACCACTTAGCAAGTTCTGTGACGTTAAAAAAATGAATTTGAACTAATCTTTGCACTGCGCTAAATTTACTGAAATAATCTTAGGTTTCATATTAGAATAACTACCTCGTTATAAACTAGCTACAGTTCAGTTATTTGGTTTGATTTGAAAATGCTTTGCAATGCCATTGATTGAATTGCCAGGTTATTCTTAGCCACGCTATTTTTAACTGATAATGCTCCTAGGTACTCTACATTTTATTGCTTTTCTTTCTTTAAATTAATATTACATCTAGCTTTTGTTACGCTCAAGCATTAGAATTCACTGAGTGACGAATACAAAGATTTATGTCTCATTTGAGGTACCTACTATATGAAAATATGATCTTAAGGAATATAGCAAAAGTGGCTCCACAATATCGGTTTTTTCACAAACTCAGTATTCTTCATCTGGTAATCCACGTCCCAGGCACCTAGTCTATTGATTTGAAATAAAACTAAATGGCGTGATAAAAAAATATAATTTCGAATTCATTTAACATTCATCAACAGGTATAACCGCCGGCACGGATCTTGAGCGCTCGGCGACAGAGTGGGGATTGCTTTGCGCATCGTGAACTTAGGACAAAATAAATGTATACCGATTTATTATTATTAATTTATTCTTAGTTACTTATATATTATTATTATTTTATTTTATGGGATGAAAGAAATATTTTATTAGAATTATGAATATATTAAGAGATATATTATGAATGTATTAATATTGAGAGAGAATCTAAATCTAAAACAAATTGAATTAAAAGTAAGTGAACACCAGTGGAATAATAAAAATAACAATTAATGTAACAACAAAAAAAAACTATTAATTCCAACTGTACTTGATATTTTTTTTTGTTTGAAGAGCCGTTATGAATTAGAAATATAAAATTACATTTATTTTTGTTTCACAAATATATTTTCCTTATACAATTATCTACGGTGAAATAGGAGCGACACCTTCCCTCAAATCATTTTCTTGAATGAACTGATGCCCAATATTGGTCCTTGCGGTAACCATTTCTTCATCATCTATTTAAATATATATATTCATATTTAATACTATGTAGCGATTATTCGAATTTTACACTTACTAAAAAAAAACGTATTTATAGAAAAGTGAAAGCAGAATATAATAAATCGGGGCTAATTAAAATGCAAGCAAGTATAATTTAGTCGTAGTAAAGCACGTGACACAAACGTAATGAATGAATTAGACATAATAACAATATGGCGTTGCGTAGTGAACCAATCACTGGCCGATGCGATAATGCCCCCCCGCCCGCTTACTTCATCATAGCTCTAAAGAGACCCAAAAATCGACATCTGCGCAAGTAACGGCCAGCGCTCAAGTTACGTGCCGGTAGTTATAGGATGACTTGACGCAAAACAATTTGTCCGATGTGAAGTTGGCGCGAAATACTGCGCTGTGAACAAGAGTAGGTATCAGCTGAGTTCTTCTGCATTCGCGTTGCAACTTCATAGCGGATTGCTTATTTTGATCTTCGCTCCAAGATCATCAACATCGTCGTCGTCTGCGGCGTCTGCGGCTGCGGCGGCGTCGCCTTCGTCTACAGCAACTGCGTCGCCGGCGCCGGCGCCGGCAGGCCAAATCGCGCACTAGTTTCGACACATAACGCTCACCGCGCTGATCCAGGAAACCTAATTGCGCACTTTTCTTTAAAGTTTCCTCTGCCTTACCAGTCAGACAGGTTATGTTCCACACATCGCCGAATTTATCCTGTAAATACTTTGCGATTTCGACCGCTGTCACTCCGTTCTCATTTGCCATCTTATAAAATGTTTTCATTACTAATTTAGAAGAATTTTGGTCTTGTTCCGTCATCACGTTGATATTTTTGCTGGACATTTTAGGAGCTTATGGATATAATTTTATCATTGTAAATACAATAAATGATTCAGATAAATTTCAGAATTTGTAAAGACTAAAACAAGACAAAACCATCCTCAAAGTAAAATAATATGACACCCCAGAAATACCGAAATTATTTTTGAGTAGAATTATTATTTTTAAATGTCTATTGTTTTTAAAACAGACAGTACCTAATCTAAAATATATTGTTTCAGAAATGTTTCAGATAAGATCATTACCTTATATACTACCTTATACCCATTACCTTATCGTATAGCTTGTTTTACAAAAACAGTATCTAATTTTGTATAGAAATTCTAGAAAGAAATAGAATCATTGGAATCAGTTCAATTGTATTAATAAAATAATGGAGTGAAAAAAGTTAATATTGACATTTAAAGCCAGTCACACACGCTATGGTGCAAAAAATTTAGAAAAACATAATTTTTTTCGGGTGCCTGTACAGGTGTGGATACATGCAAAGTGGTGCAACATACACGCTCCGGGTTACCTGTAACATTGAACTGTACAGTGTACAGGTCATGTACAGGCAAACCTGCTAGGTAGGTACATACTAGCGTGTATGACTAGCTTAAGATGCAATATTTTATTCGGCAATTGACATTTGACATTGATTGCTTGAGTTCGCGTTTGGTATTGATACCGCTTTAAAATTTCATTGAATTGGTTTTGATACAAAATTGCCAATGTGATAACTTCTACACTAGGTACGTTACAAACATGACCACTGAAAACGCAGAACCAGACACACAACTTTCTGCTGGAAAATTAGTAGTAAAATATCTACGAGAAAAAAAAGGTGGTGCAACATCTGGACAGATTTTGGAACATCTTCGGATCATCTACGGTAAAGATTCAGCTGATGTCAGTGAGACTGTAGAGTCAGTACTTGACTGTGGCACGGCTTTAGGTTTCTTGGAGCGGAAAGGTTCACATTATGTATGTGGGGCTGCTAGAGAAACGTGCTGCAGACGAAGACGCCGACGAAGCAAGTGTCGACGCAGGCGCCGCCGTCGCATTCGCCGACGTAGCTGTCGCAGGCGTCGACGCCGGCGCTTCTGACTACCAGACTTGACCGAGCCCAAGCCTAAACAAATTAAACGAAAAAGGCTCGGTCGCAGTAGGAATATCAAGCTTCTACAAGAATGCGCTATATCGTGCGATTCTTCGTATTAATATTTACTGTAACTTCGTTTTTTACTATAATGTTGTGAACACTGTTGAATTGTTCAACAGTCGCTTTAAGTGAAGACGAAGTCACTGGGAGTCACGATATATGGAATGTCGTGTTACGTAGTACCTAGTAACTCCACATGTTCGTGTCTAAAATTATTTAGTCATGTTTTGTAAGCAGGTTTGTGATTGAAATAAAATAACAGTATGTGACGCTACACTTCGTATAATTTTCTTAAATTTACATAATAGAGTATACATTAGTGATAAATAGCTGATAATACAAATATGAGTTTCTTGCACAAGTCCAATAAATATAAAGAAATAACGTTACGTGTTTTTTATATTATAATACTATGGTTTAATGTGAGTCAAGGTTGAGTTAATACTGATAATGATATGTTAATAACAGAGATAGCAATTATTCGGAGAAGGACCCTTCGTTTTACTGAATTTCTGACATATAGTATTATTAAAAAATAGTGGAAGCCGCAAATATGGCTCCCATGAGCGGTTGCTTACATCTTCTGTGTATACGCGAAAATTACAGGCTTGTAAACAATCTAATTATTAGGTAACTATGTAAGTAAACTGATAGGAATACATGTACCCCTGACGGGGTAGCCATCATAGAGGTGCCACTCGTGTGACTCATAGTTCATAGAATTTATTTCTGTCCGAATATATAATAGCATACATACATAAACTCACGCCTTTATCCCCGAAGGGGTAGGCAGAGGCGCCACCAGGGCACCCACATTTCGCCTTGTATGTTCCGTCCCACGATGTGATGGGGGCGAGCCTATCGCCATATCGGGCACAAATTTCTGACACCGGGCTGATAATGAATAGAAAAATCCAATATCACTTTGCCCGACCCGGCACTCGAACCCAAGACCTCAGCTTTGTAACCGTACCGTAATACAACTACGCCACCGAGACAGTCAATATATAATATGATGGAATATAAATGTAATACTTGACACTATTTCAGCCCATTTTATATTGTTTATGTGCTTTTAGCAGCACACTTTTTGGATTATCATATTTAAATGTCGCACTAGTTACAATACCTACTGCTAGAAATGTTTAAGGGGCTTTACATCTGTGATTAGCCATAAGAAAATATGTGCGAGTCTGTTGCGTTTCAGCATGTGTATATTCGGTTATAAGAAAGCCGGCTTAATTATAAACAAATGCCGAAAGATCGTTATGTTTCTACAATGGAAACTTTATTTGAATTACACTGCGCTTAACATCGGGGCAATGTAATCACTTTGTCATGACTACCATCTAAGTTATTCCACCTATTCTATCGCCTTAAGTTATCATTATACTTACAAAGTCCTACTTTATATAAAAATGAACTCAGTAGGCAACCGCTCCTCATGATTAGACATAATATGAAAATATAATTATCAAACTTCAACAAACATTATCCAGAACTTGCCAACGCGTAAATATATAATTTTTCGTGACATGCCCGCTCTTAATTAATTTAATTTATATACCGTTACTTATACTGATTGGTTAATTTTGTTATATTATGTTGGGGAAAATGTGTTTTTACATTTTATAAAAATTCAAGACAACTTTTTTTAAAGTTTATAGTGTGGTTTTTTCTAAAGGTTATTTGGTCATTTTGAGACGTAATGAAACCTAGCTGTTATTAAAGAGATTGATTAACTGGTGGTGAAAAGTGGATCACGCACGACAAGAACGTGAGAAAAAGGTTTTATTATCAGAAGTCCCAAAATTTCTACAGCAAGAATCCTCTTAGCACTACCTACAAAATCCCAAGAAAGTCATCGAACAAAATGGCACATACATAATATATATATATACTTCTGTAATAAAATTTAAATGCATTTTGAAATAAAATGTCTTGAGTTTTCACATAAAATGCGAAGAAACTTTTCCCCCAAACCTATCAATTGTTAAATATGATATAATAATACAATTGTTTTCTTTATAACTATCGAATAAATAATGCTTACGCTAAGATGATTAAGCCCCAAGTAGTTTCTTGACGGTGTATCCTGGAACTGCGTATATAAGAAGCAGGAACATAATAGCGACAATGATGATAATGGCCGCCTTGAGGATTGTCCACTTGTAGTTGTGCCAGATGATGTATCGGATAGACTTGAGTGGGTTGAGGAACCACATGAAGGACGCGTCCGGGCGACTGTAAACAAATGTTTATACTTTAATTTTTAATTCATAAATAATTGCTATCGGTTTAACATAAATCCTTTCTATTTAATTATATTTACGTTGATCAGTCACATCTAGGTCTTTTAATTTAATTTTGTCGACAAGAGTCCGGTCACAACAGCGTAACATACTATGACCGTGTTCACTACAGAGTTCCGTCATCGGCTGGTGATGCTCAATTGTGTAATATTTCATGCACGGATTTTTTTTTGCCTCATACGCTCGTAACAAGATCATGCTGGGTCCCTTGTAATGGGTAGGGGCGGTAAATTTAAAATACGGACATTATTGGCGTCTTCGAGAAAGTGGTCGTAAAGATTTTCACATATTATACTTACTTTGGTTTGTCGAGAGGGTCGGGTTCGTTGCGCCCTAGACCAGCTGGCACTTTATCGGCTTCCTCCCGCGTAAGTAAGTGTATTTCAGCTTCCACTTTGCCAGTGAGTTCCATCTCTTCTGTGTCGCGTTTAATATAGAAGGGCCACCAGCCTTTTACCCTCTTTTGCTTGAAGATGCTAACCATCGGCACTGACCCGTCATTTCGCAGCATATCTATACTGCAAAGGTTGGAAGATTTGGCACCGCGTGGGAAGCGATTCAAATCGAGGGTAATGGCGCCTGAAAAAGTAATATGAATTCAATATTAATAGTACCTACCTATTATCCCATTATCCAAATATTTTTATTTCTAAGCGAATTTTAAAAAGATTGATAGCTCACCTAAGAAATCGTCTGCCGAGAAATGGTCAGCATCCCACACTTGTAGCTCAAACCGTGCAGGGATTTTGCATTCGGTCTCGTCCCACGAAAATACCGATTCTTTGCGAGAAATCACAATGCGCTCTTCGGCTTCTAAGTAGTCGAATGGATAAATAAAGCGCCAGTTGAAATTCCCTTCGCCAGTTAGAGAACGGTAGTGAATATCTGTGCACTGGCAATCATCAGGCCCCTTTAACCATCTGAAAAATTACGAACTGCTATAAATGGATGTATTATAAAATATTTCTTTCAGGTTTGGGTGGCGTGCATGCAATAATACCTCTAAGTTTCTGCTATACACAATACAAGATACGGCCCTTAGTAGGTTTGGGATTTGCCCATATACTAGGGTGTATTTAATTTAAGGTTAAAAAAAATAGATTTGCAAAGACTTTTGTATAACAATTTTATACATACCCTTTGACATAAATATCAGACATCTTTTCGCCTGTGAAGAAGGCATCATCCTCCAGAACGACATCGTCAGTGTTCCATATAATTACTCTCATTTCGTACGATTTTGGTTTGCGGGCCGATATGTCCATTGGCGGTCCAGGCAGGGGCATGTCCATAGGAAACATATCCACCCACATCTCCAGACGACCTTGCTCGATACCTGAATGAAAAATATCATAATTGTAACAATTTTATGCAATTTAAATATTTAAAAAGTATAAACGAGTTGAGGTAGATTTGTTTACCGGGCTTATTTGGGTTGTACAGTGGTCTGGTCTCCACGTGCTCAGTAACCAGGCGGGTCCCCACTCGTGGCACATCTTGCCAGCGGCGGAGCACTATCAGCGCCATTTGCTCTTCAATAGTATCGGGGTTTGAGAACAGTTCGGCATCATCTATCGGCATGTTGAAGACAGTCTTGCCGACCTTTACCCTCCCATGTTCGTAAATTGGAGGATCCAGCTTCCCTTCTTTACAGAGCTTAGCCAAAATCTGCGTTGGCTTCATGGCATCTCGCCAGCGGTTGTATCCTTGTCTGAATAGATAAATATGTTAGTACACAAAAGCATGGAGCATCATTTAATCGGATGCAGTTAAGTTGAATAATACTTACTCTTCATATTTCATGGGAAGGCCACATGTTGCTCGATGTCGGCTGTAGAAGCGATTTTCGAGATCAATTTTGGTTTCGCCGATCAAATCATCGGAACCGAGCAAATCCCAATCGTAGACTTGAATAGTCAACATGGAGTCCTGTGGGAATGTAGCCTCAATTTCAAAGCACTTGCCAAAGACGGGATTTAACTGCTTTGATACGTAATTTTCCTTGTCGCTAATCCTCTTAGAGCCTAAGTGTAAAACAATGTAGGGATCGGCCTTGCCGTTTAAATCCATTGGGTGTAGGTCCGTGGCTTTAACGATGTAAACTCGGACCAGCACGTGGATAGGCTCATTGTTAGGTACTCCTTGGAAAAATCCATAGTTGGGATCAAAACCCATGACGGTGTGATCGTCAATGCCTTTAGGTAATGGCCATTTGTAAACCTTGATGGCGCCCTATAAAATAAAAATTTAAGTCATAATTTATGAAAAGGGGTATAATGTAAATAGTTATTACTTTAAACATTGAAACTATTTTAAATCTAATTTCCAATAAAATCACTTAGAGTAGGTACCTTGAATACCCCCACCACTCTATTTTCATCTTCAGAGTCGTCACCGGTTTTTTTGCCACGATACAACTCAAACGAATGAAGCCATTCTTTAAATTCATCGTACTCTGGCACCGCCTCAAGTTCGTGTGGGTATATCTGAAAAATATTGTCAAAAATATACTAGTTCAAGAATAGAGTATTAAGAAAACGATAAAAATTATTATCGCTTACTTTTGTCAAAGCAGAGTTGGGTATTTCATTTTTCTTCGAAATTGTCGGGCTGACTTTAGCCCTTGGTGACGGCGAGGCTGGTTGACGGCGTCGAGCTCGCTCACGCTCTGATCTAGGAGAGTGTACTTCCTCACGAGGTGAGCGTGTTTCATCTACGTACATAACTTGGGGGGCATGCAAAAATCCTTGTCGCTCCCTTTTAGCTTCCTTCTCTTCCTCAATCATAGATTCAATGGACGCGAAGTATTTGGTCCACCAATCTTTGCTGCTTTCATCATCAAGATGTACCGAATCAGTACTCACTTTTCTTTTCCTCATAGATTCTCGCTTGTTGAGCTTTTTCCGCATCGATTGTTTGCTTCCAGATCCATAGGAAACTCCAGCACGTCCATCACGATTTAGTAATGGGCAACTTTCTTTTTCGTTTTCAATTGTGTATACGTCTTCTTGAATAATACAGTTCGCCCGTAGATCAATATTTTGCAAAGGAATTAAAGATTTCTTTCTGTCTTCGATTTCTCGCTCCCTTTTGCTCATAGGAGTGTAAATGTATTTGTGAATCGAATTAATGGTGTGAGTTCCAACCAGAGTAACTCTGCCGAAGCTGCGGCAGTCCATTACACGGATAGTCAGAGGTGGTCTGTATAAATCTTGGTCAGGAAGCTCAACGTCTACAAACCTCACAGGATTTGTAAAGTTAGGATTTCGTTTGGCATTTTGTATAACTGTCGAGTACAAAATGTTTCCAGCACATTCGATATCCACCCTCGGTTTGTCGACGGTGAGAAGGTGAACTCGTTTTAGATCACGTAAACCCCAGAACAGGACTTCAATACGGTATTTAGAGAGTGTTGGTCTTATTCCTCTGGGCACAGGTAATATGGGGCCTTTATTGGCATCAATTGGCACTTTTCCAGTTGGCTCCCTTGGACTCGGTAGCTCGGGTAGTATAGAAGAATTTTGTTTGGGAGGAATTTCCAGAAGTTCAAAAGTGGCTAAAAGTTCACCAGCCTTATCGTCCCCTCGGGTAATTTCATACCACTCCAATGCTGGAAGGCTTTGTGGTCTTTCCTGTGTTTCTTCAAAAGACTTAATGTGTGGTCTGGCAAGGGTACGCCCAATAAACTCAGATTTACCGACTTTGTCTTGATCAAACACTTCAATAACAATGGTAGGGGGATCAGATTTTATTTGTTCCATGGTGCTATAAAGAAGAATGTCATCGAATACTAATAGTTCATCCCACGTAGGACTTAATGTTTCATCGATCACCTGTGTGGTTCCAGTATTTTCACCAATGACGACTCTAGCGAATGGATCAGATAGGCCTGAGGAGTCTGAGCCGATCAAAGACCGAGCTTGATAGATGTATGCTCTCATTTGAAAGTTCTAGAAAAACATGTTATATGTATATAAAATACGAATTATACGAAACGATAATATTCTGTATTAAACATTTTTTACTTACATGCTTCGCTGCATAAAATATTGAGGCGGGCGCGTTAGATCGCAGTTTATCAGCATTTTTTAGCTCAGAGGTGAGCTCATAGCCTTTGGGGAGTCCGTCGATGTAATGTTTTTTGTGTTGCAACACGCCCATCCAGAGATAAACACTAATCTTGGCTGGTATGGACCAACCGCTAGGTGTTGTAGCTTTTTTCCCTGGCCACTATTTTTTGGTAAAAGAAAAGTATTTAATTTTTATCCATCTTATATAACTATTAATAAATTTATTTCTGTAACCCTACCTTTAAGAATATTGTCTGCATTTTACCACAATATTTGCCGCACTCTTGAGCATTTTCTGAGAATATGATGTCTCTAGCCGGAATTCTGTGATAAGCTAAACGTTTCCCGTTGCTAATCAACCAAATGAAAACGTCAGGCATTGTGTGCTGAGCCTAAAAATATATTCTTAATGTATTACTGCTTCTTTGAAAATGAAATTTTAATTTAATAGTATACTTACATCTTCGCATAAACTCTTTAGCTTATTAAGATAGCCAGTAGCAGATCGCATACGATCTTTGATCGAGTGTCTTGTTATTAAAGCCTTTAATCCCTTCGTAAGGATGCCGATTTGTTCCTGTGAAAAACGTTTAGGCTTAAAGTTATAGTTATTTGCTGTTTGAATCTGCTCCGTATAGGAAAATATAAAAAAATATATAAAATATCTTTCTAGTTAATTGTTAATTACCTTTTATTTATTGAAAAAAAAAAAATTAATGAGATCAAGGGACTAATGAAGACTTACAATCTCGTAGACACACATCTTGTGCCTTTCACGGTCGAGCTTAGTGTTACCGATCGGCGGGGCGTTGGTCATGTGCTGCACATAGTTGGCGCATGCAGAACTGACTGTCTCTAGAGCTGATTTGAGGGTCATCACGCCAGTACTGTCTGTCGCACTCTCATTCGCCATCGCAGCCTGAGCATCTGCGAGTCTTTCCTCCTAGAATTGTTAAGGATGACATTTTATGATAGAAATCAATATGTATGTTAGTAATTGTTTAACTTTCTAAATTGGGTTATTAGTAATTATAGAAAAGAAAATAAGGTATTTTATAAATAGCTTTCAATCAGGAAAATAGTCCAAGTTTCAGAAGAAGGGTGTTAAGAATTTGTTATTTAAAGCATGAAAGTGTTTGTGCTACTGACGTATTTGTCAACGATGTTGGAGATGAGGTTGGAGTTGTACATGCGGCGCCGGTGGTCAGGCCAGATGCTGCGGATGTGCATGCATGGCTTCGTGTCCCAGTACGGCAGGTAGTAATAATTTTTGTCACTTGACGCGGCTTTAGTGGGGCCGGTGGTACTCTGCCAATACCCTGTATCAGCTGGCACTTCATCTGAAATTTTATACATCCCTAAATACACGATTTCTTAAAACATATACCATTTCAAATATACATTATGCCATAAAAAAAAACTAATCAAATATGTAAACATAAAATTCTTTATTTCATAGCCCGAAAACATCAACAAACAAAAATACATAAGGTAATCTTCATCTTATAGTAGTTCTACATAGAATACTACTAACAATTTAAAATAAAAATACAAAAATAGAGAATAAACAATTTCATGCTGAAAACGATAAAAGGAAAACAAGTATCAAAACAATTCGAACGAAGCAGGAACTATATTATAAGTAAAATGCATTTAAATTAATGTTATACTGTGCATAGCATCAAATAGCGCGTCATTCCAAAATAATTGTCAATAATCGAAAATTACCTTTAGACTAGACTACTTACTACTTGACAACAGAAGTTTACTACGTGCTACTAACAGGACTACCAGCGAGGCTTAAACTAATCAATACTTTTCAAGTTTCATTTCCGATTACCAATATTTTGTACATTGAAATAACGTACTAAAGTTGACACCGACAATAAAGTGTATAAATAGGTACGTAAAAAAAATCACTGGTAGTATACTACAATTTCTGCCTTCGTTTCCATCGCATCTACACATTCATTCTATCTTCCATCACGCCCACTAACTTCCCAAAGATTTTTTAGTGATGTCCGCTTCAGTACATTATCTTAATGTTTGTTGAATACGTCAGGCACAATAACTAATTTTCATTGTGTCTACGTCCTCCACGTGATCAGTTCAACATTCAGAAATACTGTTTCAATTGTAAATTAGTAAATTAATGAAATAAGCAATAAATTTAATTCAAAGTTTGTCTTTATCACCTAGTGGGTCGCAGTCAAGATCCTGTGCTCGTTTTACCGACTCGTGGTGTCCGTCGAGATTATTTCCAGAGTTACCAATGCTTAACTCAAATTGAATGGGCTTATCGACGAGCCGCTTGTCGATCATGTTCGCTTCAAATACGCTTGAGAACAAAAAGAATTCCTCGTGCTTTTCGAAGCTGGAGTCCAAGATTGGTGGTATTGGTTCCAACTCTACCTCGCAAGCTGGACTATCCATAATATCGGTGATTTCGGTGCGGATCGAAATCAGCAACCTTTGGGAAAACATTTTCAATGCCAAGTCAATAAGGTACATAAATTGTATGGTTCTTAGGTAAAAAAAAAATGATCTAAATATAACTTTAACACGTACCTAGCCCTGTATGATACGCCCTCTCCCATGCCCGTATTAAGGCTTGCGTGTTGATCAATCAGGCTGTAGTCTCGAGTTGATCCATACATATGAATGTATGCGGGTCCGAACGTCGGTAGAAAGCCTGTGAACATCCATTCTGCTTTATATTCTGATGCAACAATTTATTCTAGCGGAATCATTTATTTGAGCAAAAAATTTACATGCTAATACAAATCGTTTCCCACGCTATTGATTTTCGTTTCCTATCGGAATAAATGTTGTATAGCAAACTGAATGTTGGACTATTTTTAGGTCGTAATATTATATACTATTCTGTTAATTCCATAAGGCAATCACAGAGAGACTGAATGCTTAGTGGCCAAAATACTTCTTAAAAACTATTGCCCATTGAAAATTAGCTGTTATTCAAAATTATAATAATAATAGCATTGTCGAAATAATAATACACATAATAATCAGCCACCGGATGTCCATTGCATAAAAAACGCTTGAATGTTTTACGTAGCAACCTATTTGAAGCGCCTGAATTTAACAACCTCTGCTACTTGTACGAACGTTGGTAATATTTTAACACTGATATATTATATTAAAGCATCAATGTGTATTTGTTACCTTTCTCGCCGTCATTGGATATAGTTTTCAGGTCGATGAAGTGCGTTCCAATTACGTTCGGATGTACAGGGTCATTATCCCTTAGTTGTATTTTTATTCGCTGGCACAAGGGAGGGAACATCTCTGTGAATGTCAGCTGCTCGTTCCACACCGGGGCGGACGAGTTCTTCCGGACAGATGTTGACCCCTGGACAAAAAATAATGCTATACAATTGTGAATTTAAATTGGCGTTTGAGTTGCTTCAATTAATGACTCTTCTTAACGAGAAGATATTCTAATATACCCTCCAACTTGCAGTTCCATCTTCTGTTTCGCAATAATACATTGCTCTAATATGAATTTAGAAGCTATGTTATAAAAAAATATTTGTAACATGAGAAACGATATCATAAGAGAAGTCATTGAAACTTACTGTCATGCCAGCAAACGACACCTGGACGAAGGGATCGACCAGGTCCTGGCTTTCGCCAGTAAAAGCTCTCTTAACATTAGCGAGTATAGAATAATTCATTTTCGGCAGGCCATCAGCTTTATAGATTCTAACTATAAATTTGGCGCGTTGTCGATCAATCGGCACACCATCAGGAAGAAGAAGATTCCTGAAAGCAAGAATCCATTATTATACAATATTTCACAACGAAGCGACGCTTAAAGGCAGGCGCCCATATATTCGGATCGTACGTTACGGACGGATCGCATTATCAGCCCGGAGTCAGGAATTTGTGCCCGATATGGCGATAGGTAAACTACGTCGAGTCTTCTCGTCACCCCTAGCACAATGCCTGAAAACGAAAGTTTTCAACCAGTGCGTCCTACCGGTCCTGACCTACGGTGCTGAGACGTGGACACTCACAGTACGACTGATCCACCAGCTTAAAGTCGCTCAGCGAGCTATGGAGCGTGCTATGCTCGGAGTCTCTCTGAAGGATAGGATCCGTAACGATCTTATCCGACAGAGAACCAAAGTCATAGACATAGCACATAGGATTAGCAAGCTGAAATGGCAGTGGGCTGGCCATATCTGTCGAAGAACCGACTACCGCTGGAGTAAACGTGTTCTTGAGTGGAGACCGCGCCTTGGTAAGCGTAGTGTAGGACGCCCTCCAGCTAGGTGGAGTGACGATTTGCGAAAGGTCGCTGGCAGATGTTGGATGCGACAAGCCGAAGACAGGGTGAAATGGCGCAATTTTAAGGAGGCCTATGTCCAGCAGTGGACTAATATAGGCTGATGATGATGATGATGATGATGATGATGGCGATAGGCTCGCCCCTTATCACATCATGGGACGGAACATACAAGGCGAGATGTGAGTGTCCTGGTGGCGCCTCTGCCTACCCCTTCTGGGATAAAGGCGTGAGTTTATGTATGTATGTATATATGAAATTAAAATTCCCTTACGCCTCAATATCATCTTCATCCTTTTCACTTTTTGGTGGAATTTTGATGGTGTCGCCTTTGCCGATAACGCTGATGTCGCATTTTAAATATCCTTTGGCACCTGAGCTGATATCATCCGGATCGGTCAGCAGTGCCCACTTGTGATAAAACTGCCGATCTGCGAACAAGATCATCAGTGAACCACGACGAAACTATTGCTTTACTGGGAACCACTAGCCAGAGCTTACCCTTAGAAGCACTACCGGCTACTGTAACAGCAGTTAAACTAAGTAAAATGTTAATATGTTTAATTTTAGAGCGAAAATGATAATTGGCTTTCAACTGATACAGATTGATGTACACACTGAGATTGGCGTATGATTAAACGCGTAATGGGTAGAAATATGCGTTTTCGAAGTTACTGACTGCAATATTTTCTTTATTAAGAAACACCCCATCATTCAAGTAAGCCTTGAAATTTTATGAGATTTCCTAAGAATATTGAAGACTTTTATGTGTTGATGAAAACGCTTTAACGCTTCTCTAAATGGAAATGGGAACACTTAATAAAAAAATACGCCACATTTTAAATGCAGTACAAACAATATATTTTTTATTTATTATTACCCCTAATTGGAACAAAACATAGGTTAATTGTAAAATAAATTTGTATTCTTAAAAAACAAGTGTACAGCTGTTACTAAAATTTACCACCATATTTAATACCCACGATGTAAAAACTGTATGTCGGAAAATATTAAATGAAAAAAATATTTTTTTGTTTACTTTGAACCACTTGAACTAATAAAAATATTACATAACTAATAATACCTGGAAGGGGTGCTAATTTTATTAGTATCGTTCGTTTTAAGGTGAATCAGAGCTTGTAAGAGCCAAATTACTTAGAAATGTTATGTATGCAAATTCTGTTTAATTTGGACATTCCAACAAAAGTCTAAATTCAAGTGAAATTAAGTATTCGATTTAAAAACTATAAGGTCAAATTAAAACTAGCGAGTTGTGATTCCGGAAATACAAAATGTAAAGAGCTAACTATGTAGAATTTGGTGGTAATTGTCGACTCAATATAACTTTAATTTAAAACTCTTCCTCGCTGAATATTATTAGTCGTATTAAGAAATTAAAAAAATAGATGCTGTAATTCCTAACTTTTTATTGTAAGGTTTGAAAATTAAAAATAGAATAATATATAATTTACTTAATAACCTATTTATTTAGTATTGTAGTTATAAAACATTTTTTTTTATTTTGCCTCCAAATCTGTATGTAGTTGAACCTGTTTCTTTTCTATATTATTTATAATAAAGTCAATGCCTGCTGTTAATCTTCAAGACATACATTTTGGAAGAAAAATTTATAACGATTGTTGTTTCTTTAATTTTAATAACTAATCCATTATTTTTTGCATAGATACTTAAATTGAAATTATGACTATAAGTATACCACATTACGAATGATATTTCTATTGCTTTGGTGTTTATTTCGATCATATTAATACGTCTATCAACTCTTTTCAACGCTATAATATGTAAATCTGTAAAAAAAGACATAGTATTCGCATAGCAAAAACATCGCCACAATATTCGCTAGCATTATAATAAATATATTTTTCTCAAATTTAATGTGTACTCGCAATTTGCATGATGTTATTAACTTTTTACAGCGCAATATTGACAGCAATGCTTCGCTTCGCTCATTACCTTTACATATCCTTATTTATAAAGACTTAATAGCCGAGTTTTTTATCCCTTTCAATGATACCTATCAATCATATTTAAAACTATAAAACATTTAACAGATGAACTGCTGCTATTAAGGCTTTATGAATAAGTAATGGTTTTCATATGAATTACAGCCACTCTATCATATCACGATATGTAGACACGCCGAAAATGATTAAAAGCCTCAAACACCTTCTCTACATCCTAGTCTAATCTTTAAAAATGTTAGTGGACCGTATGCGTTTGTAGTAAAGTGTATTATTGTACGCACCTGTTTTAAAGCTGTGTTTTGAAGTGTTAAAAGCGGTAATGTGTTGCGAAATGTCCTGTTAATTAATTAAATTTTAAAGGGAATTTGATACAGGCACGTCGCGTTGGATAAAGCTAGTTGGAAAACTAAAAAAGGGAAATTAATCATCTTTGTTACTCAATATTAATGTCTAAGCATGTTATTCAGCTAAACTATACCAAGTTCTACATTACATTATTTACCGCTTTACAAACGCCTAAGGCTTGATCACATCTATCAGTACCGATTCCTAATAAATTTATTATAGGTAAATAGTTAATTTATTATAATAAATAAATTAGAATTGATGCGCACAATTTTTTTTTTCATTGCCTGAATGGCGAGACGAGCATGCCATTCGCCTAACGGTAAGCGATACGACCGTTCATGGACAGTTGCAAAACCAAACAACACCATGAATGAACACCATGTAATGCTTGGCATTTCACTGCGCTCGCCATCCTGAGACATAAGATGTTACGTCTCATTATGTCCAGTAGTTACTCTGGCTCCAATGTCTTCATACAAAGTAACAATTATCCATTAAAACACAGCGTATTCTGATGATAGATGTGATTCAGAGAAAAATGGTATGATCAAAGAGCAAAGAGTTTCTATCATTATATTTCCCTCTTCGATAATTTTACTCGTCAAGTGCCCAAATCATGGTTTTTGCCTCTAATATTTTATTTATTATAAGCTAGTAGCCAATTTACGCACGTTTTGCTAAGCTATATCTGAAGCTACTCAATTGAAAAAATGTATATTAACTTTCATTTAAATCATATTTTATTAGTAATCACAACTGGAATTTATATTTGGAATTAATATAATTCGAAATGCCAATACAGTAACCGTAGCTGATGTCTCATAATTTCCTTTAAGGTTTTATATAATTTATTATAATAGGTACTATTTTGCAACTTACAATATTTATACAAACTGAACACATTATCCATGAATGCATCTCTTAATTTTGATTTATTTTAAACATATATTCCTTTAAAATTCCCCCTTACTCTAATTTGATCACACCACACATTCGTCGTTTATATTAGTGCTAAAGCGGTGTTAGTTAGCGAGTATAAAACTCTACAGTTTCTTGTTAGTGATACTATTGGCTGTCACATGACGGAAAGCGTATAATTCAAACAGGGTACCTAATACTTATCATCAGCTAAACAAACACGAAGCTGGGCCAGGTATTCTGCACGGGAGTCTGAAATTGCGTGAAATTGTCAAAATATGTGTAACGGATAGTACATGCATAAAATACAATATATATGTATGTTTAAAGACGTAAAGTGTATATGAAAAAGTACAACAAAATAAATCAGGCCTGCTACAATAAATAAATAAGTTTAGAAAGTGTATGTATTCTGTTTAGCACCAATAAATAAGTAGCAATCACTAGTTTTTCACGCCTGGGAAATCTATCAAGAAGGAAAGAATCTAATATTTACGATGATCTTAATATTTCATGTTTATGTCCAATATGATGGCACGTTCGAGGAGCTCATTCAATTTATATATTTTGCGTTAGTAATCTAGTTTAGTCCCTTTTTGACAATATGCAAACTGGCGGCATAGCTCGGCTATAATATGTTTTCCACTTCAAACGTTTTATATTCAAAGCTAATGTGATCAACATATTTTTCAAGCATATTTTTTCCCATTCTACATATTTTTTGGGCCGCCTTTTAGCCTTAGTATAGGTTGAATTTCGAAAAAGCCAAAATGATATTTTCATAATTTATATCAAACAACTTTAATACCAATTTTGGCATTTAATCTAACCATAAAATATAAGATACAAACTATTAAAACTATTATCCCATTTGGGTAATATGGATTAATGTCGCCGAGCCGCTTTCGTTCATTATTTTAAATCTCCTGCCAATTCTAATCCCCTTATCTCCATATTTTCAAAATTACGCATTATTCTAAAACATAACAGGTTTACAGGTCGTAAAATTCGTAGGATGTAAAGCTAGTTGTGGATCATTTGCGAATTTTGTTATTTCAACTGTTCTGTGGTTGTTATTATGTCACGAGTATTTTACATTAAAGTGCCGAGCATTCCGTCACTTGAAACTCGGGCGAGACTAGTGTAATTAGCTGTCGCGGTTATGGAATTCATAATGAGCCGTGTCTATTCTAGAAACCTGAGAACGTGTTAATATAGCATTTACGTCGTCTACGACCTCTGGAAAGTACACACACTAAGAAAATAACAATCTAATTTGAAATATAAAGAATTAAATTCCTGGCTCATCCCATGGGAAAACCACAATTTTTCGGAATAAAATGGAGCCTATATCCTTCGCCATGATCCAATATATCACTATGTTAAATTTCATCAAAACCGGTTCCGCCGTTTTAGCGTGAAAACAGAACATATGTATACATATGTATATACACACTTTCTTTTATTTTCACTTTAAAAAAAGTATTTGTCTTTGGGTGTACTTGTACGTGTAACTTTTCAGCGACCTAACTCATTGATATAATATTTGTACTTTATTTTACTTAGTATTTATAGAATCACTCCAACTTTTTTTTTGACATAATATGAATTTAATTTCTGTGCTATAGGGCAGACCGGCGTGTTCCGGAGTTCGTTCAGGTCTATATTTTAGTAATTCGGCTCGCCGAAGACATGTAAGTAGGTTATGAGAAACTGCCATACATGGATAGCTACGATTTGATTTCCGCAACGGAAATTTACTGGCCTACAATATTCTGGCTTTAATTGAGTTTCGAGATGGAGGCTTGCGTCTCAGAGATGCTACGTACATCATATATCCTTTGCTCGAGGGAATAACCCGGCCAGGTATTGAGTTCCCTCGCCATTTCCTGAGCTGTTATGTAATTTTATCTTCGGTTTTTAAAGTAATAATTTTAAGCATCTGGGGCCGGACAAAGTGTTTCTAAGTCTCGCCTTGTTAGTTGGGTCTCAATTCATTAAATAATGTATGTTAATCTTTGTGTCAGATTTCGTGATCGTTTTTTTTTTGTATAATGAAAAAGACTCCATTTTCAGAAGTGGAGTCCTTGTGACTGAGAATGAGAATTTTTCCTCATATGAGGCCTGACGCCATAAACATACTTAAAGCATATAAAGCTTTGTACGGGTCGCGTAATATCGAACAATGAAAATGTAACTACTCGTAAAAATCGCAATTTAACTTACCTATTACTGTCAGAGCTCAATATTTAATTAGTTTACAAAACTATTAAATGCAAATAAAGTTTATTTTTAATATTTCATTTCGAAATAAACTAAAAAATATTGAGATCTCGCGACGTTGATCTAAGTGGATAAATTTCAAGATGGCTTGCGGCTGGCGCGCAGGACTTTTAAAGATATTAACTTGCGCATCGACTTTCCCGGCAATTTATGTCGTTGCCGAGCTATTTTCACATTTTGGCACCTCGTATTTCTAAGAATGAAAGCGAGGCCAAGTGGATTTGCACGGCGATGTTTTCCTCCTGAGTCTTACTTACAATGACATAGGCGAATGTTGAGCGCTATTAGGTTCGAAAATATGAAAAAAACTAGACTAATATAATAATATTGTTATGAACTCTTTTTATATGTCCTTTATGGTACATATTATTTATGAATGTATGTAGAAAAATATTTGCAAGACGTATTATCGGACCACAAATAGCGTATTTTTGAAATTTACCTATATACTCTTATTATGTTAAAGAAATAAAAACAATGATAGCTCTCATTTGCGAAATTAACTAGCTTATTTCTTTTTTAAATTACATTTATTGTAACTTTTATAAAAAATGCCTCGTTACTTGTAAAATTGTCTCAATTACGTTTTACTGTGCCCATGTTTCATATAAATTAATGTAAACATTAGCATTTTTTGCGTAAATATTCAAGTAAATTCGTCGTATACATAATAATTAGCTTTATGCTTTAAATGGAAAAATAGGGCTTTTATTCAAGACAATTTTTATGCGTAATGTTAAAAGTGCGTATTAGAGAGATAGATCGTATTAGTGACAGTTCTAGTCTCCGATAGACAGGTCTTCTTTGCCTAATATTATCCGAATACATCAAAACAAATAAATTACTGTACATCATAGATTTACGACAAGATGTATATATATGTATATTATATGTTATACGGTGGGAGACACACGGGAGTAGTAAATTCGACTAATGGATGCATGTGATCATGTCATACATTGTCCGATATGCGAGGTGTTCAAGATCTCTCGTTTCCCGCGGGGGTAACCTGAAGTTACTGCTGCTGAATCAAGAATTATGGTCACGTATCGTAGCATCTGTAACTGGGTCGGTCTGAACACGACCTCACCTTGAACCCATCCGATAATTCAATACATGCTGATGCTCCATGCCAATCCATTAACATTTGAAACATGTTTGAAATAAAAATGTGTCGGTAAATGCGTGAAATGCATCAGGTGTAAAATTGCATCTCGTTGGATGTTCAAACTAATTGAAATTATAATAGCGTTATTTACCATAATTGTAAACGAAATCAGTGTTGAATATGAACAATGTTTCCTTAAAATGTATTAGATTTAATACCCATCAAAGCACTTTCATTGTTTCATATCTTTTGTTTGAAGTTTAATATTTTAATGAACTTGTTTGGCGAACACATACGCGATGCTTGGGTCGCATAATGATAATAATGACCAATGCAGAAGGGGCCTTTGGAATATCTTGAAACTCAGCCTTGATATGTCGTGGCGTCATGATCATGAATCAAAAATCAATCATCAAATGTTGATTGCATTTGAAATGACATAAAGTAAAACTGAAAAATATAGACTATAGAGGTATATTTTATGTACCTATTGCAGGCGAAAAGTATCTAAAGGTTTATTTTGTTAATGTTTTTCGGACAAGATTGAAAAAGTTATGATGATGGAAACGATGGGGGACCGCCGAGGGCCTCTGTAGGAACCAGCCATCGCAAAAGATAATCGCTATAAAGAAAGCAAACAAGAAAACGTCTACAGGCCTTTCACGAAAACCATACATCACTCGTGAGAGAACATAAGGTCAGAGTTAACACAAAAACTTTGAAAACATTAAATAAAAATATATTGTTAGTTTTGCATATGTTAAATTGTTTAAGGGTGTTAGAAATGATAGGCCATGAGTCGGGTAATTGGATCCTAAGACGATATTCAATGTAAAGATATATTTTGCGCCTGCAATACACCTCAGTTGTAAATCCTGTAAGGAGTTTACGAGTTTTATGCTCCCACCTTTTTTGAGTGAATTATGAAGAAATGTACATCGTAAATCACAGCAATACTCGTATATAGCTAATAAAATACATTATAGAAGCTGAGTGTACTGAAGGTGTATATAATAGTGGTGCTTGTATTGACAGCAAAATATTTAGAGGAAGGCCTGGAGTATCAATACAGGAATACAAGATTAAAGTACGTGTACGATTATGCACATTGGGGATACTGTTTACGTCGATTATTGCTAACTTTGCGTTTGCTTTTTTTAACTATAATGAAATACCGAATGTCGTACTAAACTCTCCGCGTATTGGATTGAAAATGTGAATCAAAAACACATTTTATTTTCAACTAGAATTCCTATTATTTCTACAGCCAGTTTCTGTGAATAAAGAACATCGGACTATATGAACTCTCGCGTGGTGGAAAATCTCATTTATCAACGTGTTCCTCTCCGTTCCATAAAATGTTTGCGTGTAGTGAGAGGCATCTAACACCCCAATTATTACTACAGTGTTCACACGGACACAAACAAATGCCCAATCAACACGTGGCAATTAGGCTGGAACTGTGCCGGTGCATACCGGTGAGAGAACACTAATCATTGTGTGTAGTAGAGGCCTAAAGTGTAGGTATGTATGTGCCCTATTTAGGTACGTATAGTAAAATGCACTTGATGTTAAAAATAAGTAGTCATAACAGAAGAAATTGTGTTTAAGTTGTGATATTTGTCAACTTTGTCCTGTTGTGATCTCACCATGGGATTAATATCTACGTTCTATCGAATAGCGGGAATCCTTATTAGATATCAAAAATCTTAAGCCTGAAGCCTCAGACTCTAGTCATTTACTTATAGAAGTAAAAGTTAGTCTGGGCAAGCCTTTGACATAGGTATCACACGATCGGAACTTCATAATAGCTGATCGCATGCGCAGACAAACTTTCAGCTTTTATAAAATGACGACAGTTTGTTGGCCACAGGCTAGATCTATTATTTGAAAATCCTGTAACCTGTCAGTGGTTTTAATTTTTAACCATTGTGTCTTTAAAGTGTTCAAGCAAAGAGCGTGCACATTTACAATGCGATTGACAATTAATCCGTGCGATGTAGATGATCGCTGTGATGTTTTTACGTACCCGGCTGGTTCCAGACGGTCGCCACGTCAAGTTTGAAGTTGCCAAGCAGCTTGTTAGAACGTAATAAGTTCCGAGAATGCAGCACCTGAAACATTTGTCATGTTGCAAGCGACATTTGTCACGAGCATTATCTCGCATATCACAGTAGAAAAAACATTCATCGTCACATTGCGCATATTGGAAAAATACCCATAATTATGGACGAGGCAGCTATACCTGTTAAAGTTAATTATTTCATAAAAGTACTTTTCGATGTTGTTACCGAAGCCCCGGGGCGTTACCTTCTAAGATGTAAAGAACTGTGTTTTCTTATCTGGTATTTTTTTGTTTAATTAATGCATTCATAAATTACCTATACTCGTATTATAACTTCACATCATTTGTAATTTTTTGTTTCATGCCTTTTTTTCTACCACTAGCCATTTTAGTTCATTAAAAATATCTAGAAGAAATCACAGGTGGTGTTAATACCACCGATGGTACCTATTATAATTATAGTTTAACCTTTAGTTGTAGGAAACCTGTGCTCCTTAATTAACAAAACAATTTTAATGGTAGTTTTGTAAAGTTAACAGGCCCACATTGAGTTTGGGTATTGGACGTCTAAATTACTCTCGATCGTAGAGGAGATTGGCGGATCTCCGTTATTTAGGAGTGTTCAGTGGGACGTACATAAATGGCCCGACACATTATCCAACCAACAATGATTGGGAAATATTTAAGAAATAAATCTTCTTCGAGCTAAATATACCCGACATATCTTGAGCTATCGATAACCTAGTCAAAATAGGCAGGTCAATCGAAGTGTCGGTTGTAGATCTCTCTTTTTCAGGCGTGACTATTTTTGAGCTGTTAACGATTTGTATATTTAGTTATACCGGGTATATTAAGACTGCGACCGAAAACGAAGCCGGGTGGTAGTTGTAGTAGATACAGATACAATGAAAATAAAAAAATCGCAAAATAAGCGACAAATCGTTGTATTTGGTAGTAAATACCAAGTTATTGCGAAAATAGTAATTTAAAACTTAACGTACCATTGCGTCTTCAAAATATAAAGGTGTACATCGTTATTTTAGGAAAACTATGTATTTATCACCCAAATACGACGATAAGTAAAAATTACCAAAAAATAGAGGACTATTTTTTTTCGAAATTTTTGTTTGCCTTGTGTCTGAAGTCACTAATACTACCACCTAGCTTCGTTTTCGGTCGCAGTCTTCATATACCCTGTGTATTTTATTTTCTTTAATTAAATATGTATTTCGGTTGTAACGATAACGAGTTAGACACTTCAATGTACTCAGTAATTAATTTACATATTGTATAATTGAGACGATTGTCATAAATTCAGTTTTGAGCACTGAAGCACTAGTACTGACCTGTTACGAGGACGCTGCTTATACCGCAACCTTAGAAGTACGTACGTTGCATGTACGCAGCGAGCTTAGAACATCATAGAGCAAATGCATTACCAAAAACTTTGTTAATTGGCTTTTAAGTCTGTTATAGGGAGGGAAAAGTTATTTCTTGTTGTTTCAACGTAACGCAGAAGTAGGTATTTAAAGTTGTTCTTTCATTTAAGGATATATTTATTTTATTTGATTAAGATATTTAAGAAATCATATTTGTGGCACAAGAATGTTGATTCGTTTGTGGATAGTGGAAGTTATGGCGAATTATTAGAACTACATTTGAGCAGTAATACAAATCTTTCTAATGCTATGCTGACGTAGCGTGTGTCCCAGTCGGACACGTTAATAAATTTTACAAACGATCAATAATATCTCGTAAACATCCACCAGCTTTCGGTGTTATTAATGTATTGCTCAAACATAAACAACTTTGCGACGAGGCGTCGAAAATACGTCCAAATTTCACAAATTTCAAAGGCGGTTGGAACGGCTCTCGTATTCGTGTTTACTTACCGACTTGAGTTTTGCCTCCTGTTTATATTTCATGTGGACTTTTTTTACTCAGCTAATTAAGTAGTCATACAATTTCACTAGCACAAATGCCAGGACAATGTTAAAACGTTGACTATGTAAATAGAGACGAATTTAATTTAGTTTACTCTGCGCCGTTATGTTTCTTCAGAGATTGCCGCTGTATGAAAGATGTTTAATTGTAATGATCGAGAGATATCGTACCGTCGATATCGTGTGGTTGAGGGAATGTTTGCATTCATAAATAAACATTAAATTGGACTGTCTTTTTAAAGTGTCAGGTTGGAGTTTAGTCATAAAATTTTCCTACATTTACAGTTGCATAAATCTTTATTAACCAGACGCCGCATTTTATGCAGTAAGAGAAATTAATTCTTATGAAACCAGAAAAACAAATGTGTCTAGATAAATCATAGCCTGAAGCCGAATCGCGACTGATTTCATATTTTATTGCTATGAATGACGAGACGAGCATGCCATTCGCCTGATGATAAGCGATACGTCCGGTCATGGGCAGTAGCAAAACCAAACAATACAACGAATTACAAAGCAATGCTTGGCCTACCACTACGCTCGCCATCCTGAGACATAAGATGTTAAGTCTCATTATGTCCAGTAGGTAGTTAATCTAACTACAATATCCCCCGAACCGGAACACAACAGCGCATTTACACTGCTGTTTGGCGGGAGAAATAGACATTGCTGTGGTACCTACCAAGACGGCCTCTCACATATGAGAGACCTACCATCAGTCTCACTATTACGGAATCCCCTCACATTGTTTATCTGTGTGACAATAGCACGATTCGGTCGAGCCCACTCGTACCGTGGCTTTATAACCTACAGCAAGGTTCCACATTAAATTGTATATACCCAGGTGAATTCGATCTCTGTTAATACCGCTCGAACGGGATTCCCATCTAATTCATCCGTTTTGTCTGATTCCTGGTAAACTAATCCCAAGCAATTTAAGAGGATTTGAATTCCAATATTCAGCATACACGATATCGATTGCGATTAAATCTCTAAGCGATGAAAGCAGAGTACTAATTCAATTATTCATTTATCGCGAGGTTTCTGCATAAAAGTGGTGTATCTGTTTTTTTACACCAGCTTGGAAACACAAGGGCGACATTTGTTATTCTTTAATAACAATCGCAAATCTATCTTGCTCGGCCAACGCTTTTTACTTTTTTCAGTTGGTAAATTAATTTTCTAACGGCATATAAATTGCTTCGTTAGCAACAAAGATACCTATTATATGTTGGAGCGATGGAAATGCCCCTTTCAACCTACAGTTTCATAACAAAATATAGGTTCAGAAATATGTCAATGTTTAATTTTTCAATTGCTAGCTTTATGACAAAAAGGATTTTTATTTTTTACTAAGATGATAAATAAGATAAGAGGAGCTGGTCGTTTACTTGACGGTAAATGTTTGTCCACAGAATGAAGAAGATATATACCTACCATTCAGAACTTATTTTGTGTTGTAGTAGTTGATTAAAACAATTAATACAGATTTCTAGAATGTATGCCTTTTATCAAAACACCTAAACATTAGTGTTAAACGTGTTCGTGTATCATCTAGATATGAATTAAGCTTGTTGCCGGTATGTATCTTTATAATATGACCTATCACGTCAATAGTTCAATTAAGTTGCCTGACTAATGGATTTACACGCTCTATAAACATTTTCACATACTTCGTAAAATGGAACATCTATTCCTAATATTGTGCAATTATTTTAAGTTATGAATAATTTAAAACCGTTTATGCATCAGCCAATATATGTACGTCCCCCTGCAGGGCACGAACTTCCTCCACAATCAAGAGTTCGATTGAGAGCAGTTAGGCCGTATAGTCCTCTACGATGGCCTCGTGCTGGTTAATGGAGATTACAAATGGCTCTGGTGTGCTGGTTTCCTCATTATGTATATTATCTGAACGTAAAAAATCTATCGCCAAAGAAATTTTGTTATATGACACAGTTTTATAGCAGCTGTATATGGATTACATTAATAATATCCTCACACTATGTAAAGTGTTTTTGGTTAATAAATACAAGCTGGTTGCTAATCTGTTCCTATATGTATTACGCGTTGAGGATTTGCTTAAGAAGTGTATACATATACAGCTCAGGCTGCGGCATTAAGCTGATCTGGATTCTTTTTTGGTTTAAGGAATATATTTAATTTTATTTGTTTTTTTTCTCGCCATGAATACAATATTATTGGTAGATTTGTTTCCTTGATTCTTTTGTAATTTTTTGTGATGTTCTAACTTTTATTTAAAATTGTAAGTGTTATCTCTAAACCAAATATTATTTTAAGTTATTATTATTATTATATACTCCTATACAAAGAACACTAAATTGACATAAGTAAACGGAAGCTTCGGGAATTTTACTACTTTATCAAATATACATAGATCGAACAATAAAATAAAGTAAATTGGCCGTAGGATTAGATCACGAGAAAACGAGACCACGACCCAATTCATATGAATAAAGATATTCATTTTCACCACATAAATGGACTGTGTCTCCGTTATTCAAATAGAATGTTGATGAATATGTATTCTCATCTCTCTCATCAACATATTTTAAAAGCAAAGGTGTGTTTTCCATGTCAAAGATTACTCCGGCACCGGCCACGAGTATTCGTCTCGTGAGAAAATTGACACTAAGCAAGTCCTTACAGAATGCATAATGTTTCGGAAGATTCAATTACAAGATTGGCAGTGTAACCCATTGCTCATAAAGTCTAAATGTAAACAGCATTTAAATAGAACTTATTTGATTTTATTTATATTTCATTGGAGTTTTCGGAGTCACGTGTTGATAATTAATTGATTATCAATCACCACGCATTATCACGGCGAAGGAAACATCGCGGGGTGACATGCATAGTGCACACCATAGTGATTTGTAAGAATTTC
The DNA here is from genome assembly GCA_905220455.2 of Deilephila porcellus. Lineage (NCBI taxonomy): Eukaryota > Metazoa > Arthropoda > Insecta > Lepidoptera > Sphingidae > Deilephila > Deilephila porcellus. The sequence goes on along the minus strand of LR999970.1, from coordinate 16,977,217 downwards.
TATGGTATGTGAAGTCCACCAACACGCAATACAGATAAATATTATATAAATATAAATGCAGATAGACAGAATATTCATTTATTCGGAAATGTGTTTGAAATAAGCGGTAACGGTTAGAATTATCCAGCCAGAATTCGTTATAATTATCGCCCGCTTTATGATGATAGAAAACATCTTGAGGAAACCAGTATACCTGAAAAATCTTTATTTACGTTAAATTAGACAAAAAAATCCGCGATATTATCTTACTAAAATCTTAGATATTAAATATTAATGAAAATCCTATATTTTCTAGATTAAAATAATCAGATTTTAAAGATGTTGTAATTTTGTGCCATATAACGTGGTACTTACCACTTTTTCAAATAAACACGGACATATGTAAGTGTAAACGTAAGGTACATGCGGATGAAACAGTACCTCCTTTTTCCTAATCGGTTATAAATATTTGTGAAAATAAAATTAACCTTTGTTGCATAGGAATACGGTTGGTTCGCTTTTGATAATTTGGCGTTAAATCTTTAGTGTATCATTTGTTAATTAACTTCGGCACAACACAGTCCAGTTGTTGTAACAATAACAATTTGGGGAACAATGATGCCTAGTTCGAATGTTCAATCTATATAGATTGCGTTGATTCAAATTCAAATCTCAATATTGGCAAGTAAATCGTGGCGTATATTGAGATAGATTGTTGTTAATAGACCTATTTATGTCTAATTCTATAATATTGTTCCAGTTAAAAATACAGGAATAACTGCCTCATAACATACAAATTGTTGTGTAATTTACAAATACCTTGAGAACTTTCTTGGTAATAAACCATGCCATCAATACTTTAAGACCTTAGATTACTTCTTCAAATACTGCATAATTTTGTATCACAATCTACCACTTATCAATTCTTATATATCTTTTTAATATCTTCTTGCTTTTCTTTATTTCTTTTTGCAATAACCGAAGTGTTTGCATATTACGTATTACGTCTCTTTTTAATTATGTTCTAAGCAGTCAAAAGTTTAATGAGGTTTCCAGTGTATGCTTCACATATCTCTATTTAGCTACCATTCTGCATAGACCGCGAAGCAGCATTCGCTTTGCAAGTGCACGAAATCATTACGGCTCGCTCAAATATAGAAAATAATATATTAACTTACCGCGAGAGTAATGATCTTGTCAAACAGCATTACTGGCGGCATGTGGAAATCGAAGACGAAATACTGCGAACAGAAAATATAGGGTAAGCTATTGAAAACGAGTACCATCGCGTTGCTAAGTGGCATTATGCAACCACTTTACAACATCGCCAGTGTATCAGGGATATTATCCCCAAGTTACAAACATATTTACCTCGTTGTAGTAGGGACAGTTAGTACTCTCCTTAACACTGGTGTATTTGCGTACGTCTCCGATTTGCACACACACAACCGGGTCCATATTAAGACCGGCTAACTGACGGGCTTCGATGATGGTGATGCATACTTGGAAGTCGGCTGCTTTCAACGCTGCTGGACATGCCGAATCGATGATGTTGCGTCTAAAACCATTAATTTGCCTTAATATTCGGTATTGGCTTATTTTTGTAACATCTACTACCGGCTTCCCACATATGGTGAAAACCTCACGGATAAAGCCACTAGCTAGCAGATAACCTTCGTGCTGTGACCGATATGACGTATTCTAGAACATCAAGTTACCTTAAAAGTGGTATTATTATCGCCACGCATCGTGACGGCATCGTCAGAACATCACATCGCTATACACATACATACACAGCTTACACAGAGCTTACACACAATGACCTTAAATGCGGCAATACCATATTATTAAAAATTGGCTGGGAAATCTTAGGATATTTGGTTACATCCTAGGATCTACCATCATGGGCCTTTTACAGTAACACATATAAAATCTGAGTGTCCATCAGGCGGACGGCATTTGCCGCATTTAATGGAACTGCGTCCATTACAATTGGGCTACAACATTTTGAAACACATGAAATCACATTCGCACGGTACATTGCAGCCCGCCTCGCTTCTAATGGATGCTCGGGCTAAAAGATTATAATTATTAGGAACCAATATCATTTACTAACAATATTGTTCATATTACTGCTATTCTTTCAGTTTGTGCGTTTTAAAATACATTATGCTTTGCACAATTATCTATAGCCATAACATAAAAAAATATGAGATTTGTATACTGTAGACTTTGTAGTCTCACCTGTCACATGCAAATGATTGGTTACATCGACTCACGATAGTTTAGTTATAAAACGCAGCAGTTTAATTCTTTAAATACAATTTGGAAATTTAAGATCTATTTATGTTCAAATTTTTGCCAATTTTTCATTAATTAAACAGTGCGTAATATTTTTGTCATAACGGTCACAAGCGGTTACTGCACATCGACGCCAAACATAGTTTTAATTCGCTCGGGGGATTTTTCAAAAAGCGCATTATTACAAAAGAACCATGCAATGATTTACACTGCAGTATTTTAATACATAATATATATTTTTATTATATATATCTTTTCTATAGGAGTACTGCACTGCGTCTAATAAGTGCAAATTATCTGGAAAATAATCATCAATATATCTTGGTATGGTCAGAATTAAAATTATAATATATGGGCCATTATTGCTTTGACCACCAAGGATGTTTAAAATAGTAGATAACTTACACCTTTCATATTTCCTCCTGTTTATTCTTAGAATCGAAATTTTATAGCCTTAAGGTATTTTATTAACTTGATCAACCTTTAGCCGCAGTTATTTTGCTCCGGAAATTAAGTGTATCTATACGAAAAACCTTGTGATAAAGTGAAAAATCATTTAAAATTTTATATATATTGTGATAATCGTGATATTAAATGTTAGCGTTCCTTATTGAAGTCGAGAATTGCATTTGATTTAAATATGAAACATAGTGTCGTGGCTTAAAAACCTTTTCTTCTTATTTACATTGATGTTTTTTTTTTCTTTTCTATTTTAATATGCAATTACGGGGCTCAATCTCACAGATTTTGAATTTCTCACTATATAGAGATGTATCACTAAATATAGCTTTATGTATATGTTGTAAACATAATATGAATTAAATGTTTTATTATAAAATATGATTATATTTTCTAGCTGATTTCAAATTAGCCTGGATCTACAAACAAGCCTGGATACTTTAAATACGATTACAAAATTTACAGGAACTATTTATATATTAATATTATTATTTACCATTATGATTGCACCTACAATTTACAATAAACGAATTCGGATTGGTTTCTGTTTCAAACATGAATAAACTTTTTTTTTGTTTGTTGAACCGTAAAAAGACGTAATTATGCTTCAACGTAGCTCGTGTAGCTCCACAACGACCCTGAATTTCTTATTTGAGGATATAAAGGAAAAAGGACCCGAAAGGTTTGTAACAATTTTAACACAAGTGCTTACGTAATCAAAAACTTTTAAGTAACCACAGATTGTTTTAAACTTGTATGAAACTTGTTTGTTGCGTGCTTATAAGGGTAATTTGTGGGGTTGCTAAAGGTTATTGGTGGTATTAACATTTTACATACGAATGTGCCAAACTAATTTCAATTACAACCATCTATTTTTTGATAATGGATTTAAACTGCGGATTTATAATGTCAGTATATTATTTATGTGAAGCTAAAAGTAGCGTTTTTATAGATGTTTGTAATTCAGTTGCATGATCACTCAGACGGAAGATAATGTCAATAAAAATGTATAGTATCAAATATTTTTATATTTGATTAATTGAGCTGAAATTAAGAATTAAATTCTGGAAACTTTCCTTGTCAACATTTAGTTTGGAAGCAAATTTGTCATAACTACCGTCCGAGTGAGGCGTCAGACCAAATATATACCGAGATAAATGGCGTTTTAAGTTCTGACGCCCAGCACAAACAGCTAACTAACTAATGATGTATAAAAACTTAAAAACTACGTCAGTAAGGGAATGACTTCATGAAAAGTCTTTGGTATGATATTTGAGCCTTGTTGCACGATTTTTTTTTGACTTGGCTTAATTAATTTACCGTGACGTAGTAAGTACAATGTGGCTGATGGTAAGTGTCCACCCGCGAGATATGGGTATCTCTCGTTTCTTAAAACGGTTAAATAATTCATCCGGGTTACTCATAAACCTAATGTAAAAATACCACCTGTGAAGAATAAGCTATGGAACAAATAAACAATTTCCCAAATCGGTTCAAGCGTCTTCGAGTAATCGGTGAATATACATAAAAAAGATTCCGAAGAATTGAGAACCTCCTCCTTTTTTGAATCGGGTTTAAAACGGGATATACACTGACGGAATCCGAATTGCGACACACTTGCGTGAATCACTGTTGTGCACGATAGTCGATATCCGGGTATACCACCAACAAGTAGTACAACAATTACTAATAGAAACAACGTGTTTGTATAATATAATCGTAGTATATAGTGTCAACGTGCAACGAGACTAATTGGAGCCACTAGCACTCTACAACCGCAAATAGAATCTCTACTATGAAAAATAATCATTTTTCTGAAAGCTATTTACTCAATGTCAGTAGCGTAATCAAATTTATTTGGGCAATAAAACTACTGATACACAAAATTTTTTATAAAAATGTGTTTGTTATGTAATGTGTAGTTTTTCACAGCATGCTAGTGGGGTCTTGAATGCCGAAATAAAAAATTAATATCATCTATTTAATGTTTTTTCCCGCCAACACGCACTAGGCCAACGTGTTGGACTATATGGCCTAACAACTCTCAATCGTACACTCGATTGTAGAGGAGGCCCATCACCTGCAATGGGACGATTATGGGCTGATAGGGAATTGGTTTTTAGGCTTTTTCGGCTACTATTGATGTGAATCTAGAAATTGAGGAAGAAATAAATACTGGAGAAAATGGGAAAAAAGTTTTTAAGGCAAAAATACAAACAAATCGAGGGCATTTTCAAGAGAATTATGCAAAAAGTCAAAACCACTTGACTCCGAATAAATATGAAACCCTACGAAAATTAAAGTGCCAAGTAAAGAATATTAGGAACTACAGTGAATATCATAACTGAGCGTTTAGAGCATATCATGAAATTTTGTAAGCTAATAAAGATAAAAAACATGTGCCATGACAAGATAGCCAAATCGATTTAACTTGATTATATACAAATTATAAAATATTTATAAAGAAAAACGCACAAATCGTTTTAAGCAATAAAATTCATACAGCGATTGTATTTAAAATGATTTAGTTAAGTACTCTAGTACTTTAATTTAGTAATAACCTCAATTTTCCAATTAAATTAAATATGAATCATAATGAATTTGCATTTGTTACATTATACAATCATTCCCCTCCCGATAGACGTAGTTTTTAAATTATTTAATCAAATATAATGACAAATATAAAAAATTAATATAGAATTGACCCCGTACCTATTCGGACGATGCCGAATCGACGCAGAATAACATTCCTGCGTCGCTCAGCTCTCCGATCTATCCACACGAATTCGAGAAAAGAAGAAAATTTCGGTTTTTACCGTCATCATTTTAAAAATATATTTCACATTTAGAAAACCTTCAGTAAATTTTGCTATGACGGTTTATAATTTATAGATTTCCATTTTAGTTCTGGTTCATCTGTTAACAGACAGGCAAACTATAATAATGATAATAATTGATGCAGATATACTTTGTACATGTTGCGTCTTTGCCTATCCCTTCGTGTCATCATGTCTACTTTGTATTATCTTCATCGCTTTGTTATTCTTATTTTATAACATAAATAATTTTGGCAGCCCTTTAAGCGAAAAATGATAAAAGAAGGCTATCGGATGCAAGCGGCTTTGGACAGCAGGATGTGCAAATCAGAAAAGGGTGGGATCAGTCATAAAGGCGGGCGGGCAAGTTAGCTGTCGAATGCTATGAAGTATGAAGTCGTGCGCCCCTTGAGAAAGACAAAAATAATGGAAGTTAAAGAAAATGATATCTAGCTTCATGAAGTTTATAAACTCAATGAAAATGCGCAATGGGCTAATGATTTAGTAAAAATTCTAAAAAATCATTAATGCAAAAAGCAAATTTGTAAAACAAACGGTTTTATCATTTTGATACTTACACTCTCCGTACCCGGGGAGCATCATTAGGAGATTTGTGAATGGGAATGTTCTCATCCGAGGAGTCGGAGCTGTCTTGGTCGAGGTTGTCTGGCTCGGATGAGGGACCGGCCTCGAGGAGTCCCTGTTCCTCGTCGCCGCTGCTGTCCTGGGCGCGGTGACGGCGCAGCCAGCCCAGGTTGCGCATGCCTTTCAAGGCCTCGCGCATACTCCTCGTCTCCTCGGTCTTTCTAGATTTTTCGCCACCCAGCGAAAGACCGCGCCTGTTTTATTTAACTACGCTGTAGTAAAGTGATAGAACGACAACCTAAAGTTATAAAATATGTTTTACTACAAGAAAAGTTATTGACTGCTCTGGAAAGTTTATCAGACTAAGTCAAAGTTGGCGATATTCTTGCACGGCAAACATGGTGTATTACATACGCATACAGGGAATATTTGTTTTTACTTTACTCTACCTTATTTTTATCAGCGTATCGTCGGTTTAATTACAAATATATTTTTAAGGTTATACTAATTCACAATCACTGGCATTAAAACGCCCTCTTTGCATCTTTTTTCATTGACTATATTTAAGATAACTAAGGCCAAAACTAAATGTAACTAAGTGAGAAATAAAGTAACTAGATATTTCTCGATTCTGGCCTAACTACACTCGATCGATTCTCTCGATTGTAGAGTAGGCCCGTGCTCAGCAATGGGACGTATATGGGCTGATACAACTACAACTACAGATATTCAAATACTAATAACAGATATACAAATACTCTCGATTACAAATCTCGACTGTCTGCTTCAGTATTTGAATCCAATATTATCTTTTATGTTTCAAATTATAATACTCTGTTTACTTGTGTATTTGCTCTGTGCATAAAATGTGAAACTGATTTAGAATTTTCGTTTTCTAAAATCAAAAATACTTTTTCAGTTAAAAATTCATTTGGGAGGTGGAGGGATAATCTGAGAGTTGTAAGCACTGGTCACCGGTAGGCGGTAATTAAGATTTCAGTTAAAATTGTTTTTACTCTGAGGCTATATAAGCACTTTCAAAAATTAACTTCTTAAATTTTTAATATACGTAATAATTGGCCTTTCGCAGAATACCTATAGTTAATTACTCGTTGTCACAAAAAGCAATTTTTTATACTAAAAATAAACAAACTTCGTTGTTATACTGTCCATAAAGGCGGAATACGCTCTGAATTCATAATGAGCTTGGAGTTTCAACGACGGGCTTGGGTACAGAAATGACAGTATCAATCTATAAAAAAGGATAAATATCATGTTTAAGCTCATGCAACTTTTAAATAAACTTACCGAAACAGCTTCTTGCCAGCGTTCTTTAACTGTCGGGCCCTGGAGCGCTCTCTTGATGTCCCTGAGGGCCCTGCCTCGACATCAGCAGCTACCTCTCGTTCCTTATTCTGGAGAGCACTCTCTATGCTCGCAAGATTTCGCTCATAATACTCAATTGCGTTATCATCGTCCACGTCCGAAGGTGGGGCAGAGCTGGCTGCTGACTCATGAACTGACATGGGTGTGGGACTCCGGTCGCGGCTGTGGACGGCTGGCATCAGGGAGCGGCTGCCGGGAGGCATGTCGTTGTTCGCTGCTGCAGCTTCGGTCAGCTGCTCGGCGGCTAAGGCTTCAGGTGTAGTGTATACCACGCTCATTTCCACGAACACCTGCGAATGCAATAAATTGTACAATCCTTTTTAAATCAGGATTCATTCACCTACTTCGCTCATCTCTGTGCCAACTGACCGGAGATTGAGAGAAATGCCCCGGCGACATACTAAGTGATTATTTAGGACAAGAGTTTCGTGAAAGCATTTGAATTTTCAACGACTGGGAAAAAAAAAAATAACGTATACAGATATTATATCATAGAAATATATTTTTTAAGCTTGATGTTGTCATTCGTATGATGATGTAAGTACGAGTATGATAGTTTAGATGATTTGATAATACAGTTGTTTTCTTCGTTATTTTTGAATGAAGCTACGTTGAAATACTTGGCTTGTATTTTTTCCAGATCTCTCCCTAAGGGTTTTCATACAGATCTTTTAGACGCGACTTGCATCCGACACTTTCCTGCATTCTTTATGAGGTCGTCTATCCTTCTGAATCGATCGATAATGCGCTTGCAGGTATGTCGCTTTCGCTCCCATTTTATTCTGTTGCAATAAATAAAAGTAACAACATTTTTAAAGCTCTCCTCGCAGTTGAAACAAAAACCACAAAGTATATTAGTTAGGTGTAATAAAAAGTTCTTAACCAACTCTCAATTTGAGTGCGCACCTGTTGGCCCCACGTCAAAAGACTTCGGTTGTCAAGAGCTACAATTAAAATAAACAAGATCAGGGATTGTGGCCGGATTAAGACGCTTACAACGGATACCCTCTCGGGATTGTCTTTGGAAGAACGCCGTACACGCTCCCTTCCTCCCCCATTTTCAGAGAAAACATTCGTCTGCGCGGTAAATATTTAATCTTAAGAAATATGCTCGGCGAACCTAATTACATCATGTTTTATTAGGCGAAATGTGAGTGTGAAACGTAATAGACTGTATGCTCAACTAATAATATGTACTTATAGCTAACATGTGTTCGGAAAATTTGGACCCTGAGTAACTAAAATGTTACATAATTAATAATAATAAGTGAAGTAATATTTATTTTCAGAGTTGATACAATAAAAATGGATAAGTGTGCAATCAAAGGGTAATTATGATAGCATGAAATGAACCATCAAACTCTGTGAGCAAAACCCATTATGTCTTCATGCGGAGAAGCAAACAAGTTAATAATTATTAAAGAGAGTACTCTCCTCACGGTAGGCAGCGACTTTGTTGTGCTGGACCCCTGGCATTGCGAAGGTCCATGAGCGGCGGTGATCGCTTACCATCAGGCGAGCCGCATGCACATTTGCCTACCAAGGCAATAAAAAAAAAACCTCGAAATGTATAACGTCTTTGTGCGTACAAAATTCCGGAAAATCTATGTTTTACTAAGAATAGCTGAGAATAAAACGAGCTAATAAATAATTAATCAATACATCCAACAGTCACATACATAGTCCTGACGCGATATTAAGAACAATAAGTCTTGTTTCGTGGGTATCAAAACTTATAAGAGACTACGCTCTGACATACACCCAGACCCGAGACAAATACTTGTGCGCCTCACAAACATTTGTCACGGTGCGGGAATCGAACCCGCAGCCTCTCGTTTCACAGCCGGCGTCTAACCAACTGCGCCACGGAGGCTGTCAAGTACAAGTCACATACATAGTACTGACGCCATATTAAAAACAATTAAGTCTTGTGTCGTGGGTATCAGAAGCTACGAGGGACTTTATGGCTTCACAAACTCGGTGCAGTGATCGAAACCGAGGCTTCTCGTTTCACAGCTGCCGTATATCCAACTGCAAGACGGAGGTTATATACTTAATGTTCTTTAAATCACTACATTTTTTTTTAAAGGATGAACTCTCGTCATCTAGTCTCCTTTCAAACAGAACGAATTAAACCTCGTCCACGATCTTTTGGTGTGCGAATGCGCTGTTGTCAAATAAATAAAAATAGTACCTATATCTCTCTTCCCACTTTATTTAATTGGACATGTTCATTTTATTAGATTACGAGTACAAATGCTTGTCGTTTATATTATATTAAACATAATCTCAAACAATGAGTTAAATAGATATTTATAAATTTTACTTGTAGTTCTAAATTTCGCCAGATGCCAATAGTATTTAGACAAACGATACACCAAAATCAGTTATTTGTTTAAGAACTATGAAGACACAGACAGACACTCAGACACCCACGTCCAACTTATAACATTTTTGCATCCTATTTTAGTGTAGGCCACACTAAGGCTAGATTACAATGAAATAGAAGATTATTAAATAATCTGCAACAATTCCTATACTTGCAATTTACGATAAAAAGATTTGTAGCTGTAACAATTCGTTGCAGTCGGTAACTGTCAATATATTTGTAGACTGGGGGTCGTTTGTCGTTCAGTTTCCCACTTGAGGGCAAATATTTGTCCAATCCGCAAACAGTGGCGTGTTTGCGTTAGTTAGTTGGCCTGCTTGAGGGCTCCGTCTTATGTCGATCGCGTGAATTCTACAATCTATCAAATTCTTTGGTAAAACTATTAAACAATATGATCAATGTTGTTAATTACATTTATTAAAATATTTAATGAGTTTGCAGAAGACCTATTACAAGTTTTAAGAAGCTGGATTCAGACCGTTTCTGACAGGTCACTGTGGAAATCTTTGAGGGAACCCTTAATGATTTCATTGGACCTCCCTTGGCTGAAGAAAGAGAAAGTAATTATTTTGGAACATTTGCGCGCGGCTTGTTCTGCGTGTGTAAGTTGATGTGAATATGGATGATGTGGGATGGTGTCCGTCTTATTATTAATAATTCATAAGGGACGACGATACTTCCTATTGACCAAAAAGAAGAAATAATATATAGGAATATATCCTGCAGTGATTGTAAATGATCATGGCGATGAGTACCTATTATCCGCTCTAGTATCTCATTTCCCCTTAACATTAATTGTAATTCGCTGTTTTGACATGTAATTTTTTCAGAGCTGGCTTATCCTTGAGGCGCCATATTATTGGAAACTGGGATTAAGCTCAAAACTGGTAAATTTTAACTAATAAAAGCTACGATGGTGTATTAACTTAATATCGGTGGCATTGAATGGAAACAAATGGAATCGACTATCAAAAGAAGAGAATAGGATGTTAGCATCTTTATGTTTTCAATATTTCCAGGTGGTTTCGTTGTCGCTATTAATTCTAATATTACACAAAACCAATCGGTCACGTTCGATCAACATTGGGATAGCTAGAGACGCTCATGCATGGTGAAATATGATCACCGTCATCCTAAATTGAAACATGTATTAAATTCAAATGGACAGCGAAGTGGGTGAGTTCTATGAGAATGTAGGTCAGCATGCCCCAGGCGCTGTACATCATTAAAATTCAGTGAGTACACGGTCTAACTGGCACGGCGCGTTTCATTTCGGCGAAATTTAGATTTTATAAAGGGTAATTCAACGCAGCCCTCAGTGCCCGGATTTATTGGATATCGAGCTCGTGGACGAACGACTTTTGTTGACGTTTAGTGCTTTTTGCGAATTGATGTAGTTTTCCATACAGGTCGTGCTGTATACGTAAAAAATACACCCAACCGTGACAAATACAGCCTTGATCCTACGCTAATAATAGTTTAAAAAGACGCTTTTATAGAAAATCCAACTAAAAATAGAAAATAAATTTAATAAATTTGAATTTAAAATAGTGTAAGAAAAAATTCGGTGTTTTTCAGGATATTATCAAAATAACCCTTCCAGTCATATCTGTTCATAAAATATTTAGAACTATTGATACCATGCACCCCACGCTTTTTTTACAATAAAATCATTTTTTCATACACTATTTTTAATTCAAAAATTTTATTTTTTATTTTTTAGTTGGTTTTTCTATAAAAGAGTAATTTTTTAGTTATTTTAAACTATTATTCATTTTTCATTTTTTTGTCGAATGCGCCTGGTAGATTCCTTTATTAGTCTTGATGCAGACACTCCGGGTCTCATGAAAACAAAAATCGCTAATCCTGATTATCCTAGTAAGGATAACGGGTCAAATTGTTTAAAATATTGAATTGTCATCAGTCCTTAATAAGAATGCCAAATTTCGAGTTAATCCGACGTTTTGAAGGGGTCAAAATCATGTTCAAAGATTCCGTTACATACTAACATACATATTATGTCTGAAGCCAATAAAAGCGTATTAAAATACAAGCCATCCATAGCGACGTCGCGCGTGGGAATACAAAACAGCGAGAATTTTTATATTATCCCTAGTTGAATATTTTTTGTTATTAATGTTATTTATCAATCGTAATATACTCTTAAGTACTTTTCTTAGATACTTATTTATATCACAAACATGAATTAGACCTATATACATTTATATATATCTCATATATGATTCTAATTATTTGTTAGCTTAACTAGATAGTCTCATTATCTTTCTTAATAAGTCTAGATATCTGGTTAAGCCGGCTAGTAGTTGCAATCACAATTTACGTCGTTTCATTGACATTCAATTCCACTGAGTTGTAAACTGCAACAAATAACCTTATCTATGATAAAACTTATGATTCGTATACGAGTTTATTACTTCTTTCGCGAGAGCGTGCTTTAATTGCAGACACTTAGCAGATTTGCGCACAATAAATAAAAAAAGGTTGTTTAAACGTAGAACCATTTAAAAAATATTTTCCATGTAATAAAACACGTTCGTGTACGTACAATGTACATCCATCGATGTATTGGTATAACCGAATCCCTACAGGTGTTTTGGAGAGTTTCATAACTAGGCCAAGCCTGGGAAACCCGGATGGGAGACCCTAATCAAGCTGAAACCTCTAACTTACTTTTGAATTTGAATGTTAATTATAGAGGTAGGAAATGTCTTGAACATGATTGAAGTGAAAATCTGCTATTCAAACTCGATTTTGTACGAAAATCTATACATAACGTAATATATTGAAATACAATGTTACATAATTAAGATTGTTTTTAGATAGAGAACAGATAATGCTAGACATCATGATTTTTGCATTTCTCATCATTCTCATTTATCGTTCTTTCATAACCTTTTAATAAGACAGTATCCAAGGAAAACTCCTTAATGAAGTCTGGTATTAGCACGAATTCTTTCTTGTCTCACAAACTTCGGGCCGATGAACTACATTAATACTTTTGAATTATTTAATTGGATTTTAAAATTAAACTTCCAAGAGCAGTATTTAGTTTGAGACGAGTTGGTAACTGAAATATCCTGGATGTTTTAGAACAATGGCTAACTTCGACTTGAACTGCCACGGTCCATCTGCGATAGAGCTGCGAAAATATAAAGTGTACCATATACTTATTTTTCCTTGAGATGGGTATTACCTCCTCTCGGTTCAATAACAGAAATTGTATCAATATTTTCCACTATTTCTTCTATTCCTGAGAAAAACTAATTACAAAGGATTTTTCTATAAAATTGTTTTACAGAAACGTAATTGCTCTTTCCTACTTACATTTTCTAGATGGAATTATTTTAATTTTAAGTATAAGAATCCAATAAAAATAAGCGCATCGGAGCTTGAATAACCTAACCTCCTACATGTATGGCAATAGAGAATTATTGGAAGAGAAAATATCAGGTCAAGTTGGGCATTGAAATGAGACGCCGGAGTCTGTAGTGCATTGGAGAAATTCAATTGAAATTGTAGGCTGAAAATTGAGTGAACATTACGTTTTAAAGGAAAAAATATTGAATTTGTTCCGATGGCGCTATTGTGCCTTGGGACGTTATTTTCCACAGTAATCACTTTGTAATCTTGTGGTTTAAACATAAAATAGGCTAAAATATTGAAATTAATTCAAATGAACCAGTTTGTTGATAAAACCTTGCCTACAGGCCGTCAAGGCTGTAACTCAAAACCCAATGGATGTGAGCCGTTATTATAAGATCACTATAGAAATCCTTGATTAATTTTTATGATGATGGTAGCTACACACTGTATAATTTTGTTATATTTTATATAAGGATTTCATTCTTGCACGATTAACTTTTGGAAAAATAATTATAGCCTAATTATGTTCTTCAAATTGTAAATTCATAGAAAGTAAATCCGGCCGGAAACCGAAACTTTAAATTATGCTCGCATGTAATTAGGCAATAATAAATATATAATTAACCTATTACTGTGTTATTTTACACACATGTGACAATTTTTGTTTCATAAATCCAACCATCCACCAACCTAATAATACTTGTAATATGATTGTGTAATTGGGTTATTACTGCGTTAAGCCCCTTATACACTGAGAGATTTTCGCGGCGAGAATCGTATGCGATTATCGCATGACATAACTGCCATATTATATTATTTTGTACTGACAAAAGTTTACGCGATGCATTTTTTTAATCCTTACGATAGTCGTATCTTCGAGGCGAGAAACTCTCCCCGTGTAAATTGTGCTTTATTGTACCGTGTATATTCTGCAATTTTAGTCTCATAAATATTCATAATTCCTTTTTGATTTTACATCAATATAAATACAAATATTTCCATTCAGCTGTTTATATTTTATAAAGCTCGTTCATTTTAATTTTGGACGTTTATGCGTCGAGACGAGCTTCCTTAGGCAAACTTTATTGCGTAAACTTTAAATGGAAATGAAAAATACATTTTTTCGAGCGTTATTAATTTTGGTCAGCTGCCGCTGTGAGTGAGTGAAGAGTATATTTTTTTTTATTTCCGCTGTTAAAAACTGCGATACATCGGAGTAGCGTATATTTTATTTTATATATTTGTTATTTGGGAAACACACAGAGAAATTCACATATAAATAACAGAAGAATGTGTTACAGAATCCAGTAAAGTTTCCACTAATAAAATACTAATAATAATTATTGTTTGTTGTATTTAACATTATTATTGTATAATTATTGTATACTACCGGCCCGGCCCGGCTTCGTTTGAGTGCACATTATTTTTGACGGAAATCGTTTTTAGTGAATTTTTCATAAATGCGCTGCTCCTATTAGTGTATACATATATATATTATTAACAAACAAACTATTTTGTGGAAAATATTCGAACTATTAATTTAAATAAATTTTAAATCAAATATTCTTAACATTTGATTAAGTATATGCAACTAATTTAATAGCTCGCGCCACGGGCCTATCGTAAATGAAATATAGAGGATAACTTATACAATGCACATACAGAGGCAGTTGATTGAATAGGCATGCACTTTATTATCCCAAAAATAGATCCACCCACCATCCACGTACCTCCACCCACGCAACCAGTCCTAAACACAAACGCATTGCACGTTGATTAACAGTATTCGCGCTGTTCATTAAATTATTCGGCTAAATCCCTAGAATATGTGATGGCTTGATGTACGGCTGGGTTAGACGGCGGCTCCACGTGTAAATAATTCGTTACTATACTTTATTACAGCCATTACACGGTGAGTTACGATGTACGTTTATGCAGTGGATTGTACGCAATATTGTCACGTTTTTACTGTAGTGGGGTTTACAGGACATATAGTAAACTTAAATGATATATAAACCTCCCAAAATAAGTTGTAAAGTGGCGGTGGAAAATTTGGTTTAAATTTGAACCCAAGCCATGAATCATGACTGATATTTCAAAGTAGTATGTGTATATTCGGCGGTTAGCGTCTCATTTAATGTTAACAGAAAATATTGTGAGAAAATCTGCATACATCAGATAGCTGCACCAGAATTTCAAGGTACCTATACGAAATACTGGACATAATGAGACTTAAAATCGTATGTATCAGGATGACGAGTACAGTGAAATGCCAAGCATTGCTTTGTAATTCATGGTGTTTGGATTTGCTACTGTCTATGAGCGGGCGTATCGCTTACCATCAGGCGAATGGTATGCTCGTTTCGCTGTTCATTGCATTTAAAAAAATCCGCACATCATTGTGTACTAGGTCACTGAGGTGTAAGGCCGAGGAGCCCTGTACTTATAACTGGCCGTTGGAAAGCTAACGTGAATTAATAGTTCTGCTGTTGCGTTTTGTTTCGCGAGTAAAATTGCTGGATAAGACATTTACATACATACATAAAGTCACGCCTTTTTCCCAGAAGGGGTAGGCAGAGGTGCTACCTGGACACCCACATTTCGCCTTGTATGTTCCGCACCATGATATGATAGGGCGCGGGCCTATCATCATATCGGGCACAAATTCCTGACTCCGGGCTGATAATTAATAGAAAAACCCAATATCACTTTGCCCGACCCGGGATTCGAACCCGAGACCTCATCTTTGTAGTCGCATCGTAGTACAACTACGCCACCGAGGCAGTCTGGATAAGATTTTATCGGGATATTCGTAAAAACATCTTTCGTCGATAGATTAGTATTAAGTCGTGTTCTATGCATGTAATAAATAAATAAACTGTACTCTTGGTATCCCAAAAAACCAGACGAAACAAGTATCTGTGAAGCGCACAAAAATACATACATACAGGCGAAGCTAATAAAAGGGTGTTAATTAAAAACGCTTAATGATAAATATGTAAAATAATACAATGAGTTTCCGAAAGTATGATGGCGCGAGGGCAAAATTTCACGTTCATTTTATATTGAAAATCGCAATACTGTACATGCAAAATGTATGACGCAGTGAAAAAATTGGGAAAGTTTCGACATCGATTTTGTACAGCGCACGAATGGCGTGAATTAGTAATCTCTCAGGCGAACTGTGGTTTTGTATTAATCTGACCGGAACAGCCAGTTTTGTCAATAGATGTAATTATGATATTTGTGAGTATTTTTTCTGTATGTGATGGTAGGTGCAAAGCCATCAGAATTGAATTTCCACCGTCGAAAGATCTCTCACCTGAGTACACAGTTATGCCGCCCTGCTTGAAACAATACACACAGGTTAAAGTAAAACACGACCACAAAATTTTTTTGGGTGGCTGTAATGGATTTTCCACTTTCCGTAGGGAGCCGAATATTCTACTACCAACGAAAAGCGAGAACCTGTAGTTTCTTTTAGTAAAAATAGTTTCAAGTCCAGCGCCTTATGCGGTAATTATTTAAGTATACTTAATATTGCTAATTATAATATTCAAGTCCATATTAAAAACATCAATGAAAAACGAACTGCAGTCTTTGTCATAATTCTTAGCCGTAAGTTGAAAATTTTACATACGAATTCATAAAAAAATTCATGCTTTAATTCTTCAGGGCGGGGGCACAAATGCCACTGGCAAATTCCAGAAACAAGCAACATGAATTAGATGTTTTAACAACAAAAACTCTCAATAAGTAAATTACTGTACCTGAGAATAAAACTCAAGACCCAGTATTCACAGACATTAGTCCAAGGAGAAGGCACGGTTTTACACTTTTTCTGTTGCATTCTGTAATTTTTGTTGCGTTTTAGATAAGCGATAGTTGGACCGATTAATGTTCACGGTTGTCTGGTAGAGCTCGTTATAAGCGATAAGACCGCCCTTTGTATTATCAAACATTACCTAATTTTAAGCTGAATACTGAAATTGGGTTTGCAAATAAGAATTATTGTACTGTATTGAATATTCTTGTTTCAAATTTTCAGTTCGTGGTAAATACGTCAAATGTGCAAGTTTTTAAAAGATTTGATATCAGGCGAAGATAAAAATTGCATTGCACATTACAAAAGAGAGGTATAAAGGTAAAGTTAAAAGATATAAACCTTAGTTTATTTTATGCCGGCTCTTATCTCATATTTACATGAAGTCAACGCAATCCAACTTTATCCATGGTTCAGAATGAATCGTTCACATTTTCCGGTGTTTACCTCGACTTGCTGCATTAATTTAATAACTTTTACGTCTGTAAATTACGGTAACAATAAAATAAAAACGATGCAATATCTAGGTGAGAGTCTGTATTTTACAAAGGTATACGGACAGCAAACAACAAAGTTCCATTAGTGTGGGCTCAGCAACACACTCGGACGCGGAAAGTTTACTGTTGAAAATCGGATAAATTTTCCTCTTATTGCTTGCGATAAAGTTGTTCCGTTGCACTGCGTATTACAACTTTTATAATAGTTTATTTCCTTTATAATAAACTATATAAAGTTTTTATTGAAGTTTAAATTTAGACACAGGTTTTTGTTGTGTCCTGTATTCCTGTTTTTGTACAGACTTGCCAAAGGCGCAATTTAATTGAAATTCAGTTTATGTCTAGAAAAGTATTTAATAATAATTATTAGTTACATATTTGTTAGTAAAGTTTTTATAAGATTTGAAATTGTATCGTAAAATCTAATCTGTTCATTTCTCGTGTGTACGGAAACATTATAATATAGGAGAAACTGTTGAAAATCCCGCGCATTAGGGTATTCGTCTTATTCCTCAGTGCCTCTGAAGAAGGGCACAACAAGCTGTTTTTTGAATGGAAGAATGTATTTTCGGTGTTTTTCAGGGAAATCCATGAAAGAGAAGCTTATTAATTCGACAACGAAGGGTTGTTTTTCACTCGTTAGGCCATGAAGTATTTTTTCAAATAAATTACGGCGCTAAAAAGTACTCGCTTAGTTTTTGGTGATATACGAGTATATGGCCTCGTTAATTATGTTGTCTCGCAGTTCCATCCGATTGTAGATAGAGATCACCATGGGATGTTTAACTGGTAAAATACAAGACGGGAATCCAACAGAATAATAACAACAAGATCAAAACACTTAAAATTGGTCTCATTAAATCATTAAAAATTTGTAAAATATATTTTGTAAAAAAAATATAATGAATGAATTATTTTAGTAAGAAATCGATGTCTTAATTTACCTCGCCAAATGTTTTACATGAAAAAAGATAATGATAGACATTCGATATTTTACCAAAAGTAAATTTGAAAAGCCTTGTTTGGCGAGTGCCGCGATTGTATTATTTACTTGTCAGGTCAGCTGAAAAATAAATGGCAGTCGGTTCGGATGAATCTGAAATATATTTTTACTTCACCTGAGGCATTTTGGATTCAATACTTATTTATTTTGTTATACTCTAAGGCCGCGCATATCCCTACTAATATTATAAATGCGAAAGTGTGTATGTATGTTCCTTTTTCACGTTAAAACGGCTGATCAGTTTTTTAAGACATTTAACATACAGATATATTTATCCACGGGGTCGGATATGTGCTACTTTTATCCTGAAAAAAAATGTAGAGCTCCTGTGGGATGAGCCAGGCATTTAATTTAACTATACATATTTGCTACTCTTTCAAATTCGAATGGGTGGCACGGGACAGGAGAGGATTGCATCGTTATAGACACGGGACAGAATGATTCGGGATAAACCGGGATGGGACGGGACGGGAAAAGCAATATAGTCGGCGGCGGTCACATTTGTTTAAATATAAAACAGTCAGTAAGCGAAATAATATGTTGTTAATGTGGACTAGATTCAAAAACTATCTGCACCCGGGCGAAACCGGGCCCGACCGTTAGTTAAATATTCTATTTCATTCATTTGTTAGTGTTCCTGGAAAGTAGGAATTTTTTTTATTTTGAAATTATACTTCTTTTGGGACGTTTAGAAATTTATGAGAGCAAAATTTTTATAATGCTGGCGCACACCGACATCGACACGATGAAGTTAACTGCTAACTGTATGTCAAATTTCCGTCACAACTCGTAACTGTAATCAAAGTATCGTTTAATTTTTACATTTTTAAACTTTCCGGACTTTTCGATTGCTTTACAGCTTTTGTGGTCACGGGGCGGACTGACTCACACTTTCGTGAGTCCGTCCCGATATGTTATTTCAGCTGTATAATTACTTATTCGCCGCTAGCTAACTTCTTCCTTTAATAATTATTCTTGTTATAACATTTATTGTTAAATGGGTTAAGTGCAACGCCAGTTAAGTTTAATGTATAACTTTCCTTACATGCTGAAGATTTAAGCATGTTTTTATACTCTTAAAGCAGCTGGAGTGTCTTATAATCATATTTAAAATAATGTATGACGAACAAACGTAGTTTCATAATAAATTGAAATTAAATTATTTTTCACGAAGGTCGCACTAAGTGACAATAGATGATATAGGTATGAGGAACCGCTCTATTATATTATGTTGTACACGCCCTGTAATCTAATTTCATATTTTTTTTAAACCATATAAATATGTATAGTAGTTGATGGAATACTAAACAGATTTTATTGAGTTGCAAAAAACGGCTGCGCGAAACAAATTTTGAACAAAAATTCCCATATTTTGAACAAAAATGCTAAACGTGTTTAGTTCCTGCCAATCAATCAAAATAACTGCATTTGAAACTGCACAACACTCGAATGTTCCGCACGTCGACGTTTCACATCAACATAATATTATATTGGTTAAATTGTCGATGCATGTCCAGAACTTCGTTTCATGTTACCGAATGGATGGTTATTATGACGTAAGTAGATGAATGACAGGCGCCAGCGATCAAAGACGTCACTGGTTAATGTTTGGGATGAAATATGTCAAACTGGTTGAAGAAAATAGGTGTAGAAAAATGGAAATAGCCACGTAATTTGGCAACATACTGTTTTTGCCAACTCTTAAATGAAACAAAACACCTTGTACAATGTATGAATGGGCACATGTCTACGGTTATGGGTCATTCTTTGTTTCTGAGTCGTAAATAATAAATGTAACTATCCAATGTTTGCTATATTTTGAATTTATATTTTAGAGATTATAAGGTTTTTGCTCCATCTTAAAAGTGTATGCTGGTGACTTCTCCATATTCCTCTGTATTTTTTAATATTATTTTTCTACTAATCGTTACTATTTCTATTTTCGAATGATACTAACACTGGCCAGTTCTTTATTTCAAAAAACCATTTATTAAATGCAAAAGATAATGATAATGTTTAAATGTTTGCTTACCTATTGCAGCAAAGACAGCTGCTGTCGATGGTTATGGCACACAAATATATCATAAACCGTATTGACAAAGAGGCTTATTTACCACAATAGTTAATTTATTTAACATAAATTTAATATTTGTTTTCAATTGTATAATTAGATGGCACTACCGTCGCATATATTGCGCTGCAGGTCTGAATCAACTGCGCTACACCCAAGCATGAATGTGCCAATAAATAAATGAGTTAATTTTCTTAAGTTATACGGCCGTCTGACGCTCTCCAAACCCCTAATGATATGAAGATATCCGCTCCGGCCGGATGCTTGTAATTCTGAGGGTAAATCGAATTCATTTGATACGTAACCAGTGCTGCAAATTGCCTGTGATTGTCGGCTCAATTGATGAGTGTTAACGTGCAATTTGCTGTTGCGGAACCTTTGTTTACAAGCTATTTGCGCGTTGAATACTCGAGAAACATGTACCATAGGTTTAAATAAAATATGAAAACAGGCTGGTATAGGTAATATCAGTAGATAATGTATGTAAATAACAAAAGTTTACATTATATTTATGTTACAAAATATAATAAATATGAAAGTATAATATATATGGTTAATTGTTATTAATAGCCAATAGCAATCCACTGCTGGACTCCGGAAAAAAATCCAAAACAGTAAGCTAGATCTAGTGGAACTATCAGTGGAACTAGATCCTCAGTTTTTATTATAATATTTAAAAAATAATAGAAAGCATGTATTTAATTTCGTCAAAATCGTGTTGTACTTGACTGAAGCTATTCATAAGGGTTGGATGACGCAATATAGTGAAGGTTTTCATCGTAAGTAATACAAGCGGACCGAAACTCTAGTTTCACATGATCGGGTTCGTATGTCGTTAATGGTCCCGAAAATGTTTAATTAAAGGTGCGGTAGTCAGTTTCAGAGATGATCTTACATCAAAGACGATTAAAGAACTGCATAAAGTGAATTGTGGGAAACGTCATCTACAAATTAAAAATTAAGTCCTGTGCCATCCATCCATAGAGTATAATTAGGCACCAAACGAATTTTATCTTCTACAATTTGAAAGATTTATGCCGGCTTGGTCATTTGCTTCGTCACATTATGGTGGAAGATATCAGAAGTGTTGGAAGTAGAGGAAAAACGGGCGGTAAGTTGTTTTACAGCTTATAATTTGAAATATGACTAGGAGAACGCTTTTAGTTATAGTCGAGAAGGGCAGACGAAACTGCGCCTTCGCAACGTTTTGCGTATGCCATTGCATATGTGGATATAAAGATATCTACAACAAAAAAGTTTGATCCAATAACCCAGTGGCTCTTTGACATTTATTATTTGCACTAGGAAAGACCAAAGGTCAAATATATTTAATTTTATTTCCGACATTGCTTTTAAACTAAAACAATTTTACTCAACATTTGACTGTGTTGAATGTTTGTGGGTTAATGAATTTTATTTTTATTTTAGATAAGCTTTCAAGTCCACACACTTTGTGCCGTGTATGTGCACAGCGTCCAATTAATACCCACTGTTTTTATCCACCGCCTGTCAGATATAAAGTTGTTTCATGAGGTAAATATTAAAAATAAAGATATAAAGAGAATTGTATCAAGCCATATACGTGCGTGGTTGAGAGGGGTTAGGCCAAATAGTCCACCACGCTGGTTTTTGAAAGAGACTGTATTGTAATTATGGATGATATAGATTTGTATTTTCGGATATATAGATACGGATATTACGAGTATACGCCTTGCGGTTATGTTTATGTGTATGACATTATTTTGGAATATCCGATAGTTTGATATTGTATATTTCAAAATTGTCCCACTCGATGAACTATTTGATTTATTTCAACATAGAGATTCCAAGAGACTCGCTGAGCTTGAGCAGTCTGTAAATAAAAACCGTGCCGCTGTCGATCCTTTTATCAAATAGCAGTATTGGGTGTGAGCACGGGACAACCTTTGAAGTTTGAGATGGATTCAATTGAAGATATCCGTTGCCTTAGAAATAGTAGGTTGCATTTACAAACACGCTACCTTCAAGCATAAACATAGAGTATTATTGAACGCCATTTAAACACTATATTGAAATAAATTGATTCGGTTGCGATTTTGAGTAAATTTTTAATTGTCTTGTTACTTTACTTTTTGGCTTATAAGGTGGTACACTATCTCGCGTTTTCTTTTATCACTTAATATACATAAGTATATAAGTAATGTCTCATTGTGTAGGTCAGGCGAGAAAACGACCCCGCAGAATTGTTCTGGAGACATCCACCGCTCTTAATCCATCAAGCTCCATTCTTCGTCACCCGAACGCTTGTCACTTATAATGTCACTTATTCGCCTCAAAAAAATATTAAAAGCCTTCATAACATCATTTATTATTCCTGTTTGCAAATGGTATAATAATACCTGGACATTTAATACACGCACAAGTATAACTGCACATATAAATGCTATATGGAATCTAAATAAAATGATAACATTTTTACGAAATGCATTTTTTTGTATAGTATGTAATGTAGATCTACTACATTCGATGAAAGCTCATGAAGAGCTTAATAATAAATGGAGATTGGTGAATTACAGCCACGGTATGAAGTCACGTATACGAGTATAAATGAGTTCTGCACAATAGAACGGGTAACAAGGTTTAAATACTGCATTAGTCCAAACCTCTGGGGTTAAACCACCCGCATACGTGTTATAAAACGACAACATAGTGGTGTTAAGATTGCAAGCGAATATCATTTGCAACTTTAATTAAACCTGATGCGGTGGATGGCCGCTTGCAGAGCATTCATCTTTATGCTCTTTAAGCTCTCGTAGCGAGCTCTCTTTCAAAACTTTACATGTTTTAACATACCAACATCGTTTTAAAGCGACAAGTTCATCATTTTTAGCACTCATATAAACTCTCTTGAATAACTTTAGTGTCGCGGTCCGTTTGAACGGTAATGGCTGGAGATCTGACAGTCTTTATATGTTTTCTTCTATCCTTTCGCACATTAATTTGTGCTAAATTGCTTAAGCGTGTTTCGTATACTTCTTGAATATGATGGAGGCAAACGTTGCATTGTTTTGGAGAGTAAGGCCTTATTGGTTCTATTCTGGTCTTTAGGGAAAACCCCAAAACGTATGTTAGGGTCACCGGCATTCCACATCAGGGTACAAACGGAGATGTTGCACTGTGTTACCCTGGGTAATTGCTAGCGTTTAACCTAACATTTAGAAACATATAATTTTAATACTATTTTAGATATCACAGAACAAAATTCATTTGGTATTCTTTATGATTTTCACAACGATATAACGTCTGTAGAAATCTTATTACAGTTATTCTCTTGCCTCAAAGTATCGTGTTACTTGATATAGACACCCTGTGGTCATTTAACTCATGTAACGTGTTACTTTATAAATGTCTAATGATATAATTCACCCTTTCAAACCGGCATTCAAGACAATGGTATCACAAATTGCCGTTTAAAAATAGTAGACTAAACGCTCTTTGATTCCCTGTTGTGACGAGCCACTTAAGTACCATTCAGAACCTAAATTGCGGTACAATCCACAGTCGGGTAACTTAATGAGTAGTGGTACTTTCAGTTCAAACGCGCTGTGAGCGTCGCCCGTCATTACCGTGGCGTACCGGAATCGGAATCGTTAAATGAATGTGTGACAGCTTTGAATGTATGACCCTTTGACGAAACCTGTGCCTCGAGATTCACATTTCAACGTATCGCTTTAATTCCAACTGGATTTCATGTTCAAGAGTAGTCAAAGCCCTTACAAAGATTACGAGCACGGCCGAGTTTCATTTTGTTTGTCTCTTACAATCGGCTCCGTCATCGTGGATGCTTTTAACCAGTTTGCTTAATTTAACTTTTCTATGCACTCTAAAATATTTTTCACACTTTACTTTTCACCAACCACACACAACCACAAACCAAAACCACAGGAGTACATCAGCAGCATATGCCTGGGCAGCATCGTAGCTTAGTGAAGGCTCCGAAGACCCACAACAAGCACTAGGTTCTCATAGGAGATATGAAAATCAAAGGTCTGACAACCGAAGATACTAAAGACCAGGAGAAATGAAGACTCTGGCACCAGCCGGGATAATGTTAGACGGAAAGAAAACAATGGCACTTAGTATTATTTCTATTGTTTCTGGTAATTAATGTCTAGTACACTTATTAGTGTGGCGTAGTTGTATTATGGTACAGTTACAAAGCTGAGGTCTCGGGTTCAAGTCCCGGGTCGGGCAAAGTGATATTGGATTTTTCTATTCATTATCAGTCCGGAGTCAGAATTTTTGTGCCCGATATGGCGATAGGCTCGCCCCCTATCACATCGTGGGACGGAACACACAAGGCGAAATGTGGGTGTCTTAGTGGCACCTCTGCCTACCCCTTCGGGGATAAAGGCGTGAGTTTATGTATGTATGTATGTACACTTATAGTTAATAAACCAATTTATTACTAAAAATCTACAATATAAATACATACAATACCTCTGAAACATTAAGTAAACAAAAGTAAAACTATAGATTTAACATATTATGTAATTATTTTTGGTCCTACATAGATCTGTTTCATACTCCGCATTAAATTATTTTGTTACGCTAACTATCTCTCTGAAGAGCGTGTGTTTTCAAATTCCTTAAGAGCATTTCCAGCTTCTAAATAAAAACTCCAGTTTGCATTGTATAATTTTTGCTCTCCTTTGTTTCCGCTCGGACATTTCCACTGAAATCCCCGACGATTCTGTTGGGGCACGGAGTATTTTGTATGCAGTCGTTCTACTAACCCTATATTTTACATTACTTCACTCAATGTTTTGTGGTACATTTCAGTCTTTGTTTAAGTGTCAGTTGTTATAGAACGTTAATCATTATTTTCTTAAAACTTTGAACGCCTTGTAACTCTTTTCGTTGGCGACGGTTTGTGTATTTGATTAGTTTAATAAAATAAATATGTATGTTGTATGGAACTTTGTGAAAAAGTACAGCATTTCAATTAACATATTTATATTATAGTCATATTTTTGCCATAAGACACGCCAGATTATGCAAGATATAGACACGTTACTTTGTTTCAAAGATAGCGTGAATGAAAATTTTGGATTTTTTTATTGCAATGAAATGGCGAGAAAAGCATGCCGTTCGCCTGACGGTAAGCGATACGACCGTTTAGAGATGATAGTAACAGCAAACAACTCGATTAATTATAAAGCAATGCTTGGCATTCCAATTTCCACTGCGCTCGCCATCTTGAGACATAATATGTTAAGTCTCATTATGTCCAGTAGTTGTTCTAGCTTCAATGTCCTTCAAACCGGAACACAACAGTGCATTTACACGGTTGTTTGGCGGAAGAAAATCAGCATCATACCTACCCAGGCGGCCTCTCACATATTTAAGAGACCTATGAAATATAAGACTGCCTCGGTGGCGTAGTTGTATTTCGGTACGGTTACAAAGCTGAGGTCTCGGGTTCAAGTCCCGGGTCGGGCAAAGTGATATTGGATTTTTCTATTCATTATCAGTCAGGAATTTGTGCCCGATATGGCGATAGGCTCGCCCCCTATCACATCGTGGGACGGAACACACAAGGCGAAATGTGGGTGTCCTAGTGGCACCTCTGCCTACCCCTTCGGGGATAAAGGCGTGAGTTTATGTATGTATGTATGAAATATAAGTTATACTCAACAGAACAGAAACTAGAAAAGAGCTTTCAGTGCACAATCCACACATCGAACTCTTATATTTGTTGACCAGTATTCAAAACCGCGGCTCCTAGATTCACAGCGACTTCATTCACACTCCGCGCCACGAAGACCTCAAAATACAGACTGAACTCACAACAAACAGTACGAAAGTTGTGTGCATTTGATAGTATCATTTCCGCAGAGCAACAACGAGGTGCAAGAACATTTTCCAAGCCGCAAACCATTTATCAATATAGAACGTTCCATTTTTCCAACTTTCTCCGCGGTGTCTGGAGAAAATATACGTGAGAATGATCAATTACACTAAATTATTGAAATGGTGTGGTGTGAAATGAGCTCGACAAGTACGGGCTACGAGTATAATAGAACCTTTTTCATGCCAGTTTCAAGGGCGAGAATACGCTAGGCCCGTATTTATGTTAGTTGTCACAATTTTATTTGGACTGTAGTATTATTTTTTTCGTTTCGTGTTCATTGTGTTGAAAGATTAAATTTGACCTCGGTTGGAAAATTAAATTGATTTTTTTTATATTTATTACTGACAATTTGAAATTAATGGTACAACTGGTAGGACCTAATCCATATACAAGAAAGGTCAAACGATTACTAAATATAAGACGTGTCTACGCTTTCTCTCCTATTGCATATTTTTTGAGAAAAGCAACGGCAAAGAACGTGACACTGGCACAAAGTGGCTTGTTGAACGGATGTAATTAACCAAAGATCAGGCTCGTGTTAACCGTTTTACGTGTTTCTAATTTCACCAAGATTATACGGTAAGCAAAATGATCTACTTCTTAATTAGCAACAACATCTAGGGAATCCATTTTGATAACCTTCGTGGCACACTTGGTTAGACGTCGACTGTGAAACGAATAATCGCGAGTTCGATCCGTGTTTCGAAACAAATGTTTGTGTGATCTACAGGTATTCGTTCCGGATGTTAGTGTTTGTGAGACCGAAAAGTCTCTCGTAGTTACCGAAACCAACGAAACATGAGTCATTCTTAGTATGGGGTCAGAATGAAAAGATATCAAGTTTTGTATTAAACGCGGTTTTAGTTATATCCTGTATTTGAAACGTTTCATTGATATAGCAAATATCTACTAGCTACGACACGCACACGCTGTCGACACGACACTCTATGCTAACGCTATTTAATACAAGTAACCGCGTAACTATTCATTAGTGGTAATTGCAATGTCATTGAATGGAGAAGGTCTGGCAGCGTTACAAGGGGTGAAAAAGATACCACTGAATAGCAATTTCATATAGACTTATTCAATATTTGATCGCAAATATTTCTGAATGCTGCTTTATAACAATAATGTTTTCTGCGAAATGATCTGCGACTCTCCAAACATACATATTACATCAAAATCATTGATCTACAATACCGTAATAAGCACAACAGCGCATAACATTAATTAAAGATAATAATTCGTAAATTATTAAATGAATGATGAAATATTTCGATGCTCAATATTTTATCTTATTATTCACGTGACCCAGTTTCAAAGAAGCCCGATTCGGCATCACAACATTAATACATTGTTTCGCACAATTCCCGCCCTTAAATACGAATACAGCTAACCTAATACTGTTTAAACTTCCATAAAAAGGGCACGGAACAGCGCATGTTACTTGTTTCCATTTATTTTTATTCGTGACATTGAACACGCTCAGCAGTTACAACATTTTGTATGGCGTGATTAGTAAATTATTCAGGATTGGCTTGCATTTTAATGGTATGTATTATTCATCGAACGAAACGTTTAAAAGAAATCTGCAATTACTGATAGTGTGAAAACTACCATTAAGAAGGGCATTAGCAGACCTAGATAGACCCTGTTAATTATTGCTTGCTTTAACATGGGATTCTGAGCCATGTATTGATAGTAAAGCACGCATTTTAACGACGAAGAAAAACAATGTGAGGAAACCTGTATTCCACAGAGATCTTAACAAGTTTTCTGTTATATGTAAAATAAGTATATAGGATTTTTCTATTCATTATCAGCCCAGAGTCAGAAATTCGTGCCCGATATGGCGATAGGCTCACCCCCTGTCTCATCGTGGGACGGAACATACAAGGCGAAATGTGGGTGTCCTGTTAGCAACTCTGTCTACCCCTTCTGGGAAAAAGGCTTAAGTTTAGTATGTATACGTTTACGCCAGCGAAGTAAACTATGGGCTAAGTTCTATTAATCGAAACCTCAGTTGCAGGGGTGTCACATGGTCAGCTGTGATACAAGCTGATACAGAAATGAAAACATTCTGATGAAAACAAGTATACCTAAAAGAAATTTATGGAATTCCAAATGTTTGTTAAGTTACAGCATTTGTGTTAAATCCAGCGTGAGTGGCCTAGAAAACCAATTCCTCTATAAGGAACTTTTTATAACCCAATATAAGCAATTTTACTAAATCAATTCGGATCGGTTATACTTTTTGCTATTTTCATGTATAAAGAACCCATTATAATGAGGAGTAACTATCATAAATATTACTAAGAGAAATGTTACTAAGAGCGCAGAACCAAGAGGCGATAGCGCGTGAAATGCCCACTTGAAAAAAATGAAAGATATAACTGAAAGGAAGGGTCGTTGACGAGAAGACGTTTCGGCGCTTTAGTTACTCGAGTTGGCTAGTGGCCAGATTCTGCGTTAAAATTTAGACTTAAGTGAATACAATGCAGATCAGCCTATTAAAAATTAAATAAATAAGTACACCAACAGTCACATGCATAGTGACCCTACACTAAGATCGAGTCTTGTGTCGTGGGTATCAGGTACTACTAGATAATTTTCTCAAACACCACTACCCGCAACAAATACTTATAGTTCACACAAACATTTGCCTCGTTGCGGGCATCGAATCCGCAGTTTCTCGCTTCACAGCCGGCGTCTAACCAACTGCGCCACGGAGGCTGTCAATTAAATGCAACGTTTGAAAATAGTGCGCAGAGTGCAATATTTAATAAGATATTTTTTTAAGATTATTATAAGATTTTTAAGTATTGTTTAATAAGCATTATATTATCAGATTCGCGTAGGCACGTATCAATGTGTAGGTAACTGTCACGTCTGAATACCATAAGAGTACGCAGAAAATTTGGTGTCCGTTTCACTCGCTCACACATTTCAACAACCACTTCTGCGTTTCGATATTGCTTTGAAATACTGTTTTGTGCCCTCCGATTTTTTTAATATTGCTACTACACTCGACTACACAACACAATTATATCACCCTGATTGGACTTCGATAATGGTGTACATTGGCTGAATCTGAAACGCGTCACGTTTGCGATCTTCGACTGGCGATGGTCATTAAGACGGGCAAACATCCTACCCGTGGGAAAAAGTTAATCTGTTGCTAGCAAAAAGAGTGTTCTCTGTTATTAGACAAATATTTGTGTGATCCACAGCTATTTGCTTCGGGTCTGGGTATTTGTGAGACCGAAAAGTCTCTCGTAGTTTCTGATACCCACGACACAAGACTCGACCTTAGTGCGGGGTCAGAACTATGTATGTGGTTGATGGGTGTATTTTTTATTATTATTATTTATAATACATAAACGTCACGCATGTATCGCATAGGAGTAGGCAGAGAGTATGGATCTCCACTTTGCTTGATTTTGAAAATACTACTTTTGCTTAATGTACTCTCATCAATCTCTTCATGCATTGATTTGAACTGCTCTGATTTGAACCAACTTGTAATTTTTGTAATAATCACTAGGTATATTGTAAACTTTTTGGTTTTGAAAAGAGCAACACTAAATTTTCTTGCTCGTTCTTCTCTAGTGAAAACCGCTTTCCGAACCGGGTAGCAGTTCAAAAAATGACTGAATCGAAATAATGTTGAACAATGTAGGTAATGGATTCAATAAATTATTTTTATTTCATTTCATTTTTCATTCTCATCGGTTGAGGGTGCTTTTAACCTGGCCCTTGCGTAAATGCCATCTCTCTCGTCGATGTTAGGACGACGACATAAGTACTGAAATAAAAACCAATGCCGCAGGGAACTAGTACTGTAAGAAACTAAAGAACATCCATTTACAGAAATAAAAATTAATTTAGAAATTAGTGCCACAAACCGATTGCCTTCAACCTCCAAGTTTGGAAAATGATTTAGCAAAATCATTAAATTGTAAACTTATTCTTTAGTAATTCACCGACACAGAAGTGGGCCAAACTTGGACGTGAGGTCTTAAAGAGAGTTTCAATCTGTAACTTAAATTACCTTGGCTTAAATAAGAGCGTC
Organism: Deilephila porcellus; assembly: GCA_905220455.2. Lineage (NCBI taxonomy): Eukaryota > Metazoa > Arthropoda > Insecta > Lepidoptera > Sphingidae > Deilephila > Deilephila porcellus. Next base: position 16,946,559 of record LR999970.1, on the reverse strand, counting down.
TTTAATAAATTTAAGATCCATATTGTTTTGTCTAGGTGTAGAGTGCCATTTTCAGTCGTAGACATAACCAATAATTGACGTTTAGGTTTTGCCCCAACTGAAAAAAGGAAAATCTAAAAAAGTTGTCGAATTTTGTTCCTTATCGCGCGTTGCGAAAGGGGGCTAGACGAAAAAAATTAAAACAAAAGTTGTAACGACACTTTTTGCTATAGTTGTAAGCCGTGCGGCGTGCGCGTGTTTCTCTGTCTGTCTCTCTCTCACTCTCTCATAGAAAGCAAGCCAGTTATTTTCGTTTCATCTTTCTATTTCGAATTGAACAGTGTGGTGTCGCGACGATTATTTTTGTTGAGTATACAGGTTTTTTGTACATAATAAATAATAAAAAATAATAAATCGAACTTCGTTCCACCCGGGTGTCCCTTGACACCTCTCAAGTTTTTCTATTGATCCTGGAACCCTTTATTTCGTGACGTATTTAATAACTGGCTTTTATAACTGCCACTTTCGCAATATTTTTATTTAATGAGTATTAATGGCACACATAATAATAGCCTTTATTTAACAATCTTACAAACTATTACAATAAGTAAATTAATATTAGACACCGGTATTAAGATTGTCTTGCGTCCCCACATAATTTACTTATTGTAATAGTTTGTAGGATTGTTAAATAAAGGCGATTATTATAGAGGCACACATAAACATCGGTACACTTAAGTCTTATAAAAAAATCGCAAAACACCTAAAAGGAGAAATCTCATTTTTAAATCTTCGCGTCAAGTTCGACCATTTTATTTATACTGCAAGAAACAATTAAATTTTAACCCAAAAAGACATAAAAAATATCTGATTTCCAATTGCAAAATTTTCACTACAAACTCCGGCAATTGAAACTTTGCTTATCGGGTTAACTTCATTTTTTTAATACATAAATAAATCACAAGTTTTGCATTAACAGCTGCTGCAGCAGGCAGCTATCCAACAACAAAGAGTCTGAAATTTACTTTTGAAGTGAGATTCGGCGTTGGATGATACGCGACAGCGCTCTTATAAATTTATAAGGGTCTTTCTTCTTGGGTTGTTAGAGCTTCAAGAGCCTCGCACCCGCATTTAATGTGCCTAACGATTCTCAAACATCAGGGTCCGAATGTATTTTTGATTTATACCATTAAAAGAATAATATATTATGTAGTAGAACAACACAGATTTTACCTCGAGCAACTGTAAAGTGACTTGTTCTGTATTCTGTCTGACCTGATTGTCACTGTATCACAGAAAACAGACGTAATGCGACGAATATTCTGGCATATTCGTTCGATGAGTGAGATTGCCAGCGATTCAATAAATAAATACACCCAATAGTCACATACATAGTTCTGACCCCACTTATGATCACGTCTTGCTTCATGGGTATCAGAAACTACGAGAGACTTTTCGGTCTCACAAACACCTAGACCCGAAACAAATATTTATGAATGTGTGATCCACAAACATTTGTCTCGATGCAGGGATTGAACCCGCGGCCTCTTGTTTTTCAGCCGGCGCCAAACCAACTGCGCCACGGAAGCTGTCTCACTAATAATATTATGTAAACTTAATATTTGTCACTTTCTCTGTTCTTTCCTTTTTTGCGTTATTTGCGGTCGACCGGCAACACAACTGCAATGGATGTGGTGTACTTTCATGAGCAGCAGTAATCAGTAATCACCACGTCATCAAATACCATTAGTAGAGCCGTTTGCTCCTTTGCCAAACAATAACATAAAAATTGAGTCTGACAAAATGTACAAATTGTCATCCACACTTCATTGCTAAAGCTAGTCAACCTACTTAAAATTTCAACCAACGCCTTCTAGGATTAATATTATATGTTGTTAATGTAAGTTGCAGCGAAACTAACTATAGCGCCTTCAAGTTGTTTTGAAGTAAGTGATAAGCAGCGATTCTGGTGAAGCTATCCCAATATTCTTCTCGTCGATGGAAATGTTATTCCTTCGGAGAGCGGTTTTATCGATCCCAGTTGTGAAAACCATTAATTATTACAACGTTGCAATTTCTATAAGGATCGATAGAAGCATCTTTGAAGAATATCGGTTTTGGACACAGTCTCGATAAGTCAAAGTTTGACCTTACCTTACTTACTTAAGATACAGGAGAATATAGATATATTGCGTATAGAGATCACAAAAGTAGGCTGTGATGATGAGTTTTTTTCTACGTGTAATTAAATAATAAAGAGTCTAATGTTAAATATATGCCATATTCATTAAAAAGCTATATTCATTCAAATCCTTATTGAACAGTTTTGTAAACAACATTTTTGAAACGGGTGGGCTTTGAATAACTGGAAAACGCAATAGTCTACCGAATTCGAAGGTGTAGCATTTTTATTGGAAAATTTACAAAGCAATTATATCACACTTCACAGAGCTCTTTCTTATAAGCAATATTTCGAAGAGAACCTCCGACTAGATATGCTTCAACTGAAATTCATTTAAAATTAATACCGCCAATCAGAATATTACGCAATATTCATCGAGGCGCAGCCTGGAAATTAAATTCCTAACGTAACTCAAAAAGGTTTTTAATAGTTAAATTAATTTTATCCCGCTGCACAGCGCGAGTCCAGTTTATTAGGTTCCCATTGTTATATTCGCTTGGATAAACTAATTGAAAACTCATAATATCAACGCTTGTGTAATAGTGCTTTTAATTTTTTTTGCTGTAATAATATTCCATATTATACTTCCCGTAATATGCGTGGTATATTATGGCCTAGCCATGGTCTAACCCACTACAGTGGGCTGGCGGAATTCACACACCGTGAAATTCTTCTTACGATATTTTCCTTCGCCGTTATAGTGCATAGTAATTGAGTATCAATACACACATGAATCCGAAAAGCCAAAGGTGTGTCCTCAGCCCTGGGATGAACCCGAGACCACCGCGTCGGCAGCCCCGTTCGGTCGCTTACAGCGATAAGACCGCCAATTGTACACTATTTTTTTAAGTTTTCTATGTTTTATTGTCTCTGTACTTTGTGGTGTTCTATAAAGTGTTGTGTATCTGTGTCATATAACCAATAGTAAACCTGGTAATCTATACATACATATAATAAATTTGTAACCGATCGATATCTGTACATGGAAGATAAATGAGAAAAACTAATATGGGGGGTCTGTATAAACGCAATAGAACCCAAAAAAATGATTTTTAGAATTTTTGTCTGTTTGTCTGTGCGTGATGAACTCAGAAACGGCTAAACAGATTTCGACGAAATTTGGTATGGAGGTAGCTGACACTCTGGATTAGCACTTAGGCTACTTTTTATCCCGAAAAAAAAAATAGTGTTCTCGTGGGATGAGGCAGGAATTTTTTATTTGTTACTTTTTATGCTCAAAGGAATGGGATGGTACTGGATTATATGCCTTGAGTGAGAATGAGACAAAAAGAGAAAAAACGGGCGGGACATAACGGGACGGAATGGGAAATTCCAAATAAAGTAAATTTCGAATATAGTTTATCACGCAGACGAAGTTTGCGGTCAGAAGCTAGTAGTAAATAAAAACGCTTGAAGTTTATAAATATAACCGTTAACGTTTCATTAAAAGTAGTCGTATTTCACAATGCAAGTGAGTTGTAATAAATTGCCATAATGCACTATTTGCGTACTATAAAAAGTGGCGAGCTGCACCCACCGCATGTAGTCGGAATGAAACTTTAATAGCAAAAGTTCGTGATGACTCATTTATCCAATTCATTTTATATCACACGTTGGAAGCATGTAATTTATGGCTTTACAGTTGAAACAATTTACATGAACATTATTTATTACTGATTCGCATCATTGTCACTGTCGCGTGAGCCTACCAGCCAAACACGTCACAATTGTCTAGATATCACAATTAAAACTCCACGCCTACAGGTTACAGATATTGCTATACTAATCATATCTTGTATCTGGACTGTACTGCATCAGCTCAAGTACGTCCCACTGCAGGAGATGAGCCTCCTCTTCAATCGGCGGTACGATTTAGAGGGGTAAGGCCTTATAGTCCACCACGCTAGCATAGTGCGGGCTGGCGGACTTTACATACCTCATAAATTCTTACAAAGCGCTATGGTATGCAGGCTTCCTCACGATGTTTTCCTTCACCGTGACTTCGAAACCATGACTCCGAAAAGTCAGAGGTGTGCAATGTGATTTGAAACCGCGACCACCAGTATTGGCAGCCGCGTCTGGACCGTTTACAAACAGGCCACCATAACTTGTGTCATAGCAGCAATATTATTTTAATGTAGTTATGATTTCCCTCCTCCGCATAACGTTTTCATAAATAACGCGGAGAAATGTACAATGTCTCTTTTTCTAGTCATTTTATATTGAAAATGCACATACTTATTTATACATATATGTTGCTGGAATAGCGAATTAAAAACGTGAACAATTTGTAAAGCTGCAGCCGTGTCGAATTGATTGGGTATCGAGAAGAAAAATTTGAATTGAAAAATTTGTCATTATTAATTTTGCTTTTATACTATATTTTTTATTCACCTCAGTTTTCACAATGTATGGTGTTACTAAACTGCCCTAACAGTCATAAGCAATTAATTAGCGTAAAAGTCTTAAATTCGCTCAATGGTGTAATAAATAGCATGTGTTTTTTTTTTTTTCAAAATCTTCAGATTCGATCCCTCGCTAGGAATATTGATTTATCAAAAATCCAAGTATGCAGTTTCGGTTTTCATCAGTCAGAATCGACCATCCAATACTTGAAAAATTCACCCCGTATAACGTAGCGTTACCATTATCTTGGAGAATTTGAAAGAAAATTATTTGTTGAGAAAATAATATCCAATTAGAATTTGATACGTAAGAACATTCAGTCAATTATCCAGAGAGACTTTTAAATAAAACAAATGAAACGCTGGTACTTGGGTCTTGGACCTTTGCCGGGATCGCCTGACTACTCCTCTATGGCAGTAAGGAAGTGGGATGTGTTTGAGCAAGGACCCAGAGCGTTTAGTCAATCAACTGCTTCATTGAATCGATCACGGTGCGAGTAATCTCTGCTTAATAATATTATTAAAGGGCCTCTCTGCTAACCTGTAATTAACTGATTTAATTAATTGACTGTTGTTATGTGTTAGCAGGTAGAGCATGGGAATTCCAAGCTGTGGAATAGCTTCACAATAGGCGCACATTCTGCTGCTTAAATAATTCATATAATTATTAAACGTGCTAATTATATCTTGACCAGAAGCCATGTGAAATTACTTATCATTTTTTTATATTATAGGGGGGCAAACAAGCATACAGTTCCCCTGGTGCTTTAAGGTGGGAATACGATCTTTTTTATGGTCGCCATGTCGTATTTATCCGGAAATATTGCCATTGGTAAGTGGTTCCGGCGATTTGTAGTATGTTGAAGGAAATTGACGGCTTGTCAGTCATCATCTCAGGTGTTATACGTCAGCCTTGATCTTGTCACATTGAAGCTAGATTTTAATATATCTGAATATATATTTTATATATTAGCACGAAAGAGTGACTATAGTATAGCACGCCAGTACATACTATTCCGCGAGAAAACCGTAAAAACATTGAGTAAAAAATAGTTTTATTTCAATGTGTAATGTACAATGTTCAGTAAATTTAAAGTATCCACACTTTATAAATATATATATCATCGGATTAATTTGAAATGCGACACAGTTGGATGACTATGATCGGTGTTTCACCAATATGGCTGATGGTCGATGTCGGAACAAAAATAAATAGAAGTCTAAACATTTGTTTGCAAATGGCCACAAAGTAAGTAAAAAGAGCGGCCACCGCATCAGATTCCAGTTGACTGGCCGCTCCTGATGCCAATGAAATACTTTATGTCAATTTTCCATATCGACGTAAAGAGGCAGGCGTAGGTTGTGTAGACTTTGTAAAATGCCTACTTGAGCAGCTATGCGACTTTTTTATACACGCTGAAAGGATAGGCAGAGGTGTTACTTATATAACCCACATTTCACAGAACCTCTTTCTGTCCTAAACTGAGACAAGAGGCGAGCTTACCTCTAAGCCAGGAAAAAAAGTCTTGAGTATTTGATTTCAAAACCGAATAATTCACATAAAGTATGCCTAACGATGCCGAGCTTGCATTTGAACTACGACGTCACCAGTTCACAGCTTATCATTTAAGGTACCTATGCCTCTTTTATTTATACTCTTTCTCTTCAGCCACAGGAAGGGCACGGCTGAAGATATGACTCAAACACGAATATCCAGCGGCCAATGGCCTGCACTGAAAAAACCTTTTTTCAACTAATTTGTTTTATTTTATTGAGCCGTTGAACACGTACATCGCAGAGAGCTATTCCAAAAATATTCATATTTGTTAAGTGAAATATAACTGTTAATATTCCAGATGTTTCGCTGGGATTTTTATACGCGCACATGGAATGAATAAGTGTATTGAATTTATTATTATGTTTACGTTCGAGGAACTAAGTGTGCTTTTGTAGCTCGCTTTTGAATTTTCCTACATCATAAAGAGACGAAGGAAGATATGTTTTAAATATTGAAGAACGAGAGGATCTTGACGGGCAATAGCGTCATAAATTACCGATCCCTTTGAGCTGCTTGGCGAGTTTTGCCCTTCATAAAATAGATCCATAAAGGAGACCCAGTCACGGTCAATAGTACACTTCTTGTATTGTTTCGGAAAATCAAAGGAAACCTATTGTAGGAAGTCGCTGGATACAGGCCATATCTGTCTGGTCGCTTTAGAAATCCTTAGCGAAATCTTATATTTAGCATTTGCTTTTCTGTGGCTGAAGAAAGACAGAGAGGGAAAATGAGACGAATATGATTGTGCTTGAATAAGAGACCAAGCACTTACTTAGAATTCTCCAAAAGTGAAGCGACCACCGTACGTAATTATGGAAAACCTTTTATTGCGATTGATTGTGACGTATGGTTATATCATCCAGATGGAAACTCAATTAAACGGAACTTCATTCAGTAATAATAAGTACACCCAACAGTCAATACATAGTCCTGATCACACACTAAGATCGAGTTTTGTGGCGTGGATACCAGAAACTACGAGAGACTTTTCGGTGTCACAAACACCCAGACCAGAAACAAATGTTTGTGGATCACACAAATATTGGTTCCATGCGTGTATCGAACCCACGGCCTCACGTTCACCTTAAGGTATGTCGTGTTTTGTCGTACCAATATCTAAATTGAATTAAATTGAAAATGAACACTTCCCGACATCTGGTCCAATATTCGTCTATATACATCACATTAGTAAATAATTTGGCGGACGTTTAGAGGGAATTGGTTGCGGCACCTGCCCATGGCGTAGTTTAAATTAATCTAGCCGGGGTAAAAAAATAAATATCCCATTAGTTTCCCGGGTATCGCTTAATAACGCTTTAGTGTCGAGTATTCAAATTATAATTCAAAATAAATATACATTAATTCCAGAACTTCACAATTTCATGTTACAAACTTGCGTTTAATGAGTAATTATTATGGGTCGTAGGTACCTTTTTAAGTGCGATGCCGACACTCAAAACAACAGTAATTAATTGTCTATAAAATAATATTATGTTCTCATTAAAATTATGCTCGCAATAATATTGAAATACAAAATTGCGAGGGAACCTATAGCTATTTCGGAGTTCTCTATTAGATATATCGTAGGTATGTGAAGTGTAATAACCGAATTACGCCAGCGTGGTGGACTAAATGGCACACCCCCGAAAGGGTTGGTGTCAGGCAGGCAATAACTAGTAAACTTATGCGCTACATCATTCAGCATCGTGACCAATAGTCATGGTACGCCGACCCTGCGTAAGTGTCGGATATAGGTGCAGGCAGAAAAATAAATTATTGTCTTTACAAAAAAGTATATGTATTTTAGCGATTCATCTTTCTTTATCATTAATACAAGAACGCAGTTAGACGAGAAAAAATGACTATACAGACTACCTGACGTCACGCAATTACCCAGAGTAACATACCGTAGATACATAGTCGGAAAACAAAGTTCACAATTTATAATAGCTAGCGTGTTACAACTTCAAGATGCTGCAGTGAAAGTTTAACAGGCTAAGTAGGGTTTGACCCAGACCGAGGTCAGGACATGAAAGATGGCACTTGTCTTTAGCGTTTTGATATCAACATTAAAATTCTGTAGCGCGATGTTCATTTGAGAAAATGTTTTGTAATGTGTATTTATGTGAGCATTTGAAATGAAATTTTATAGAGTAGGAATTGGTACTCGCATCCACTCTATTGTATAGAGGGGATCCAGGATCCACTTTCGTTTTGGATGCTAGGGACAGAAAAGTTCGTTGTTATTTCTGATACCATTACAAAAGACAGTTTAACTATGGGGTCAGTAGTTGCTTGTATGCAGAACTAATTGTTCCAAACTCAACATTTAGGAACCACATTGGAAAATAATTGCGATTAAAGTTTATCCAATTGATAAACCAATATGAAAACCTAATTTTGGAATTAATTCAAAGCCTCGCTATTTAAAGACAACTATAAAAACTGATACTATACTAACGAAGCGTCTATAAATCGTACTATTTACAAAATTATATTTAACAATTTACGCCGTCATAAAAGTATTGTTAAAATCCCATCTAGATTAACGAAAAAGGTAGTTTTTATTGCCTTCCTAAAATAAAAAGAACCACGCACATTTATACCAAATATACTAAAGTTGTCTATTCAATATAAAAACATTCAATGAACGACCTTACGATGCTCTCGAATTTGGTCATAAAAGCCTCAATTCTCTTGATAAAGGGATAACAGCATATAAAATTATATTTGGGAGATACTGGTAAAGAATATCAAGGAACAGTTTTTATCCTTTGAATGAAGACTAGGACTGGGAGAAAATGCCCTTAGGTATTACTCGTAAGTCCGCCAGTGCTTTATAAATTTGTACAAACTTTAAAAATAAAAAATACACCTTATCTCCCGAGGAACAATGCTGCTTGTCCAACAAAATCTAGAAAACAGCAAATGTATTGTTCTAAATTGGCGAAATTTGTTATTTATTAAATTTTGTATAAAAGTAATATAAGATACGTATTTTAATCATTTATAAATATAATATGAATAACTGACATCTCAGAATTATAATTGTAATTTTAAGAGTTTGGCACCTTCAGAGAAATTTACAATAGGGGAGACCAGGAACGCAAGTTACGCGCGAAAGTAATAAATTTAAGCAATTTATGTTTTTATTTACAATGTTACAACCAACCCTAGGGGTACGGATTGTTGCAACTAATTCCACTATTCTTATTTGGCCATTTTCCTCAATATCTGTATTAGCAGTTAAAAACAACTTAGTGTTAATTGATAGCTGAAAGACGAATATATCATATTATTGTGTAGTAATTAAGTAGGCGATATGTGGGTGCCCTGGTGGCGCCTCTGCCTTCCCTTCTGGGATAAAGGCGTGAGTTTATGTATATATGTATGTATGTAGTAATTATTATTTTGTAATCTAATAAGGTCTGTGAGGTATTACAAGAAAATTGGAAATCGTTACTGTAGGGGTTTTTAAGTCGGTTAACATCGCCTATTTTTATTTTTCAGTTTTATTATATATTTTTTACTGTCGTAATTCATGAGATCTGAAAAGTCATCTTAATGATTGTTATTGGTAACTACATCGAAATACAATTATCGTTAACTTTTCCATCACAGCAGCTGTAACATGTACTACAACTGTTGTTACTTCAAAATTGCCACCAATATTAAGGTTCGTACAAATGGAAAACTCAACACTATCGCCCTTATTAATAGACAGATGTAAAACCTATTTTAGCTATCGAATGTTTTGTCTTCTTCGCTCAAACTGAATTCTAAATCGTTCGAAAGGAACGAAACATTTGATAACATTTGATGCTAGTGTATACATCTGTCACAAGTGTTACCGTGTATTCAATTAGTCTATAATTGGCGGTGCAATACGTTTTGCCGGTGTAGCACGAATTACGGTGTCCCTAGAGAGTTCTGCGGTCCATCTACGAGTATACTATCTAGTTCACTATGCAACGTGTTGGGAGCTGGAGATATCGAATCAACTTGTTTTCAATAGAACAGTGTTGATAATTCTAGCTAGGAATGTACATTTAAGACTGAACATTTTGGGATCCATAAAGTATTTTCTTAATATATTTACAGAATAGCGTTATATATTTTTTAGATTACGAGAACGTTGACCTGAAGTCCCAACCAATCAAATATTGCCGCTACCACGATCTTTACGAGTCATTTAGAAAATTTGTTAAAGCTTGTCAGTGTAACAGAAATGTTATGGTTCTCCTATTCTCATTTACCCTAATCTTTATCTCTTTATCTTTAACTAGATCCTTAAAGTATGGCCATAAAAATACAAGTAGGTACCGGTCATTGTTACTTGAAACCATATTCAGCTAGACTACAACACTTACCTGAAGACTGCAAATATCTACGCAACGTAACGCCAAAGCTAAAAGGAGTACTTACTGGCACTGGCTTGTTTTCTTCATCTACAAGGCTGTCAGTGACGCAGAGCTGGCCATCAGCCACGACGATCTGAAGACCGAGGCGGTAGACGCCCAGCAGACGAGGAGTTGTCCAGCGACGACGGGCGAGTAAATAAAGAACGACAGTCTCGCCAGATTCGATCGGGCGGGTCACATTCCACTTGAATACCTGTGAACAAAATAAGGATTAGTAGACTATCACCATCGTCCACTATACTCCAAAGAATATCCACTGCCTAATATAGGAGACTGTCCGGCCGTCAAACCCGCCACTGCAACATTTATAGCCAAGATCAACTACTTACACCGAGCATTGAAACTAAGCAAGTCTCCGAGAATTTCTAACTTATCATAAACCCGTAACAAAATCAACCATAAAGTGAAATTAATAGGAGTTGGAAACAGCTGCCTCATATAGCATGCAGTTTACCCTAATACTTTGTGTCCCACTTTACTCTTTCTAAAGTAGAACCCGGCAGTCCCCTTTCACCAGGTCCTTTTATTTCATATAATTTGTCATTTAGCCTTTACTACTGTCCCTAGGAGACTTGCTGAGTTTTTTTTAAATTCTTTGAGTGACACTGCTTTACGGGAATTGCATTGGTGGGCACGAATGGGTTATTGACTACCTAACATATTCGTACGTCAACGTAAGTCGTCCTCGAATAATCTAATGGAAGCAACCTACATTCCAGATACGCTTTGTTAACGGATTTGCAAGGTTGCATCCAAAAGAGAAATTGTAATACTTGATCAGATTTATCTAAAACCAGTGTACGGATTATATGCTAAAATATGCTCTACAAGCATATTCCAATAACGAAGCTTCTCGGGTTTACCTTACGTATTATCAAGTAAACAATGTCCATTACACCATCTCCGCGACTTGTTTTCTTCGAAATTTATTATAAAGAAGCTAAAGAATCTTGAAAGAGGTTTTCATCTTCTTATCTTCATCTATTAAGAAATACACCTGCACGTCCTGCACAATAGAGTTCATTGACTTCATATAAAGTTAAAGAACTCCATTGTGCAGGATATACTATGCAAAATGCAATTTACTAGTATCCATTGATAACAAACCCTTTGTACCTGGTTCTTTGAATATGAACGGGTAATTTTGTCGGTGTCGGATCTGGTATCGACAATCAATATTTCTATTGTATTCTTCCATTTACATTCAATCCTTTTTAATCCCGTGTTAGATTGACTATATAAGACACGTTGATTTAAATTTTGTTTAAAAACGTGTAGTAATCTTAAAATAAATACACATAAAGTGACACAAATAGTTCCCACCCTATACTGGAACAGTGGCGAAGGGTGACATTTTTTAAAAGGGAAGCCGAAGCTCAAAACACAAAATATGTTTATTTTCTTTATCCTGTTACTAGCTTCTGCCCGCAAACTTCGTCTGCGTGGTTAATTTTATTTGAAATCTCCCATCCCGTTATATCCCGCCCGCCCGTCTCATTCTCACTAATGAAATGTAATCCAGTCCCATCCCATCTTTTTGAGTATGAAAAAGTAGCAAATATATCGGAATTCCTTCTTCATCCCACGGGAACACTATTTTTTTTTCGGAATAAAAAGTAGTCTATGTTACTTCTAATACCTCCAAAAATATGTGTACAAAGTTTCATGATGATCGGTTGAGTAGTTTTTGCGTGCAAGCGTATCAAACAAACTAACATTCACATTTATAATATTAGAAGGGATAAGGGATTACGAAATGACTACAATGCGACTGATGATAGTAAGCGTAGTGCAGTCCGAATAGAGATTAAAAATTTACTGTGTGATGTTTCACAGAATGAACGCAAAACGCGACACACATAAGCACGTGTGTCCTTATATTCGGACCTTTGCGAATATCCTCCCACCAGCAAATTATTGCTTCGAGAATCTTACTCACCAAACTAAAATAATGATTTCATTTGGTAAGTGATATTGTGGCATCTGCCTATTGCGGCCGTCAATTAAATTTTAATATTTTCGTTACCTATGTACTTATACAATATTTACAATGACCATGAAATAAAAAGTAAACCATGCTTACATAATGAGAAAAATAATAAGGTATATTTCTAAACTGCACGTGAATATAAGATTAATATAAAAGAAATAAAAAACTAGACTCAATATGTTAACAAGTACGATAGCCCCGCATTTATCAGTTGTAACATTAGTAAGACAATGTATTCCTCAGGCGAGGATCGAGCACGTCCTAAAATCTAAACACTAACTTTATTTGTAAAATCGACAACCTAAACATATTAGTACGCTCCTAACGATTAGTAATTTCCATTAAAACCATAATATTAATATTACACATTTTGTAATTAAAAACATTCAAAACTAATTGCATGAACCATGAATATATTGTAAAAATGTAAATACAACACTTATAAATACATTAGACTCCGCATTTCGCTATTGTAATAAGTAATATCTATACCTAAACACACGAAATGCCGGAGAAGCTGCGGCTTGCCTCTTGCTTTTTTAGCGTAAATTGAACCTTAAATCATTATCAATTTAAGGTACAATTTTGCGTGGTTTGTTGCATACTATACAATGCGTAACGGGCGGCGCGGCGGCGGCGCGGTGGCGGCGGGGCGGCGGCCGGCGGCGGCGCACGGGCCGCGCTAGTGTTATTGAATAAGCCGAACAATTTTACAGGAATTCGCCAGAGGTCGCACCGCGTCGCAATGTAAAAAGGGCTTACTGTGCCGCTTCCTAGTAATGTTTACGTATCTGGCCGACAGATGTCGTTGAATATAAAAAATAATAATTGAGTTTTGATATTAAATAAATAAGTTTGAATAATTTGCTTGTTTATAGTGTAATGATAAATTACAAAAGGGAAGCCGGTAGGAACTGGCTTCTATGGAGCCTTCGCCACTATACTGGAATAAGTCTTATGTGAAGATAATGTTAGTAACAGAAACTGTGGACCGCAGTTACTGTAATAACCGAAATTGTAATTCAGGAAGTAATACCTTTCTGCTTTGCCACTATCACTTCATCACAAATTAGATGACAGCGCAACATTTCAGACGTAAATCTTAGGTGCGAACCGATTTCTTCGTGATGCCCGTTCTATTTAATACCTCCAGCAAGTAGTATTGTCTCCCCACTGCTCTCAAGATTGAATTAATCTTATGCACCGAAGTTGTAAGAGGTATTTAGGAAGCAAAGTGGGAACCTGGCAATAATATTCCACTGAATTTGCAATTACTTATCACACTAATGTGCGACGTTGCCACTTGTATTATGTAACTATCACTGCAATGACAAAATCATGACCAGGATGTAAACGGTGGGTAATTATATTTTCAGATAGGGCAATTTAATTGTGCTAGTTATTCTCTAAGAAATATTGCATTAGATTCAACCGACTGGAATTTGTTGTCATGGAGGTAGGCTCGCCTTCTATCATAGTATGATAGTCCCGGGAAGACTTAACACTGAATTTCAACTTGAAAGCGTACACTTCTGTATGTACAACATTTGTCTTTGATTTCATTTAGTTCCTTTAAATGCCACTGCGATCAAGTAACTAAAAGTACCAAGTACCAAGCCTTGTGAAACGGGTGGTAGTGGAAAAAAGTGACTGAATCTAAAAAATGTACGAATATGATATTTTATGGATTTAATAAAAAATATTTCATTTCATTTCACAAAGTTCTACAGTAGAATCTTGCGCTACTCTACATTTAAATACTACGAACATGACAAATGGTTAATGTATTAAGTGTCAAAAGCAGGCATGTAAGTTTGTGTAACCGTAGTGGTATTTACTTAAACACTTTTATAGGGAGCTAAGTACTCATAACTAGCATTGCCTATGTATTTTACTACACAGGTCCCCTTATCAAACCCGCATTGTTTTGAACCATATCATGCAACTTCGTCTAATACCGTCGTAGCTGAAAACTTTGCTCTGCAACTAATATCAAGCATTGTAAATTAATACAAACATACAGTGAAGCATTTACTGCATTGGGACAAAACTGCAAACACTCATGTATTGTGATTATTGTTTACTTACTATGCTGAATTATGATAATGTCAATTGCGTGCAATGTTCAGTAAATAGTTGAAGGTAAATTATTTGATAATATGCCAGGTAAGAGAAGGCTACGTCGTTTCAATAAGATTCTCAGAGTGGTTACTGATTAGTAATAAGTTCCTTCTGATATATGGGATTTCATATTTTAAGGCAAATAAAAAGAATTTAATATGAATGAAAAATGCTTTATTTTCATTTTTATTACTCTTCAAATATGCAACGTAATAACGTTCTAAATATGAGCATACCTATAGCGGAATACCATAATGTTATTTTTAATTTCTAGCTTTCCACAGAAAAACGTTATTGCTTTCACACTTTAAATAATTACATAAATGTATATATGACTTTTAGTGAATATGCATTATAAATATTAAATACCATTAAGAACTATGCCCTACAAATGTAGGTACTCGTATATTCGTCTAAATTATTGTAGCGACTTGACTGCCTCGGTAGTGTAGTTGTACTGCGGTATGATTACAATTACGGATTCTAATTCCGGGTCAGGCAGTGATATTGGATTTTTCTATTCATGATCAGTCCGAAGTCAGGAATTTGTGACCGATATGACAATAGGCTCGCCCCCTATCACATTGTAGAACGGAACACATATGGCAAAATGTGGATGACCTGGTAGCACCTCTGCCTACCCCTTTTGGGAAATAGACGTGGGTTTATGTATGTATTATCGTAGTGTTTTATCTGTATTAATAATAATTTTTAAGAACCAAAAGCCCTATCCATTACTTATTTACAACACTGCAAATTGAGTACTTACATGGCTGAATCACTTCTGAGTAGTAAAAACCTCTTTGACCTTATTTCTTTGACCTCTTTCTTAATAAAAAAGGAACTTGTAGCAGTTCCGTACAAGCATTATATTCAGTAACGCTGGCATAAGTATTACGTGTCGTAAGAAACATTAAGAATTCATGTTGTTCTCTCACAAAAGGCGACTGAGCTACGTGTGTTTGGAAAGACGCAGTTAGTCGAAAAGTAACACGAGGGTCGTGTATTGTTTGAGGCAACATTTCGCGCTATAAAATATTAATACTGCTGTTTTGATGTTGGTTGTTTCTGAATAAGGACTTGGAGTCTTACAGTTTATTTGGCGATCTTTATTTACACGTAACGCAAATATTAATATCGTGATAAAATAAAAATACTCCAAAAATCATGAAATACAGCTCCTGTATTGAGAACCGAATCCAGTATCCTGTGCTTCCAATCTAAACAGGCCACCTCACTACACCAAAATCGCGGTACTACTTAATTTTTTTTAAATACTTGACAAAATATATCAGTAATCTAAATAACAACGCAGAGCTTCGCCACAAAGCACGTTAAGTTCAGAATAAATAGTTAATTTCAATAATGAATGGTATTTAGCCTTAAGCTATCCGTACTTGTTGCTCGAACAAGTTGTAACAAGAATGTCGACCTCGTGGAGTGCATAACAAAGGCTAGAAAACGTTCGTTATTCACGTTGAAAAATGTTTTTTCTTGTGCGCTAGGTTGAGAGAAACTTTAATATAGTTAATTGTTAATTTTTAAAACCGGAATGCTTGATCGCGCTCTATTACCCTCCCACAGGTAGACAGAGGCCTACGGCACTGATCACGCCTGCTTTGCTCTAAATCCACATTGAGACCCTCAACTAATTACTGGGTTATTAAAGTTGACCCACTAAGCTTGGGAGACACCCATTCTATGTTTGCCGCCTCGTGGTCCTCTGCTAGAAACATGACAGTGTAGTGGCTGTGTGATCTTCACGACCATGCCTATTTTTTTTATACGGATATGATGAAATGACTATTTGGTGTGTGAAGGGTGAAACTGTTTAAAAAGTAAGCTTAAGTCTTAACGACATGTTTTATTAAATTACGATAATTATTTACTTTTTATTGATATAAGTTTGAAGATACTTAAAGGACAGAAGGTAAGCCGATAGGAATCGATTTGTATAGTCGCTTCACCACAATGCTATCTGCTGTTAAGTTTACGAAAGTTCAGATAAAGTAGTTAGCAGCTTACTCAGTGGGAAATTGTTATAAACTATGTAATTATGCGACCTACTTTAGTAATTATCGATTTAAACTTGTTAATGTTGTAAGCATTTATTAATTACGAGTAGTACATGTAACACGCAAAAATTGTGTTGTACTTAAAATGCATTAGCGTCGCTTGGAGTAGTTAGAATAAATTGCTTCCATATTCGTAAAATCTTTTTTATGAATTCATTCCATTACTCGTAAATGAGAAATTGAACATCACATATGGATAAGAATGCTTTACTTCTAGTCCTGTAAATCGCAATCTCTCTACAACTTCATACCCTTTTCCAGAAAATGTGTAATATCATACTCCGCTGCATATACGAAAAATTTAATCCGTGTAAAAAGTATTCCCAGCAGGAACAATAAATGCCCGCGGAATGCTCCTACCCGTCAGTTTCCGACAAATTAGATTCACAATGTATCACGTAAATGTTAAGATGTACTTGTAATAAATATTGCAGAAATTTTGGTCGTAATAAAATTGGAACACTCCGTGAGAAAAGTTAATAAAATCAAAGTATTTAATTGAAATCGTTTTAAACAAAATCTTTAGAATAAGCAAAGGCTGCTCTATTTAAAGAGCCTATCCAGCCCACACACCCGACACTGTATCTCCTGTCCTATATAAGGGAGTATTTTTATTTCAATGCGTAACATTCGCTTAAATATAAGAAATCATTATAACTGTTAATTAATATAAGTATACCCGTAGTTAAATCTGTTATTTCAATTATTCAAACAGAATAAGACACGAGACTCGCCAGTGCACTTGAAACCACTCGATGCTTTTGTATTAAAAATTTTCCCTCGAGTTGGAAGAAAATTGTTTATTTCCTTTGCCATTTAACCCGAGCTTCCGTTAGTGTTTTTAAAGTGTTGTTGTTTATTCTCAATAAATGCTGCCGTTTTGTACGATTTCACTTTACCAATATTTTTATTTATATACTGGCTCGGTAAAGTAACTTCAAGGCATTCGATTGCAAGTCCAATGATATCCAAATAGAGGAACTACCTTAAGCTGGAAATATGGAATGGTAAGTGAAATGCAATTCATATAGGCTATCTAATGGCGAGAGATGACGTCTCTGGCCGTTCCACAATGTGATAGGGGCGAGCCTATTGCCATATCGGGCACAAATTCCTGACTCCGGGCTGATAATGAATAAAAAAACCCAATATCACATTGATTCGAACCCGAGACCTCAGCTTTGTAGTCGTACCGATTTCTTATATTATTAAAATTATATTTACTTATTTGAAATCATAATATCCATTATAATGTTGTTATTATAATTTAAGACACAAAGATGAATATTGTTCTATCTAACACACAAAGTTCTATCGATAAAGAAGTATCTTATACATATTCAGCAAATGCTGTTTCTATTTCAACATTTGATTTGATCTGAGCTTTAAAGCATTCGATATAGGAGAAGCGCTGAGTGATTGGATGGATAGTTATTTCCGAAGCCAAGAAAAAGCTAGATTTCCGATGTTATTGGAAAACTAGTTCTAGGTCTCCTTTGATGACGCTACAAGGCTCTTGATAACTTATTGATTGCCTGCGAAATGGCGAAAGAAAATGAAGATTGTCTCATCTCATCCTAATTTTAAAGCCAACAAGACTATTGAATTCAGACTATTGTTTACGGAATTTATCGCGGATTTGGTTAAATTTTTATATTTTTGACGTCCCGCCGTTTCGGTTACTTTAGGTACAGCTTTCGTGGTCACGGGCGGACTGTACCTACTGCGGACTTTATTTGATGGCCGAATATATTGGTTTCGGATTAGTATCGAGTACTTGTTGTTTTCTTACCATTTAACGCTGCTGCGACGTAAAAATTTACCTTAGTTAACTTGATTACGGTTGCATTTAATGGAAAAAAGAAACACTGTCAAGAGCTGTACACTGCACTTACTTATTACGTCACGAAACAATGGTACATCAAAAAGTCTTTAATCAGTAACCATCTACTCCATTTCTTTTTAAGCTTGTACATAAGCACATATCGATTCTATAGTTATCTAATATGTGCTCGGAGCATTGATCTAGAGCAGTGGTTTCCAAAGTGGATTGGGCTCCGACCCATCTTACAAACCCTGGCAAATTCGGGACTCACCTGTAGCCCTAATAGGGGAAATGTAAAATTGATAAAAAACATTAACTTGCACTTACATTGTTTAATACAATATACGAATACCTACAAAAACTGTAGTTTTAAGGAGAAGAGTATATTTGTTTCCGATTTTTTGTCATTACTGCTTTAACATCAACTTCAATTTTAGTTACTCTCAATCGCAGTGAATTTAATACGTTCAGTTTATTTCGGTATTTCGTTTTAATGCTTATCATAGTCAAAAAACCGGCCCTAAGCCTGCTACACATGTCCAAGTGCATTTGCGCAAACCCGAGATTGCACCAGACTCCAATCAAAAATTGGAATGAACTTTGCGCAGTTATTTGCGCACACAAGTTTGTTACGTGCGTGGCGGCCTTTACACTTACATGAGGTACCACCAACGGGACGCGAGTTGCGACCCTTAGTTTGGGAAATGCTGATGTAGAGGGTTTGATAATGGCTCCCGACTATGCCTGAGGAATGTGCAATTACGTCCGCTAATTCCGACCTACGGATAGCAGCGATCTGCTCGCTCTTTGTAATCGAAGCTTACAATAGCAATTAAATTACTATACGGATAGTCCAAAAAATACTAATGTTTAGGTATATGTTATACTTAGTATTAAATGGGGTAGTCTTAAATATGTAGTTATTTATAACGTTGAGGTTAAGCTCTGTAAGATATTGTACAACTGAATAAAAAATTAATAAAAAAAAAACCAATTGAGTTTTATCTATATGTAAATATATAAAAAGGAATAATTGAACCTTTTTTTCAAACAAAATATTACTTCGTCCAAAAACTACGTACGTGCGTTTTTAAACGTCGGGAAGTTAAAAAATGAAAAAAAATAACCAAATCGCGATAAATCCGTAAAAAATAGTTTTATTTCAATGTGTAACATTCTCGTAAATCTAAGAAACGATTATGCATTTATTTATTTATTTATTGAATTAAGGTTTTCCCACATATTACACATTATCACTATTAATACAATTCTTTGCTAAATATGTTCTCGTCCATTACGATGTAAGTGTATGAAATGTATTGTAATATGTACTTACGTCTTCACTTTAACTTTGTCATCTTAAAAGCACTAATAGCTCCATTCTACACTCTACAGTCTATTGTAATGTTCTTTTGTCATGATATCCAATAAGGAATCTGCTCTTGTGTATAAAATAATGTATTTTAGACAAAAGAATGTACCCTATTATAAAATATTATAACGCAGGTATTTTCAGGTTACTCGTGTTTCGTGTTATTCTAGAAAGTTTCTCGAGGCGAGCAACACAAAGGGACGGAATTCGTGATGAATAAATTAATGGAACGTACCTAACATTATAGAGTTCTTAGAGAGCACAATTATAAGCCATACATTTTTGTATCGTTCAATATCCGTTTCAATTGTATTTTGTTAATCGGAAACGTAAAGCAAGCAATTTAGGAGATTGTTACAAAACTGGGCAAATTACAAGGGAGATATAACAAGGAATAACCAATAGCTGTCCACAAACTGAAAATGCGAACCGCCAAGCAAACCTAGCGACCGCTGCGGGTGTGGGCAGGATATTTGGCCAGTTGAAAGGACAGTAGGTAGACTTCTGTATACCTGTTTCCAGCTTCTACCTTCTGCATTTGTATAGAAAACCCAAGAGGAAGAGTTAAATAAAAATAGAGTGATAAGCCAGCATAGCGACTCGCAAGTTTGTCGCGTTCCGGGGTCAGCCAGTGTATACTGTATACCCGACTTCGAACAGCCCGGAATAAATATCTCGACAATCTTTTCCCATCTCGATAGTGCAGATGCACCGCATTGGACTTACTGTCAGGTGTAATGTGGGGTCATTCATTTCGACATTCCAGTCAAAAACTGTATCAGGATTTGATTAATTTAATATTCATTTATTGAATGTAAAAAAGTAATTAAAGTACATGAAGCTAATAACTTTATTGTCTATTCACTTAAGCAAGTGTTCATTCTATATGTTTTATTCACTGTTTTATTACTAAAGTCTCACTGCATCATATTAAAATAATAATATTAGGACATATTCTTCGAAATAATCATTGTTCGAACAATCTAATTGATTCAAATAATAGGCATTCCTATCATTTAAAGCTTTTTATTAACAACGTATTTATTAGTTTCACATAAATTGTCTATTTCAGTTAGTATTGGAAATATCGAAACATTCCTACAATTGTTTACAAGGCCATTCGCAAAACTATTTGTGTTGTACAAAGGTATTTTTGTTTCAATACATGCAATTTCACATATTCGGTGTGTAGGCGTATTATTATTTTGTTTTGTGCTTCTGGCGTGTATAATATTTTAAAAATAATTTATATTTTCGGCAGCCTTCTTTTCGCAATCGGCTGCATAGAAAGAGGCCCGCGAGCAAATGTTTGCGTGGTCCAAAAGAATTTGTTTCGTGTTTGGGTGCCATGAGACCAATAATTCTTCCCTAGTTCTTGATGCCCTTGACGCATGCCTTGGTATTTTACTGTGGGAAGGACAAGTTTCAGTGTATTAATTTATTTTAGAAGCAGGATTTGATTTATTCGGAAGTATTTGATAAGTCAAGGGCATACGTATTATGACATTTCGAAGATTCTGATATTCATTGTTTCTAGTATACAATTTCGTTTATAAGGAACCCTATTCATGTGAAGTTGATCTATTGGTACTAGGTTAATGTAATGGTTAATTCGTAAGCTCTTCTACCAGCATCGGGTTTATTATAATTACGTAAGCTCACGCATGTGACCCCAAGGTGGATAGAGGGGGCATTAGTGCCAAACCCATCGCTATATTGGGCTTAATTTCCAGTCCTGGACAACATACGAGATAGGAATTCAAAGAAGATAGTTACAAATGCGCGGTCCTAGAGTTAGGCGTCAAATAACATGTAACCTCAGCGGAGAAACAGGGCCTCTGGATATACTCAGTGTAGGCTTTTTCAACAGTGGTCTTCATTTGGTGATGGTTCATGAGTAATGAATTATCCATACTACTATATAAAGCTGGAGAGTTTATTTATGTGTTTGAACACGCTAATCTCAGCAACTACTGGCTCAAATTGAACAATCATTTTATTTACCCGGGTGACTCAGAATATAATTACACGCGATCGCCATTAGAAGCAGAGCATCAATTAAATGAATTGAAATGTTGCAAAAAGGGGGAAAAATCTCCGTGGAATTTTTGGTGTGGAGCGAGTAGTATATTTGCACTCGGGCAACACTGGGCTGGGCCGCTAGTAGCTCATAAAAAAAAAACTTAATTAATACGTACCTGGTTCACTACGACCATCTCATCGAACTGATGCAAGATAGTGGAGTACTTCTTGACACCTGCAAACAAAGAAAACGTCTTGAATTGTAGTGTCAAATTAATCCGCACTACGCAGGGTAGCATTATAGCTGAACCCTCTTAATTATATGTGGTACTAGTTGTCCGTGAAGGAGCCAACGTAATGTATCATTTTCAGTCAATACTTCATCTACCTACATACCACAAAGTGCAGTAAAATATAAAAACGCATCATAAACTTGTACTTTGACCTAAAACAAAACAACTTCAAAAACAAAAGCGGTAGCGTAAAATGTAATTAATGTAACGTTCCGACGCTTTCCGGAAATCGAAATATTCAGAAACAATTTCGCAAAATTTCACTTTGCAGACTGCAGTACAATCTTCATAATAAATCTTGTTACTCTCTTGTGTTTCAGAAAAATGTAGACAGATGCGGCCCGCGTGGCTTTCTCTCGCAGTTTATACAATTTCGCAAATAAATGGAAGCTTAAACTCGTCAGTGCGTTGTAAAGTAGTAGCTGAAAAATTTCGAGACTAGGACTACTCCACAAATTTGACAGCCTCTGTGGCGCAGTTGGTTAGACGCCGGATGTGAAACGATAGGCCTAAGTTCGATCCCACCAAGAGAAATGTTTGTGCGGCCTACAAATATTTCTTTCGGGTCTGGTTGTTTGTGAGACCGTAAAATCTCTCGTAGTTTTGATACCTGCGACAGAAGACTTAATTGATCTTAATGTGGGGTCAGGACGATGTATGTGACTGTTGGGTGTATTTATTATTATTTATTTATTAATAACATCTATACCACTTCAACTGTTGAAAATAAGCCTCTTCAAAAATATTCATAGGGATTGTTGGAAACAATTTACATCCAGCGACTACTCGCAAGCTTTTTATAACTTTTAACTTAAATATAACTACAAAAATGTAAGTCTAATTACATGAGCCACATACCTAATTCTCCAGCCGAGAAACGTAAGGTCGTGTGTTTTGTGTTTTATACGCGACAATACTTTGGGATCGCAAGTAACATATATTTTTTTTAAGCTAGGATCCTAGATTTATATTTTAATTAAAGACCAGAACAACGTTTGTTACTATTAGAGTATTTTACAAAAAACACACGGAGCTACACCATCACTACATTTAGAGGTGTGTGTGTTTTTAGAAAAACATTATATAAATTTTATAGCTAAAGTCAACCCATATGACTAAATTATAAAAATATTTGTACAGGATAATTCTGTGTTGTGACCAAAGTCGTAACGTAGAGAGTAAACCAGAGTGCAAAAGCGTAAAGTTCTTGCATACTTTGATGTCAGCCACAGATGTTTTTATAAGAAATTGCAAACAATTCCTGACATAATTGCTATAGAAATGTGCTTTGCTGACTTGTGAGTGGGTACCTCCTTTAAAACAGATTTTTATATTTTAAGCTGACTCGTGATATGCCTTTCATTCTGAAACTGCCAAGATGTTGGATAGCCGATAACGCAGCTCTTTTTTTTCTTTTCCATTAAATGAAGGTGACAGTGTCAGGTTAATCTATGATTGTGTCGGTGGAAAAAGGTTTTAACTATCTGCCAAGGGTTAAATGCTTTCCAATTAACGTAAAAATAGCTTCGGTAAGCTAACGGCACGACCTTCGATCAAAACGACACTAGGATCTCGCACTATTAGTGCGCTACGTTCATTTATTCGCAGCGATATCTGTGATCATAGTTGTGAAACACATAAAAGCGACCTTGACTGAGTGTTTAGAATTTCGACGGCACTGTAAGTGCTGTAAGGTAAAATATATTACGTTTAATGCAGGTGTGTGCTTCATTAAGTCCTTGAATTTACGCGTTACGTTCGCTATTTGTTCGGGTTTACATGGACTTTCAGAAAACTAATATAATTTTAATCAGAGTATGTGAATTTCCTGCTGGGAAAAGATTTTAGTTTTGTCTGCTCTATTGGGTGGGAACTTATTTGTTCGACGCCACGTCATTGCATGGTGCAGGATAATTTGGTTTAAAGTTTTACAATTGGCCAATTCTTGAACGTGAACCGTACAAGATTTTTTTATTTATTTATTTTTATTTATTAAGTCTTTATTGTACACAACAATGAAACACAATATACAGAAATTACAAAAATAATAAAAGTACAAGTGGCGGTCTTATCGCTAGATAGGCAATGTCTTACAGACAACCATAGGATGGATTTAAGAGAAGGAAAGATTCTTCAGATCAAAGAAAACTATTTGCCAATATATGTACATTTTTGCAAAAAATCGGTTTATAAGCGTAAAAGCGTTCCGATTTATATAAAATAATATTGATCAGGATTCTTTTTGTATCTAGCCTAATATTAACATATTAGATTCTATAAGAATCGATATTGATAATATTTTCGTTCCGCATAAAGAGTTATATTACCGATCAATATACAAATATTAATTATAAAACGCTGTAATCGTAAAATATGGTAATGTGCATTTTCACTAAACAAAATTTTATTATGCTAAAATAATCCAAGTACTTATGATCTGTCATTAGTCTGCCTACATTGGAAAGACATAAAAGATCAGCCCGCAGCACTCCCCACATCTCTGTAAAAATATATTGTAGCCGAACGAATTCGCAGACCCCCCAATTAGCATGAACATATTCACTCCATTACATAGATGTACGGAGTACAGTTAATTACCAGCTCCGTTGGGTAAATTCGACATAGGGATAACAAAATAGGTCAGTGAGCCAATTAAAATTTATCACACAGGGTTGCATGCTGTTATTGTACGCTCCTTTGTTCATGATATTGTAAGACAATATGTATCCTGAATTAACTAGAATTTACTCAATGAAAGGCATTGTCTGATAAATACACAATGTATTTGAAGCTCACTGACAGTAATTATCTTAACATAAACGTTATTAATATAAACAAGACAAAATATAAATCGTAATTATAGCCGATGTGTTTAGATACTATTAGAAATAATTTATTTCCCCTGCCTACAACAAAATATGTGATCTAAAACATAAAATTTAGCAATAAACCTTCGGAATATTACGAATATACAGCAATTCCAACGGGAATACATATACTTTACTGCTGTCCTGAGACAAGTTGAAAACAGAGCAGTATCAAAGCAGGTCGACTATGTCCTCAAAACTTTTCAAGATAGGCACGACCTTACAAAAGATACGTCAAAGAGCCTCGAAAATGCGGAGAGCTCGCATTTTCATACAAATAATTGACATTTCAACGTCGACGAATGCGATTGTCATAAATGCTTGTGTTCGAAACACAGTAAAAATATTCTCGCTCAAGAATTCCTGTTTTATTTCAACCATCTACCTCCAAATTGTTGGAATTCGTTGGTTATGTACAATAAAAACATAAAACCCGTTGTCTCAATATATTTAATTCCTAAATTAATTTTACTTAATAACTTGCATACTCAATGTAATGTCTGCGCAAAGTCTGCATTTGGCTGCATTTAAATTATTCTCTAAACACCTTTTTCTACAGAAATTATTCTATCTGCTTTCCGAGATTAGATTTAGCAATTGTAAATTTTTAACTCGGCTTGGGTTGATTTTTTTGTTTAAACCTAAATACTTTCATTTTGCATTTGTAAAAGATTTTTTTAAATTGCGGATTTGGTACGTTGTACGTTTAATAGTTATTCTGGGAATGTTGAGTCAAGCCGATTACTTATGTTTTAGTCTTTGACTACACATTTCATTATTTAATTATCGACGCGTTATTACTTTACTATATTGTAAATAAGTACATAATAAATAGGCCTATGTCCAGCAGTGGACTAATATAGGCTGATGATGATGATGATGATAATGATGATGATGATGATGATGATGATGATGATGAAATAAGTACATGTCTGGAAATCCTTGAAGTAGGCAGTAGAATTCTCAGCGCGACACAAAGTATGTCTAGCTTATTTCCGTTATTTTCTGTTATATTGGGTGAGCATAGCGGTATGCTGGATACACAATATACACATACATATGTATATATGGCCTTACAAACCAGACTAAATTGGACCAATAGATAAATACAAGATCACAAGAAGAACAACGTTTACATTCAAAAATAATCTGTGGTGTATAGAATACTAATAAAGTTGCGGGTAGACGACAAATATGATAATCGACAGCACAATCTACAGCCTCCGTGGCGCAGTTGGTTAGACGCCGCCTGGAAAACGTCAGTCTGCGGGTTCGATCCCCGCATCGAAACAAACATTTGTGTGATCCACAGTATTGTTCCAGGTCTGGGTATTTGTGACACCGAAAAGTCTCTCATAGTTTCTGATACCTACGACACAAGATTTGATCTTAGTGTGTGTTCTGGACTATGTATAGTATGTGACTTGAAAAAAAATATTGTAAGTGCTGCGATCCACCGCCTGAGGTAACACACTGACACAAGTCAGACCGAGTGGTCGAGTCTCAGACACTGGAAATCAACCATAAGCACAGTGTTTTATTTAAACTTTCAATAAATATTCACCTGAAAAAACACACAAACATAATCTAAGAGTACTCGCAAAAATTTCCTGGGGTTATGCCTTAACATGCACCATCAAGATTAGACGGCCGTAAAAGTAAACTACTTTTACCCCTCCAGTTATCCTTTATTTCTTTCATGAAATGTCTGGTAATAAAATGCAACAAGTTGGAAAAGAAAATAAGTACGACAGCGTGGAGATGAAATTGTGTAAAGTTGCATAATAATGGAAACTGTCAAGAGACACTCGGGCCTATTTGATCATTATGCTTCTGACCTCCATTTTACTTTCTGTCTTATACAGTTTTATGGAGAAAACGGTTCAACCTTTCGTAATAAAAGGTGTTTTGTTATTATGCTTGAAATCTGAGTCGAGATATAGGTATATATATTCTGTGGCTTACTATTTTTGTTGCTTACATATTATTATGGTCCGAAAAGTCCATCGAAACCGTATAAGTTATAATTGTCAAACTTGGCATTTTAATTAGTCAATTAAAATAAAAAATAACAGCATACTTTGTTTGTCTAAAATTTGCCCCAAAGGGGTTAAAATAAGAGTTGAAATGTTGAAGTTATTCTTATAAGAAACTGTATTTAAGCTTCTTATTACATACGAAAAATAACGGCATGTATTAATTGTTGAAAAATACCTCGTAGGGGATGAAATAAGGGATACATTTTGTATTGAATATCAAAACGATTGAAGCTTATTGGTGTCAATAAATAATGTAGCCGATCATCACTTATGAAAAATAATGTCATGAACAGTTTGCTTTTGACACTGAAGGGAAGACTAGACTATCTTCTAATATACATGTATAATATAATATTATACGTCTGCAACAATAATAGTATAACGACAAGTGGCCACTGGGCTCAACAATTGGCTACAAAGCACCATTATCGGAATGGCCAAATGAGCATCGTATAATTGGATTCTTGCGAGAACAATTGAGCGAAACAGTGTGTTGAAAATGTTTTGCGAGTATAACTACACAATTATCCGGCGTTAACATTAGCACTGCACAACATATTGAAGAAAGGAACACACTAGTCACTATATTTTTTTCTATGTTGTAAGGGCCTTATTCTTACACAGTTTTAAAACCTATTTTAGCTATCGAATGTTTGTCTCCTTCGCTCAAACTGAATTCCAAAGTCGATTGAAAAGGACAAAATATTCGATAATTAAAATAGATTTTAAAACTGTGTATGAATAAGGCTATTAGTGTGTGATGGCCTGTTGGTAAACGGACCAGACGCGGCTTCCAACATGTTCACGGTGGTCGCGAGTTCAAATCCCGGGCACTCCTATGGCTTTTCGGATTCATGTGTATATTGATAGTAAATCACCACGCACTGTAACCGTAAAGGAAAACATCGTGAGGAAACCTGCATCCCATAGCGATTTGTAAGAAATTGTATAGGTAGTATGTAAAGTTCGCCAACCCCAACTAGGCCAGCGTGGTGGACTGTATGGCCTAACACTTCTTATTCGTACCCTCGCTTGTTCACGAGGCTCGTGCCCCGCAGTGGGACGTACATAGAATGATACAGATAAGGATATCTGCAGACACAGGAAGCCTACTGCTGGAAATTAGCCTCCTTTAAGAATTTAAACCGACTTGTTGGAAGCCGCCTGAAGCCTGTATATAGCGACTTCCTACAATCCTTAACAAGTCGTGGGTCCACGGGGGTTACTCTATGATCCGAAACGAAGTTCGAATGTTCGAACGTGGCACGTAAATCTACACGAATGTGCCTAAGTACTCCACAAAATGTGTGAATCTTCTATCGTAAGTAGTAACTATAGACTAAGTTCGGATTGAACGGTAAGTAGTTCGATCCCAGCACCGAGATAAATATTTGTGTGATCCACAGGTATTTGTCGAGTCTGGTTATTTGTGAGAACGAAAAGTCTCTTGTAGTCCCACGTCACGACTCGATATTAGTGTGAGGTCAGGAATATGTAAGTGACTGTTTGGTTATTTATTTATTTAAATCGCAGGTCATTAAGTAACGAGTTATCGGTTTTTCATTGTTTGTTTTCATCCTTTGTTAATAATGTATATGGAAATAGAATCTGATCCAGTTATGTGGATGTTGGATAATACGATGGGATTTCAAAGAAAACCAGTTATAAGTATTACATTCTTGGAAAGCGTACAATTAGTTCATAAACCGATTACGATATTGCTTCTCAAAGATATCTAATAATCCAACAGGAGCCATTCAAATCCATCATGAATCAAAATTAATAATCTACTCAAAATGAATAGTAGACAGCTTAATTAGTTCTACTACGATGTAAATAGAAAAAATAAGTAATACGTAACATTTCGCATGTGTTTCAAAATGATAGACTTTTAATCTTCACTTAGGAATGCTGCATCACTAAAGCTTCAGCCATGTTCATCAATATCTTAACACATTCTAGGCCCTCTTTTTTGAAATTCACTTTTTTTGGGTATAAGAACAATAGATGCGAGTCTGAAGAAGAACATAAATTAATGAATCTTTAGATATAAGCAATGATATAATGTTTTTTATGTATAAAAAGTACGTAGAAGTTTGTGCTAAAATTTTATCTACAAGGCAAGGGTTCCTTTGTGCGTACGAAAGCAATTCAATCACAGTCGGTTTCTATTTTTTACAGACACCCGTCACGCACTTTCATCGCGGTAGTAGTTATTTGGTTGCGTAACTTTTTCGGCAATGTTTTCAGTCAAATGAAAACATAAATATTTCTTACAATCGTATAATTCGAGATATAGTATGAATTTGGTAAATTCACTACCAAGCCGACACGAAATATCCCGGCAATCGACTGATTGGTCTCTACTACAATCGTTGAGCGAAACAATCTAGTGTGTCAGAATGCAATTCTTTGGGGAAATGTTGCAATGAATGGCGAGTCGAACTTGCCATTCGCCTGATGGCGGTAAGCGATACGACCGATCATAGAGAATAGCAAAACCAAAGAACACCATGAATTACAAGCCAATGCGTGGCATTTCACTGCGCTCGCCATCCTGAGACATAAGTTATTAGGTCTCAATATGTCCATGGTACAGTAGTTACTCTAGCTACAATGTCCTTCAAACAGCAACACAGCAGTGCTGTTTGGCGGAAGAAATAGACATTGCGGAGGTTCCTACCCATGCGGCCTCTCACGCAAGAGAGACCTACCAGAAGTAAAGTTTTTAACATTGCACTTTTTCTATTAATGTTTTTAATTAAGAACACACATACATACATAAACTCTCGCCTTTATCCCCGAAGGGGTAGGCAGAGGCGCCACTAGGACACCCACATTTTGCCTTGCATGTTCCGTCCCACGATGTGATAGGGGGCGATCCCTATTAATTTAATTAAGAATTAGTAATTAAAAAGTAATTAGCCCTTTAATTAAGAATTAGTAGGAAAATGGGAACTATATTGCCTTACCCTCTCAATCGTACTCTCGATTGTAGAGGAGGCTCTTGCCTTGCAGTGGAACGTATAAGGGCTGATATAGATACAGTTACAATATAAACGGTGTATACGAAAACTGACAAGACACTCCCTCCAAGCTATTTAATATTTGCCTATTAAATAAGTCGTCGTACCGTAATTGATTACATTAGCTTCGTTAAGTTCAATTTAAAATTAAATTAACTTAAAATATAGTATGGGCTAGCTACGAAATTCTTGGTATCTATTATCGCAATGGTTCCTGAAACCTATCATTATTAGTCTAACATGATAAGGCAGTTGAAAATCATTGGAGGAGTCATTTGTTCAACTGTAAACTTCTTGTGACTCAATATGTGTAAAATGGCGTTAAAATTAATACATATGAAATTGAATATGAAATTGCGTTCAGAGTAAAGCTCAGTTCACATCATTAGCCAACCCAATATATTGTCCAGGACAAAAATGCAACAACTAAGTTGCGTTTTGCAACTTGACTTCCAATAACCGGAGCGGCGTTTACAGCGCGATAATAATATGATTATGTCAATTATATGACAGTAATATGTGATGCAGATAATAATATTATGATTAAATTGGATGGAGGCTGCTTCGGACAGTTTGTTATGGAAATTCTTAAAGGATTTCCTACGGCTGAAAAGGATGAATGTTATACGAAAGCGAAATACATGACCATAAGTCCGAAACTCTATGGAGATGTAAATAATTCACCGTGTTCGACAGGAGCATTTTGAGTAAATGAATTACGTGCTTATGAAAAAATCGTTTGCTTAGTATAAAACAGCGTTCGAATGCATATTAATCACTGTTAGTACGTGTGTATTACGTGTAATCATGTGTGAGTTCTTCATCATACCACTTTAAAACAATAACCAATAATTATTGACAACTATTTGAGATCTAAAACAAGAACAGATTCTAATTGGAATTGTAATAAAAATTAGTAACTTCCAAGTATTACTTCAGTTACTTTGTCATGAAGCTGAACAAAGATGTATTATTTCTCTCTCTCAACGCTTATAAACATCAAGGACCATAGAACGTACAGCTTAGTGCATATTCTTCTCTCCCCTGACCTATTGGTTAACCTGCGCAGTTGCCAATTAATTCTCTGAACAATATTAACGTAATATATGTATTTTTTGGCAATTCTCTATCTCAGTTTTGAACGCTGTTGAAATTGAGTGACTCAACCGCGTTAAAGTAAATCGAGAAAAAAAAATATGTATTTGTAAATCAAATACCTGGCATTAACGGCCACGCTGTCTATAGCATAATTCTTCACATTTAAAAAAAAACATTAAACGAGTATTTTTATTAAAATTACTACGGAAGTTGAACACACGCAATCCAGTATTAAAGGCCAACATAGAACGCCGCTGTTTTTTTATTACACCCTCTATATCATTCGTATTGAAAATACGGGTCATGTCCGAGGGGAATTGAGCCTAAAACACTTCTGTGATTTTATGACAAGGGAAATATGCGAAAGATTCATACAGTATTTTTGCAATACACATTTTTTTCTGGTGAATCAGTGAGTAGGTCTTTAATTTTAATATGATTGGCATAACAGATAATTAATATAATATTACTATGAAATAATAACTATTATGGACTCGCAAATCGCTAGTAATTTGAAATGGAATCTTTTAATAAACATAATTAGTGCTTTTGATTGGTTGTGGAATTTGATAAGCCTGGCATACCATTTCGCTTTATTATTAAATGCGCTCATAGTATAATTGCTGGTAATTTCTGTTCAACAATTTTTACCGTGAATCGCGTCTATGTTATGAAAATTATTGTTTGCTTTATTTTGCTTTGCCACGACCAGGGGGTAATTACTTAAAATGGATGACCACCATAATTTCTAACTTTCGTAAAATAAAATGTTGGTAACAAAACGTAATAAATTAGATCTAAGTAATAGTTTAATAGTAAGTAGGTACGATAATAGGCGCTAGGCCGGTCGGAAAATTGAAAGTAACATAACAGTAAGCATTAAAAGCATGCTTTTCTTATGACATCTGAGAGTCTTGTACGTGTCATATAAATTGTTCATCGAAGGTGAACTAGAATTCAATCGCTGAATATAAATAAAAATACAACAGGTAAATATTTTGCACGTGATGAAAATGTCAGGTGATAAGCATCGACATTCGACATGTCTTGAATTGTAGTAATAAAATTCGGTTGGAATTTATGAGAATTCGTGATCAGTGTCTACTGTCTGCACTTGCCAAAGCTGAACTAGATTTATTAAACGGGCCTACTTAAAAATATTCCTCGTTTTACATTATTTATTTTATGTGTCCTTATTTGTGTCTTATTTGCCGTATCTCATTACTTCCCAGACTTTGATCCTTATTAGCAACAGTATCGAATGGTGTAATGATACCGCATATTTATTTTCAAAATCATAGGGTTCGATTCCTCTCTAGCAATATTTATTTATTAAAAATGCAGTTTAAGTGTTCCTCAAAATCGTGCTCGTAACTCCTTTCAGTATTATTCGCTATTCCTCATAGTTTCGGATTCAGCCATCATGCAAACTTGAAAAAATCACCCTGTGTAAATATTATTAACCCCTATAAAAGTATAAATTAGTAAGGCTTTTAACAAAATCAATTTACAACTCACGCGAACTTACGTTAATTATAAACCATTTCTATGATTGCTGCCACAGAATTGTTCTATGTATCTTTCGAAGATAAACATTTTAGTAACAAAGTTAGTGTTTAATTTTAATTCCAGAACCTAAGATCCAAGGTTGTGGATTAAAAAGAAACTTTTTCGGAACTCAAGCAAATAGAGCTCAAGAAATCGTATTAAAATGGCTTTTACAACGCTTAAGCAAAGAATTTTCGTTAAGAAAGGCCACTATTGATGACTGGCTAAAAGGTAGCTAACTAATTAAAAATATTTTTGCTAACTTATACAATTTAACCGCTTTTGCAACTGTCTATTTTTAACACGCTTTTATTATTCGTCTGTATATGAAACGTAATATTTAAAGTCGATTTGTAACACCGTGTGC
Organism: Deilephila porcellus; assembly: GCA_905220455.2. Taxonomy (NCBI): domain Eukaryota; kingdom Metazoa; phylum Arthropoda; class Insecta; order Lepidoptera; family Sphingidae; genus Deilephila; species Deilephila porcellus. The sequence continues at coordinate 16,913,371 of LR999970.1, read as the reverse complement.
TTAAATCGTCAGTGATGACATAATGTTAGGATCGTTTCTAAATACAACATGTCCATGAGCAGTCTTATCGCTTACCATAAGGCGAAAGGCATGCTTGTCTCGCCATTCATCGCAACAAAATGCATTGGTAGCACGTTCTGTTGTGAACGAAGAAGTAAACCATCTAGAGTCTAGACTTATGACTGCGAACGTGTGTTTGGGCTAGATTCAATGCAATCGGGCGAAGCCAGGTCACTATATATTTACTCATCTTTATTTTAATTATTATAAAATTCTCGGCGTCTAGATTTATCCATCGTCTGTTGCCTAGATTACTAAGACTTAATGAAATTTTTTTTTTCATGTAATAAAGGGAAGGTCCGTCTCAAACCACGAAAACTGCAAATTAGTTTGTCGTCGAAACGTCGCGTCGGGAACTTAAACAATGTAAAATATCGACCAATTATTCCGCGATATAACCCGTATCTATCTATCTATATCAGCTAATATATGTCCCACTGCAGGGCACGGGCCTACTCTACAATCGAGAGAATCGATTGAGAGTGGTTAGGCCATATAGTCCACCACGCTGGCCTAGTGCGGGTTGGTAACCCGTATAAATAGTTTTATTTCAAAGTGTAACATTCGCGTAAATCTAAGAAACCATTTCACAGTTTATGTCTTTTATTAGAATAAGTTACTTTTCATAAGAAATTAATTTATTTTAGCCGCAGTTCTTATGACATCGCCATTTTCAACTTTAACTGGTAATTAATATTGCAATACAAAGAGAATATTTCGGGAAAAGTGTATCAAGCGCCTAGCAAACAATAAATTAAAATAATAAATCTCACAGTTGGAAGCAGATTTTTGTCATTAAAGTAGACTTCAAATTATAGTACATGGAAATTGTACACAAACAAAACCTAGGCACTGTAAGAACCTTTGTTAAAATTTGCTAAAATCGTTGGATGTACAATAAAATGTCAACTGGTGTTCGCTTTGTGACATCACATGTAGAAAAGAGTTTTGAATTTTCACCCCTAGGGAATTACGCAGTGAATGCAACATTGTATGGAAATGTATTGTATAGAATTAATATTGAAGGCTTCTGAAAACTGTGTACATTAAATAAAAAATGCATTAAAGATGATGTTTACGCCAAGCTTCCTTTTACAATTGATATTCTCTCTAATATGTATTCACCCTCAATTTTTAAAAATCCATCAATTAACTATATAGTTTCTTCCCAGTCAATTCTAAAGCATCCTGTTTTCCAAGACTATTATATTTTCGAACGAACTACCTTCTACAACTGTTTGATTTGAATGTTGTTTTTCTACTTAATTGCTTCCGAACCGAGTAGGTGTTCCTGTGTATAAATGTCTTATCAATAAAAGTCTGAGCAAAAACGAATGCCTCCAATTGACCGTTTACGGGTATTCGTACTTACTTTGGGGTAATTATTTAGCTCTATATATTTCGACCATATCAATTAAAACCATATGGATAAAAACCCATTTGCAAATAATGCATTATTTAAGAACAAATCTGATTACCATTAAAAAATACATCATAATAAATAATATACTATATTTAGACGTTTTTTTTTTTTTTTAGAGGTACCACCTTTTACACAGCGCACGCAATAGAACCTTCAAGAAGAATAAAATTTCCCTGTTTTTGCAACATTTTTACTACTGCTCCACTCCTATCCGTCATAGCGTGATGTTATATAGCTTATTAACGTTCTTCGATAAATGGACTATGGAACGCAAAAAAAATTCCAATTTGAATCCGTTGTTCCAAATATTAGCGCGCACAAACTGACAAACAACCCCTTCAGCTTTATAATATATCTACTGTTACTATATAGATATTATGGAAGAGTAAAATATTCCAAGTACAGAAAAAGAAATAAATACTTGTACGTTTGGTTCTTGAGACAATCGAATCATTTCAATAACATTCGTAAATCAGTAAGCCATTCAAGTACCTACCTACCTACACTTTTGTTTAAGCAAAACCGAGAAAATAGGTAAGAAAGCTTGACAAATTAACGCCTGACGGATGTGGTTATTAATATTCAAAGATTATTTACCATAAGAAAATATAATTAACTCCCTTTCAAGTCGTGTCACGCTGATGATAAATTTCCCTTCATTTAATGTAATTTTTGTTTAATCACGTGACTGCGATGTCTAATTGGTGTTAATGTTGCGACCCTGAGTTGCGGCCCTTCATCGATTTGACTGGTTAACACCTTTGTTGCTTTCGGCAAGGCTTTTCGTAATGCGGCTACTTTGTAAAAAACAATTTAGATGAAATCCTGAAACTTACGAGGTCTAAAATTGAATTAATAAAATTAGAAGTAGAGTAATAATATGTAGAATTTATTTTTTTATATTTTCCCTAAACGATTTTTTGTCAAAAGCTAAAAAGATTGTAGAAGTGTAGTAACAACATGCTTCAATTATTATTTAAACATTACTATTTAGAACCTTTCATGTCTATAAACTTTAATTAACCTTAGCTTTTGCGTCGGGATCGATTGAAGTCGCAATGATAAATATAACAAATTATGTTGAATTTTAATTTCAGGTGTTAGTTTGGCTTCTCGAGCTAAGATTTTGATAATTTTGATTTTCTGGCAAAACTACCAACCAACCGTTAAACTACTACTAACCGTTAGGTTTCTGCCAGGAACGTTAACGTCAATAGAGGGGAGAGTAGAGTCATAACAAAATATTTAAAATACCAATTGAAACAAACTTATTCCCATATTTTATAATATTAAATTTGTAATTAACTAGTCAACCAGCTTTGAAATATGAATTGGTATCATTTTAATAGTTATTTTGCGTCGGAGTCGATTGAAGTCGCCATGATAACAAACTATAGTGAATTTTAATTTCAGGTGTTAGTGTGGCTTTTTTTGTTTCATTAGTTTCTGGACAATTTGTTCACGGTCAGGTTTCTGCCAGAACGATAATTTCAATAGAAAGGCAAGTAGAATCAAAACACTGTTATTGAAAATACCAATTTAAACATATTTATTCCCATATTTTATATCGTATCATAGTATTCTTTTACGTGGGCACGTCAAATGCATATACACCATGTATGACCGGCGACTTCAATCAAGGATCTATCACATAAAAAGCGTGAACTGTTGAGACCAGACCAGCCAAATACAAAATTCCAAAGAAATCTCAATACCCTGCGGTTTAACATTCTGTCAAGATAAGCTCACACAATATCGTGAACAGATGTCTTGAGACGTGGCGGGGTTGTCACTTGTTGCTAGGACGGGTGAATGACGGAAAGGATACAGTTACGATTTCCGTCACATTTACACAAGGTTATAGGGTCACAAATATAATAAGAAGGGAGATATGGTGGCTTTACGGAAAAATATAAAAATATTTAAGTTTATTTTCGCCAAATAATAATATTAGTAGGACTTCAAAAAACATCGAATGTCAACAGAAATCGAAAGGATACATTGGCAAGTTTAAATTACCAATATTACTAAATGAAAAAGTCGGTAATTATTCGCTACGAAGGTATAATATTATATTCCTTTATTACGCAACGGAAGCGGGGATTTTGTCTCATAGTTTTTTTAATAGGGACCTCTTTTACATAGACAAATATATTATGTATCAATTAATGTTTTTTTGTATAAAACTTTTAGATACTCTCAATAAACGATATTTTATTTCTTTTGGAAGCAGTGACCGTGATGCGCGTCTCCGAGAAAGTCTTTAATAGATAATTTAATTAATATTGACATTCGGGGGCAGAGCGACCTTTTCTATATTAAATTAATAGAAGTGACATTGCAATATATTTGTCTAAGAATTTCGACTAATTCAATGTAGCTATTTCTAAGATAAAACAGATTACCTAGCGTTGTAACATCATAAGGTACATAGATTTACTGCGGCTGCTTGGCAACAGCGTCATCGTCATACAATGCTGCATTTTTTAAATTTATCGACATAGCCTTTTTTTTCAAGGAGATTTATTGTAATTATGGCTCCCTCCTGTTCCTAGGAAAAGAATTAAAAAGGTATATATCAAGGTTAAAGGCCTATGAGTAATCATTTAGAATAGAAAATACACCGAACAAAACTATTCTTTTTAATTGTGTAAATTAATAATTTATACAAATAAGATTCGCAAAGACTCGGCAGTTGATGTAACCAATCGACATGAATGTACAGAACGCATGGTCTGGCTGGCTTCAGCTTATTTTAATATTTAAAAAGGTTCAGACGGAATCTGGGGAATAATTAATTGGCTTATGCTCTCGTTTTAACGTAGCGGAATGACAAATTTAACACTGTCGTATTCGAACACACCATTGGATAATGATTGTCTGATTAGTTAAGTAAATAACTCTTATACTGACCCTTAACGATACTTTGGAAAAAATGCTATCATTGCGCAATCTGCAATATTAACTCTATATAGTCAATAATATTGCACATTTTGTAACATTAACAATTTGTCTAGGGGTTGCCTGGATCATGTGTCTTGTTTTATCTTAGTAATAAATTCCCGGAGACCTAAATATGTAAATAAACAGCTGATGTATTTGGTGATCCATACTTTTGCCACCTTCCAAGTTAATTACAACTTTCCCAGCTGCACTGTAAAATAGTCACGCTCATACTTAATCAAAATAACAATTTCTTAACTTAGTCGAAGTCCATAAAATATTCAATGCTACTTTACTGCAATGAAATGCATAGTAAATAAAATTGCATGAATAGCCGCTTCAGTAGATGTAATCCTTCATTTTACATCCTAAAATCATAATATGACTACACATTGCTTATAAATAACCGAGTAGCTAGAATACTAAGTTCATCCAATTCCATTAGAAATACGTGTTTAAAATGAGATGAAGCTTCATAAAAATAGATACTATTATTTAAATTTAAATCCAAAGGAAGTTTTCAAATAAACATTATAGCGCGTGGAAAGGGAAAATAAGCTTTTTGGGGGCGTTATAAAGGAAAGTCTTGTCTGTGATAAAACAAGACGTGACTCAACAGTGCACTGGACAATACTTTTGAAGGACATTTTAACCAGAGTGACTACCGGACAAGACACCTAACATCTTATGTCTCAGAATGATTGAAATTCATGGTGTTGTTTGGTTTTGCTACTGTCCATGAGCACTCGTATCCCTCACCATCAGGCGAATGGCATACTAGCCTCGCAATTAAAAAAAAAATTTAAAAAAAATCTGTTTTTGGACAAGAGCAGAGAAGCTTCTATTCAGGTGACCGGTTGTAGGCTGAAAAGGGAGAGACCGGTGTCTCTGGCCTTCCAGCCCGACCCATTGCGGAAAGAGGGGAAGGCACACTGGCATATCCCTTCCGAACTCCTGCAGGAAAACGGGGAACAGCATGCCAAAAAAAAGTAGACCAAGCCAACTTTTCTGCAATGCCTACACAATTTAATAAATTAAAACAAATGAACATATGTAAAGTATTCAAAAACAATAGGTATTCGAGTTTATCTTTTTTATAATTACACTAAACTCGTTGAGGAAACTCTTTAACAACTCTGGAGACTGGCTTTTTTCCACCCTAATCTTTTGTGACGGGGATTTTCCTTGATGAAATGAGTTGTGGCACCTTTAAGCCTGTTTTTAGCCACTTCCGTTTACTTATTAGGTTTTTCACCAGACCATGCGCTATGGACCATAATATAAAATCGGCTATTTACTTAATAGTTATATTCAACCTTTATTAAACAGGGTGCTTACTTTGATTATGATATAACTTTTTTAAACTTACAGGTTACTACAATATCGGTAGGATTTATTAAAAATACCTTAATATTTTCAAATTAGTAATACAAACTTTACATAATAGAAGTATATGTTATGTAGCAAAATATCTCAACCACCTAGGTATTCAGACGCAGATATTTATTTCAGGTTCTTAGAATAACTCCATTGCTTTCTTTCTTATGTTTAAAATAAAACGTAACAATTATATTCCCCTAAATATTCAGCGAATTAAGCAGCCGGTTGTATAAAGTTCTTTTAAAAATCAATCACTTTAGCGATTAGCTCCTAAATGTTAGACGATAAAGTTTGGGAGCAGTAATGAATGTAATACTAGGGCAAACAAGTAAATCTTCGAAGTAAGACGAAATATGCCTGACCAAAATGAGCACAAGTATCGGCAAAGTAAACCACTTATATAGAAACTTTGTTGCGTTTTAACTTGTCAACTAAGTAAACGTCTCGGGAATTCGTTTACGAACAGTTTGTTTCGTGGAGTTTATCTCCGTGTATTATTTATCATTAATAGTGTAGTAGGCGATGATTCGGCTGGCAGCTGACCAAACTGCGAAGGATGTTGTGGGTTAAGATTAGGATACCATACCCTTCCGGCTCCTAAAAGTTATATGTATCCTTTGTTAACTATACCCTTTATATACACGATAAGAAAAGCTTATTGCGTACCGAGAATTCTGCAACTTTAATATACATAGAGTTCTGGGCAAGAATTGTACATTAATACATATTTAAAATTCACGGATCCTCCTTGGCAAAGCTGACTAAACTCTTGTGACCTGACCTACCTTTCAAATTACCTGAGCCCTATTTGGGAGAAGCACAGAACAGTTAAAACCATATTCAACTGTTCTGTGGGGAAAAGAATACGGAGTCCGGCGACGTAAATATCTAAATATAATTTTGTTTATTCTTTCCCTTCTTGTATAGCTTAGATTTGTGTGATATTCATAATAACTTATCTAATATATCGCTCATTGAAAACACATGAAACATTAAACTTTAATTTCAGCTGTGGCATTAAATATTATTTTGCTTTCAGACTATGAAACCCACGGTGTGTTGTTAAATAGTTTTGGTCATATCTAACTTTGTAGTATTGTTCGCGTGGCAGGAAACACATACCTACGGATAGAAATGATAACATATTTCCCTGTTTAAAAGTTTTAATATAAAATCGTTAAAATCACGACAGATAAAAATCGGACGTGCAATAACAAACTCGAATGCAATACTCACCTAAATCCATTTGCAAAATAATATAAAAAGTCGCTGTTTTTTTTACCCTAACTGGTGGCTTAAATATTTGTTGACCTAGTTTGCTTCAAAGGAATAAAAAAAACACACGTTCCCAAATAAAGTATTTCATAGAAGCTGGAATAATATTTTCAACGAATGAAATAACAAGCTGAATTGGCTCTTTTTTTTAGAGCAATGTTTTGGTAGTATATTAAATTCGCAATGACATTTAATCGATTATTACTTTTGGTGTATCTGTTCAGTTATCTGGACATAGTGCTTTTCCTTGTCGTATTTTTTATCTACATAATAGTCGAAAGTTATGACAAGTGTTTACACGCAATGAAAATCTGGGGCAGATTTGATGTAGGGAAATAAAGTTGGGGTGTAGCATTTGGCTTTATCCTGCTTATATCCGGGTACAATCATGAAATAGTCAACTCGCTTCGGTGGATAGTCTATCTAGACTATACTGCACTTACTGTCTGTTGCATTACAGTCACTTGATCGTGTTAGTGGAGAAAAATCTTTCCGGTCATGTTATTCATTGCCCGCGGGTCGGGCCAAGTGATATTGGATTTTTCTATTCATTATCAGCCCGGAGACAGGAATTTGTGCTCGAAATGGCGATAGGCTCGCCCCCTATCACATTGTGGGACGGAACATACAAGGCGAAATGTGGGTGTCATAGTAGCACCTCTGCCTACCCCTTCTGAAAAAAAGGCGTGAGTTTATGTATATTATGTATGTATGAATTTATCTAGCTACATCTATATCAGCCCAGATATCATACTCATTTGCAAATTACACCCATGTGTAGTGCTAATAATAATACGAATTAATTAGAACTATAAAATGCTGGACATTAGTAACAATACAAATGCTACTAAAATACTATGCACTTTACACGTAAAGGAATAAAACAATATTATTCTAATGCTTTCGAGACCGATCTAAAACGCAAAATTCAAAGTGCATTTAACTGCGATGCATTAATAGTTGGATGAAACCATCCAATAAAAAATAGTAATTCACAAAACTAGTAATTTCATTGTACAGCTAATCTAATAATCTTCTTGTATTAGATGCCTCTGTGAGATTAAAAATATTTTTAATAATGTATGTATTTATTTATCAAGCCGCATACTTAAGCACTAAGCCTATAATATATAGGTATACATAGGTCCCAATACCAGCCAATACAAAAAGGTCCGAAAACGAAGCCTAATAATTGCTGTACTTTGCTCAGACTGCGTTTCTATCCAAAACGTTTTTATTTTACTATTATGACATTTAAAAAAGTTTTATTTACAGCTAAATATACACATTTTTATTTTGTTTTTTATTAAAATAAATTGGGACCTCGTATGTTCCATCTTAATTTCTTTCAAATAAATTCCCAACAATATTATATTCAGTCAGAGTCATCGGAAATCTACGCGATGAAATTAAACGTCACAGCAAATCTGTTACGAGTATATAGTTACATCACTATAATTTTCTGTACGGCCGAAATCCGTTTAGAAACTTGTCGTCCCACTTAATACTTTATAGAATCAGTAATAATTCTAGTGGCACTCCTAGCTCCCAAAATATAAGTTACATATTCTAGTTACAAGTCACAACATACTGTTCGTACATGAGGCGACAATCAACTGAAGGGTCTTGATAATTATCAAGCATTACATGGCATTATACCACGCTCGTCACGTCAAGACATCAGCTGTCGAGTCCATGCCCAGTAATCACGTGCTACAATGTAACAAACCCTACAATTAAATGAAAACGAAACATTCCCAAACCACTAACGCCTCGGAATTTTCCTAGCGCAATATATCCATCGTATAACAAAGCTACGTTTCAAATAAAAGGCAGAAGCGTACATCCCTTCTCAGAGGCGCGAAATCGAAACAATATAAAAATCACGATGTTGAAAACCTTCAAGCCCTTCCTTGCGTCTACCTTGTCACTAGTAATGAAATGTTATGTTACAAACTTTGTTACGCCCCCCATAAAGCTATTATTTAAATTAATATGAAGTTCATAATAGCAGGTTATTTCGCATTTGTGCTAAAAGTTTTCCAATTGATTAAATATGCTTTATGAAGGTGAAACATTTAACACATGGTGTACAGTCAATCTGGGTAACTTTGACAAAGAGGCACGATATTTTTCCCGATATTTAATTATGTAAAATCTTTATATGACAATATTTAGCTTTGTTGGTGTTCTGGTAATACTTTTCATCCAGAGGAATAAATTAAAGATTAATAAGTTCGTAAATATACAGAGCAAAATATATTTTTTTGTGTGTCAAAGTTAGCCTCCCCACATGGGTAATGAGTATCTTGTGATACACATAAAACCATCAATGGAAATGTGAAAATATTTAATTATAATGCTACTGTAGGTATATTTGGCTTGTATTTTTATAAACTAAGAACTAACTGTGTCAATAAAATGTTAAATTTTGAAATCAGCCTTATATTTTTTTAATAAAACATGTTTCACTCTGCGGAATTTGACAATGCTACACTTATTTTTAATCATTAACAAAAAACCTTTTTAAAGATATTGTAGACAACATTTATAAACAAATTAAATAGAAAAAAAACTAAAGTAATTAAAACAAAGAAATATATAAATAAAAATTTGCCTGTTATGTCTATTCACCCCAATCCGTATTGAAAAAATCATCGTCTACATTGTACACTCTAAGACGTGTTATATTTATCTTGTCGTTATCTACTTTGGATAAGACAACATCATATTTGATTTTGATATTTTCCCTTTTCTGCGGCTATCTCCAACCACCTTTCACTGACTTACTCATGACAGCAACAACATAATATGGGTATATCGCACTCATAACTTTTCCCGGAAACAAAGAGCCTTCAAGAAGAAGTTTAAGCCGTTTAAGAACTCACGTTTAAATTTTGTATTCATAAAATCTATGATATCACATGAAAAAATATCAAAACTAGTCGTTTGTCATACTGTCAAAGTAACCCGAAGGAATCAAAGTTAACCAGATTGACAGTATATTGTAATGAATAAAGTTTGGCTGCCTCGGTGACGCAGTTGCACTACGGTATGATTGCAAAGCTGAGGTCTCGGAATCGATTCCCGGGTCGGGCAAAGTTATATAAGAATTTTCTATTCATTATCAGCCAAGAGTCAGTAATTTGTGCCCGATATGGCGAACACATAGTGGGACAAAAATACAAGGCGAAACGTGGTTGTCCTGGATAACACCAGGGGAACCTCTGCCTACCCCTTCCGAGCAAAAGGCGTGAGTTGATGTATGTATGTAAATTATGGCTCTCGTGCCAAAAATACGCAAGTTGATGGAAGAACAGTTCGCTGTGAGAATTTATGATTTGTTGCCGGTATGTCAGAAGATTCGAACCATATCACTTGTTTGTGGAAACAAACAAAAAACAGCTGATGGCACTAATGACACCTCTGCCTACCCTCTGAGGATACAGGCGTGAGTTTAAATACATTTCCAATGATACAGTTGCACCGCTCAAGTCTAACGGACGCGTACAAATCGTCAACGATATTCTGGCGCCCAATTGCGTTGTTGTCAAAAAAACTAAGAATAGTTTCATCTCTCTCCACATTTTATTACATTGGACATGTTAATATTATTTATAATTCTCGTCGTTTATATTATAAAAACATAATATCTCAAACGAGGAGTTAAACAGATTTTTTTTAAATTTTATTTGTAGTTCCAAACTTCGCTGTATGATTTTTATGATTTGCTCATTACAATACAACGTTAAACTGGAAAAAGGTTAAGTATAAACTTTTTAAAATCTACAAATAGCTAATGTAATTAACAAAACATGCAGAAAACTCTTACAAAAGTTTTTAATTGTAGTCTTGCAAACCGCTTCTTTTATTGAAACATTTCATCGGCTGGCGCCGTATTATGCCTTAAATTCTACAATTTGCATTAAAAACCCACAGGTTTTGCGAATTAACATTACTTTTGTCGTTTTACGTGCAACTCGGAGCTTCAGTTTAATTATTAATATTTTAATTTCGTTTGTTTTAGTAACGAAAGCGTGTACAGACGAAAATTATAATCTCACGGCTGCGAAAAAATAATTGGTTTGTTCACCTTTAGGAATGTTGTATTTTCAAATATTATTAAAACATACATAATATTTAAGCAGACCTAATTGCTGAAGAGATGGGCTGGAGTGCCTCTAGTTAAGGCCGCATTTCATCATATTAATCCCAAGCTGATATGATGCAAATTCCGAGCAAAAACTCCAATCCCGTAAAACGTTGTTAAATGTATATTAAATAATCATGTTCAAAATATAAATCACTACATACCACATAGTAAAAAAATATAAAATCTGTTATATTACACCACAATGAAAATAAATAAAAAAGCTACTTCAAATAAAACTTTAGTTAACATCTTAAATACAAAAAAAAAATGTAAATTAGAAGGACACAGACAGTAAAATAAATAAGTATATTGAGGAAAGTAAAATAAAAAATGTTGATGCATACAAAGGAATAAAAACTTAGGAACTCATAAAAAAGAGAGGAATATTCGGGGTTTTATACTCACCACGGAACTCCATTCTCACGAACTTTTCTGATTTGAATTTGAGTACTTTGAACCGGTTGAGGTGCACCACCAGCGCCATAATTAAGGTTTTTTTTAAATTAGCACAAGAAAAAATGAAAAGGGGCCCACGGGGCCCGAAGGTCGTCACCTAGTCCGAAAAGGGAAGATAAAAAAATACAAAAAAATAAAAAACTGCACAGAAGGTTTGAACAGAAATCAAGACTTGGGCAGAAATGCACACAAGTTGAGTGAAAGTTTCGCGAGGACACGTCTGAACGGTACGACTGAACTCGGCGCTCTGACTCCGCACTGGTAGTGGAATGACGAAGGGCGGGCTTCTTTCCCGGCGCATGGTACCCCTCCCCTCTCGCCCCACCCGCTGAGCTCGACCCCCGCTCAGGCCCGGGCCACCTCTCATGCGTACTCCTATTTCAAGTTTATGCTCTCTACTTGCTAAAACATTCAGTAGGTTAAAACGTAATTAAGGTGGGTGGACCATGGAAGGCCACGCTCCTTTGAAGGCCAACTATTAAAAAATCGTAGTTATTGGCATGTAAAGACATATTCCTTCTGCTAACATTAAGATCTATCAAACTCAAGGCCACAGATGAGGTGGCAAGTCGCTCGCGCCGCTATTGTGGCAGTGCGATCTCACGCTTCGTAGACTTTGGTCGTCGACGTTATAATTGTTATTCGCGCGCTCAGCAAGACGTAAGTTTTTAGTTAAATAACCCATTATTATCTCATATTTTTCACTGTGAATTGTCGTATAAGAATATATTTATGGTACTAAAGAAAGAAAAAATAGTTTTGTCTCGATTTAAGTTAAAATATTGGTAGTGTTCCTATGAGAGCCGGTGGTTCCTTATAAGGCCAATAGAAAAATTGACGGTTGGCCTTGCTAGGGTACATGGGCCTTACTAGAAACATCTACAAACCATGAATATAATATGAACAGTTACTTTTTAGATATAACTACCTACTGTTAAAACAATGTTTTATATTTATAATATTTTTATTTATAAGGGTTATTAAACTTTTTAACTCATATTGAATAGACATTTTTTTCAAAATTATTTTATTTCCAGTATATATTTAAATTTCTTTTATTGAAAGGTTATGTCTGAAAATAAACTAAACTAATTTACATGAAAAACAACGAATATAAAAAATATTTGCATATTAAAAACGGTAAAAAATGTGATAAAGTAAGTATGTGATAAGTTTTATATATAAGATAGATAAGGTAGTCTGCCTATAACCGTACTTTAAGTAATAACAACTTTATAACAATAAGTCAGTAATTGAAAAGATAATTAAATTTTATGCGTATAATTTCAGATTTCAAGTATGTCGGAGTCAAAACCTAGAAAAAGAGGTAGTACATGGGATGAAGACAGTTTAAGACGTGCCATGGAAGCAGTTAAAAATAATCAACTTAATACAAATGCTGCAGCGCTTAAGTTTAATATTCCAAGACGTACCCTTAGAAACCATTTAGTAAGCGGTAACAGTACTAAAATAATTGGGAAGACAACTATTCTCACAAAACAATTAGAAGAAGAATTATCGCAGCGTATTAAACGTTTTGCAAAAGTGGGTATACCACTTACGCCTAAATTTATCAGGAAACAAGCCTTTTTATTTTGTGAGAGGTTTAAAATCAAGCACTCGTTCAATATGTCAACAAGAATAGCTGGACGCAAATGGCTCAAAATGTTTTTAGCTCGAAACCCATCAATATCAAAAAGAAAACCCCAGGTAATGAATCCAGCTAGAGCTCAAAAAATGAATAAGCCCATAGTTAAACACCATTTTAAAGAAGTCAAGGAACTCTATGAAGAACTAGACATTCTTGCGCATCCAGAACGCTTGTATAACATGGATGAAAAAGGGTGCCGCATTACAGTCCACAAACAAACTGTAGTTTTGGCTGAAAAAGGGAATACAAGAGTACATCTTGTTGCTCCGGAACACGCCGAGAACGTTACAATAGCGATGTGTGTAAATGCTGTGGGTATTGCTATACCGCCTATGATTATTTTTAAGGGAATCAGACGCAAACCAGAATTAGCATCAAATTTGCCACCTGGAACAAAAGTAAACATGGCACCCAAAGGCAGCATGACCACTAGCTTATTCGTAGAGTTCATGCAACATTTAGCACAACATAAGGTTCCTGGTAAGTGTCTGCTTATCTTTGATGGCGCAAAGTGTCATTTGTCATATGAGGCTCTAGAAGAAGCAGATAAAAATAATATAGTACTATACTGCTTACCTTCGAATACTACGCACGAACTCCAACCTCTAGATAAATCAGTGAATCGGTCCTTCGAACATCACTGGGATCAAGAAGTTTTGAACTACCTGTGTAATTCTCAAGAGAGAACTTTAAACAAAGCTGCATTTAATAAAATTTTCTCCCGAACATGGCCAAAGTGTATGACTCAAACCAATATAACGAATGGATTCAAAGCCACTGGTTTATACCCCTTTGATCCCGATGTAATACCCGAAGATGCTTATGCTCCTTCAATTATAACTGAAAGACCGTTATCGGAAACGTTACAACACTAGATCGACCAACCACTTATATCTGTTCAAGCCTCGCCCCCTGTGTCTGAATTTAAGAAAGTGGCAGAATTGTCTTCTCAGTCTCTGATAGATGAAAGGAGGTCAGTTCATGTTTCTAACGTCTCTTCAATTTTTCCATCAACTTCCAAAGAGAAGATAGTATCGACATCGCCAAAATTTTCAGCAACAACAGCAAAAAGAAAACCAGTTCTTGTTCCTTACAGTTCTTCAACTGATGCTTCAGACTTAGAATTAGATATTACGGTCAATGATCAATGCCGCCCCATGCTGCTAAGTTCAGTACACCGCTTCAACGTCGCAGATACGAAAACTGACCCTCAACCATCTCTGTACGATTATCCTCTACCAAGTACGTCCGGTCTACAAGAAAATATCGTCTGTTCTAGCTCTGAATCTGATCTTGATTTGAATCTTAGTGAATCATTTATCAAAGATAACTACATGACTAAACTTCAAGTCTCAGATTTGTACACTTCTTCTTCGTCATTTGATGATGATCTCGAGCAGAAAGGAGAAACCACTCCAAAAAAACGGCTAATACAAAATAAAAGCTCGATTAAAACGAAAGCTCAACTAAAGAGTCATGAGACTAGATCTTCGGATGATGACGTGCCGTTAACTAACCTAATAGAGAATAAAGAAGAATCGTTTCATGCATTTTTGCCAACCCCAAACTATGCTACAATAAAGTCTTTGCGTCCACGGCAAAAAGCTTTTAATTACAAAGGACAAAGAATAGTCAAACATTTGTTTAAAACTGAAGAGAGAAAAAATGAGATGAAGCAAGCCTCGGGTAAGAAAAAAGGAAAGTCTACAATTATTAAACAAGTCCAAAAAAAGAAAACTAATAACAAAAATGATTCCGTAAAACGGCTTAAAAGAACAGAACAACAAAACAAGAAAAAAACGAAAATAGAGATGAAGAAAAGTGCAGAAGGTGATGAATGGTACTGTCACGCATGTGGCGAAAATATAATGGAAGACATGAGACAATGTACCGAATGTCAAAAGTGGTATCACGAGGAGTGTATGGGTCTCACTAAAAAGGATCTCATATTTATATGCCCAGTTTGTAATTAAAATATCCAAAATTATTATCCTTCTTAGTTTGTAAGTTTGTTTCCGAATTTAATTTATATATATTTTGTTATTATTTTAGTTTTTTAATGTTAAGTATCGTTGATTTTAAACATTCCTGACTTCAAGACTGACTATGTGCTATGTTAAGTTTGTAATAATTACAGTACTTAGTCTATAGTGTCTATTTTAATTAATATAAAAAAGTCATTGATAATTGTTAATTTGGCCTTCTTAGGAACATTTTGGCCTTACAAAGAACGGACATCTTAGAAGGCCATTTTAGGTAAAAAAAAAAGTTTTTAATTTCATTATCAAACGCGTTCGTAAGTTATTTGATGTCAATATAATACTCGTTAGTACTTTTTTAAAATGATTTCCATTAATACATTCTTAGCTATACGATGGTGTTCAAGTAATGTTTGTTGAGTTTTTTATAAATGATAAAAATATACTGAGCATTTAATGTTGCGCTTAAATGAAAGAGCTTATTATGTAGTTTTAGTAAAAGCGGATATATAAATTGTTACAACTCTATTTTTTAGTTGAACGACTGATGTATAATATTGGCCTTGTTTGGAGCCATGTTCCTTGCAAGGCCATTTATAAGAGCTTAATTAAACTTACGTTTAATAAATAGTGATTAAAGCTTTGTTAAAAAAAAGTGATTTATGTGGTACACAATAAAGCAAAGTATTACTTGATAATTTGTTTCGTTCATTTATCCAATTAATAAACGAATAAAAAGTGTTTACTCGTTAGAGTGGCCTTCCATGGTCCACCCACCTTACTTTTATTCAGTATTTTAGAAGGAAATCAGGTCTTCATGTTTTCATCACGATATTAATCAAGACAAAGAAGCCACATCGATGGCATGATTATCCAACATATAAACTATTTTCCATTTTTCTATACCACATAGTTCCTAAAGTTCAGAGTCTTTTATGTGCGCAATATATTTTGTAAAATAAATTTTGGGCCGCGCCGCGCTCGCATTATGCTGTCTTGTCGGTTTGGGAAACAAAGGATGAGAGAAAATTTATATCCGAGGAAAGTATTGACCTGCTTTTCTTATTTTTTCTTCTAGTTAAGAACTTCATTGTGGATCGATCTTAGTACATATGTACATGTTTTGGACTTAAATGGACGTCACAATTGTCAAAATTATGGTTTTCGATACATACCTATTCTAAACAAATTAAATCTAGTCATACATAGATACATAAACTCACGCCTTTATCCCCAGAGGGGTAGGCAGAGGCGCCACCAGGACACCCACATTTCGCATTGTATGTTCCGTCCCACGATGTGATAGGGAGCGAGCCTATCGCCATATCGGGCACAAATCTAGTCGTAAGAGTATAATATAATCAAATTGCTTGCATGTGAACCCTGCGAACTTTCGACAATAACACGGGGCAATTTGGGAAACAACATTAATCTAAATCCTCAACTCTGAGAGCAAGGACCAGTAACTTGGCAATATATACACACCTTTACGGTTTCTGTTTAGGGCTGTTTTAATGCAGTAGGCACGCCATGGGAATGGGCAATACTACCATGGATATTGCATGTATTAGGTCGGCTCATTTGTACAGTGCCAGCGTGATACATGTTAAGCCGTGAGTCCACATCCTCGGTCAAGCAGACCATTTCGTTAGATTTGTCCTGTTTGAAAAATTTCACACACGTTAAACCCGACTCGATTTTTTATTTAGCAAGGCGATAGGCTCGCTTCTTTCACATATTGGGACGGGAATAAGTACACCAAAGGCGAGATGACACTTATGGCACATTTGACACCCCCTCGGGTACAGACTTGGTTGTAAAAATACCGAATAAAATTGTCGCAGACATCGATTTTAGCCAATATGAATTGAATACTTAAAAGCCTCGCACAATGACCGCTACAAAGCCCGTATGACTAATCACAATGCATAAAGCTTAAATGGCTTCCTCTCGACGTCGATGAAAATGATGGTTAAATCCATCAGCGTGTTGTTACCCATCGGGATTAGTGACTATTGAACAGTTTATTCTATAATACATAAGGATATAGCCCTGACCTAAAATTAAGTAAAACTCTGGGGCTATGGATACCAGACAATACGAGAAACTTTATGGTCGAAACATATATTTTTATTATTATTTTTTACGCTTTTGTCTCGATAAGGGAATCGAATCCGCTTCCCGTGCCACAACCAGCATCTCAACTGATGAAGTGTTATTGATGAAGACACAACACTCTACAATTATATTATATTCCTGACATTACATTGAAAAAGCATTTTATGTATTGTCCATGATCATCGTGAGCTACATTGCTCGGCGCAAAAACTAAAGCAAAATATTTAAGCTTGCTTCAGCCTTTCATTTCCGACGTCCTAGGCAGCCGCTTGACAGTTTCCTACCCTCATGCCTTTTCTATTTACCGAAAATTCGCATAATTTTATGACAATTTTTCATGCTACATAACAATAGCGTATCTGTTGGTAAAAAGAGGAATATATCACTGTCGTTATATTGAGCATGACGTCATAAAAGTGTAATCTATTTTAATTAGTGTCACTGGTATGTATTTTAAAATCCACGCATTGTTATTTTGTACGAAATTCTGCTGTAATTTCATTACTCATTAATACGTCCATCATTTTGACCCAGGCTACGTTTTCTTTTTTGTTATAAATACCGAGATATACTGGATTAAGTCCGTCTTAATAGATTTTTTGACCTAAGTTGCTTTTTTGAAACAACTCTAGCTTAATGATTCTTTCAATTATGAAGGTTTAGGTAGTACAATATGTCGATTTTTAGAGTATCACTTGACTGGTTGATGCGTTAATCGCTTTAAACGATAATCTTCAACATTTCATCATACATACCTTTAATTGTATTGGACTTTTGTTAAATTTTTAATGATACCATGATAATTATATACAAAATCGCATTAAAAGGAGAGCCTTCTACATTTTTCATATTATTACGGACTTGTTTCACCCCAGTGTCTGAATATTGGCCGTACGTATGCGCCATTATCGCGACCATTATGGTGGAAAACCTGCACCAGTGATAGGAACCCACTCAATTGCTTTTCGGCTTGTGTGTGTATACCTAGATATGGGCCGCGCTCCGTTGTGTGAATTCAGATCCAACCAAGTCGGCATAATCATATCGATCGTCTATTAAAAACCTTTCGCCTGTGTTTAATTTGCTTGAATCGCATATAACTTACTATGAAATGCATTCTGTCTATTTTACATACATACTATACATAAACGTCGCGACTGTATCCCATAGGGGTAGGTAGAGACGATGGATCTCCACTTTGCTCGATCTTGACATACTACTTTCGCTTCGTCTACTTTCATCAATGTCTTCATGCATTCTCTTCAGTTAAGGGTACTTTTAACCTGGCCCTTGCCGAAGGTGCCAGTATCTATTTTGCCAGCAATTATTAAGGACTAGTCATACTAATGCACTTTGAAAACGGGAAAGTCGCTATAATAATGCATATTTTCTGTATGGACTGTTACTTGTACCGATTGAAGATACATAAGTAGGTCAAACCGACGGAAGCTTAACAGGGCCCAGTTGGCATCCGTTCGATTCGGAACCCTAATATACAATGATAAAATATGAAAAACGAAATTCTATAGCAACGAAATACGTAACTAATGAAATAACCAATTTCAAAATTCAACATGATATTGTAATTTTCGAAATAAATACAAAAATCGAATATGTAATTATTTGAATAAAAATAAAATAAGCAAAAAATGATGATCATGATGATGAAGCAAAAAATAGGTACATAAAAAAATCGGGTAAGTTTTTTTACTCGGCAATAGTTATTTCAGTTACCCGGGACTAGAAAATTGGGCCCACTCTAGCTATTATATCATATAATGACCCAATTACATCTAGGGACGGAAATAAACTAGATGAAATGTAGGTGCCACTACATGATTGTAGACGGCGGTGATCTCTACTTCCTTTCCGGTATCAGTTCATTTAGGTACGTCCCACATTAGGGCACGGACGTCCTCTACAATCGAGAGTACGATTGAGAGGGGTTTGGCCGTATAGGCTACTACGCTGGCCTACTTACCCTCTAAGAAACAATTACAGGCATGTGTCTATCTTGTTTCTGGTACACACTTGTCTATTTAATTTCATAAGGTGTGTTTTCTTTCAGTTCTATCCAGTGTAAGCCGGGTGAAATTCAGGGAGGCACAAATGTGTTGATCGACGGCAGATAACTTCTACTGTTGGTAGGTCTCTCATATGGGAGCCGCCCGGCCGCCTAGCTAGGTACTAGGGTTGTGCATGCATCCGATGAATATTCCCAACATCCCTAGTAGGTACCACCAATATGTCTATTTCTCCCGCCAAACAGCAGTGTCAATGCCCTGATATATTCCGGTTTGAAGGAGATTGTAACCAGAATACCTACTGGATACAGTGAGTCTTAACATCTTATGTCTCAGGATGGCGAGCGCAGTGGAATGCCAAGCATTGCTTTGTAATTCGTGGTGTTGTTTGGTTGTACTGCCGTCCATGAGCGGTTGTATCGCTTACCATCAGGCGAATGGCCTGCTCGCCCCACCATTCATTGCAATAAAAAACTAAAATAATCCATCTAGCATCAATGAATGTATAATTTATGTAAGCTGAATTTCCCAACAAGAGCATTGTAATCACTTCATCATTGTATCCATTTCACATAATTTCACGCTCTTAGATTCTTTGTATGCATCCACAAGTTAACATTGAGATGGCATGTCTTGACACAAGCGTACTGCAGCTTATTCAACAGTCGACGTCTCTACTCTATTCAAATGACGGAAGTAGCTAATTTCCCAGTCCAATAACTTGTAGTGGTTGGACGGAAATAGAAACATGAGGTTTATTGTGTGGAAATAGAATTACATTGCTGATATACAAGCCTGACAGCCTCCGTGGCAGTCAGTGTTTTGACTGCTTTTGACGCTCTGTTTTTAAGCACGTGTTAAGGGAAATTCACCCTAAGCCTTCTGTAACATTTTCAGTGGCGCCGAACACATTCCATTCACATTCCATGGGCGATGTAAAAAAAAACCGAAAATTTTGTTCGATGTTTTTGTCCATTATGAAATTCGAAATAGATAAGACAAAACTAAAAACATATCTGTATTTAATCTAAATAAGAGATGCTGTTCAAACTCCGCGCCAGAATCGAAAACAGTTATGCCAATCTAACAACAACAAAAAAGCATTGAATTTGGAACCAAAATCAAATGATCTTTTCCCGACACTTACTTGACTGAATATACCGGGTATATCAAGAGTGCGACCGAAAACGAAGCCAGGTGGTAGTTTTAGTGGTTACAAACACAATTGAACTAAAAATTTCGCCAAAAATGCGACAGATCTTTTTTTGAATTTTTTTAAATATCATCGTGTTTGAGTGCTAAATACCTAGGTTTTGGGGAAAAAAAGGAATTAAAACCCTTACGTACCATTGCGTCTTTGAAACTAAAAAGGTGTACATCATTATTTTAGTAAAAGTATGTATTTATCACTCAAATACGACCATAAGTAAAAAATTACAAAAAAAGTTGACGACTTGTTTTGCGAAATTTTTAATGGCGTTGTGTCTGAAGTCACTTATACTACCACCTGGCTTCGTTTTCGGTCGCAGTCTTGATATACCCTGTATTATTGAACATTGCTAGAATTTATATACCCTCCATGTCGATAAGCTCGCTCTCTAACGTAGTTTGGGATGAATTGGGTAATTTCATTAGAACTCATGGCAACTCTGCCTACTCCTTGCATATGCATAAGTAATAAGTATATGTATGAAGATAAGAAAAAATACCTATGAAAATGTAACAAACACCACAAAATAATAGACACGAACAATCTTTTATTAAATGCTGATTCAAAAAAGAGCCAATAAAGACACAATAAATATTTACTTTAGGTGAATATTTACTTTTGAGAAGCCACCTGGGTAGGTACCACCGCAATGTCTATTTCTTCCGCCAATCAGCGGTGTAAAAGCACAGTCGTGTTCTGGTTTGAAGGACATTGTAGCCAGAGTAACTACTGGACAAAATGATATTTAACATCTAATGTCTTAGGTTAGCAAGCGTAGTGGAGTGCCAAGCATTGCTTTGTAATTCATGGTGTTGTTTAGTTTTGCTACTGTCATGAGCGGTCGTATCGCTTACCATCAGGCGAATGGCATGCTCATCTCGCCATTCATTGCAATGTATAAAAATCTGTTGCAACGATTTCTATGTTCACCAAATTATAATTACGATTACTTAGACAGTTTGCATGAGGCAATTAATTGCGTGCATTCAATGAACCACCTGCCTCTGGCTTTCAATTATCCAATGTGATTAACACAAAATACGAGTAACTTGTAATTACTAACCTGTGCATCACAGACGCCCGCTTGGAAACTTAATTGAAAAAGCATAACATAATTTTAGAGCCCTGGATTTTAAACATTTATGTAGTGTAGTAGGAATGGCCTTCAGGTTCTCATGTTAAGGTTCTCTCTCTCTGTATCTGGATAGTTATGCTTCTAGGAATGGTTATCTCTGGCTAAGAATGAAACTCCGTTTCGTTTTTAAATCAAGCCAACCCGATCGTTACCTTAATTTAGAAAGAGTATTTAATATTTTTGCTACAAAATTATATTCATTTGGAGAAACAACGATTAAAATGCTCAGTACTAAAATGCAACCTTACACTAGAGAGAGATAATAAACATAAAAAGCTTTTTGTAAGTTGAGTTGATCTCTCGCAGAGTCAGTGGTAAAAACAATAAAGTATCAGTTATACCATTTCCCTGCGTACCAATTTGACCAAGATACAGATGTGGCAATGACACCACCTTAATCAAATACCCAAGAATATCCATCGGTGCTACCATTAATGCAGTTTGAGTTTTATAGTAACGTGAATAATTGGAGATATTTTATTTTTATACTTATTTGTATTTATGTTGAAATTTAGAATAGTGACAGCGGTCCCATGCCATTCGATTTAATCATGCCGGCCTGCAGAGACGCTTCTTCACGCTACGACGAAAGGACCCAGGATTATAAAAAGGAGAGAACACATGTGACGGTAAACAATTTCACAGATTGGCAGTGCGGCACGAAAAAGAATTAACTAACAAAGGTTCGCGCCGATATTGTACTGACCACGTCGACGTGGCGTCGCATGGGAGCACGCGTGGTTTTGTTAAGGAAAGGAGAGGATGGATCAAATTGAACTATTCCTTCGAGCATTCGCCGTGGTGCAGACGCTAAAACACGCTTAGACAGGTAACATCCCTCCGCTACTGTAGCGACCTTAAGGCTCGTAACTTCTGCATAATTCACAATGCGCATGGCCCGGCGGTGCAATCCAGCCAAGATATCGAGCAACTACTGGGTGGATCCGTCCCAGAAGTGCGAACGGTATTCGGTCGGTATAGTACGGCCAAAGCGGCGTACTAAACAAGCAGTATTGCCGCGCGTTCGTTCGATCGAATAAATAAATAAATACACCCAACAGTCACATACAAAGTTCTGACCCCACATTAGGATCAATTAAGTCTTGTGTCTTGGGTATCAGAAACTACGAGAGACTTTTCGGTCTAACAAACACCCAAACCCGAGACAAATACTTTTGGACGTCTCAAACATTTGTCTCGGTGCGGGGATCGTACCCGGGGCCTCTCGTTTCACAGGCGTCTAACCAACTGCGCCACGGAGGCTGTCAAGATTAGCAATTAATAATCGGTTTATACAATAGTCCTAGATAAGACAACAATGTTTTATAAACTTAATAAAATATAGGTATATACTGTTTGTACACGTATGTATTCAAAAATTATAGCAAAATATTTAAGGATTTTGATATGCCGAATGCTTGGCGATGACATTGCCAAAGTTGCATCTGTGCTTAAGAATCGTTGGTTTCTTTTTTTATTTTCGCGTTTTGAATTGTCACCATTTTTTATGGGACCTACCGTACACATAATACGTTCAGTTTGTTTTTGCAATCAGTTAAGTACTGCCGTATATATAAAGTATTTATATTTGTATCTATTATCTACCCTCCGCCCCCAGTACTGTTAAATTTTGAGGAGTTCTGCTCTTCAGGTACGAAAATATTCATCAGATCTTCACCATTTTTTAGTGAGACCAATATAACATATCATACTTTTCGACAAAAAAGTTTTGTTTTCAATCGTTTAAGTACTGCCGGAGATATTAAGTTTTTACAATAGTGCATATTTTCTTTAGCCCCCCCCCCTATCTTTTCCCTTTTAGCCCCCCTTTGTAGTAATACACTTATACTGAACGTAATGCAAAAGAATTATTGCTGTACCGTTCAATTTTGAGGAGTTCTGGTCTTCTGGTCCGAAGATATTCAGCAGACTGTAACAATATTTTTATGGGACCAACCCAATATATCATGCTTTCCGACAAAAAGACATTGTCAAAATCGGTTCATGCATACCAGCGTAATCGCGTAACAAATTTACAAAAAAAGTCGAATTGATACCTCCTCTTTTGAAGTCGGTCAAAAATAGAGTTATCTTCCATTCGTTAACTAGTTTAGCTAGCTTTATAGACTACAGTCAGGGGTTTAACTACAGTCTAAACGCCTCTGACATAATGTAAGAGGAAGCTGGTGTCTGTCATTGAGAGAGAGATAAAGATGTTGATTGGCAATATTCTCATTAATTGAAACAACGCGTGACTCGCGGCGCGTTGTTGACACCACCCTCGTGCACACGTCGAGTGTCATCAGCGACATTCAATTAACTCTGCTTGTTTCGTGTGTATCGAGGTATAAAACGAATAATCGATTCGATCTATGTCAACAGGAATGGATTTACAAAAATGTCCTTAACATCACCCAATTTGAAATATCCTTTTTTTAGACAAAAAGAAGTTAATACTTGAATCATTTTTTTTCATGCAATCGCTCAGGTATTAAGTTATTCAGAAATGGTTATTATTACGAAAATTTGTATTCGATATGATATTATTTCAAAGGTCGAATTTTGCAAGCATTTACACGTCGATAAATCTTGAACCATAATTTACATTTTTTATTGTACAGTAATGTGCTTTTATTAAATTACTACTAGCCCGGTCCGCCCGGTTGCATATAGTTTTTGATCCCAGCGATGAAGATTTTAATAATAATAATCTTTATTAACGACAGAATTAAGTTTACAATTTGTTAAAACATAATTAAACTAAAACAGGAAATATCTTAAACTAAAACTTTTCTTAGGGTACCCAAACTAGGCTGAGCCTGTATCTTGGGATACCAAATGTGAATAATTAAAAACAAAACTATTACTTATAAATCAAAATAACAAACAAGTTTTATAAGTTATATAAGATATTACAGCATTCAACCTGCATGTTTTGACAGCCTCCGTGGCGCAGTTGGTTAGACGCCGGCTGTGAAACGAGAGGCCGCGGGTTCGATCCCCGCACCAAGAGAAATGTTTGTGCGGCACACAAATATTTCTTTAGGGTCTGTGTGTTTGTGAGACCGAAAAGTCTCTCGTAGTTCTGATACCTGCGACACAAGACTTAGGTAATTGATCTTAATGTGGGGTCAGAACGATGTATACGACTATTGTGTGTTTTTATTTGTTTATTTATGTTTGGCAGAACTCTGCACGGACGCCGAACGGCTTTTCTGTGTGCATTATAGTAAGTATTCAATATCTGATATTTAGGATATGCTAGACACGAGGGCTATAATAACCAAGCATTGTTTTTAAATAGCATCGTTATAGAAAATTTATTATATCTTTTTTTATTGCCTGTGAATTTTGTGTAGGGGAGTGACTCGTTTCTCTGCTGAGTGTCGTGATTGTACCTGTGGGGTGAACAAACCGGCAGAGGTCTAGACTCTAGGGTTTCGCTTAATTAATTATATCTGCACATTTATACTGACACAAAAGTGGTAAAACTTACTTTGGAAAAATACTAGTAATTATAATATATAATACCATTTCAAAATGTAGAAAATTGCAATAAAAGTAACTATGTGTTCCTACTTATTAGAATGTATTTAGAAAATAATTATTTTTGAATAAGATTACTTCGATCGGACAGTGAATCATGACTAGCGCCAAGGTAATTCTTAATCTACATAAAAATATTTGATACAGATTTTGAAGAATAGATTGCGTGGTGACTTGCTGAGAAAGTTCGGGAGTCTGGCGCTAGGTGGCGTCGGTATTATGAGACCTCACCCTAACATCATAGCCATACTTGGGTACTTATAATGATGAAGACAGCAATCAACACCTTTTTGTGAATAAACAGATTTTTGTTTTGCGAGAATATGAAGTAACCCTCTAAAAAAGAGTAATTTAAAGGTTAGATAGTACCTAAGTAAATTGTTAACTCGTATGCCGGACCAAAGCATTAAAAGTTAAATTATTATTATTTTGACAATTAATTTGTATGGGTACAGAGATGTGTATGTGTTTAAATCCCTGAATATAACAAAGAGTTGTCAAATGTACACTGATCGGCAGAATTTATGGAATATTTTCCGATGCTGATTCAATCAACATTTTCGTTAGCTGCGTTTTATAAATATCAATTTAGTTGTAGGATCATTAGGTTTATTCATAGATGCACTTCTCTGGCAATATAAACATAATAATTATATATTTTATCTATAATATACCTTAAAAACGGGGGAAGAAGAAACATGCAGTATTTAATTCCGATCTTTAATATTACGTCTTAACAATTTACAAAATATTCTTATTTCATTCTTCACGTCTTGCCGTCATGTTTTCTAGAACTCCCTAATGACACATCATACTTCTCGGAAGCACACCTCTCTCGCATTTCTTACAGTCCAGTCAGTCGAACCTTTCATCCCTACATAATATATGAGTGAGAACTGAGAAGGTACCCGCACCATGAATCGAATCAGCAACTCGCTAGACATGTAATGAGATATCAAGAAAGAAATGTATAAAGAGGATGATAGAGGCGACGGAAAGTATATTACAATGTTTTGTTTATTCCCTTGTTTCCAAGGAGTTTTGTCACGTCAAATCAATCATAAACGTACTTTCAGGGAAATTATTTTTCTCATTAGCAACTTCCAGACATTATCATCGCTTTTAAGTTCTGAACTTTGATTTCATAAGCAATCATGGGCAAGAAAATGCACAGAAATCATTGAATCGTTTATACAACATCAACTTACATTCAAACTAACAAATAAAATCTGCACTCGCAGTTTTAAATAACTTAATGTCATTCTTTAGCATTTTACAATAATTAAATTATGCATATATTTATTAATTGATAGCGTATACAATTTAATTATTTTATGTAATTCTAATAGGGATAATTACATAAAATAATTGAAGTTATTTAAAGCGATGCCAAGCGGTAGCACATATTGGGTAATAATATAATTTTATGCTCCATTTCAACCATTATTAAAACGTTTACTCCATTGCATATTCAATTCCATCATTAATACAATGCAACTCTACATTAATAATTAATATTGTATTTACGTTAATTAATTTTGAAATTGCGTTGTGGCCTATTGGTAACGGAACAGACCTCAGACATTTTGGACTCATGTGTGTATAGTCAATTTCAATGATATGTTAAGCACTGGCCAGCATGGTGGATTATATGGCCAAACCTCTCTCAATCGTACTCTCGATTGTAGAGGAGGCCCGTGCCCTGCAGTGGGACGTGATGCACTGATACAGATTAGAGACAGACAGTTAATTAATTTATTGTTTTGGTAACAGTAAAGAGAATTTGTACTGTAAATCGGTTTCGTGATATATTTGCCATTTATTGCTGATTTATTTTATATTGGTACGGCAAAGTAAATTCAGTGTACCGGTTGCAAGCGTAGCGCAGTCCAATTAAAAGTGTATCCACTGTGACGTTATTAAGCCACAGCTACGCTGGATCGGAGCCAGATCACTGCTAGAGAGATTAATATCGTTGAAATGTTTAATATCGCCGGGAAACTAAATATTGCATCGCGTTAAGGTATATTTGATGGAGATAAGCCCGAATACTCAAAAGCTACTTAAATATTATGTTGCAGTTAACTAGGCAAGTCCTGCTTAAATGTACTGATTAAGTGGGACGTGGGTACTTAAGTGCAATTTAATATTTAAATGGCGTTTGAGTATTCGGGCGCAAGTCTAATGTTTGAAGTAAAGTGAATTGTGAAGTGTGACAGAATCGCTAACACTATATGTCATCAACGATCTGTCGCCTGAAATGAAGGTTACATAAGTAATAAATATGACTGTTAGTGTAGTCGTGATAATTTTAGAATCGTATTTTTCTAACAATGAGACGATATAAAAACAAAACCTAATACAATATATCAGTATTTTTTCTTTACTTTGGTTAAACTTCGTGTGAGTCTACTTGATATCGAAGGATAATTAATTTCGATAGTTTGACATAATTTAGCATATTATGACATATATACATTATATTGACTTAATTGGTGGTAGCATAATATATAAACCAAGCTACACTAGACCCAGTAGCCTAGACCATAAAGCAAGATGGTTTTGATTCAAACACCTTTTCAGACATTCCACTTTAAGTAGTGTTTTCGGTGTGAAAAATCTTAGATCAGTCGCCCGAGATTGTTTATGCTCGGCATAGCGAATGGCCCGTCTCATATCACATCATGTGAAATAACCTGGGCGAAATGTGGGCGCTACGATTACCACAGATTATGTATACATGGGTATGTAACTCGTTTATTGATCTGAACTGTAATAGACCAGAAATACGTATTTTTGCCAAATTAATTGCCAATCTCACTTGGACAACCTGAGTTGATTCGTAAAGCTCATTGCGAAACTTCCACCAATAAAAAAGTTTTTGATTTTAATTTGACCAATGGATTGCTGTCATCACTAATTAATCAATTAATTATTTAGAGCAGGTAATGTAGCATTTGATTAATAATTATAATTAGAGAAATGTCATGAATATTTGTCTCTATGAATAGTTGAAGTGGCAGTGGGCCGGTCACATTTGTCGGAGAACCGACAACCGTTGGGGTAGACGTGTTCTCGAGTGGAGACCGCGCCTCGGCAAACGTAGTGTAGGACGCCCTCCAGCCAGGTGGAGCGACGATATTCGTGGGGTGGCTGGTAGCGATTGGCGACGATGCATGGGCTGAAGATCGAGCCCAGTGGCGTGCTATGGGAGAGGCCTATGTCCAGCAGTGGACGCAGAAGGGCTGATGATGATGATGATGATTTGTCTCTATTCAAAGCCGCAATGTTATTTGATTGTTGAAATTTTGCCTATTGAAGTATATTTCGAATAGTCCTCAAATTATTTCGGAGATTAATTCAGCCACGGATCAAAATGTATTCACTAAATGCATAATCCAAATGAGTAAAATTATTGGCACAAATAATATTTCACTTTGGTGTGGTTTTAGTTTACGTACCAAGCATATTTTAATTAGTTGTCGCTCATTAACGGACTTTGTTTAACTATGCTATTGACCGACGAATATCAGCGGTGTTATTGAAAATACGAGAACAAATGAAGTTACGGCAATAAATTTGGGGAAGTAAAGAAAAATAGTGGTATTCAATATTCATATTACCCGGTTAACGACCTCCGTACTCGGCGGATAAGGACCACTTATAGTCTCTCACGTTTGTGTGACGTGTTCGTTCTGTAGGTTCGTCCAGTACATATCCAGTTGCGGACAGGTCGACATAATTGCATCAATCGGCAACAGATCGCTCTCCATCTGGCCCACACTTCACTTACCATACAAATGAACAACAAACAAATGTAGGGGGTTCCTGTCACCACCGATAACGCTGGCAAGTACGATTCTCTGAAAATCCGACATGTGAAATGTGAAAATTCAATTGCATGCCTGCGTTGTTATGACGTTCCTTATTGTGCGGGCTGCATGACAATATGATTATCATAGTTTTACCATGTAGTAGGATGATTTTGCGGATTACATTGTTTCTCTTTTCACGTTTTATGTTTTATTATTATAATATTGAAACAACATACATTATTTAATCAGTTCATGTACTTATAAACTTGAAATAAACATACACGGGTACTAAAAATAATAATAAACTTACTTTTGGGTAACTAATTAAATAATTTACAATAAACTTTTGTATAGAGTCCATAAGTGTACAATCATGATACGAGTTGTCCTACATTAATAATAAAGTATAACATTCACCCAAACGTTTTGTCGCCTGTCAGGCACGACTGTTAAATCGTACCAACCCTTTGCATTATAAATACTGTACCTTTGTCTTTGTGTACATGTTGAAAGCCGGAAAGTGTGTCAAAAGAGGATTTGCGTGATTTTTATTCGCTTTTCGCTGACACCCGTATCCCTGAAGATGTGGATAGAGGCGCCTATCCCCGCCCAAATTTCACCGAGCTTATATCCAACCCAAGATGTGATAAAGGATTAGCCTATAGCTCTGCTGAGCCCAAACGGTCCCAGGCATCGATATCAATGTTACACTAGATAAGACACTCAGTACACAAAATGTGTCTCTCCTACTTGCGGTGCATGCACCGCACATGAATCAGTTTGCTTCGGGACAGTGACAGTGCAGTACGTCTTATCGCATACGTTTAAAAGTAATTTATTTCGTTGTTTCACCGTCAAACAAATCGTCTCAAGTTTCAAATTTTAATAAAATAAATACGGGGGCACTTTATTTCTATGACGCGTCTCGTCTATCGGTAGAATAAAAGTCAATGGTCGCAGGTTACTCAGATGAGATCGCTCAAAGAAAAAAAATAAGAAAGATATTACAAAAATCACTATTGTATCAAAATGGAATATCAACCACATTTTGATACATATAATGTAATTTGCAAATGATGTTTAATAATATATTAGTCTATTACAGTGTTTCCGAAGTATTACAATTCCTCAAAATATATTTCGCTAATTCTGTCTGGACTGCTCTATACATTACTTTATCCATTTTCAAGAGCCTCGCCATCACTTTCTTGTGCCAGTGTAGGTGCCTTTATGTAGAAGGCGCAATATAGTGAGAAGACGCATTATAAAACAGCGACGTTTTACAATCTGACGCGCTGTTTTACTGTGGATTATACAATGCGCATTCAACGTATAAAAGCATACCATAGATATAAAACTTTACAACAATTTCTATACTATGTGTAAGTCCGCCAACAGGCCAGCTTTCGGTAACATAAGCCTCGCGCCTCCCAATTGTAGATAAGACCTCATCAGAGACATGGGTTGATACAGTACATTATTGAATAAATAAAAGATATACTTTGACAGCCTCCGTAGCGCAGTTGTTTAGTCGCAGTTGAATCGAGAGGTTGCGGGTTCGATCGCCGTACTAAGACATTAATTATTTTTACGGGTTTGAGTGTGCCTCAAGACTCAATCTTAGTCTAAGGTCAGGACTATGTATGTGACTGTTCGGTGTATTGATATATTATTATTATACTACCGTAATTATCTCTTTAAACCGTCCATAAATTGTAAACATAATACAGGAGGGTTACTAGTTAGAAGCATTGTTCGCTCCGATGCCTGCCTAGATATCCACGTGTATAATGTGCCTGCTACCCGAGAAGCTGCAGACAATGCCCCCGAAGCACTATTCAATAAGGCTTATCTGCGTCACAGGCCCATACAACACCAAGCAATTCTGTTATATATTCTGAGAATTTAAATAATATTTATTGTATTATTTATTATGGACCATCAAGCGGAGAATACAATTAACAAAGTAGTATACATTTACATGAATATAAATACATTTTCATTGTATCTCTTACAATAGACAGTCACAACGTGAGCATAGTACATATAGCAGTATATATAGCAGAAGTAGCAAAGCATAAAAGACACTTAAATAATATTGCAATAAATTCAAACGGAAAACAATAACAATAAAACAAAAACAATGAGTGTGTGTACTTACATATGTACGGCGCGCGCACGTAAGAAGTTATACTTCTTTATTTCAGCCCGGCTTCGCCCCGGCGCCTTTCAAGTTCAGTGAGAAAGATGCGTATTACTATTCAGTGTACTTATTTACAATTTCTACCAATATTGACATGATTCAATGAAATTAGAGTGCATAATATTAAAATAACTACAAGTACTTGGTAAAAACGAGTATTTTGGTTCTCAGTTTATTACTGCGTTTTATTTACTATATCCAGAAAAGCATATCTACATCATTTATGTATTTTTAGTATCATTTCGGAATCGCATAGAATTCGTAGGAAATATACATGTAACATTGGTTTGGCCTATCGCGTGTTGGAAGAACTAGTTTGGCCTAGGCGAAACTGCATAGTTTATCCTAAAATCGGGCTTGGCCAGTCACATTTATATTTTTTTTAATTTTGTTCTATTTCATCATCCGTCATTGAAAAACAATGGAAAGACAGATCATTTTACGTTGATTTTCCTGCAATCTTAAACGTCTATACATAATCAAATAATTTGCAATAAATAAATATTACGACTATAAATTGAGATATAAAATATCCTATCTCTCAAGTTGGATCAAACTGCATACAGTTATACAGTAGTCGTTTAGGAGTTTATCGGACGCAAACAAGGTGACACGTAATTTTATATATCACGATTTTTACAATATAAATATCATAAATATAATTTGATAGCCTTTATAAAGTCTATTATTTAGCCTTATACATTCAAAGCGCGGTCATAATATACGGTTAAGCAGGCAAAGACGCGTAATTTAACACGGGTTTTAATTATTTAAGTGGGAACCAAAAGTAGGTACATATTATGTATGATGAGCAGTAGTTGACAGGAGCACCGAGAAACTTTGAGTTGCGTCTAGACAGTTAACAAAGTAATGTGTTTTCTAATCAATAGAACATGAGAGAATACGATCTCACTACACTCAAAAAACTTTTACAAAAAAATTATATCTTGTTAACACGATGTCTAGTGCCTTCTCTGGATAATACGAATGAATAAAATTATTTTAGTAACAAATATATAGTGATAAATTTCATTTCTCAAAAGCATCTTATTGACTAGTATTTCTATCTTGATATAAAAAATAAAACAATACTTACCGATACAGTGTATTTTTATTAGCATACTAGCGACCCGGCACGACTTCGCCCCGATGAAGAACTTTTAGAGTAGGTAAAGAAACAAACAAATATTTGAGCATTTGTTTCTGAAGACATTCGCATCGTTCCAATATTAGCTATGAATAACATTCTTATAACAATAAGCCATGCTAAGTACACTTAAGTTTCGTCGAAACGGAGGAAATATATACGAAGCCTAGATAAATTAACATCTAACGGATGTAGTTATGTACTTATATACTTATACTATATTCAAACATTATTTAGGTACCATCAGCATCGATCAATTATACACTAGATACAACATGAGCGCTTGAAAAATGGCACCGAAAAAGAGTGCTTAAATCACGAGTAAGCACTCTTTCGCCTTCAGTCGCGCGCCGACCGTTGCTTGTGTCAATGCCTAAATGCTCCGTAAAAAAGTACAAAAACAACACGCTTACGAAGCTTAAAACTCATGGGATTTCGTATTATCGATAAGTAAAATTCATTTACTTGCTTCCTACTTTAATCAATATGTGAAATTTAGTACCAATAATTAAATATAAATTAATTTAGCAACCTAAAATCAACAAGCGCTGCTTCGCAGTTGTCTCTTTCGACACGCTTAAATAGACAAGGATGAGTAGCGTCATGATTTGGAACAGAATATACATGGAGTGGTTTTATTTTGATTTTTTAGTTAGTAATATTAAACAATTTAAACTTATTATGTATTAAAAATTAACATCAGAAATATTTTTTACAGATTACAGAATTGATTATATTATGTACAGACTATGTTCAAATATATTCAAAGGAGACATTGTGAAGCAAATATAAAAAAAAAATAGTTGTGTGTCTACGATTTTTGTTTCATTTGTTCATAATTTGCCGTGTTCGTACAACATTTAACATAATGTTAAAGAAAAATAAACTTAAGTTTATTTATTTATTTAAATCTTCATTGTACACAGAAAAATAACATACAGAAACAGAAAACCAAAACAAATATTATTATTTTTAATTATCATTGTTACAAAATAATCACATTTTACATATCATATTTCATTATTACAATATAATAGGTAATAACTTTACCTATTATATTGTAGATTATTATGTTCATGTTAATTCATAGAAAAAATATGCAACAATTCGACTCCATTGCGCCTTTATTCCGCTGTCCAACTAAAGTCATAAAATTTTATTACTTTCGAGGACGTCTCATTCAAAAAGGGACTTTATACCCCACGAATAAGATGAAATTTGTGTTAATTTGTGATCTTTTTGTTCAGTTTTTTGTTTCAATGCACCGGTGCCACTTTTTAAAAGAACATTTACAGGGAACTGTGTATCTAGTGTATAATTGATCGATGACCATCAGCCGGACTTCTCCCTCGCGCAGATAGAATTTTAATCGAGTCCACATCAGAAACGTATTATTTCGCATACCGTTTTATATTTAAAAGCGACGACTTGGTACATCCCATCAGGTTCGGGTATTATTGGGTTATCCTACGGGCACACTATTTTTTTTCAAGAATAAAAGTTCTATTGATGTTAATCCTAGATGACAGCTACCTCTATACTAAATTTCATCCAAATTCGTCCGGACGTTTTACCGACCTTTATAATATTAATAGGATAAGATTCTTAATCATATACCTACTGGATCGTCAATATGACTACAATAGTGATAGGTAAATGTTTCCTAAATTATTTAGGTTTAGCAGCGGAAATAGATTTCATTTTATTTTTTGTTATTTATTAGATTTATGAAGAATAACATACCACTACATTAAAATATTAAAAGAAAACATTTAAAAAACTGTGTCTAAATACATGATTATACTAAAACAGACGCATCAAGAAAACTAACTACATACATATCTACCTATTTTTTTTTTCATGCACAGGTACACAGTGATCGCAAGGGCTTTTAGAATTACGTGGTCGTTATCCAAATGGACACGAATGTCCCAAAGCCAGTAATATGTAATTATATCTGAATTAATATTAAACGAGAAAACGCGATGTAAGCTGAATTTCCCGTGAGCAGTGAACAATGGAATAAAGGGTGAAACCGAGCATCAGGCTTACCTCATAATACTCTAAACATTCGATATGCCTTTATACGTGAGATTTCAGTACTAGAGCCGGGATTACGCGTTTATGGTCAAAGGGACGGCAGTCAAGGCGCAGTTTTACGAAACCCTAATTACACCTTTTTACGAGAAAAATCCTTTGGATATTTGAGATGTCTGCTCAGTTCAGGTGAAAATTTAAACGGCTCCATTACTTTTTGTTAAGAACCTACTATTACGACTGTTTTTGGTGTTTAAAAATTGTGCAGTAAATTTTTTGTTATAAAAAGTAGGAAGCCGCATATGTTTTTTTTTTTAAATGCTTTTAAAACTTTTAACTTTTAAAACCAGTCATGATTTTCACTTCAAATTTTAATGCATGAAAGTAAAGATTAAAAGTAAAATTACGGTTTGGACGAATCAGTTCGTCTGGCTGGCTGGCTCACATTAAAAAAGAAGGCCGGAGCTGGAGATTCAATACGAGAGGACCTGTAACTCTTCGGAGTTAGTTACGTAGAATGCGCTCAATGTCAATTTGTATAAGGCTCATTGTTATGGCCATGGCTTATATAAAATATAGAAATATAGAGAAAAAATCACAGAGAAAACTATTAAAGTGTACATTTTTCATTTTTAGATTTTTCTCGTTTATTCTAGTACATAAAGGAAACGCCTTATTTACTATGAAATCGTTTAATCATGACTATAGACTCGTCTTCGTATAAAAAACATCAACAAAAGAAATTTATATTTTCGGGTCATCCAAGAAATGCATGCTATTGCGGCCGAAATAAATATCGAAATAATGAACTGTTCCAGCTCCCAGACATTATCGTATCAAAGTGTTATAATGAGAATATATAATATATTATTATACTAATTGCTAATTATAAATCAAACAACATGTTTCAGTAAAAGCTCATGATAGACTATAGGTATTTTATTATATGAACTCAGAACAACCATAAATAATATTCCATTGAGCTTAGATAAAATTTGATGAACAAAAAACAAAACTTATTGACAATAAGCCTACTCAATAAGGAAATTATTGAACGCAGCATAAAGAAGCACTTTGATATATATAATGCATTCCATAGAAAACGAAAATTTTATAACTTTTGTGAAGTAGAAGGGACATACCTGGCTATTGGCCAATAACGACGAGCGATATCTCATTGAAAAGGTCTTTTCAAATGCTACAACTTCTTCTAGGAATATCAATTCGCTGTATGAAATATATTCTGATATAAAGATATAGCGAGCATCATATTTATGGACCTCAACCTAGTTAACAATTACAATAAGCGATAGGTACATCGTTGGAAAGGTAATTTTAAATGCTACAATCTTTTCTACAAAGATTAGTGCCAAATCGCCATGGGGAAAAAAATATCGACATGTAAAGATAGTGCCAAAACCAAAATACTTATATGGACTCCAGTCTCTTGGCAGCTGCGTCTGGTCCGTTACCCACAGGCCACCATGCAATTAAGGAGTCAGTTATACAAGAATACATACATACATAGTATACATCATCAGCCCGTTGCAGTCCACTGCTGGACATAGGCCTCTCCCAAAGTACGCCACAGAGCCCGGTCTGCTGCTTTACGCATCCAGTCGCTGCCGGCCCTTTTATGCAAGTCGTCCCGCCATCTGGCCAGAGGACGTCCCAATACAAGAATGATAATTACAAATTGTCTGATTTAGTTAAAATTTAATGATACATGTAATAACAAATTTTCATATTACAACGTAGGTCATACCATACGGCCATTAAAAGAAGTGTTACGCAAACACTAAAATTGAAAATAGAGCACACGTATATTTTACAGCCAAACGATTAAAACGATTAAATACTATACAAATAAGGTTATACAGGCTTTGCAAAGGGGTAGGCAGAGGTGATTACTGACATCCGCAGTTCACTTATCTCATTTCCGTAGCAATTACGACAGGCGGTGAGCCCAGGGCTGCACCGGCACAAATTCAATCAGACATGTTATATGAGATTCTCTAAGCCTCAAAAATCAACATACAGGGTATATCAAGACTGCGACTGAAAACAAAGCCAGGTGGTAGTTTTAGTGACTTCAGACACAAAGCAAGTAAAAATGTCGCAGAAAAAATCGACAACATTTTTTTGTAATTTTATACTTATCGTCGTATTTGGGTGATAAATACAAAGTATTCCTAAATTTATTTTTAAACACTCAATGGTACGTAAGGGTTTAAATTATTATTTTCGAAAAAACTAGGTATATACCACCCAAACAAGTTGTCACTGTTTTGATGAAATTTTTATCTGTATCGTGTCTGTAACCACTAAAACTACCACCTGGCTTCGTTTTCGGTCGCTGTCTTGATATACCCGGTATAATACGGACAAACATAATATAATATCATTTAATGTCATCGTGCATTGACCAATACTTTATAAAAACCTTTGCGGGACAAATGATTTTTGAACCCGAAAAATATCATATAGGATTTAATGTCTCTAAACTTCACTGGTAAGATAAAAAATTAAAAGCAACATAAAATTTTGATAAAAATACCGCGTGGTGTCGTGGGACACCGGATAGGAACGAAGTTCCTTATTATAAAAATATG
Organism: Deilephila porcellus; assembly: GCA_905220455.2. Taxonomy (NCBI): domain Eukaryota; kingdom Metazoa; phylum Arthropoda; class Insecta; order Lepidoptera; family Sphingidae; genus Deilephila; species Deilephila porcellus. The sequence goes on along the minus strand of LR999970.1, from coordinate 16,876,204 downwards.
TATTAATTTTAAGTTCTATTCGAGGTATAAAGAAAATAATTATTCGAGTTTAAATTTTTTATTATGATTTTTTTTTTGATAAAAATTCCTAATTTCCTTTAAATTTTAACTATCTACTTATAACCTCATTATACACAATTTATATGATCATAAAAGCATGTCGCAAGGTTTGCTTAAGTACCAATAAGTATTTAATTAAAGAGAAATTAAAAAAAAAATTAACTTAGCAGATTTAGTTACTCAATTAAATAGGTACCCGCAACAAGCTTTTATCTATATATATAAAAGAGGAACCTGATTGACTGACTGACCTATCAACGCACAGCCGAAACTACTGGAGCTAGGAACTTGAAATTTTACACAGTGATTTCTATTGTGACGGAGGGTAGCACTAAGAAGGGATTTTGGGAAATTCTACCCCTAAGGGGGTGAAAAGGGTGAAAAACTGTTGTATGGAAAATCTAAACCATTGAAGTTATAATTCTCAAACTTGGTAGTATAAAAACTCATTTAAGAACAAAAATAATTGCATACTTTATTTGTCTAAAAATTAACATTAAGGGGGTTAAAATAAGGGTTGAAATGTTTAGAAACTGGGTGATTTCCTTCCTACCCGATCAACGCACAGCCGAATCTACTGGAGCTAGAAACGTGAAATTTTACATAGGGGTTCCTATTGTGACGTAGGGTAGCACTAAGGAAGACTTTTTGGAAATTCGACCCCTAAGGGGGTGAAAAGGGTTAAAAACTGATATAGAGAAAAATTTAACCGTTAAAGTTACAATTGCCAAACTTGGCACTTAAGTTAATATGAGACAAAAATAATTGCATATATTGTTTATCTAAAATTAACCCTAAAGGGACGAAACTAAGGGTTGAAGTTTTGTAGAGCCGAACTGCCGGACCAACGCACAGCCGAAACTACTTAAGCTAGGAACTTGAAATTTTACACAGGGATTTCTTTTATAACGTAGGATAGTACTAAGGAAGGATTTTTGGAAATTCAACCCCTAAGGGGGTGAAAAGGGTAAAATAAATTTGTATGGAAACCGTAACCGTTGAAGTTGCAGATTTCAAACTTGACATTATAATTACACATCTAAAATCAAAAATAAGTGCGTACTCTGTTTACTTAAATTTAACCCTAAAGGAGTAGAAATAAGGGTTGAAAAATGTGTATAGAAAATAAAACTGCTGAAGTTAATCTTATGAATATTTAACTTTTGTCCCTTTCGAACGACTTTTCAATTCAGTTTGAGCGAGAAAACAAACATTCGATACCTAAAATAGGTTTTAAAACTGTATATGAATAAGGCCATTTATCTACTGATCCGATTGGTCTCAAAATCGTTATCTGAGTTCCGATAATCTAAATTTGTATTCAGAATTGAAAATGTTGGCCGTCATTTTGAACTTTTAATTTATTGTTCCGATTGGTCTCTGAATCAATAACTGACGGACCCATTGATCCGATAATCTAAATTCAAAGTCACATTATCTTAAACACGCAGACGAAGTTGCGGGCAAATGCTAGTGATCATATAAATTGTGTTTATTGAGGTTATAAGTTGTTAGTTAACATTTTAGAGGATTTCTTTTCTTCTTTTTAGAGCATTTAAATAAAACCTCTTTTTCAAGAAGGTTTTTTTGCTTTTAATTTATTTTTATTTTTTAGTTATCGCTGGCTAAATTTTTGTATCTATTCATCCCATTCAACGCATCATTGTTGCAAGGTCGTTTGCCGGTTAATTTCGAACTAAAAATCTTCGCAAGTCCGCCATATCGGATTAAGAGTGATGTCAGAATATTTTTCTAATTATTCTCGGCAAGCCTTTCATACCCATATTACAGAAGTGCATAAAAAATAACTATTCCGCCATCTTGGAAGTTCCGCCATATTAGATTTAGAATGACGTCACATTATTTTTCGAGTTACTCTCAACAAACCTTTTCATTTGATATCCATGTTGTAGACAGTAGAAGTGCATTAAAAATAACTATTCCACCATCTTGGATGTTCCACCATACTGGATTTAGAATGAAGTCACACAGCTTATCGTGCATTATCATCCAAACTAAACGTGTATACAAAACTTCAGATCAATCGGTTGAAGATATCTGCTTCAAAATTGAGTAGCAAGATTCCACCCGAACAAACATACATTGCAAGTTAAATAAAAGCTTTTAAAGAGTACTTTGTTTACAAAACAATTAAACGATTATAAAATAAAAACAAACAAGTGGTAGACAAAACAAACAAGTTAACGACGCGGTCCTTACTCCCTCACAGTAAACTGATATGAAGTCTGGTTTTTTTACCTTGAATATTTTACGAAGTTGCCATGCGCCCCTGTTTGTAAGTGTGCTAACTGCTATGAATTAACAAGTTCGTGCGCGACCGTCCTGCCCAACATGAGACGAACGAAATTTACACAGGAAGAGTTTCTCGCGGCGAGAATCGTATGCGATTATCGCATGACATAACCCCCACAGATTATAGTGTTCTGACAAATGTTTACACGATGCAACTTTTTTATATCCTTACGATAATCGTATCTTCAATGCGAGAAACTCTCCCCGTCTAAAAGGGGCTTAGGAGTAGGAAGAGAAGAATATAGCAATAACAAAACGCCTACTAATACACGGCACCTGCTGCTATTAAGCCATATACGAGTAATGACGTGTTTCCTTACTATCGATCCCGAGGTTGTAGAGCCATGCTGTAATTCGCATAAGCTACAGTATTAATGAGGGGGCTTAATTGCGGTGGCAACACCATCCCATGAAAAACTACAGTGAAATAATTTTATTGTTTCGTTTTTTCGGTGAGTAAAGTGACTGGAGATCCTGCCGGTGGCGCGACATTCGTATTCGCTCAATAATGGCAGCCACACACGTTCATGTGCGTTTGCGCAAACGCGTGTTTGCGCTAGTCTTGAATCGAAAATTAGAACGAAGTTTACGTATTTATTTGCCCACACAAGTTCCAGTATACTTGTGCAAACTCAGACTTGCACGGTTATATTGTTACGTGTGTGCGGCTATATACGTCTGCAGTATATGGTATCAAACTCGAAATAGTGAATAAGTCAAGTTATAATTGTGTCGAATCTCTTATACTCAGTATCTTACTTTATTTGGTTTGCTCATAGGTACTACCATTTAAATTGAAATTATGTAAATATATCTGAATTCATACAATAATCTTTGTTCCAATGGAAGGTTGCGCACGAATGGTCAGACTATACATCTGGTGTGTGGATCCAAACTGTTTTTGACGTCAAAATCTCGCTGCTTTGGTCCGATATTGACGCCCAGGCATATGTTGTTTGATCAAACTTTGCAGTAGCACGGCTTGACCCGCACAAAGCTAAGTTTTGTTTTGTTTTGAATCACTATGTTTTGTCAAACACACACGACGGTGCAGTATTGCTGTTGGCAAAAAACTTTTACCAGTTTATTTCGGGTCTCTGAATTCTAAAATAGAGATTATTTTATAAATTCCATAAAATAACTTAGAGTATATTTTGAAGTATGCTTGTAGTATGTATACAGTATCTTTAATGTTTGATGAATAAAGTGGTTCTTGAATGTAAAGCTATAATAGAAGTAAGATTGAATTTTATTATGATTTGATATCTTAATTTATACAAACGAATTAGTATTATTAAGTAAGTACAGTAAGTATTTAATTCTCCAATTAATATCGCATGATATTTTTCATACTTTATTACCTACATCTTCACAATCAAACATATAATAATTCTAATTACAAAATACATTCAACTATCCATGGCTATTACAGTTTATTTTTCCTATAACGATGACTTAAGTAAGTTACCTGTTGTAAGTAACTAATTAACAACAAAAAGTACATACTATTATCAAAAAAAAATAGCTATTCATATAGCCTTTTTTTGTCCGATAGAAAAAGCTTTATTTAGTCTTAACTTTAATTTATCATTATTACATAATCTACCGTAAAAGTTTTTAATACAGGATTAATAACGTTTCTTGGTCATTTGGATTGCTATTAAAACCCATCCATAATATGATACTGTGACTGTGTACGAGTGAAGGCGACGATTTCACTATCGATCACTCATGCCCAAATGTTAAGACGACCGAAATTACTTTACGCCGCAGGAGGCTCAATCGCTATTTTTAAACACCATATTTGTATCGTTTTTATATAAAACCGTACAAACGTGTGAGTGTATAAGTATTGTTAATGTGACAGTTAGCATATTTATTTATATATATTATAAACCGAAACCGTCCAAGTAAAAGTTAGTTTGTAAGTTTGGAAAATAGTGTACTAATAATTAAATCAATAAATCGAAATATTCTTTATCCTTTAAGAGCAGTTTCGAAAGCTTACAGTAATACCACCGCTTCAGAACGTGTTAATACTATGAAGAAACGGTGCAAGACACTCCCTCCGACTTCAGAGACTTTCTTTGTTCTTATTTCTACAATTGAGATAGATATTACGTGTAACATTGATATCGATTTCTACCTTGTCCGTTGTTGGCCCGTAATTGTCCTTGTCCATTTAACGTCAAAATTAAATTTAAAGCATCGTAGTGCTGTGAAAAGTATTATTTGAAAGCCTTAGATTTATGCTGTAAGAAATTTCCCACCATCAATAGAAACAATAGGTAAACTCTACTAAGGTGTTAGAAATGACTGGGATTAAACCGACCGTAAAGAGCTCATCCTGTTTTCTACGCGGGAACATGGATAACTAATTATTTTTCTTCTTGATTGATTTTCAAAGAAGGCATTATTTTTCTAAGAACCGAGTTTATTATTGAATTATATTATTATTGTTAATAGGTGGCCATTGTTTTATATATGCCTGCTTGTAACATGCCCTCTACATTACCCGAAGGTGTCTGGATTGTATCTTAAGGCGCTGTGCCTAGTGAAAACAGGCTTCTTTAAACAGTTTTTTAGCCAAATGTGTACATTTTAGAGCAGCGAAATAAATATATGATAGTCTTGATCATATTTATGAGGAGACTGTTGTGTTCAAAACACGTTTTTATTAAATTTCCCCGATAGAAAAAATCGTAAAATAACCATTAAAATTAAAATTCTAGGAGTTATAACTGTATTAATATTTTATGAACAAAACTTGATAAAATTAATAACAGTGATGTAAAATATAACAATAAAGGGAACTGTTGTTTTTATATATCGATTTAAAGAAATATATTTAATAAATTGCTAAAAAACGAGTAAAATAAAACATCGCATGAACAGTTTTTTATTATTACCTATTATTATATAGTTTAGAAATGAAACCTCGCATTTGGTAAAATAATCCGCTATGCATAATAAACAAGTTATTGAATATGTAATATTGTTATAAATACACTCGTATTATAACATGTTTTACGTAGGTATTTTTGTATGGAAATATCTTCGATCAAATATTCGGTTAAATATGGTTCTTCTCAACCGACATTTGAAAACATTGTATTATGAAAGTCGAAGTTGTTTAATTATCTATTGAAACAGCCTACCCATACATATAAATTATTGATCTATTTAAACTCTCATTAATTATATGTTCGAGAATAGAAATGATTAGCACAAAATATTTTTGCAATCAACGTTACCAAAATAAAATTTTCATTACCAAACCAAAATGTTGCAAGCTGGGAACGAAAACAAACATTTTTATCCTGAACATGGGCTAACGTCAAATTGTTTGCAGATGTCCCGCCGCGCCCACCGCAAGCCTCCCGCGCACATCGCGCACCTCATCGCTTTCTCACCAGCCGCGTCCAACGCTCGCTTAAAAAGACGCTTTACTCATCGTCCTGGTATTCGCCGCACATTGGATAGTATTCTCAATTTATACGTCACCGTTCGTGGGAGTCGGTGAGACGTGCGCCATGCGCGTGAGTCAGTCCGCTCTTGATCCGCAGTGCTGCCCGACGCGCCGAACATTACCAGTTTTTATTTTTAAACCCGCCGACATGCACGACACTATACGGAATCAGGTATTTCATTTTATATTACTCGTTTCACCGCGACTGTGTCAAATATTACCATTGTGATGCTCGTTAAGCGAATTCGTTATTAAAAAGAGTTTAATGATATGTCAAGGATATTTTCGTAAGCGTTGCGCGTATATTTTTATAGGACTCACAAGTTTGTAAATACTAAATTGTTTGATTGATTTAAAGAATTTGTGAAACCTATAAATGCTCTTTGACGTTGAATTTATAATGATATATCAAAATCCCTTCACAGTTTATAACCGTTTTAATATTTAAACAGTGTTCGAGCGGCAACCTTTTGAATAAATTATTTGGATATTATAGTTGGAGACGTTAATGCCTAGCACTCAAAGCCAGAGAGACAAATGACGCTTTGTAATTTTTATTATGTAATATTTGAATATTTTAAACATTATACTAGTTACTAGGAGCGCATGTAATATGTTCTGAGGCACGTGGAGTATTATTTGCGTGCAATATGTACAGACAGTAATACATCCAAGATTAATACATTTTTTTCCTTCTGCCTTCGATATGGCTTGAATATCGTAATAAATATTAGTTTGTGATCTCTTTTTTGTAATATAATACATATATAATAAACATGAGGTTACGATAGTATAATGTAACATGATAAATAAATAAATATGACAACTGCTGTACCTTAGTACTGAGATATGGAGTGTTTAATTAATAATATTGTTTCTAGAGAAATACACTCGTATAAAAATAATTAAGAAGCTCGCTATCGCAGTACTTATTTAATTAAACTTCCAGTAAATTCTTGAACAGCGAATTAACTTGTGTTTTAATTATAAGTTTTAAACTATTTCCTATCGTAATCTATTCGATTTCTTTCTACGAAATTATAAATGAACATCTGAATCAACTTTTAATTGCGTACCTGTATCTTGACTTAGTTTATTATACATTTCATATTTTTATATATGTATTACATACATAGCTTTTTCTTTCTGTGTATACGTCTGCACCTGCTCTTGGAAATATGATAACACCATACACCACCATCGCTATGGAAAAATTAAAAATATTTTAAAATGATTAAATTACGTGTGGCATCAAAATTCAGAAATCCCAGGGGGCACATCTCACTTTTCAGAATCATGTGTATATTGATAGTTAATCACCATGCCCTATAACAGTGAAGAAAAAAATCGTGAGGCAACCTGCATATCATAGCGATTTGTAAGAATTTCTAGGGTAGTAATGTAAAGTCCACCAACCTACACCAAACGAGCGTGGTGGACTATATGGCCCAACTCCTCTGAATTGTAGTCTTGATAATAGAGGGGGCTCGTGCTCTGCAATGGGTAGTATATGAGCTGATACAGATACAGATTTAGGTATACCAACTGCTGTCTTGATACTTCGAATTAAATATCAAACTTTCCATTTATTCTGTCTTCACCATCCTGTAACCAAAAGAGAATATGCTGTATTTTTTTTATAAAACATAACCTCGTGAATATTCTGTAAATATATTCGCAAAAGCCAATCGTAAGTGGCTGTCAATATTGAATCCGTGTGCTTTAGTTCTTTGCAATACCGATTGATGCAAAAACCTTGTATTTCTATGCGAAAAACAATATATTATTTTAATCAATTGGCTTTTATAATAAAACGGTAACATCTAATTACTTTTAATAAAGAAATTATCTATATATTTACATTAATCTTGAAGATTCCAATGACAAAGGCCACAACAAAAAATATTTCTTTTGCAAAATCCCGGGTACAGACGATAATTTAGTAATATTTTACATCTTAATACTTTTTTTTTATTCAACAAAGAAAAGTAAGAAGCATTTTTTTCAGCTAAGAAAAGCAATAAGCGTTTTATTCAGCAAAGAAAAAATATAATAATATAATTCCAATCCCAATTATACTTTGAATAAAATGTGTACCTATACTTGTTCGCGACAGCTAGAAATTCTAACTTTATTTTCTGAAATTATTAGCTTTTATACCATTATTATCTTGAAAATGAATCAGTAACAAATGGAAAAGACTGGGCTTAACTTCGATCTTATTTTGTAATTTAAATGATTAATTGCAATGTTATAATAACAGTTATTATCAGAGTGCCAAAATATTGTTTGTCCCTTATTTCTATGGCATGAACATAAGGTACAATATATTTTATGTCGCACAATACCCCGACTCGAAACAAATGCGTGGCTCCCAGGAACATATATCTATATTATTAAGATATAAATTCTATGCAGCTCTATATAAAAAAAAGAATTCCCAATTGCGCCCGCAAAGAAACTGATAAATGCTAATTAATATTAAATGTTTGTTTTAAAGATATATGTAGCTGTGACGCGGTCACAAATATTATTGTTGAACAGAATCATTTGACTGATAAGCGTGAACTAATGACCTTTGGCTATTACCTACTCTGGCATACCAGTTTCGGATCGATACTTCGATAATGCTTTTATGCCGTAATATGCTACTAAATATAAAAAATTGCTAGTTTATAAGTAAAAAAAACAAGTTAATTCTTGCTTCTGCGTCTAGAAATATCCGGGTGGACTCTCCTTGGATGCGTAATCACGTCACGAATCATTCGCGGAAGTTCAAACTCGCATATAAACAATTAAGATTTATTAGAAAGTAAATAATAAGGATGCCTCTTTTTTCACAAATAGTGTTGGGAAAATAAAGAAACGAATTTGCGCCGTTGCGTATTTTTTTTTTCACAGTTATACACTTGAAATAAAGTATTCAAAACACATTAATAAAAGTATCATTCTAATGTCTTATTTGAAAATAACATGAAAATATAACATCGTCGTTTACTCATAGAGATACAATTAACTCATACACATTAAGGAATATTACAATCCTCATTATTACGCTTGACTTCACAAACCATTTATTTGCACGCAAATTCCTACATACGAAAATAATGGAAAACAATACCGGTAGAGAATATATCGCAAATATTTGCACCTGTAATTTGGCACGTGTAATGGACGTCTAAGCCGGAATCTCGGTTTCCGTAAAATTTATTGTCCTATTTACTGTTCTAATTTGGTACGGTCGCAAAAGTTGGCGAATGGCGGTTATTAGGATTCTAATTACCATTTCGCCCCGTTCTGCATGTCTGCAACGAATGCTGTGAGATAAAAACACTCAACAGTTGCACCGTAAAAAACATCCGACGCGACGCGACGTTCACACAGTAATTATAGCCCTTATATACGTAATTTTATTTATATTTTTAATTTAATATAGCATAATTTTAATAATATATTTTTAAATTGATTATTATTATTAATTTTCTTTTTTTTATTTACATCATACCTGAAACATTCTCTGCCAAACAAACATTTGAACGAAGTAGAATGTTATTATATGTCATCTAAATTCTATTGGCGTGTGGCGAAATTTGGAACTACCAATAAAATTTTAAAAGTATATACCGGGTAATCAAGTGTATAATTGATCGATGATATCAAGACTGCGACCGAAAACGAAGCCAAGTGGTAGTTTTAGTGGCTCCAAACACGATGCAAATAAAAATTTCACCAAAACTGTGATAGATATTTTTTTAGAATTTTTTAAAAATCATCGTGTTTGGGTGGTAAATACCAAGTTTTTGCGTAAATACTAATTTAAACCCTTACGTACCATTGCGTGTTTAAAAATGAAGAGGTGTACATCTTTATTTTAGGAAAATGATGTATTTATCACCCAAATACGACGATAAGTAAACAATTAAAAAATATTGGCGAATTTATTTGCGAAATTTTTACTTGTATTGTGTCTTTATTCACTATCACTTCCACCTGGTTTCGTTTCCGGCCGCAGTCTGGACTCTGGATATACTCGGTATAACCACCTTAATCTTACAAACATTTACAACATTTACCCCTCAGACAGTAACTAAATAATTTTAATGAAACTGAAATAATTGGCTACATGAGAGCAATATGAGACAATTATTTTGTCAGTGGTATCCATGGAATTATTATTCTACCTGGAATGTTCTCCAATTTTGTTCATAAAACGAAATAAACCGCGTCGCGTCGTCTCAAAACCGTCAATTTTTAACAATCATATGAAATAAAGAAAACTTCTAATAGGCAGATATTTTTTGGGCCTTGTTTCTTACTATTACTGGTTAAATAATTTACTATGAAATAGTCACCGTAATCGAAAAAAAAAAACAAAAGCAAAATAAAAAAAGAAATCTCATGTGAGGTCAGATTAAGCGGGTAAATAAATAAATAAATATACTACTACCAAATATCACCAAAAAAGGGGGAAGAAATATATTAAAAGAACAATCGCTCACATAGCGATTAGATGTTCCTTTCACTCAGGTGTTTGTATTTTCCACTCGTAATATTTATATAAATAAATCCATAGTTCCGTGCGCATATTTATGAGTAATGTCTGATTCACAAGGAATAGCCAAAGTAATCCGCGACGTTTTCCTTGGACACATCATATTCCATCTATTAATAAAATAACCATGCAACGGTCGTTGGCTTATACAAATCATATAATATGTTTTGTATAATGAATATCTCGATTTCGACTCGTCTCCAATATTTCTAGAAAAAAAAACCGTTTGGCAATTTCCCTAGTTCAGTTTTGTTATTGCTCCATCTTATTATTTAAAATATAGTACCTAAGTTGCAATGCAGCATTTAATGTATTTACGAGACTTATTCCCTCTTGTCTACGTAATTGAACTGTAGAGATTACTAAAGGCGAACGAATTGTTGATGTGCTTAATCAAGAATAGTAAGGGGTCCTGCAGAGACCGACGTTTTCCATAAATTCATAACAATGCGTTCCTTTCGAAAATGATATTCATCCATATTATAGTATTTACTGTATCTCCTCGATTCAATGTAAAATCGAGTTAAACATTAACAAAGAAATCAGTGCTTTTCGAGTTTGAGTTTTGCTATTTTATGTAAATTCATATTTAATAAGCGCATCGTTTGATGACCTACTTTGACTTAAAATTGTAAAAACAGTTTATGATTGTGAATATTTTTCATTTATATATTTTGCTTCACGAGATACATTATTGAAATACCTTCTATCTAGGCTGTGATATTAATTAAAAGAAAAAACTATTTATAAAATAAAAAATCCTATGTATACTAACACAAACATGTAGGAAGTTAAAAATATGATGATATAAGTAGGTCTTCGGTCCCTTTGAAAGGTACAAAAATCAATATTCCAATTTTATACGCATATTAGATTTAATTATATGCGGATAAGAAAGTCAAAAGTCCACTTAAAGCAAAAACAATGGCTTAGTTGGGTCTTTTACTAAAGCTTGTATTTTAACTTTATTTTTATTTTAGTAAAAACGGCCATATTAAATAAGGAAGAGAGCAGCGCGCAAACTACATACTTTTAAATTTAAAAAAATTATATCTTGAAGGTCCTGGTAAAATAATGTCAAAATCGTTAAAAAAAGTTATTGTATTGTCATCGGTCCATAATAAGTGTGCATTTCAAATCCATCCGACGTTTTGAAGTGCTCGAAAATTGACTTCAAAGATTCTATTACATTACATACATATATACGTAAGTATTTGTTACTCGTACATACAGGCGAAGCAAATAAAAGCGTGTTAAACAGACCTATAAATTCTTCAGGGATGTAGCTTTTTCTTAGCTAAGCTACATTCAAAATTGATTAGTCTCCTGAACACCGCCGCAAGTTTGTTTTCTTTCCGTTTACTTCTTTAAGTAAAAAAGGAATTCGTTTTTCATTAAGTTACTTTTTTCTTTTTGTGAAAGCACATTGAGTAATTTATTAAATTAATTTTATTAAAGCACTGAGATAGAGTGTGATATACCAAAACAAAAACCGACGAAACGAAACCTAAAGCACGATTGTAAAGATTGCATTAAAATTTGAATATGGAGCTCATTTCGAACTAGCTCCCGACACTCTAATTATAATGTCTTTTTTTATATATTGAAATATATTTTAATCGTTTCTTTGCTGTAAAAACTTTTTTCTTGAAATACATATTTATAGTCGTTGTAGGTACTAAACATATTTAAAACAGTTTAAATTATTTTTACCCCCTTCATGGTAAAGTGAAACTTAAAACTTCTACATTAAGAATTATTATAAAAGGGTAACCAAACCCTATACGTTGCAAGTTTCGCTCTACTCGAAGTTGTTGCGAAAGTTTAGTTTTATTTTATGTGCATTTTTCATATTTCATTTAAGTTTATCTATAAAACAGAGTGTGCATATTTCTTTTCAAAAATTCCTTATTTTATACCTAGTCTTACCTTCTGCTCGCTGTGCTTGGCTGTAAAATGTTAGACGGAAATATTTATTAATACCACTCGTGTAATATACATGTGTCATACTGCATAAGAAAATTGAAATGGAGATGGGCAGGTCATATGATAAGGAGTAACAAGGAAAAATGGGCGAGAGATGTAACCGAATGGTGTCCAAGATATAACAAAAGAAAGAGGGGAAGACAATGCCTTAGATGGGAGGTGGATATCCGGAAATTGGCGGGTGCGACCTGGAACAGAATCACTCACGATCGAAAAATAAGGCAAGCTCTTGGGGAGGCCTATGCGGGAACGCAAGACAATCTCAATACGGGCGTCTAGTATTAACTTACTTAAAGTAATAGTTTGTAAGATTGGTAAATAAAGGCTATTATTATAATATACATGAACTCTTATTTCGTAACGTAAAAAAGGTTGCAACTTGCAATGCGAAACTTTTATTTTATTTAACAAAACATAATTAATCTGTTCAAGCATTACTTTTCGTAACACGGTAGGCTAATAGCTATGAAAAAAGACGCCCTGACTTCGGTTCCGAAACCGGAACATTTTTGTTTACATACGTAAACTCACACCTTTTTCCCAGATGGGGTAGACAGAGGCGCTACCAGGACACCCACGTTTCGTCTTACGTGTTCCGTCCCGTGATGTGAGAGGGGGCGAGCCTATCGCCATATCGGGCATAAATTCCTAACTTCGGGCTGATATTATAGGAAATGTGACCATGGGTACTTAGGTTGAGTCCAGGAGTTCAAAAGTTTGTACGGGAATACGATTTCTCTGGTGTGGAGTGGAGTCTTAACATTCGAGCATCTGCACCCAGGTGAGCCTGGGCCGAAAAGAAACATCCAATATAACTTTGTCCGACCTGGGATTCGAATGAGACCGTAGCGTTGTAATCGTAACGTAGTACGAATACGCCACTGGGGCCGGCACTTTTTATGAAATATTTATTTCAGGTTTGAATGATGTGAGAGCGCAATGAACTTTATACATGTATCTCGAGTCATGACGTGGTTCTCGCTATAAAGTTAAGATCCATAACTGTTGTATTTGTATATTTATTTACTCCAAACTGGATTTCCCACGAACTGACGAATTTTTTGCCGCGTTCTTTTTATAATTTTCTTGTTTATAGTGATTCGTTCAGGAAGTGTGTTTGGCGAATGTCCAAACGCCTCTTTATTTCCAAGTCCAAACATGCACCACGTGGTTAGCAGAAGTCATTACAGTTATTTATTAATTACTCTTAATGGAAGTGTGCGATGGCTTGTTGGTAGCGAAGCCGCGAGCCGCCGAGATAGCTTTCTTGGGATCGAATCCAAGGACTCTCTGAGAATCCTTTCTGACAATGGACATTTTATTGTTTTGATTTAAAAGTATTAATTTAGTTTTGAAAAGTCTTTTCAATTTCAAGAAGCCCTCAAAATATAACAGTATTATAAATACTGTAAATTATTCGTTAGGTATTAGGTATTCTACTTCCTCAGTGGCGTGGTTGTACTACGGTATGATTGCAAAGCTGAGGTCTCAGGTTTGAATCCTGAGTCGGGCAAAGTTATATTGGACTTTTCTATTCATTATCAGCCCGGAGTCAGGAATTTGTGGCCGATATAGCCATAGACTCGCCCCTATCACATCATGGGACGGAAAATACAAAGCGAAACGTGAGTGTCTTGATTGCACCTCTACGTACTCCTTCTCGGAAACAGGCGTGAATTTATGTATTCATTAGGTATTAAAAAGGCAAAACCAAGTAGAATGTAAGCAAAAATAATGGAAAACATCCTTGAAGACATATAACAAAATAATCCGGGGTAAACCATAGCTTCTAAATTAAATTCAAACCTGGACTTCTCAGTTCACATATACACTGCAATAGATGATAACATCAAACGAGGAGACTGTCCAACGGCATTTTTATCAGAGTACGTACTATCCAGAATTCGGCAGATGCAGCGTTCAATCTAGATATTTCCGTACCGAGGTGAAGCCGAGCGACTGCCGACGCGTAGGTATCGCTGATTCATATATCTCCATATAGAGAGGACAGCGCGTTGCGTCAAGCCATTTCACTTTATAAAAACCGTTTTATTACGCGAATACACAGAACACTTGTTGGCGGAGTACACTTGTCCAAATTGTACGAGCAAATATTTGAAAGAAAGAAGAAAGAAAACTTGTTTATTAGTCACAACTACATAGTACATACGACATACATACAACTTCTTTCAATTTTTGAGTTTATTAAGATATTAGGTTCACGATTCTTGAGTATCAAATTTTTATTGTATTAGTACGACAAAGTAATCAGTCTTTTTGTAATACTAACATCAGTGCTTCGACATCCCATAAATGTATTTACTAATATACTAATATTGACCGGACATTATTAATAGTGATGTGCGAAGGTGATGTGTAAGTGATTCGCCAACCTCCATGGCGTAGTTGGTTAAACGCCGTGCCGGCGGTGTAACGAAAGGCCGCGCGTTCGATCCCCGCAAGACTAATATTTGTTTCGGGTCTGAATGTTGAAGACCGAAAAGTTTCTCGTTGTTTCTTATACCTCTCGACACAACACTCGATCTTAAAGTTGGTATGATGAGAATTCCAATAAGAAAATAAAGTTACAATAGTAGAACGACTGTAATTTGTCCATCGATCAATTATTATGGCGCTGTGTACACAGAGCTTTAACTGAAAAAACCTGTCGAATATGAAATTTACAATTGCGGCAACTGAAAACTGTTACTGCAACTTTTATCAGAAACTGCTGCAATATTACATCACTTACCTGGTATTTTATTAAAATATTGTAACTTCAGACGATTTGCTTTCGGTTTGACGGCGAAACATTCATTTAAATACAGTATTATCATATACTTTTAAACGTATGCGATAAGGCGAACTGCACTGTCACTGTTACGAAGCAAATCAGTCATGTGTGGTGCATACACCGCAAGTAGGTGGGACATATTTTTTGTACTGAATGTCTTATCTAGTGTAACATTGATATCGATGTAAATACGATTATCGTAAGGATATAAACAAGTTGCATCGTGTAAACATTTGTCAGAACACGACAATCTTCTGGCGGTTGGGTTATGCGATAATATTGTACGATTCTCGCCGCAAGCAAGTCTCTCTCTGTAAATGGCGCTTAAGATGGTGGAAACTAATAATTGTTCCGTTTTGAGTTCAGCCTGTGCACAGCCGGCATCTATCCGATCGGTATAATTGTTTTTTACAGTAAAGACGTGCTAAGCATCGAAGGATACTCCATTTCGACAGGATCGCACTTGCCGCCAATCGCATTGTATTCACCATGACGAGCGCTTATACAAAGACATTACAATTTGTTAAATTACTTGCGCTATTCATTAATCATTCTGCTACATATAATATTATTACCTGAATTTATCTAGACCAAACTATATGTAGGATATTACTGAGGCTGTGCCACCTAAAATAATATTATAAATAAATAATAAATACACCCAAAAGTCACATACATAGTCCTGACCCTACATTACGATCAAATAATTCTTGTATCGTGAGTATCTGACACTACTAGAAACATTTTGGCCGCACTAACACTCAGACCAGAGACAAATATTGTGGGCCTCACAAACATTTGTCTCGGTGCAGGGGTCGTACCTGAGGCCTCTCGTTTCACAGCCGGCGTCTAACCAACTGCGCCACAGAGGCTGTCATATAGAAATATGACAAATACTGTGCACTTCAAATAACACACAACAAATATGGAATAGAATACACATACACAATTGTGTGGTTATGTTGTATTTTGTAGGTTCCCACTTCCCAAATACATGGCATTCGAAAAAATTAACATCCATTAGCACAACTTTGATATACCTTTTAGCCTTGAAGCAAATACTTTATGTAATTACCACAAATGGTTAAAGCTGATAGCCCGATACAGTGGTTTATTTATTAATAAAAGCTGTTTACTTCATTCCTATTATTAACTATATAAACCACAGATTATAAAATGTTACCTAAGGTAAATATATCATATTTAAAGAGATTTTGCATAATTTATGGTATTAAGACAGGGTATTTATTAATACTGCGCTATTTGCAAACATAAACGAATCGTTACAAATGGTTAGATGAAATGTTATCTCTCGCTGCTCTTTACCGCTATGCCTCGCTCTTAAAACGATTATTCGAAGTCTGGACCCGAAAAGCAACATACTTGCGAGGCTCTTTGTGACATCCACTATGATGTACAATAGGGGCTTTCCGAACGGACACAAAATAGGTAGTAGTACTAACAATTGCCTTTCAAATTGCAATAGTTCTAATAGTTAGAATAATTGTTCTTATTTAACAATATCGTACATATTTCGTAATTATTATTACTTGTATTTATGTTATTTTATGATTGTTTTATCTTTCAATCCAATAATATTGTACACTGCACATAATTTTCGATGAAATCACAGATTGCAACCGAAATTCCTAATTGAGATTTGAGGCTGCAAATCTTGTGCTTGAAATCAATATATTATAATTAGCAACACGTTGTACGCTCTCGTAATTTGCGAGCCATTAGCCGTAGAGAGCCTCGGAAATATTAATGCGTTTGCTATCTCAGACGTCTATTCAATTTGTTATTAAGTCTATAAACGAAAATTCACACCAATAATGTATTGTATTCCTGTCTAAGACTAAGGTTCGGTTTGAAAGCAGCAGCTATTTTAGATAATTCAAAATAATATTATCCTGGTTGTACCTCTGCCTACCCCTTCTGGGGAAAAGGCGATTGTTTGTGTATGTATGTAATTTCTTTCTAGCGATATTTGTATGAATAAATAGCAGCATCTGGAATGTTTTTAAATAATATTATCATTGATTCAACTTAAGCAATATTGATATTGGGAAATAATAGAGATATATAATAAAGAATCGCTAGATGCAGGCCGCTTCCAACAAATCTCTTTTAAAATCATTAGAAAATGGCCATTTTCGTCAAAGAATTTACTCTGGCTGAAACTTATGATAAACGTTCAAATAGCTGAGCAATTTACGTACAGTTGAAGAAATAAGAGACGCTTTATGACGCTTAGGTTCTGACACCGGCTCGTCGGTCGTTCGTCGAGTTTTATTATAATCTGAAAAGTTTTATCATAAAAACACGTCTTCGATAGTTCTGCTTACAAGGCGTCCTGTAGTTAATACATAGATTTACGCTACTCAATTTCTAACCTAATTCGTCTCAAAGTATTTTTACGGTGTTATGCAATCATATACAATTATAACGACTTTGTATTTCAAAGTAATCGTAGTGCAATTGAAATTGAGCATCCAGCAACAAGCAGCAGACCGGACTCTGTGGCGTACCTTGGGAGAGGCTTATGATGATAATGTTGATGATGATGATGATCCACCAACAAGAGACAGATATCTTCTGTCGGTCGATATAATAATGTTGGCCTACCCTAAATCGTACATACACAAGCTCAACCCATAACGTCATCATGTAGGTATTCCATAGAACACGATAGTAAGAATATGCTACAACCACTTAAAGGAAAACAAAATGATATGAATTAAACTTATTATATTATCACAAGAATTGATCTATTAATTTAACAATTTATCATTTTAACAATTTGTATTTACAAATTCCCCGTGGTGGATGCTCGGGATTAACTGCACTTAAAAAGTCTTACAAAAAGTCTTCGACGAACTTGTTTGTTGACTGCTCTGGAGAGGTTAGTCAAATTCAGATCCATTTCGTGACCTGGTTAAAACCTTCTTGGACTTATGATCTTAATTGTATATTTGTTTTAGTTCTCTTAATTTATATCTTTATCAACAACGGCATAGGATAAAAATTTAAACATTTACTTAATTAAAAAAAATACCGATCGGCACGCGAGTTTATGTTTAGTAAAATGATCAATTACATCGCAGTTACCGCTTATTCCTTATATACCAAGCTAAATATTTAATAACGTATTACAATCTTTATCTACAAGCAAGTGTAAGTCGCTAACACTCGATGAATTTAAGAAAGTAGAACTGGTTCTAGGCTAGAAAGCTTTGATCTTGTACCGTAAATGACTAGAAACCACTAGAAAATACTATTTTCGCAATATTGGTAGTAGTTTATGTTAAGTTAAACTTGAGTGAAAATATCAGTACATGTCCCGTGGTAGCCAAATCAGTTAAAGGCAGAATTTCACATAAGCGGGTAACACTTATTAATTACAAAGGTCCAAATTCGATGAAAAATGGAGCTGTTAAAGGTGTACATTTCTCCATTGAGAGCAATATTGAAATTAGAACATGCAAAGTTTGCTGCAAGGGAATATCTACAGGATTACCTTTCACTCACCAAGGAGAAGCTCAGAAATTCTTAAGATTGATGGAGATGACTGCAATGATAAAACAAATGCTCGAATAGTTGTAGAAAAAAAGAAAGAAACGATACCAAATACAGTTTCAATGGGGGACAGACAAAATAAAAGAGATCATCCACAATCATCCACCACAGAAGTATAGACTTCATTCATCCCTTTCTTTCATAATATTAATTCCTTTCTTCATAGTAATTGTTCAAAAAGGCAGTTCGCATATTGAAAATTGTTTGCATCGCATGAGAAGGATGAGACTCGGATGTCCCTGAACACAGTAAACACTGTGGACGGAGTTTGTTACTAAAAGTTTATCTTTTGTAAAATATTGTTTGTTGTTAGAAAAGTCAGGTATTAGAATGTAATTTTGTTGTGTATATTTTGTAACAGTTTGATACAGTGAGGCTGTTGTTTATATATCACATTGTGACAGTGAACTCTTATGTGATATTTTTACTAATTTGTTTGATAATAAAATATATTTCAGGCAGTGTAGAATGACCAACGTGTTTCAATAGTTTTAAGTTGGAAATATATTTTTTTATATTTTGTATATTACAAAATATTTAGCGGAAAGCAAAAGCATAATATGCTTTCTGTTCCATTTATACTCTAGTCCAGATTTTATATATGAGGTTGAATAGATTTTGAGGCTATAGAGCAGGATCATCGACAACGGTACTGAAAGAAATTATATTGAGCACCATACAGAAACTTGCCTGTCCTTAACCCTCAAAAGAATCAGAAACAAATGAAATACGAAGTGTTGGAAGCAATTATTTGTCCACTTCCCTCTACAGCAGAGCGGGACACGGAAGTAACTAATAAATTACAACTTTAAAATTGTTTTACATGGCTTAAGTCTTCTAAGTATACTTTTACAAAATAAATCGAGAAACGTGAACGAGATTTGTTACGCTAGCAACTTCGCACAAGTTTCGGGATAAATTTTGCCTTCACAGTCGACACGAATTATATCTTCAGTCGATAACTTGTTCTTACTGAATATGTATCGCTTGTACAGCAAGCTGCATTCATAACTCGATAGCAAATTATCATATCGTAGATAATACGATGTGGGTATAGACACTATATAGGTTAGTAATCACAATCCCACCGCATAACAAAAATGTTAATGATTTAATAACATTTCTTACCGAATATCTGACTTATAAAGAGTATAAAATAGCCAGCAATCAAACATTTACAGAGCCGCAAAGCTAGTTGTCATAAAACAAACCTGTTTCCACGTAATTACGTAATTGCAGTCTTCGTGTGTGTACACGAAGTTGAAATGTCATTTCGTGTGACATTCAGTCTGTAATTTGTAGCAATTAAATATTACACTGTGTATGTGGTGAAAACTAAGAAATAAATAAATAATAATTAAATAAATACACCCAACAGTCACATACATAGTCCGGCCCACACTAAAATATATTGTTGTGTCGTGGGTATAGTTTCACAACCGGCGTTTAGTTAATTGCGCCACGGTGGCTGTCAAACACTGATCCTTAAAAACAGCGTGTTACAATTTACGCGTGAAATATTCGTGTGATTTTTTAACCTGGTTTAGTAAATACGTGAAAATACAAACAATGCATCGATTCCCTATTCTTTTATATTGGCCAATAATTATCAAATATTAGCGATACCTTTCATGTGACAAGTGTGGGAGCTGCGGCAACTGTAGAGGCTGTTTTAAACATTTCATGGAAATGTTCTATCGACCGTTGGAACATTATTGAATTCCACAAAGGCTTTTTTCAACCATTCTACTTTTAGTAAAATAGAGGTTATGTCAGTTGTCATATCTTAATAAGCATTCCACGAAGGCCATTTAAATGGGTCTCGTGAATAAAGTAATCAATACTGAAATATGTATTACACGAAGTATAAGTAAAAATTGGTATAAGTAGTAAGTAAAGATCGCAGAAAGTCGCTGAATACAGGCCGCTTCCAACAGGTGGATGGGGAGGTCTATGTTCAGCAACGGACTTCCTGTGGCTTCCAGGAGGGAGGTCATAGGGGTCAGGACCCCCCTGGGCTGACTCCAGATTGACAGATTTTCTTAAATAAATCGTTGATTTTCACTTTATAAAATCGTAAACATATTCACTAATCACATGTGTAATAAACTTTTAAATAATCACTTTTAAATGTATCATTGTAATCGAATTCGAGTATGTCCAGAGTTCTGACTAGAACTATCTAGAACTATATGACCCCCCCTGACTTGAACGCTGGATCCGCCATTGATGGCTGAATAGATAGAAGTAAATATTTATGTATTTTCTTGTTTCTACTGTACATAGCACCGCACGGCCATGATACACCGCGGTGAGAAGAGACCATAATATCCTTTAAAAAAGTCAAATATCAAAACAGAATAAGTAAACCGACAAAATTGGGTCGAATAACTGGAGATAATTGTCTTCTGCAATTCGATATTTTATCTGTACGCCTTCAGAGATGCTGCAGTCACTTTCCGAACAAGAATAAGTAATAAATAGTAAGCCATGATGGTTTTAATACTGCGCGTCGAATTTACTAGCTACGAATATCAAATATTTATAATTGGCAAACTTCGTAGAAATGGAAATAGATGTCGACAGCTTCAATCTTCGGCTTATAACCACACCAATTATTTAACCACTGTTGTCAGGGTTTTAGATATCGAAATATATACTTTCTTATTAAAATGTATGTATTTCTGTCATTAAATAAATACACGCTACAGTCACATACATTTACATAGTCCTGACCTCACACTAAGATCCAGTCTCGTGTCACGACACGGGTCATACACGGGTATCAGGAACAACGTGAGACTTTGTGGTCTCACAAACACCCAGATCCAAAACTAATACTTGTGGTATTCAAACATTTGACTCGGCGCGGGGATCTAACCCGCGGCCTCTCGTTTTACATCCGGCGTCTAACCAACTGTGCTACGGAGGCTGTCAAATGGCTAAATACATACAAGTCAAGAGGTTAAGCTTCCTTCCGACCCTACAAAAAGATACGTCATGCGTTTTGTGTCCTGGAATCAGGAATAACAGCAGGTTTTTCGGTTCCAGAAAACCCAAATGCGAAACAAATACCTACATATTTGTGATGTAGCACTCTTTCACAACTGGTATCTTAACCAACGGCCCAAAGAAGTTTCAAGGGAAAAAATATTTAAACTTATCAAAAATACCTGCATCGGTGACATACTTGTACTACGGTACGATTACAAAGCTCAGGTCTCGGATTCGAAACCCGGATCGAGCAAAGTGATATTAAATTTTTCTATTCATTATCAGACCGGAGTCAGGAATTTGTGCCTGATAGGGCGATAGGCTCGCCCATTATCACGTCGTGGGACGCAACATACAAGGCGAAATGTGGGTCTCCTGCTAAGCACGTCTGCCTACCCCTTCTAGGAAAAAGGCGTGGGTTTATGTATGTATTAAAAATAATCCACGCAGACAAAGTAGCGAGCTCGCCTAGTTGAATAAAATCAGTGTTTACCACAAAATCGGTGATGCATAAGCCCACCGCATCGCTGTACATTGAAATAGAGTACAAAAATAGTGTTGTTTGAAATAGTAGCGAGTGGCCGTATCACGTGGGGGCTGACGCATCACCCGCGCCCCCGCTACCGGGACACAAACAAGCCCTGGACTCATACATGTTACCACTTTCCTAAAAAATCCATGATCTGTGTAATTATGAGTCTATAGTCGCCCCCTGCTGAGCACGAAACATCTTCAACCGACAGTTCGACTTATATGGATTCGGTCATAGCTCATTTATTCTTCTGCAATTATTTTATACTTTTATTGATTTGTTAATTTTGACAGGGTTTTGTCCACATGGACGCACCAACCAAGAAAAATAATAATACAAAAAAATAAACATAAAGCAGCAGACCAGGCTCTGTGGCGTACCTTGGGAGAGGCCTATGTCCAGCAGTGGACTGCAACGGGCTGATGATGATGATGAAACATTAAGCTAAATACTAGTAACTAAAGCGCATAATAGTTTAGCTGAATGATGACGCAGTATTTCGGTGGATCGCTATGACGGATTTTCCATAATTATACACACGGTGGTCGCTACGTGGGTCGATAGAAATATTTCAACATTGGATTGGATTTTAACATTAAGTGCCGTGCAGTCACTTAAATTAGCGACGAAAATAAGTGAACATAAAGCTTATGCGAGGTGAAATTTTAAGTCCAATATCCACTTTTCGCTTTCCCACCCGTGGCTTCAGAATGGGGTACTTATAATTTCGTTCCCGACAGCCGATATATCAAAGGGTTATTCAGGCTTTTACGATGCTTCGTAGCCAGATGTTAGTAGTGGAGCGCGAACAAAGACTCCATTATAAGATTGAAAAGTAATTTTTGAAGAATATTTATTTTTAAGTAAAATTCATGTATAGAAACCTACATATAAGGAATCATCTTTGTCAGCCGCAAGAATCCCATAGCTGAACATAAGACTCTCTCAAAAGAGTGAGGCAAGTGCATGTCACGTGTTTAAATCCGGTGTCAATTTCACAATATACTATAATACTAGCTTCTACCCGCACACTTCGTCTGCGTGATTATTTTTATTTGAAATTTCCCATCCCGTCCCGTTATATCACGCCCGTCTCTTCTTATTCCTTTGAATATAATAAAGTCACAAATATATCGGAATTCCTTCCTCATCCCACGGGAACACAAAATTATTAGGGATAAAAAGTAGCCTAAGTGTTAATCCAGGGTGACAGCTACCTCCATACCAAATTCATTGAAATCCGTAAAGCATGATTCTAAGTTCATCGCGCACAATCACACAGACAAACAGATAAACAGACAAAAATTCTGAAAATCGTTGTTTTGGGTTCTATTACGTTAATACAAATACCCCATGTTAGTTTTTCTCATTTATCTTCCATGTACAGACATCGATCGGTTACAAATTTATTATATGTATACATAAGTTTATGTTTTATCGGCGTGTGGCGAAATGTAGTATTAACATGTTCATTAGTCAACATAATAAAATGTGAAAATAGAAAACTGTTCCTAATATTTTGACGACAGTGTGACAACAATGCATTCGGACACCAAAGGATCTGGTGTTCCAAGTCCTGCCGATTTTTATTCTGTTACTGTAATATGTAATAAATAATGTATATATTTTTTTGATAAGCATTACTTAAAAATTCACTTTGATATCGAGATGTGAACAATCATTGGTGTTTTTTTCGCTTACACAAAAACTAGCATGACTGATATGGACTGAAAGCCGTTGTAAAGTTTGGTGTATACTAATGAACACCCTGAAAGGTCCAGCCTTTCCTCATTTAAATAAATGTTGCCCTAACTTGAACGGTCAATAGCAAAGATAACGCGCAGTATTAACGTCTACGGGAAGCCTCAAACAAACATCAATAAACATTGATCAATGTTTGTCAGTCGAACTCAACAGTGTGCATATAATGCATAAATATTTATTTCCAGTTGGAGCAAGATGGGTATGTGGTGTTGGAAGATTTTCTCAGACCGGCTGAGTGTGATGAATTGCTCGCAGCTGGCTTGGAGCTAACAAAACATATGCCTGACAGTGAGGAGAGGGCCATATTTTCAACCACAGACTCAGGCAAACAGGTAAATAGAACGTTTAAAATAATATTTTAAATGTTATTAAATATTTTTATTGAACTTCTGTTTCATGCTTTAATTTGTAGCGTCGACATTCTGATAGCAATAATAAATTCACAAGCTATTCGCTTTGATGTCTTAAATGCTTTTTAGAAATTAAAATTGGTTAAATACGTAGAAAAAGACTGTCTCTGAAAATTGCAATATTTAAGTAATGATTTCCAGACATCTTTAATTTAAAGGAACTCAATTATCTCTCTGAAGATTGTATTAATTTATATACGAAAATAAAAACTTTAAATACGTAGAAATCAGTTGTGTATAAGATAAGATTCAATCTTTTTAACCAGATTGGTCTTAATAATACAAATGTGTAATAGAAAATTCCACTGTTATTTTTCCTACATGTAAAAACAAACACGATAATATGTTTCTTTCCGGAATCATAATATTTTTTTAATTCAATGATTATAAATGGGTTTGTGAAAAGTAGTTGTTCCATTTCTAAATACACCAAAGTTTTGTAAAATAAATATTTTTAACGAAAGGAATTTATTACTTCGAAATGATCTATACTGTTTTTTTTTTGTTCACCGTAAACTAAATTATTAGTTTTAGTACGTGATGTTAAACCAGTCATAGTAAATCATACAAGTGAGTCCGTTTCGGGTTCAGCCTGTATGTGTCCTGTTACATGTAGGCCGGCAAAATAGTGCCAACCGGCAAGAGATTACCATCAGTCGCCCATCAATACCGGGTTTGTGAAGCATTGCATTTACATCAGATGAAGAAGAAATCTACTATTCTAGAGGGTCGTAAACTATCGTGTAACTATAGATGTGTAGATCGTTTTCTACTTTAAGTATTAATTCAAATGAATGTATCTTCACAGAAATATATCTCAGGTACAAACAATACTCAACTTTTTAAAAGTTGAGGTAACAATCATTACATTATTTCTTCGCAATGGAATTATATCCCTACTAATATTATAAATGCGAAAGTGTGTATGTATGTATGTTATATTTTCACGTTAAAATGGCTGATCCGAATTTGATGAAATTTCACATAGAGATATATTAGACCATGGAGACGGATATAGACTATGACGGATATAGACCGTTGGATGAGTAAGGAATTCAAAGATACCTGCTTGCTACTCTTTCAATTTTGAACGGTTGGCGCGGAACAAGAGAGGACAGGATTGCTTTTCGTCATGGGACAGAATGAGATGGGACGGATCGGGACAGAACGGGACGGGAAAAACAATATAGTCGACGGCGGTAACATTGAGTTTAAATATAAAACAGTTAGTACGCGAGATACTATGTTTGTTGATGTAGACTGGACTGAAAAACGATCTGCACCCGGGCGAAGCCGGGCACGACGGCTAGTTTACTCTAAAATACTTGGCGAATTTCAGCAACTCTGGAAAAGCAAAACCTGTTGAAGTTGGTAATTCCATTGTACTTGTACATCTGAAAGTTGCATTATATTTCAAACATCTAACAATGCTTGTATTTAAATATCAGGCTTTTATGTTAGAAGAAAGCGATGCTTAAGAATATTCTAAATTCAATACTCATTTTTCTCTTAAAGTTCATTTTAATGGTTCTTTGATATACCAGCATGTGGGCCTTAAGACTTGATATAACTTAAAGAACAATGAAACATTCACCGCAATTCGCATACAGGGCCCACATTTAGAAAGAAATTCTACGTGGTGGGTATAAGAAATTATGAGAGATTATTCGGTATAACTACACACGAAATAAATATCTGTGGACCTAAGAATCATTTGGATCGATGTGGGAACCGAAACCGCGGCTTTCCGTTTCACGGCCGGCGTGTTAACCAATTGCGCCACCGAGGCCGTTGTAAAAATACTACAGAGCCTACAGAGATGTATTGTTCTCAATATTAATACTGAAATATCTTTAACTCTCAACAATGAAAGATGTTTAAAAAACAATGAAATAAGCTTGACCGAACCGTTTTCAATTTACAGCAGCTAAAAGACGCTTATTTCCTGAACAGCAACGACAAAATAAGCTATTTCTTCGAAGAGGCAGCAATTGGAGATGATGGAAAGCTCAAAGTGGACCCGAGTGTGTCATTAAACAAGGTGAGGTGTAAGTTTTAGTATATAAAGCGCGCTTTGTAGAATAATTTTCAACGTCTGGTCGCGTTGGGTTGTTACTTTGAACGCAATATGGCTGTT
The DNA here is from genome assembly GCA_905220455.2 of Deilephila porcellus. Lineage (NCBI taxonomy): Eukaryota > Metazoa > Arthropoda > Insecta > Lepidoptera > Sphingidae > Deilephila > Deilephila porcellus. The sequence continues at coordinate 16,849,614 of LR999970.1, read as the reverse complement.
AGCACCGCTCAGTCGATTTGTACGGAGCAGTTCTACCATCTTGTAATGGCAATGAACTTACTGTGACTTGGTTTGTCGTTTTTGTGCATGAACTTTGTTGCAATTTTATGGTTGAACTTACGACGGTGTGTGATTTAAATATGCGTTTATTTATAACACGAGGCACACTATAGGTAAAGCTCTGCCATACTTTCTTTTAAAATTCCTATCATATTACACAAAACTCGATCCTAGTGTGGTGTCAGGTTACTGCAGGTCAAGTACTGTTAATAAGCTTTACAGTTACTATACAATGAATACGAATATTTTAACGATGTAGACGTGTTTCATGTGCTCGCTTAGACTTAACGTACTTTTGAAGTTATTATTGAAAACTCTGTTTTTTACTTAACTTTCTTTCACTTTTAAAGTGGACCGTGATTATCTTTATATACGTATATACAAATATTCAGAGTAAACTCTTTGCCGCATTATGTACGCCGAGATCTCCGTCTACACGTACTGCTCCTTAATGCGTTATCGATTACGAATCGGTTATCTAGCTATATCTAAAGTAGCGTTTAATATTCAGAAAATATTTTCTTTAAAATTCTGCAACAAAAGTGTATTGTTGTTATCCACCTTGTAATTCTGGAAATATGTAAGTTTCATCTGAACAGTCAAAATCAGACTTCATTTTGTTTATGGTACCCGTTGTTAGCAATGGTTGTACTCCGGCGATTATAATCGGATTACGCCCGCACATCTTTTTCTTGCAAAGAAGGAATGCAGCCTTTACTTAAATCCTACATTTACAACTTAATAATATTCACGTCTTGAATAAGACTTAATTTACATTTTCGTCCAGGTTGGTCATGCACTCCACCTGCTGCACCCGATCTTCAGGTGTTACACCTACAGCGACCGCGTGAAGACGGTCTGCCGGGAGCTGGGCTTGATCGAGCCTTCCGTGGTGCAGAGCATGTACATCTACAAGAACCCGGGCATTGGCGGCGAAGGTTCGTACAATAGTAATATTTGCCCTTGGTAGCAATGGTTAAGGTCGCAGGAAGCCGCTAGATGCAGGCCGCTTCCAACTGGTCTATGTGGCGATCTATGAAGATGATGAAGAAGAAGGCATTTCGATATTGAAAGGCTCACGGCTCATATAAAATTTACATGATGTAAAGTTTTACTGATGGATGAGGAGAGCTGAGGGTTGGGATCCATTGGAGAGCTTTATTAGGTAGTACATATCGTTAAAACACTTAGGAAACATGGGCGAAAATTGAATACTCCTGCAGGTCATTCCTTTAACCTTGCAAGGACAGAAAAAAAAACCACAAAATATTTGCAAATCAATTTGTTCGTCGGCTTTAAGCTATTTTTATTGGTAGGCTAACCAGATGAGTCGCTAATTAACTTACTACTTTGTAGTTGGCAAAACAACTAAATCTTGTTTTGAATTACTAATAGTATTACTTTATTTATTTATCAAAACGTGCCAAAATTGTGAAAGATCATATGCATGGTAATTTGTAATAGAACAAAGTTTATGTACAACACAAATATCTTTTTTATTTCCAATGAATGGCGAGACGAGCATACCATTCGCCTGATGGTAAGCGATACGACCGCTCATGGACAGTACCAACCACTGCACCGCGCGGTGAGAAATAAAATAAATTCGTTTTTCATTATTATTGCACCTGCAGGAGTAATGCAGACTTATACGACCACGCAAACTGCATGCTAAAGACGAAGATACCTAGTTTCGTAAGTTCCAATGCATTTTGTATACCGAAAGTAGGTATTAGACAAGGCACAGTGCCGGCGTAGGGTTAGGCGCGGTTGGGCGAACTAGGGCGCCAGTGCCGGGATGATTGCCGGAATTTACTGTATCCTATGTATTCTCTATGATTTTCTGCTTTTCGCTTGGAATTAGTATAGTATTTATAGGGCCCCGTAGCAATTTCGCCCAGGGCGTCGTTACTGCGAAAACCGTTGCTGACAAGGCATTAAAGCTTTTGAAGAGAACTTCGTAATCTTCTATGGAAATTATATTATAAATATTACTATATTTGCAATTAAGTTCTCTGTCTCTCCAAAGAGATATCCTAAAAATATTTAATGAATGAATTACTATGGAACTATGCCTACCAAACCGTACCTCATCGAACATTATAAAGCAATTTAAACAAAGATCTACCTTTTGCCTGCTATAGTCATAGCAAAGCAGTTGCCTTTTGTTACGTATAGACCCTGAATTTTTTTACAACGTTTTCGAATCGTTTTTCTAAGAATTACTCAGTCCCTTCTTTGTTTGTTTCAATTGAGTTGATTATTCTTGGGCTTCAAAATAGAGTCGATCTACGTAGGTCTTATAAGATTGTTTGCCTTCACTATTAATTAAAAAACAGTCTGAAAGCTGCGTGCACGACAGGTCTTATCTTTGGAAGTAACTCTAGATCTATATTTAAAACATATAAAATGTTTCAAACATTGAAATTCTTATTTAAACGTTTTACTCAATAAAAATTAAGCCGTCTTCAGTAAAATTTTACTCAATATTATACGGACATTCTTTGCTATTGTAATTTGTATCAAAGTAAAATAATAGATAGTAAATGAGCCACCAAAAAATAAATAATTTAGCTAATGAGTTTAAAATTAGAAAATGGAGTGAAAGACATTCATTATATTGTTAAAAAGCGTGCGGTGCTTCCAACAATTACTTATCATCAAGCACCCTTGTTCTTTAATAAAGCACTTTTTTAGTTTCTTAAATTATTTATTTTATATTTATTTTGTAGAAATAAACACTATCATATCCAAGGAAGATGTATGTGCGCAAATAACCATTCTTTTTTTTAAATGGCTATCCTGAACGTCTTTTAAAAGAAAATTTAAATTAAATTATTGTTATCGGTCCTTGGTAAATGTGTTTTGAAATCAAAAAGATGTTTTGAACCGCCTTTGTTCTTGTATAATTCCTCTCAATTCCTTTGCATAGACCTCTGTATTCATTAGAGTAATTAAAAGTGGAGAGGAATGCTCCACATACCCGTTGTACTCATTGACATCCCGAATGCAATAAATTTCCGATCACTATTTAAGAAAGATTTCATAGGAAAACCAGATATCGTAAAAATAATCATACATTTCCTATTTATTTTAGGAATAGTAATCACTTTTCCTAGTAATTGTGTACAATTCCAAATTTTCATGTTTAGAGATACATACAGGCGAAGATAAAGCGTGTTAAAATCGTTATTTTTATACCAGTATTACTTTAATAACTTTTAAAACGCGCACATTCTTTGTATATTCCTTATTTGCAATACTTTGCAGTGTCTATCAAGAACTATGTGTTAGAAAACGGAATATTTAAGGAGTTTTCCATTTTCCAACGATAACACGGCGTGGACTACTTATCCTATAAGTCTTAAATACAAAGAAAGCTCCTTGACTACGCCGGTTACTGGTAACTGTACTCAATAAACGATAAGCCACACTTTACTTTGAGTCCAGAAATATATTGATCTTATACCATCTATTTTCTTTATGAATATGAAAGCATATTTTCATATAAAGAACACTTTTGGATTATTTTACTAGATAGCTGTGAGAAGTTTATATAAAACGTCTAAATCATTATGACGTGTACGAATTTTAATACAAACCACAGGAAATCAAGATAAATATGTATCGACGAATTAACTAACAAATTAAAAAATATACACCTATTATTGAGATGTTTTGTTACATGAAATTTGGTGAAACGTATTCAGGGTCAGACCTTGAATATCACCATCTAAATTACATTACAGGTCGATGTAGTGAAACGTAACTTTTGTGCCAATAATACAAAACAATATATTTCGCACTGCGCTCAGACCTCATTTATTATTAATATGCCCTTTGAATACGCCCTAAGTGGCATATCACTCAAATTAAAATTTCTTACATACATACATAAACTCACGCCTTTATCCCCGAAGGGGTTGGCAGGGGCGCCACCAGGACACCCAAATTTCACCTTGTATATTCCGCCCCACGATGTGATAGGGGGCGAGCCTATCGCCATATCGGGTACAAATTCCTAACTCCGGACTGATAATGAAAAATCCAATATCACTTTCCCCGATCCGGTACTCGAACCCGAGACCACAGCTTTGTAACCGTACCGTAATACAACTACGCCACCGAGGCAGTCATTAAAATTTCATTGTGAGGGAAATGTAAACAAGTACAATAAACGGCACTCTTTCCATTTATATGCGACATAAACGGTGTATTCGACCCCTCACTTTATTCAATATGAAAAGTAGACATGTTATAATATCCGGAATGTCACGCACAGCTGAAATCACAGAGATGATACATACTGCAAAGTAAATAAATAAACACAAAAATCACACACAGAGTCCTCATCCCACACCAAGATACGAGTTTTGTTTCGTGGGTATCAGAAACCACGAGTGACTTTTTTGTCTTTTTTCATGACGAGCATGACGAGCCATTCGCCTGATGGAAAGCGACACGACCGCTTATGGAGACTAGCAAAACCAAACAACACCATGAATTACAAAGCAATGCCTGGCATTCTACTGCGCTTGCCATGCTGAAACATAAAATATTAGGTCTCATTATGCGTATAAGTTACTCTGGTTACAATGTCCTTTAAACCGGAACACAACAGTGCATTTACGCTGCTGTTTGGCGAAAGAAATACACATCGCGGTGGTATCTACCCAGGCGGCCTCTCACATATAAGAAACCTACCACCAGTAAAAAACACTTAGACATAAAACAATTATGTACATACTTATGGGCTACACTAACGTCAATCTTGCTGCGGGGATCGAACCCGTGGCCACGAAGGCTCTCATAAATCACAGTAACAGTCAGCACATTTACCACAGTGCAAAACACATATTCCCCTGGAGCGATATAATGATAGTAGACATCTAAGCGGCTTTGACAGCATAATTGACATAATTTAGGTGAATTTCGTATGACGACTAACAGATTCAGGCTTGTACTAATTGTGTTAATAATTAGACACCATGTACTTTACCAGGATAAATTGGAGAGTTTCATAAGACCATTGTATTGGAAACAACTCATATTGCCGTTTTTTATAACATGGACAAAAGTCTTAAATAGCGCTCATTCATTATTGAGCTAATGTTACGTATAATATTAGCTCAATGTCATTAATTAACATATTTTCACAGCTTTAATATTGAATCCCAAATAAAATATTCACATTTAGAAACCTACTGGTTTTTTGTTTAGACTGTCATTTTTTGTTTTGACTGCCATTTTAGCACAGATTGCGAATTAACAAGTTAAAAAAAATTGGCCGATTTTAATTACATCTCTTAATGTCAAAATTAAGGTGTGCACCTGATATTATTTGAAATATAAGTACATACCTATGATGGAAAACCAAGCGTGGGTAATCTTAAGAGGTTTCCATGGAATCCTCAAAGTATTTCAATGTGTGTCTGTATAACTTCGAATGAATATACATTCTTTATGTAGCTTTGCTAATGGGCAATAAGTTCGTTTGAACATCAATTTTTGGCTCCAGACGTGTCGACCAAACAATAAGTCTCAGACACCACTTGTGAGGGCGAAAAAACTTCTATTCATACATATGATCATCATTATTTTGCTTAAAATAAATATATTTTATCGGTGGTTCATTATATGTTTGTGATTTCAAAGCGATGCGTTTCAATGGAATTATTTTTATAAAAATCAAGGATGTCTGTCTGTTTGTCAAACTTTTTTTGCTCTATAGATTTGTGGTGTGAGAGGAAAGATAGTATGACTGTGTAGGAGTGAAAAAGACAGTAACATTAGATGCGGTACTTATCCGCACTTTCTATTACAGTTATTTTTTCGGAGTGTCTCGAATATTTTACGTGCATTTCCAATGTTGCCCAAAGCGCTTGTTCCGTCTTATTATTATATTTCGGCTTCAGAATACGATTGTCATAGCTGAAAGGAAATATTATCGATGCTTGCTTTTATACAGCTGCGTCAATTGTTCCTTATTAATTTATAATATAGACGCATAGGCTATGAACAAGGATAGCCAAGTGATTGAAAGCGAACGTAATTGATCTGTATTCTATTCATACATTGAGAAAAGTAGATATTTGCATGAAGATAAATAAAACTTGCATGCTGCCTTACTCTATTGATTTTATATAGATAACGTAAATAATAGAATAATATTAAAAGATATGTTATTGTCGATTTAAAGTCTAGCGGCCTTATTCATAGACAAATTAAAAATCTATTTTAGTTATCGAATATTTAGTCTTCTTCGCACAAACTAAACTCTAAAAACGTTCGAAAGGAACAAAACATTCGATAACTACAACAGGTTTTCAATCTGTAGATCTCTGTTATACATAATAGCGTCATCAAAAACAGCCTATAAGTTTTGTTCAGAATGTTGGTTTCCTTTGGATTAATATGCATTGCATGACATCTGATACTAAAGAGACAATAATTTGTAGAGGGTTTTATATCTCAATATATAGGTAAAGGAAGAGGAATTCGAATTATTCTGCAGGAAGAATACAAACATTAAAGACACCCAACACATTTTCACATACATTGTCCTGAACTTACACTAAACTACATGTCTTGTGTCGTGGGTAAAAATAATTGGGAGAGACTTTTAAGTCACACAAACAGCCAGATCCGAATAAAATGCTTATGGAGTACACAAACATTTGTCTTGTTGCGGGCATCGGACCCGCAACCTTACGTTTCACAGCCGGCGTCTAAGAAACTGCTCTATAGAAGATGAAGAATGGTCTAAAATTACGTTTCTTTGTTTTCAGTGGTGGCCCACCAAGACGCGACGTATCTGCACACCGATCCCATGCCCCCTGTAGGTTTTTGGATCGCCCTGGAAGACGCCACTGTCCAAAACGGGTGTCTGTGGATGGCCAGGGGATCACACAAGTCAGGAGTGCACAGAAGACTGATCCGCAACCCTGATAAGGAAGGCAATGAGCCTCTTACATACGACAGGCCCTCTGCGATGTACCCTCAGTCGAGTTTTACCGCTGTTCCTGTTAGCAAAGGTATTTGGTTGAACATTTCGTATAGCACATTGTATGGGCGCACGTCACAACATTATGCAAAATTTAACTCAAAACAGAAATAAATTAGTTTTACGCAGCTAACTCCATGTGTAAAAGTAAAATTTTACAATGCATCAAATAATTTCGATGGACTGTGTTTGTTACGCTGTGCAAACGGAGCAACTTTGGTTGAAGATACTGTCAACTGAAGACTGTAATGATAAATCAATATTCCTAGCGAGGAACAGAAGCCAATGATTTTGAACATAAAACACATGCTGTATTATTACACCACTCGATAATGTTGAGCTAATAGGGATAAAATTCTGGAATGTAGCTGTTGCTGATAAAGTTCTGTCATTTTTAGCCAAGTAAGAATTTTGCTTCCTTTACCGATCACCAAGGCTACTTGTTTTTGGAGTGAAAATTATTCGGAATTGTTATTTCTGACACTTCATTATTAATGCCTGACTTTATAAGTTTACATTGATAAAGCTACCTTCTTGGTTAAGATTAGATTATTTAGCTACATATATTTTTTTAAGTCTTTGCAGTGAAGAATCCATATTAAGGACTATTTCAGGGATTTTAAGTATAAGAAAAACATGCATACAATTTTATAAAGGTATGACACCTTGATTAAAACATGAGCTTCGATAATAAACAAATAAAAATGTTTATTTCATTTCTATATTTGAAAAATATTTAAAGCTGACTGCTGAAAGGTCTGAAACAAAATTCACAAAACTTTTGTTTTTAATGCGATGTTGTTGAAACTCAGTTGGGATTACTTGCTAAAGGTTTAGCGAGCTCATGTCTAATTGTATATTCCTGTGTAAAAACAGGTCGAAAAGGAATATTCATACATTTTTAAAATCATCCGGAGAGCGCCTTTCACATCGTTTCCAGGGACGAACGGTGGGTCCGTGCTTCAACGCAGCATGAGCTACCTAAAGATGCTTATATTTCTAATAAAAATTTCTCTTCACACTTCAGTCCTTTCTATACCTACTGGCACGGCTACGTGACAAGGCTGAGATGGTCAGTACATTGCAATCCAAAATAACCACCAGCTAGATACGGCTATCTTCGTAAATACAAGAGATATTTATTTGTCGTTTGTCTGGTCGAAATCGGAAGCATACAGGCTTAACTCGAAATGCTATAGGTACGTTCTTGTAGACCACTATGACGATTGTTTTACCTTAATGCATTGTAGTCGCTATCACGGCGTACACGGAATTACTAAGATCTTATTATATTGACAAATAGAGTATAGCAGTACATAAAAAGAAAGAAATGTTAACAGCAAAATAAGTAAACCGTTTATGGTTCAACGTACAATATTTTACGCAAGTAATAATTAATTACTTGCTTTTTACACAAGCAGCTGTATAATATTCCAATTCCCAATATCGTGATAATGTTAACTGAAATTGCATAATGTGAAAAATACAAGAGCATTCTTATAAGTCAAAATTAAATGGGTTTCGTATCACAAATTTCGCAAACGAACCCTAAAACGCGTGGGAGTAGGTACTGAGTCCTTCTACGCCAGGGAAATTAACAATGTGTTGTTGACTTAAAACAATCCAATCAACCGCCCCGTTCGTCAATATGTTTTCAGTTATTGATATAAGTTCTTTGTCGTGGCGTAGTTTGAGTAAAGTGATAAAATGAATACAAATAATGAAATTTAGGCATAGTCCCTCATGCTAACCCAGTGTGTTTTGATGGACTTTACATACTTTACTTGGAAATTCTTATAGAGAACTCTCAGGACTGCAGGTTTCCTTACAGATAACAGAGGGTGCAGCAAGTCTATTTTATGTTTGTTATTTGCAGGGGGCTGGATGTCAGATAGGGGACAAATTCAGTAGGTAAATCACCCTTCGACGCTGATAATGCCCTAATCGATCATAGTAACAACAAATGTATATTCCTTGTTTAAAAAATCATCTTGGATAATTAAACTAGACAACTGAAGGAAAGGACACATTTCACAAGATTTTATAACAATCACAGTTATTACAAAATCACAAGAACTTATTTTCGTACGCAATTTTGATTACTATAGGGTTCCCGCAATGAACAATACGGGCGAGTTTGGGTAATTGAGTCCCGTACATTTCGAAGTAGGCAGTAACAAAGCTTAGCTATGGCAAGGGAAACCGAGACTAACGGCAGCCAGGCATGTCCTGAGGTTGCCGACTCCATCAAATATTGTCGTAACTGCAATATCTAAAGATAGAAGTCTTTAAGTGTCTTTGCAGCGCGTTGAAACGGGATGTTGATTTGTTTACCAAAGGAAAACTATTGTTTTGTATTTATAAATGAATAAGATACAGTTTCTGGACTACACTGCATTTACCTGTTACTTGCAGTTACAATAATGCGCTAATATCAAAAAGTAATAACGTGATTTCAATAGTTACTTTGGCAATAAAAAGGCAAAGAGCGAGAAAAATATTTTGGAGATCTAATTTCTTGTTTTCTTTCAGGAACATGTGTGCTCATCCACGGCAACGTGGTACACAAGAGCGCATCCAACAGATCCGACAAAAGCCGACACGCGTACACCTTCCACGTGATCGAGAAGCACAACAACAACTACTCACCAGAAAACTGGCTCCAGGAGGGAGAGAACGCGCCGTTTCTAAACCTTTATACTACACCTCAAATAGTTTAAATTAAATTGGATGTAGCAACGCTGTGTTGGAATGAAACTACTAAAGATTTTAGAATTCCCTCCTCTCCTTACCTGGACAAAACCACGCGTGCTGGTATGCAAATCCTCAGCTTGATGGTTGAAACCAAAAGATTTTCCAATTCTTTCTTTCCGCACTATCAAGCTGTGGAATGGTTTGCCGTCACTCATGTTCCCTCCGTCCTGTAATCCTAGTTCCGTTCATCGTAGCGTGAACAATCAGCTTAGTAGTCCGGCATTAATGTCGAATGGCATGAGATCACCATCTATCTCGACGGCATTGCGCTTACCATCAGGTGCAATTTAACTTTACCGTGTTACAATTAATATATTTAGACAAGGTTAATCATCTGCCTTCAGTGTATAAACGACTGTAAATGTAAATATTTAATAAAAACCGCTAAGATGTACGTCGCTCTGGAAGTTTTTGCAGAATGTGTTCAGTTAAGAACGTAAGTTAGTCTTACTTCTCGAACGTGGTGCTAAATTATTTGAGTCAATAGCCTCGCGGGAAGCACGTCTCGTAATAAAGTATTAGTTGAAATAATATAAAGTAATGAATTAACGGTTATACCATTTATGTAATAAAGCGTAATAAAAATATGCCCTTTTTTGTCGCCCATAATCCTAAGTGAGTAATATAGTGGTAACTGTAACTAATGATAAGGAAGGAATGTCAAAGCCAATTTTTAATTAAAAAAATGGTATATTGTCATATTTTCTGATATGTACTATGCAAAAGTCGCATTATTATTATCTCCTGCCACTGTACATCCACTACTCCCTTAGGCGTCACCCAAGGATTTCCATTGCGATCTAGTGAAGCACTTTCCATGATTAGATTTTTCACTTTCAGGTGCTCTTTTGAAAGGATTTCATTGAATTCTGTTTATCTATAGTAGCTTTATTCCAACAAAATAAATCTTAAATCAATATTGAAACTTAATATTACGGTACTTATGCATTAATTCCATTATTGAAAAAACTTATACTTAATGCTCATTATGCTTTGTGATTATTATGTTTAATTCCTAGATTTTTTGGTACAATCTAAGAAACCTGGTCTTAAGAATTAGGCAAAATTTATTCGTTCTATTTAGTTTCACCCAAAAATAAATTCACAAAGAGCAGATATTTTTATTATTTTTGCGATAAGAACAATTTATAATACATGAAATCAAATGAGAACTATTTTTGCTAAATGATTTTATATGTAGCATTTGGAGTAACTAGTTTTACCAAATTGTACATTACCTTATGTGATAATGTTAATTCGCTTTGAGGCGATATTGTGATAACTTTAAATAAACAATACAGCGTATTTTGTCTTTTATTTATCTGTAATAGCAATGGGAAAACAATTATCCCGCTCTGTAATTGAATTGAGGGCTTAGGAGGGCTTTGCAGACAACCAATTGTATTTATAGCGTAGCAATAAGTCTCGAGTGCACACCGGACAAAAGTTTTCCATTGAATAACATCTTATGTGATTCGTCATGAATTTCTTCCAAGCTGTCCTGCATTTATTAAAATTACAAAAATACCAACAAATGATAATAAACGAGCCAAATAATAATTACTTGACTTTAAAATTAGTCCATCACTCCGTCTCAATAAAGGCTGAATCCATCGATGTAATTTTATACTACATAGTGGACCGAATTTTATTACACACTTACATGTGCCACTTTCTAGTGGCATGCTTTATAGTGCATGTTTTAGCCGATTCTTGCTTAAAGAGGTTTAAGCACGAATCGGCAAAAACATGCACTAAGTATCCAATAAATCTTGCTAGAACTTGTCCAAGTCTTTAGCATGGTTTAATAACTCATTTATTACCAAATAAATAAACAAAATATTTCCATACAGTGCATGCAAGCATTGCATGAAATTATGAAAAAACAAAACAGTAAAGGTGTCGCTAAGGTGCTTCCTCGTCATCGATGCGTCTATCTACTTAACTGCTCCACATCATGTATTTATTGTCTAAAATACATGCCGTTTCGTTAGCCAGGATGTTCTCCAATGTAACTCCTTAAAATGTATAGTTTTTAAATATAAACTTAAGGCCAAACAGTTGTCCTCGCAAGAAATCTTTGTTGTGTTTGCATCTATCTACAATGAGGTATAGTGGAGGTCGCAACAACCTGACTTACCATGTTGTTAAGACAACAATAATTTTGCCGAACAGCCCACATAGCCTACCACGCTTGCCTAATACTATTGGTAGATTTCATACTAAAATCTTTAACTAAGAATATAGGTACGTTACTTCGAAGTGGTTGTTTACACTCAAAAGCCGCACCTAAGACTATACCAGCTTTGCACTCCGGTGCACACTTAACTGGGCTATCGATGACCTGGATAATAGCACCATCTAATAGAAAAATAACTGAATCATTGCCCCACACCCTCGGTCGTCAGCAGAAAAGAAAGGCATGTACAATTTTTTGCGATCGATCTCCCTGTGGGTATTCATTGAGTGGGTCGACCAGAAAGTTTTATTATAAGAAAATTGTTAAAAAAAAATGTGCTAATGTATTTGCTATATAAATACAAGTATAAAGAAATTATTTTTGTATCGATAAGTCTTAAAGCGACGCTAACAAGCACCTATGTTCGCATCTCGTTATCAAAGGATTATCCGGGATAATACTGTATGAACTACAATTTTATTTTGTTACTAGGTAGCTTCTGCCCGCAAACTTCGTCTACGTGATTAACTTTATTTGCAATTTACATTATTTGGAATTACCCATCCCATCCCGTTATATCCCGCCCGTCCTGTCTCATTCTCACTCAAGGCATTTAATCCAGTCCCATCCTAAACTGTTGAATATAAAAAGTAACAAATATATAGGAATTCCTCATCCCAAGGTAACACTAAATTTTTCGGGATAAAAAGTGTAATTCCAGGGTGTCAGCTATCTCTACCAAGTTTCATTGAAATCCGTTAAGCCGTTTCTGAGTTCATCACGCACAACCGCACAGACAATTTTTTTTTAAATCATTGTTTTGGGTTCTGTTACCTTGATACAAACCCCCCATATTAGTTTTCTCATTTATCTTCCATGTACGAACATCGGCCGGTTAAAAAAAAATTATATGTATAGATTAAAGATCATCTATATAACCCTCGTCTCCCGCTTCTTAAATGTGGATATCCAAGAAACTAAAAAAGCTGCGAGTCACCTCATCATTTGTTTGTGATATGGAGGTATAATTCCAATTTTGAAGTTCATATTGTATCCTTCAGTTTTAATTATGACCTAAAACAACATAGGCAATTCTGTTTTTTTTTTTAAGAAAATTTATTTAATATCCAATTCTGGAGTGTAATTCTGTGTTTAACGGACATTTTCTTAAAAAATCTAATATGTTGCAGCAATATAGTGTGTAAGGTAAGGACTTTATTAAAAGATCCAATAACATATTCCTTGACTCGGAAACTTTGTTACGGCTACGGATATGAGCTTGGGCTTAATGCGCTTGATATATTGCATCAGCAACCGAGGCTTATGAGAAAATAAAATTCAATGTAATTACTGCTGCTGGGATACGAGACCCATTCATGCTGATATTATATTTTAAAGCTATAGTACAAATAGATCATTTTTAAACTTATTAAAAAAATTGTGATTATAGATTTGTGGTAACTAAAACACATGTATGGTTTAAACACCTTACATCAAGTAAGACTAGTGAAACATCACGCATGATTTTACTATATCTCCCCTCAAGAAGTATATATATATAGTAGTATCTGACAGCCTCCGTGGCGCAGTTGGTTAGACGCCGCCTGTGAAACGAGAGGCCGCGGGTTCGATCCCCGCACCGACACAAATATTTGTGTGATCCACAGGCATTTGTTTCGGGTCTGGGTGTTTGTGAGACTGAAAAGTCTCTCGTAGCTTCTGATACCCACGACACAAGACTCGATCTTAGTGTGGGGTCAGGACTATGTATGTGACTGTTGAGTGTATTTATTTATTTATTTAGACGTAATAGCAAAACTGCCTCGGTGGCGTAGTTGTATTACGGTACGACTACAAAGCTGAGGTCTCGGGTTCGAATCCCGGGTCGGGCAAAGTGGTATTGGGTTTTTCTATTCATTATCAGCCCGGAGTCAGGAATTTGTGCCCGATATGGCGATAGGCTCGCCCCCTATCACATCATGGGACGTAACATACAAGGCGAAATGTGGGTGTCCTGGTGGCGCCTCTGCCTACCCCTTCTGGGATAAAGGCGTGAGTTTATGTATGTATGTATGTATGTAATAGCAAAATATACTTAATTGCACTTTAGAGACAAGTAAGTATGCCTATATCTCATTTTTAGATGCAGCAGTTCCAGGAAGTCGGTACCTGGAAGTGTTTAACCTGGCGATATCACAGTTGGTACCTAATGTCGATCCGCAGGTTTCAGGTATCAAATGCACATAGGGCGCCTGGCATCGTCAGACGAAATCAGATGTCAGCCCGAGAAAGACGGTCGCGGGCCGCCCACCAAACACGTCTTTATTGCCCACTGAAGGCCTTATTCATAAACAGATTTAAAACCTGACTGCCTCGGTGGCGTAGTTGTATTACGGTACGGTTACAAAGCTGAGGTCTCGGGTTCGAGTCCCGGGTCGGGCAAAGTGATATTGGATTTATCTATTCATTATCAGTCCGGAGTCAGGAATTTGTGCCCGATATGGCGATAGGCTCGCCCCCTATCACATCGTGGGACGGAACATGCAAGGCGAAATGTGGGTGTCCTGGTGGCACCTCTGCCTACCCCTTCAGGGATAAAGGCGTGAGTTTATGTATGTATGTATTTAGATTTAAAACCTATTTTAGTTATAGAATGTGTTATCTCTTTCGAACGACTTTAGAATTCAGTGAGAGCGAAGAAGACAAAACATTCGATAACTAAAATAGCGTTAAAATCTGTCTATGAATAAGCCGTGAGTCTTCTGTTGTACTGTACTGTATCAGTCATCATCGTCCACTGCTGAGCTCGGGACTCATACAACTGAGACTTCGATTGGCATGGGTTAGGCCGTAATACACCACGCGGGCTTATTGCAGGTTGGCATCGAAAATCTTGTTAAGATTTCTATGGTGTGCAGGTTTCCTCACTACGTTTTTCTACATTTAACTTCAATATTTGGATTCTATATAAAAAATGGTAAGACACAATGGGATTACTGAGCAATGAACTACATAGTGAAAGAACTCAATACACGAGTTTGAACATTTCATCACTACGATATCTTCGACAAGTAGAGAGTAGCCGAAATAGCTCAGCGGTAGAGCAATAGGCCCTTGTGGACTAAAGGTCCCTGGTTCGAATCCAGGTTTCGGCAGTCGGTTTCACATTATTTGGTCGGAATTTTTGCACGTCGCCATTTCCATTCAGTTTTAACCCTCAATAAATTAAACAAAGGTACTAATCGGGCACTAATAAAATCCTTTTTTTTCTTTGCATCTTTTTTTTTTATTATTCTTTATTTAAGGAGCTTAGTCAAACACGACTATGTCGCTCCATTAGAACTTTTCTTAAACTATAATACACAATGTCTTAAATATTATTATTAACGCCGATGTATACCGATCACAACAATTTTGTATAGTAATTTCGCTGAATCAGAGAGGGGATACATTAAAACCTTATTGCATTCACCAGTGTCTCTAAAGTCTGGCTTTTTTCTCACTAAGTCACACCTTACGTCTTCGTTTCGTACACGTTGCACCATTGTATGGTATGCATCTTCTACTTTTTAACGTTATGATGCAAAGCCGTAAAGACGTTTTAAAATATTATTTAAATTAATAAGACCCATTCACTATTGTATTATATCTTGGGAGTAAAATAAAGCCTGTTTCGTTATACCAAATACATATCTATTATAATCTACGACAAGTATTGGAGAAATACATATTGTTGTCAAATATTAATTAATTATTATTACGAATTTAATTCATTCGAATGATAATTGTAAATCGTTGACTTTAAGATACG
Source organism: Deilephila porcellus (assembly GCA_905220455.2). NCBI lineage: Eukaryota > Metazoa > Arthropoda > Insecta > Lepidoptera > Sphingidae > Deilephila > Deilephila porcellus. The sequence continues at coordinate 16,833,807 of LR999970.1, read as the reverse complement.
TACAAACTATGCACTAAAAACCGTAAACTCACATCAAACAAGTAAATCTCGACAGCGAACTATATTCCATCCTATGCGACACCAGCGCCATCTATTTAAAACTTAAGGAAGAACCTGAAAATATGTCCCACTGGAACTTGTTGCCTACATAAAAAGAAGCAGAATATACTAAAAGAGCCCCCCTGCCCATGTAAAGAAATTTCTCCAATAAAACTAATTACCAGCGCCTGTGTAGACTTACCAATCATCCAACAGTTCTTATAATAATATTATGAATTGTCAACGATAAAAAAGCAACAATAATGAAGGGACAAAATTTATTATGGAAGCAAAGGCAATAAAAATGAAAAAAATATTATTCCTATATACGTAGTAACTAGTAATCAGCTGACCTGGGATACCTATTGACGATATTTTACTAGCACAACAATTTTCTATTTAGATAATGTTGACAGCGTCAAATTATTATTTTCCTAAACGGATTTTTTTTGTTGTTTATTTTTAAAAAATATTACACTTAGTTATATTTCACATACCAAATAAGTCGTGAACTCATCCCTCAAAATGATTCTCTAATTCCACCGCGAGATGACGCCACTACAAATCTGAATTGCGGTATGGTTTCGTTACCGACGAAAGTATAAAAGCCCGGCGCCATTTATTTCAAATTGCACTTAGTGGTCCTCATAGAGGTCTACAATAACATTGTGAGAAAACCTGTATTTAATTTTTGAAACGCCGCCTAAAAGGGCGTGTTATATCACGTAGAACGGGGTCGCGGGCCCAATGATTTCAATCTCCATTATTGTTTATTGATTTATATATATCCATATGAAGTACTCACGCGTACAGAAAATTAATGTACCTACTAAGCAATACCTATTTCATTTTCATCAACGCACTGAATGGATTATAATCGGAAACCTTCTTTAGATGGTATTCTACGGGCTACGATACACAAGGACGCTTATACTATTAGACGCTTATATTATTTGGTTTAATTTTTACATTTTGTAACTTCCCGACGCGACGTTTCGATTACTTTACAGCTTTCGTGGTCACTGGGCGGACTCCGCCCGAATCGCGATAAAATCCGTAAAAAATAGTTTTATTTCAATGTGTAACATTCGCGTAAATCTAAGAAACCATTATGCAAACTTCTGGTCATTTTCTCTTAACACCCGATTTCATTTAGTTCCAATAAACGCCACCGCGATGTAAAAAATATAAGTAATCTATTATCTACTGGCGATTGGCAATACTTGGAAATACAAATACATTTTTAATATATTTAACGCATTGTTTAAAATATGCTTTCGTATTACAAACAACATGCATTTATACTCGTAATCTAATAGTAATAACTTGTCCAAATAGCAATTTTACGATCCTTATTCCAAATTTAGAGTAAAATAGAGTATCCAAAGAAGCCTAACTGGTTGTTAAAAACATAAAACTCGCTTAAAATGTCTTGGAACATTACAGTGTACCTTTATAAAAACTTCAGTAACTTTTTATATCAAGAAGGGAAGTTTCGTGTCTCTCACAACGAGAAAAAGAACGGCGTAATTCATTTTGCATAACTTTGTACTGTTTTGAATAGGCACAGGGTCATTCCGTTTTGGAATATAGGACGCGTCCTGTTCAATATTGGTCAAGGCCAGAAACTGCAGACGTGCAGTGCATCTAGGCAGAGGATAAACGAACAGCAATTGAATCGGAACAGATATACCAAGAATTATGAATAGATCACACACTCGCTGCGTCGCGACGCTTCTTTTATTATAAAAATACTATATAATCTTGACAATTTTGAATTGCGAAGATAAATTATTATATACTGGGTATATAAAAAAAGGAAAAGATGGAAACTTACCATAAATACGTAATGTCACAAACTGCACACAATAATATTGTATGAGTACAATGACCTAATGATTTCGGAGTATAAGTCATTGGCGCATTTAATCGTAAATGAGATAAAACTTATTATGAATAAAACTGTGTGTTTTGTTATCTGTTCGCTAGAATGCCGAACGTTTTTTATCGAACATTAAAATGAAAATATTTATATAATTATGAGAGGTGTTTGACATTCGCACTAGTAAGAATAAAGAATAACAACTAATGTATGTATGGACTTTTAATTTTTCAATCCATTTCCGAATGAAAAATCTAGTTTATGAAAGATTATACTTTTATAGAAGTAAAGTTAAACCTGCAAGTGAGCATTAAATCAGATTTTATGACAGTTTTGAAGTGGTAGAGCCACGCTGTTGTCAGCTATGACTCAGCACGAATGGGCAGGATCGTCCGCGGTGGTACCACTGTCTCAGGCTGGAAGCGGTAGAGCCACGCTGTTGTGAGCTATAAGTCAGCATGAATGGGTAGGTTCGTCCGGGGCGGTACCACTGTCTCAAAGGAATTCCACGTGAAGCGACAGCTTAGATGTCGCGTTTCGTTCCGTGAGTGAGATTGCCGGATCCCTTTAGTCTCCCCATCCTTTTGCCTTCACGTTCCTCTCCTGATTTGATGGGCCAGTAGTACATCCATGATGAGGCAGTGCTCACCATCGGGTGACCTATTTGACCGTTTGCCGGACCTACGAAATAAAAATAAATACATAAACAACTATTGTTTCATCGTATTACATATTCATTTTTATTTCTTTACCTGAATATTTGTATATTTCCAATTATAATAAATACATATACGATTTGAAACTGTAAATATTCATTCAGACTTACAAAGCACATAAAGATCACAGAAAACCTTGAGAATTGACTTGAGACGGTGAAAAGATATAAAATATTTACGACAGTAATTGCTTTCGAAAAATTATAAAGAAAAGCCCTATAATTTTTACCTTCACTAGCTATTAAATTAATTAGAGGGCATTGAACTTCAGTGAAACTGCTGAACTGGAATTCCTACACAATCTGAACGGTCTCTAATAAAGTTATAATAAGTCAATTTCACTATCCAGACATGGCCTTAATGAACCATAATGGCCTCTCATAACTAAAGTATCTGAGTAAAATGTCAGTAGGTGGACATAGCGGTAGATCTCATTCCGATTTCAGATTTAAATTGCATTTCAGTGCCTTCTTTGTTTTGAAATGGGTCTAGGACCGACTTGAATAACCAAACAAGAATTCGTAGGCAAAATACATGTACCTAAAACATTTAGTGACTGTTATATTATTATATTTTTAATCGTGTCATTTTTTTATCCAACCATGTTACACTTGTTCGATGTAGATTAACTTTTGACTGACGACTGCAAATCAGCCCTTAGTACTTAGTTTAGGCTAGCAATATATCATCAGATGTAATTGTAAATTCGTTTCAAATTAAGTACACAAATATATTTCAACGTTCAAAATACAAACAAAAGTAGAATAGGCATTCAAATAATGCTTTCATTGTTATAAAATATTTTGGCAATTAAGAAATGCTTCATAAGCAAAGTTTTTGAAAAGAGAAGGGGTCGGGGTTTTGGTTATAAACAGAACGCTTTATTACTATTGTTTTATTTGGCTTTATTGAAGTTACATGGAATTTCTGCGAAAAAATTGCGAAAGACGTTGCTAAGCTTCTTGTAAAGGTCATGATTATAATAATTGTACAGCCTGTTTATGTGAGTAGAATTATTTGACAGTCGATAGGCTTCAACCGAAGGCATTCACATCTTTTTATCCTGTCAAGCATTGCTGAACAAAGGCCTTATACAATTTTCACAATAGCGACCAGCGAATTGATTGTAGTAAAATCAAAAATAACAATACTATTTTAACCTCGCGATGTTCTCTGCGAGACTTGCTCCCGACAAGGCTTTAAAAACTTGCAATTAAAAGTTACTGCTGCTCTTTATAAAGCTTTTGATTTTCCCCTTTTCAAGCTCAATTAAAAAAGGCTCTTTTAGAATTATCTCGTGCTAGTGTATAATGAATTAAATTTCGTATACACCAAGTAATTGCAATCAAAATAATGAAAGCGGTTAGTGAGCCATTGCCTTTATGTTTGTTAAACGCACGCACTCAAATTTAGAGATAATATAGGAGCGGGATAGATATGGGAGCGATATCAGACGGGCATTCACTCGCCGGAGGAAACTCGTATCAGTCCACAGCAGCAGTCTGGACAGTGCAGCGGCTACCATGCGTCTCGCCACAGCCCTCGTCACTCTGGCCTGCCTGCTACGTGAGTACCTAGCACCGCGTATTATAACATGTTAATTCGAAATGTTTTATATTAATAACGTCCGATGCTTGGCCTTTTCGAGTGGTGTTGCGAGATATTTTATCGATTACTCGTTTTGATATATAAAGGAAAATTTGATAATTTAGCAGCAATAATTATGTATTATATAATTAAAAGAGAGCTTGCGTATTAATGAATTTGTACGTCCACATCGCGATCGGTGATGTGAATTTGATTCTGTATGGTCGAATGATTACATAATATTCATCGGTTTTCTCCTGTAACACTGATTTGATGTAGGTAAATCAAATACAGCATACGTAGGGTATGTGCTGGCCGTCTATCGTGTCCAATTTATGCGTTCATGCACGACTGACCTAGATTTTTTATTGTTAAGCGAAGCTGGTGTCGCAATAGAAATCACTTTAGCACCAAGTGCAACTCCCTTGGGAAAACTTTGTCTATACAATCGCTAACAACTGTTGTAGGTAAGAAGATGATTTCCTGCGCTGAAGGTTGGGGGTTCCAAGCCCGCACAGATTAATTTGACAGATAATAATTTAACTGGATTTTTTAAAAATAATAATAGAGTACGAAAATTTGAATTTGTGGAACATTAAATACACTTTAATGTTCAACATAGTCCGGTCTCCAAATTGAAAGGCTTGTGGAATATACAATGCATAATCAATTTCATGAAACAATTAGTATTTGTGTTAGCACGGAGCCCCGTATACACCCTTCTGTACCATAACTGAATTTTCGACCACTGCGCTGCCTAGACTCTACAATATCACACGAAACATTTCTTTAATGTGCAAGTCAAGTATCAAATATCAAAATATTCTAATATGCAGTAGTTGAGGTCGTCAATGGAAGCTATTCGAGCTTACTTTAGTGTCATCTGCGGCAAGTCAAGGCATTATTTCATCAAGCCGGTAGAAAATCTTCCAAAGAACCCTATGTGATATGCAATTTTCCTCACGATTTTTTCGTTCACCGTCAATGGACGTTGTAATTGACTATAATGTGACTATAAAATATATAATAATATTTCCGAAAATCAAAAAGGTGACTTGGAATTCGAACCCACGACCACCACCTTGTCAGGCGCTCCTCATGCACATTATGACCCAACATAATTAATTATTATCAATCACTTTAAGGATGAAAGAAAAACTATAATCTTAAGATTGGATCTTGTATGAATGTTAAAATTTGTCAAATCAACATCAACATGACCTTGTAAACTATCTAGAAATTTCAGAAACGTATATACATTTCATTATTTGTCTTTTATTAGAAACAAAATAGGAAACGAGGCAGACCACTACTGATAATATGATAACCCTGACGTGAACTATATTGCCATACGGCTCTCAATGAGAATATGTAGCCGTTTAGTTACGAGCACATACGCAGTATATACCTCTAATTATGCGCAAGGGTCTGAATTAATGTAAATTATTTTGTAACACATTGAGAATACTAATTTTCTTGTTTATTTGTGCCATAATATTCATTGTAAAGCTGTTACATATCGGCTTTCTGTTAACTACTGTTACGGCATAAAAGTACATGGTATAGCCGACCTGGCTTCACCGGAGTGCAATTAAGTGATATTCCTCTCACCCGCAGACGGTTGTTTTCCCTTCTTTATGTTAATTTCCCTATATTATGGCACTATATCGGTAACCTTCATGAAGATAGGTACCTACATAATATGTTAAATTAGGTATAGGAGAAGAACTAGGCTCTATAGGCTACGTGCTTGCCATCAGGCGGGCCATATGCTTGTTTTCCTCCTTTTTAGTAGGTATACACACTTAGGTAGGGAAGAGAGCTAACAAGATAAACAATCACCTAATTAATGACCAAGATTCCCAATTTAAAAGAGAAAGTCACCGGACGTCTCTTACACTCTCTCCATCTCTCTCTTTCCTTCTCAATCTAATACTCAACCGTGCCCGATACTTAAAAACACATATTATGTTAAATATTAATAATAATCAGTAAATATTAATAAAAATATTATTATATTGTAACAGATAACGGCCAGAGTAGCCATTTCCAATGAAATAAATTACTTTAAATATCTGCAGTTAGCGAAAGTTTTTAGTATTCTACAAGCTATACACTTTTCGAATTACGACTATTTTTAATGCTCATAAAAGCTAATGGTCTTAACAACCTTATCCCTTTGTTATGGATGTAATTCAAATATCTAATGAATACTTTTAAAAACATACAATATACAATAGGCTAGGTGCCTCAATTTTGATTATTGTGCATTGAAAAGTTACGCTGGAAGGTCATCATAAACGACCTTGTCATTTATTAATAAGATGACAAACGTCCATGCACTTAAAAAATAATTGAAAATAGAATACATATTTCACAACACTTCTGATAGGATTGCAGAATCGCTTGATAAAAAGTGTAAACGTATGTGAAGGTATACGCACAGTTGATATCAATAATATTAATTACCAGAGACGACACAAAACATATTCCTATCACAACTTCAAAAGCCGTTCCGTGAGTATGACAACTAGGACTCAAATAACAATGGCATACAAAGTTTTGATTTAAAATGAAAATAAACGTTTTTACATGAAAAAATCTCGTTAGCTTGAGTTTTATTTGTAATTCAATATATGTAAGAATTGTTGTTAAAGAATGGAGAGAAATATTGAAATTCATGTTTGATTTTAATGTTTTGTGCCTACGTCACATGTGAATGAAGTGATAAAAAATCTTCTATCCAGGCTTAGCCTTATTTTATTTATATTTTGCGAATTAATATGTAGAATTGCTGATGAATTGAATTTTTTGAGATATGAGGATATTTCATAATTAAAGTCACGCAAGTGCATAATTAAATGTTTTAGAATAATATATTGTTTGAATTGCATTGAACAAATAAGGAAATCCACGAGGAGGCGTTTAAAAAAAATAAATGCTCTAGGTACAGATTTTTGACATATTATATCATTGTGATATTTGTTATTGAGAAAACAGAGATAGTTACTATTACTTTCGCAAGCAAATAACATATCAATTAAGTATCATTAGTTACACAATTAATTTTTCTGACGAATTGCGATAGTTTGACAATGTTATATTATAGGACAAAGTTACCTCGATTTACAGTACTTGACTAAATGAAACTATTTTAGTAGAATAATATGGAATGGCAACACTAAGCCAATGATAGTTTATAAACCCGGAATTACTCAAGTTACTTTCCATTTAAAGGTATTTTTTTCACCCTCTTTGTATAATTCATACGAATATTTGATAAAATGTAAAAAAATATAAGAACTTGTTTTGTATATATGTCACTTAAATACCCTCAAATTAAGATCAATCCAGATCTCGCCATTGTTCTTTCCGGTCAAACGTTCGGATAAACTGGAAACCTCGTACATAGTCGATTAAAACGAATTCAAGAAGCTTCATTTTACTATCTCCCCGTAAAATGCTCGCTGTCAGTATCCCGATAAAGACAAAACAAACGATAATATTTAGTTCACATAGAAAGACAATATTGTCCGCCTTTCAAAGATAAGCGGGACCTATTCAACTTATAACCTGTCCACACTTTAAAGAGCCATTCATCTTACTGAAGACTAGTTCTGTCTGTGACATTGTCTTCAAGAAAATCGTGTTCTTATGAAAAGTTTCGAACGCTATCTAAACTTCGATTGCTATGTGGTTATGTAATATTATTAGTTCAATTGCAAATACAATAAGACTGTTTGCAATTTTAATTGATTTTTAAATTTTTATGTAATTGTGTTTATTTGTTGGCATTTTATTTACCATCCAATATCAATGTAATTACAATATCGGTCTTTGTTAATGTTTGGCGAAGAAGTCATATACAGGGTATATTAAGACCGCGACCGAAAACGAAGCCAGGTGGTAGTATTAGTGACTTTAGACACAATGCAAGTAAAAATTTCGCAAAAAAAATCGACAACTTTTTTTTGTAATTTTTTACTCATCGTCGTATTTGGGTGATATATACATAATTTTCGAAAAATAAAGATGTACACCTCTTTATTTTTAAACACGCAGTGGTACGTAAGGGTTTAATTTAGTATTTTCGCAAAAACTACGTATTTAGCACCCAAACACGACGATTTTTAAAAAGTCTAAAAAAATATCTGTATTGGTGAAATTTTTATTTGCATCGTGTCTGTAACCATTAAAACTACCACCTGGCTTCGTTTTCGGTCGCGGTCTTGATATACCCGGTATAATTTAACAAAAGCGACAAAAAAACTTTAAGGTGCGTTGGGAAATTGGCCGTGAAATGAAATATCTTTCTCTGGGTGAATATTTTTCACAAACAAAGTTAAACACCATTTGAAAAGGGAATCGAATGCCATTGACAAATGCAATAATTTCTATAGATCGTAGTACCTACGTTCTTTTGGCGTCCGAATGCGTTGTTGCCATGCTGTTGTCAAAATATTAGGAACAGTTTTTTCTCTTCATATTGTACTATATTGGAAATGCTAATTCTATTAGATTACGAGTATAAAAATGCTTGTTGTTCATATTATGAAATCATATTTCAAACAATGCGTTAAATAGATATTTTATTTGTAGTTCCAAATTTCGCCACACGCCAATGGAAGACTTCAGCTGGGGTAAGCGAATTCGAGAAATATGTCGAAAGTTGTTTATTTCAGATAGGTTCTTGCGAAGGTTACACAATTTTCTACCGGTTACCATGAACATTTCGCTTGTGCAAACTCCCCATCCTTGATTATGGTGATTTCAGCTATCTTGATCTCACCAAAGACCAACAAAATTTACCGTCTTCAAAACTCTGCATAAGATTCACAATTGGTCTACGCTAATATAATCATGTTTCTATACGACTTCGTCGCAATACTAATATTCTTTCTCTTCTTTACAATATTTTGTTTAATCCGCCCACAACTTATCTTAAAGAACGTTGTCAGTGGCGAGCGTTTGTAGTGGCATGGGTTGGGGCAGTCTTTTTAATAGTGTGGGTTATTTTGTTGTACGGAACCCTCGACGGCGGTATTCCACTCGCACTCATAGATTTTGAAAATCTAGCTGTAGGTACTTGACACATTCTGCAAAATATTGGAGCCAAAATATTTATCATACATTTAGATCAAAGGCTTGTTTATTTCGCGAATAAAACTGAATATCAATTTCGCCTTTTGTTATCTCTATGTTTATTATTGTTTTATGTAGATTTGTTTTACTTTTATCGAAATATACATCACATTCATAACCTCATTTACACATGTTCAGTATTCTACGACGTATATATATATATATTTTATGTATGATTTAAGAAGAATAAGTTATATAAAACACACTTTAGTATGCTAAATCAAAATCGATTCAATGTTTTCAATAGATTGTAGATTACTGGAGTCCGTAAACTTTAAAAAACACAAGGGATTCACGCTTAACTAATCTTTTATCTGAGACTAAAATTAATTTAAACATTTTCATAGCCAATACTGATAGCATAAAATAAATTTGCATTTTTTAATTACTGTAAACGTTTGCTTTCAAAACCAGAAATAAATGGTTGCTTTGAAGAAACAAAAAATTAATTACCGCTAGTTAAACATTGTAGTTTACAACTTGGTGAGGGCTGCGTTGGACGTCCATTCCAGCCACAAGCTTCAAAGGCAACCTTATAATATTATATTATAAAGGGAGCCTTGGAAGAAGCCCAGGTGAGTGGTGAAAACCACTACCAACAGGTCGATATGCACGTCCTTGAAAGAGATATAACTTCAGCCAAAGAGATTTTATACTAATGGAGACACCCGAACGTAACATGTATATTTATGAACCTCTATGTATATTTATGAACGTGGTATTTTTGCTAAAACACACACTCATCTACATTAATTGAGATTAACAAATATAAGAGCATTTTTTTAGATTCGTTATGGTTTAATGTGACTACAATTTAAATAATAAGAATTGATAACTTTGTAAAATAATAAAGCATATTATTATTTTAATTTAATTTTATAGTTTTGTTTTTATTTATAGTTAAGTTTTATAGTTGTAATTATTTAATTGTAATCTGTGCAGTTATTTGAATATATATTTTCTTTTCTAAACTATTGTAATTTGTAAGCCAATATGGCGGGTCGTAGCTGTACAAAACAAGCTAATGTAACACCATTTTCACCTTGTACCACAATAAAATATTTTGAATTCGAACAAATTAAATAAAAAGGGCGATACTATAACGCTATTTCTGTTTCTGTCACGTTTCTGTCTCTCGCTCCAATGATTGCTCGCGTATCTGGTACGCGCGTAGGTACTGGTATTCGTATTATTCACGATGTCCGCTGCAAATACGCACCGCACATATGGATGAAGATTAACAAATGGAGAATTTCGCATTTTCATACCGGAGACTTACAAGTGACAGACATTTCGATTACTTTACAGTTTTCGTGGTCACGGGGCTTCTACCCGCGATAAAATCCGTAAAAATTGTTTTATTTCAACATACATTTCAGTTGTAATATACAATGTACGTGTGCTTAACGGATGTTCTGTTTGATAAAACGTCCTAATATTAGTATGATTTACTTATGATATAAAGTAGTATGTCGGTTGTACTACTGACCCGCTCATAATTAGTTAATAAAGAATACTTATACGTAACCACAAAATAATTTAAAGCTTTTTTGGATAGTTCTGTATGAGGTTTCAAATATTCAGCATACACGTTTTTAATGGAGCAAACAAGCAAAGAGCTCACCTGAAGGTAAGTGATAGCCACCGCCCATGAACATACACATACATTCGAATAAGCATGAGGACTGATTTTGAAAAACTTCATGTTGGTCGTACTCGTATACTTAAACTTTACTTGAAACAAATTTTATTTATGAAAAACAAGGTTTTGCAGGAAAAAATGTGTATGTGTATGTGTGTGTGTGTGTGCAATTCACCCAAGGCAGAAGTAAATCTTCGGCAAAGTAGCCTTCTAAAGGATGAGATAAATATAGATTTCGATAAAATGGCACCATAAAAACATTTTGCCCTCCGAGAGAATGAGATATAATATAAGTATACAGAGTTTCGAATAATCTTCGTCTCATCTTACTTTCCTTTTTTGAAGTGAAACTTCTTTATCGGGGTTGGAAAAATTTTTTTACGGACGGGATAGGATAGTAAAAGGTACCGTAGGTACACTTAAGTTGAGTTCAGGAATACAGAAGTTTAAACGGGAATAAGATGTTTCTGGTGCGGAGTGGAGTCTAAACATATCTGCACCCAGTGATGCTGGGTTAGGCTGCTAGTGGTCAATAATTTTTCGGGATAAAAAGTAGTCTAAGTGTTAATCCAGGGTGTCAGATACCTCCATTCCAAATTTCTTCGTAATCCGTTAAGTCGTTTCTGAGTTCATCGCGCACAGACAAACAGACCAAAATTCTAAAAATCATTGTTTTGGGTTTATCCTCATTTATCCTCCATGTACAGACATCGATCGGTTACAAATTTATTATATGTATAGATTTTATAATATTGCGCAATATAATTGATCTAGGGGCCACCTTAGATATCAGTCTTGTGTTATGCCTCATTGACCTAACAGTAATGAAATGAAATGAAATGAAATGAAATGAAATGAAATGAAATGAAATGAAATGAAATGAAATGAAATGAAATGAAATGAAATGAAATGAAATGAAATGAAATGAAATGAAATGAAAATATTTATTGAACCCATGAAATGTCATACATTATTTAGATTCAGTCACTTTTTTCCACTACCACCCGGTTCACAAGGCTGTTTTCGCCAGAGAAGAACGGGCAAGAAACTCTAGCGTTGCTCTTTTCAAAATAAGTTTACAATACAATAATTATACAGAGGTTGCAGCGCTGTTAAATTCAGAGCAGTTCATAGATAGTTTAGAATAATAATGATGGATAGTGTTATTGGTCAAGTGATTTTGTACGGCTGAGTTAGGTAAGTAAAGTCACCCAGAACGCGGAAACAGTGCACTGCTTCACCAAAACAATGAATAGCAATAAAAGTCTTAAAGCAATTAAAAGTTATCATTATAAGCAAGTCGAGTAGACCAGTCCACACAAACAGCACTCGTTCACGAGTATGACGCATGTGCCAGCCATCGGCCTCCTCAACCATGTTACAGGGAAGTGACCGACCCGGCACACGACGCCGCCGCAAGCACAGACGTTTTAGCGAGCATGACTTACTCAAATTGCTTACAACTACGATGAAATTAAATGAACTAATTATTACATCACATCTATATCAAACAATGCACATCCGGTTAGGGGACTTATATTATGTTATGTTATGTTCCCAAGCCTTATTATCCTCTAGGTAATCTGAAATTTTATAGTAAGCTTTATTACACAACTGTCGCTTAACAGTGGATTTAAATTTGTTTATACTTAAGGCTTTTATGTGAGTGGGAACTTTATTATAGAAGTGTATACAGTAACCCTTAAAAGATTTGTTGATTTTGTGGAGCCTGGTCTTATGACTGACTAGATTATTTCTATTTCTAGTATTTTTGTCATGAACATCGCTTAACTTTTTAAATTTATCTATATTTTTATGGACATACATAAGATTATTAAATATGAATTCAGATGCTACTGTCATTATGTTTATTTCTTTGAATTTTTCCCTCAGAGATTGTCTGGAGCTTAGCGAATAAATAGATCTTATGGCTCGCTTTTGGAGAACAAAGATTGCATTAATGTCAGCAGCACCACCCCACAGCAAAATTCCATAACTCATAAGGCTATGAAAGTAAGCAAAATAGACCAATCGAGCCGTATCAATGTCAGTCAATTGGCGAATCTTGCCCACCGCATAAACTGCAGCACTCAGTTTTTTTGCTAAGGCAGTTATGTGGGGACCCCATTGAAGTTTAGGATCCAATGTGATTCCCAAGAACTTAGTAGTCTCCACAAGGCTCAACACATCCCCATTCATAAATATGTTGGCATTAACTTTCTTTACATTAGGTGTCACAAACCGTATACATTTCGTTTTCTGACTATTCAATAATAAATTATTCACGCCAAACCAATGGACTATATTTGAGAGAGTGTGGTTTACATCGTCAAGGAATGGTTGATGTCGTTTTACTTTAAATATCAATGAAGTATCATCAGCAAACAACACTACCTCACATTTGTCCCTTATAAAATAAGGTAAGTCATTAATATAGATCAAAAATAGAAAGGGTCCAAGAATCGAGCCCTGCGGAACTCCCATAGTAACAACAGATCCAGGAGATCTTTTTCCGTTGACATCAACGCTCTGAACCCTATTACTTAAATATGATTTACATAATTCAAGAGCTGGACCATTAATTCCATAGTGGCTCAATTTCCTGATAAGAATATCATGGTGAACACAATCAAATGCTTTGGATAGATCACAGAATACACCTAAAGCATCCTGAGAATTCTCCCAAGCATCAAAAATGTTATTTATAAGCTCCACACCAGCATCAGTAGTGGAGCGACCCCGAGTGAAACCAAATTGTTTACCATGAAGTAAATTATTTGTTTTAAAATATGTTTGTAATTGTAATAGCATCAACTTTTCAAAAATTTTACTTAATGAAGGCAGTACTGAAATGGGTCTAAAATTTGAGGGGTCATCTGTACTACCAGATTTAAAAAGAGGTATGATCTTGCTAAGTTTCATTTTATCAGGAAATATGCCACTATTAATGCAAGTGTTGAAAACTATAGCTAGCTGGGGTGCTAATACAGGTATTACAGATTTGAGTATTTTAGTAGAGATTCCCCAGAGGTCACATGTATTTTTAATGTTTATTAATTTAAACGTTTTTATAATGTCCATACTGTCAACGAAATGGAATGCAAATAAATCCCCACACCCAGCCACACTTTCCTGCAGTAACTTATCAGCTAAGGAAGGAGATGAATTTAAGTTATTTGTTATGGAAACTGGTATATCTGTGAAGAAGTTTTCAAAAGCCCTAGCTACTTCTACATCAGAGTTAATTATATTATTATTAATATTTAAGCTAATATTTAAGCTAAACAGTGCTGCGCATGGTCTGTAAACTGTACACCATTTAATTGTGGGTGCGATTTCAGCTTAAACGAACTTATGTGTAGATTTCTCAATCCTAAAACTTGAAATCGTTTATTTATCATAAATATTTATTCTTGTAATTTCTCTTATCTTTTCTCAGTCGTTATCACTCTTGGCAGAATGGTCGTGGTAATATTTTCAGGTGGTGGCTCGCTTTGCATTCCGTCGCTATTCCTCTCGCACTAACGCTTTCCTTGCACATTCACGCGTGGTACCGTTTCTGAAAATACATTTAAGTAATAAGACAGAAAATTTTATGCCAACCCCATGAAATCCCAATCGAGTTATTTCAAAAAAATATGACTTTTCTTGTATTTTAATTTTACAAGATAGCTTTTTCTTGTTACATATTTTCATTGTTCCGTCTCATTAAAGCAATATTTCTCCATAATCTCATTCGATTCATTTTATACCCCTGTTATTTATGATAAATGTAAATTTCATTTAATAAGCCGACGTATAAAATGTATACAGTTCCACCTAGGGAGAGAAACTAAATATTCAAATTCATTATTTAGTTTCAAGGTTGCGATACTAAAACTCTCTGGAGTCTAGGTTACCAGCTCTCAAAAGGTTTCGTAACCGGCCTTGATACTTACGACTAGTTTGTATGACCTGAAGACATGTTAAGCTCACACGATTCTGTTAGTCAAACATCAACGAACTCCGAATTGCTTTATGCGAAATGTGATGTAATACAAATTATTTCATATCGCTTTGTGACAATGCAATTGTGCTATTGCGAAATTTGATTAATTAGTGTATTAGACATCGTAATATTATTATCTTGTTATTATACAAATATTTTAAATAGTGTGAAGATGATTAAGGGATTGTATTTAGATAGATATTCATCGATCATGTATAATTGATCGATGTAGATATTACTAAACGGAATCGATTATTAAACGGGACATGAATGATGATACTGTACAACACACGCTTTAGCAAAATAGATGTATTTTCACCCAATCCCCAGGAAAATATTTTATAACACGTTTAATTGAGAACTATTTGGAATTTATAAGTAACTAATTTGATAAAATCGATTAATTTATATTTTTAGTGGTTTTAATCAATGTGTTAATGAGTAGCTAATGGTGTAGATTGGATTTATGTTGGTATATTTTTAAAACTGATTTGTTTAGCGAATGTTATTTAAATATTTTTCTCTTTTCAGTGGGTATATGGGCGTGCGAGTCCGATCAGAGCCACAATGGGTGCAAAATATTCGCCGGCTCGTGTACTTGCGGCTACGGGTGCAAGTCCGAGTATGTGTTCAGAACAAGGAGGTCTTGCTTAAATGCTCTTAGAGGTAGGTAATGTTTACGTTCATGAGGATTTAAATGAGTTCCCGTATACTCTATCTAAACTAAGAAGTTCCATTTGACATTGGGAAATAGGGATGCTGTCAAATAAATCGGTTCTTACAATATCCGAATATTTAGAGATATCGATAATATTTGTTTGTATTTCTTAATCGATTACAGTTTATATTTTCAGTTTACATCATTTCGTTTATTTTTTCATGAACATTTTTATTCTAATGAGACATCAACAATTGCATGTCACTTTACTATTTAGGAACAAAAGGAGTGATTTATCTATTACTAGCGGCCCGTCCCGGCTTCACCCGGGTGCAGACACTTTTTCGAGTCCAGTCCACATCACGCACATGCTTATGAACACATGATACATACATACAATACAATACATATACTCCAAAGTGAGGAACCTCCTCACTATGTGTGGCGTATCCTACAATACTGCCTTCATTTCCATTGTAATATCCAAATCTATTAATTAATAATAAATTAATTTATATTAATATTATTATTTCACTATATATTGATGTACTTATGTTCGTTGACAGCATACCTATTATTAGCTGAAAGTTCAGTATATTTAAAAATTAAAAAACAACTGTTTTATATCTGCTCGATTATTTAAATATTTTTACCGATTATGCGTATACAAATGCGTTTGAATAGTCTCGGCTCTACCGGTAAAAGACCTAACGAGGTGACTTTGCAATGACGTCTATAAAAAAATTGTTGTTTAAAATGGTTATTTTGCTTTATTTAAAGGATTCTAGTTTAAATTTAGTGATTATGGTTTGTATATCTAGTGATAAAATAAGAATAGCTTCATAATTCCATGGAATTACGGAAAGTGTTATTGAAATTGTGTGGGTTACGTGTGCACAAAGTTATTTACGTTAAAAGTATGAAACGTCAAATGGAACCTGTTAGTTTAGATAGACTATAATTATGAAAAAGTGACCACATTGAACCTGATAGTAAGAGCAGCGCAGCCCACAGAACATCCACCGTCGAAAGGTTACATCTCGAATTATTTGCTTCCTTCTTAATTTATTATCAAAGGTGTGGTCAATCACATTTTCTTACAAAAAACATGTATCTATGCCTGAGATAATGTACCTCAATCTTAATTCAATCAATGATTTGTATTGTTAAACTTAGACGACAGTTTTATTGGAACTGGTAACTCAGAAATTGTTATTGATTTTATTTAATAAGAAGTTGCGTAGGTATGTATATAGAAATTGAATTGATTCCACGATCTGTATTCAAAAAGAATACTTACAAAATTCAATAATCACTATCATTTAATATTATAATTGACTTCATTAATTGCAGAGAGACCTTCCAACATCTGTTCCCGGATGCCGTGTGTGCGTGGTATATGCATTCAGACGACGCTAGAACCTGGGTTTACCTGCAAGTGTGAGGGCACTGGCTTTTACGGACAGCGATGCGAAAAAGGTATCTTGTATTAATAGCAAAACAACTATTTCCTATAAGAGCAAACAGGCTATGAATATCCATGCCGATTTCGTTAGGAGAATAAATATTATAATAAAAATAAAGGCTGAATATGACAATGTTTTTAAAACTTCTGTCGAACGGAATATTATTTATCTTTTCAGTTTCGCGTTTTGAAAGTTAAGATAATATAAAACATCGCCTATAGATGTGTATTTCATTTAATAACTTTGTAACATGCCAGCTTCATTAAGTTGGAATTTATTATTGCAAAAATATTTTTAATACGTATACAACTGAGACAATAAGATTTCATTTATGTTGCAGCTTGTCCCACCGTACCTCTGCCTGGCACAATCTTCCCCCACGAGTGCATCGTCATTTAAAGAAAATGTACACCAAAAACAACGAAATATTTATTAATTTAATTATAAGCTTAGAAATATTTCGTTTAGCTCCGTTCAAGTACCATGTTTGGTTACGTTGAGCGATGCAATGTTCTTTCTGTGTAGAGGAGATAACATTATATTTACGAATTTGCTTGTTAAATAACTGCCATTATCTATGTGTATGTTTAAAATGTCTTAAAATAATTGGCTGCGTGTAAATAGTACTGGCGTTTATGTAGATAAAAATTAAATGTACGAATCTCTTATTATAAGTCAAATGTATGCATTGTTATGAAATTAAATGGTATAGCGCATTTGTAAACATACTTAAGTGTTTTTGATTACCATTCTCATCGCCTAAATGTTTATTATAGACAAAACAATCATAGGTAATATAGAAGGAGCGCTAGTACTTCACAAAAGTAGATAAAAGTGGTGGTGCCGGGCCATCTTCTACTGCCCTCCTATTGGCTGACATATTTCAGGTTTTCCAACATGCACGAATTATTTGAAAAAGATTATAGCATTATAAGCAGTGCAGTATCGTTTTTGAAGATGCAAATCTATGACAGCGCTCCCTCTATATTATAAATATTCTACGAGATAGGTATACAAAAACATAGAACCTGAAACTCGCCGTGCGGGCGCGAATCAATATACAGGATATGTCCAGACTGCGACCGAAAACGAAGGCAGGTGGTAGTTTTATTGACTACAGACACAATGCAACTAAAAATATCGAAAAAGAAACGACGATTTCTTTTCATTTTTTTAAGTATCATCGTGTTTGGGTGGTAGATAAATCGCTTTTTCTAAAATAATAATTAAACCCCATTTTGCTTCTTGCGTCTTTAAAAATAAAAGGGTAGGTACATTATTATTTTAGGAAAGCGACTATATTTATACATAATGACGCACTTCGTTCGCCGTCTTCATAATTCTGTTATTAACCACCTACGTTCTAAACAATTCAGTTATTAAGATAGAGATAGGTAATCATAAGAAAAACAATAAGTACAGCAAATACTCCGGATGATAAAATGCCTGCTGACTCCAGAACTTCAAAATAACCCAGAAATAAGCACTGATCGTAAAAGCTTTTTTTAGAGTTCAAACGATCCATGACGTCCATTGATTTCCCGCCTCATTTTAATAAAAATCGATGAAACTACTAAAATTCTGAACATACTTTAAACATCAATAGAAAACGATGAGGAAAAAGGCTTTATCAAATCAAAGCGGTCAAGACTTAAACTAACTTTAATAAACCATAAGAAAATAACAACAATTGATGCTTGTCTGACTAAATAATTCAGAATTTGAGTTTTTCAATCAAAAAATAAATTTCTGAACGACACTGTGGTGGTAGTTATTGAAATATTTCATACGGTAACACTAAGTTAACAATAATGCAACCACATTCAAGAGTTGCGTCGGATTCAGTCATTGAATGCAACGAATAATAATTGCCAGAGGAAACTGCTGCCATGTAAAATAATAATTAGTATTACAAATTACAAGTAATTAATTAGTTGCAAAAATCCTACCGTTACCTACAAGGTCTCTGGAAATATCACTCTTGGTACCAAAAGTCACTTACGACGGTTTCCTAAACGACGTAAATTTGACTCTATAGTACTATAGCTTTATCAAATTATATCTCAACTGGAGCATCAATTGTTTAGAATCATAACTATAATAATGGCAATATTTCACCGCGTAAACTCGGACCGTAATACTAACTCGGGGAAATCGTATCTTATGTTCATAGTATTTTATTTTTATTTATTTCAAGTTGCCGCTTTGAGTGAATTGGATTTCATTTAGTATATTTTTATTATGTAGAAATTTTAGTAACAATCTTTTAGAAAATGTGCTACGTTAAATTATAAAATTCATACCGGTTATGAGGCTAGTGAGTCTGGTTATGTTTCTAGACATGCTAACTACAACAACCATTTCCAACTTTAATATTGGTTATTTTTACATCATTATCGTTTAAAACAACAAAACTACGCATTAACTTAATTATACGTTTCTATTCGTATTAAAATCAGTCGTATAATATTTACATTCTACCAAAACCTACCATAAAGTTTTTCAGTGGCAACCCAGTGAGTAAGGATGTTATGTCATTCTGAAAATAATCGATCTTGAATAAATGTTATAAAATCGATTATCTCTCAATGATGTACTTATACTATATAAATTCTTTTACTGATGACTGATAAGATATGAGATATTTAAACTTTTGATTGCATATTTAAAAAAAAAAACAAATTGTAGGAAAAAATATTATGTAACTGATGCACGACATATTAAAACAATGATCAGTAAAATTTAAGTGGTATTAATATTTCGATTCCTAAAATCAAGTTACAATTCGTGACTAAATCCGTCAAGTGAAGTTTCATTTCAATCGAGTTATTCAATCGATTTTAAAAGTAACGTCTCACAATCGATTTAGGGGCGCATGCCTCGCAGATGTTATTATTCTTATTTCATTCGACGCATTGACGTAGAGGGGCTTTGACATTTCGTTGGTCGGGCGAAACTGTTTAGTCACTTAAGTTTTTACGAACTCTAAGGTGTTAGATCAAAAAAATAATATCTTTAGTGATACAGTAAGATTTTAATGGCGAATTGTAACTTTATGTATTACTTTAACCTACGTATATATTTTTAATACATTAAATAGCCGGTGTTAGAAGAAAAACTATCATGTAAGTAATAAGTTTACTTTCTAACAAAGCATTGATAACGTTTAGTGGAAACTTTATTGTTTTTGTTACTGTGCCAAACGACTTTTTTTAATAATTATCTGCCAATGAGTTTATTACGTGCATAATTGTATTATTTTTTTTGCTAGATATCAACACTATTTGATACTACCTTGCAATATGGTACATAAAGCGTTTACGTTTCTATGCTAGAAACGTATGCATTGTTAGAATTTATAATTCTATAATATCGCCCTCATTTAATGTGTTGAACCACTGCTATTGTGCGTTATCGTACGACAGTTTTATTACCGCGCTTTTTTTTATTTACCTTCATTATTCTTAATATTTGAATTACACTTATAATGCCCCCATATTCTAATAAAGCGTGTATCAAACATACAATTAAATGCTGCAATTGTTTTATATTGGGTTCAAAGACTTTTCATTGCAAATAAATAATATTCACTTTTAATTGCAAATGAATGATGAGTAAAGTCATTTATAAATAATGGTATAGGTAAAACCTGCCATTAACAAATTTCTTGTAAATTATTTTATACAGAAACCTATATAAAAATATCTATTACATACAAGCAGGAAAAAATAATAAGCTTAGTTAGTCTTTTTGAAAAATAATAAGCTTAGTTAAATAAACAATGAATAAAATGTTCTGAGAACTGTAATTTTTTAAGTCCATAATTTATTATCAAATCTTAGAAGTTTATTCTAATGAAATTGCAGACTACAGCTGTAGTATACTGTATAATAATCAATTATTTGTTATAGTATGGCATACACACGGTATCAAAGACTCCTTGCCACTATGATGGTGATTACCGGTTCCATCAACTCGCTGAGCACCAAATGGGCTGACAAGCTGCAGGCCCAAGGTTCTGACGGTGTGATCCGGAATTTTAGCCATCCATTCCTTCAGGTAAGATCTTTTTTTTTTCAGATAACAAATTCAGCAGCTATTTGCTATATTTTCTTCGGTCACAGTTGTTGGATTCTCAACATAAGCCTCAGCCATATATTTCCACAGAGACTTCTTAGAAGCAGCCTTAGCTCATTTCATCTAATGGTACTTGCAATATAAATAGCAGTATGTATTTAGAAATAAGTAGGAAGCTAGAGACCAAAGGAAGAGAAAAATAGGGATTGTTTCTGTATCTGTATTGTCCTATGTACATCCCACTGCAGGGCACAGGCCTCCTCTACAATAGAGAGTATGATTGAGGAAGAGTAGACCGTATAATCCACCACGCTGGCTTAGTGCGGGTTGATGGACTTTTACATACCATAGAAATTCTTCCCATTTGCTATGGTATGTAGGTTTCTTCTCATACATACATACATAAACTCACGCCTTTATCCCCGAAGGGGTAGTCAGAGGCGCCACCAGGACACCCACATTTCGCCTTGCCACGTTCCGTCCCACGATGTGATAAGAGGTGAGCCTATCGCCATATCGGGCAAATATTTCTGACTCCGGGCTGATAATGAATAGAAAAATCCAATATCACTTTGTAACCGTACCGTAATACAAATAGGTTTCTTCACAATGTTTGCATTTACCAGTATAGTGCGTGGTGATTGGCCATCAACACATGACTGAAAAGTCAGAAGTGCGCTCTGATATTTGAACCCGCGACCACCGTAAATATGTTATACCGTAATATCACATATAGATATGTAGGTTGATTATCATTATAAATCTATTTAACAAAAGACTGAGCCATACAGATCAGTGGAGTTCCAAACCAGATTCATATTGTAAGAAGGCTCATTTTGATATTATGTAGAAAAGTTTACGTGAACAAAAATTATTTTACCATACTTAAATACTTTCTATCCTAGTATTAAAAATAAAATATTTCATGTTCAAAAAGACGTTACCTAGAGGTAATAAACTAAAGCCGATATCGCAAATTAAATCTGTATTTGTGTTCCGGCCACGCGGGGAACCAACTGGAAGCCACGGGAGGTAAATAGGCAGAACGGTTTATTTAATTATCCTGTTATTTACTTCAATTAATAAAGTTGATTTACTTTTTCATATTTCACCCTGCCAATTGATTTTATTATGCGGGCATAGTAAGCGTCTGTCCTTAATGCACAAAACGAAATCAAAACTGTCAGGGTCAGTGAATGAACATTAGATTATAATCTACAGTTTCTGTTACTAACTTAATTTTGCTTGGTATTGTTGCTCATTTTTCCCACATTGGTATAAATAAAAAAACATAGAGTATACACCACTTTACAATCGCCTGTTAGATTACCTATCATCATCATGACCATGACCTTGGAATAATCTTTAATAACATGATTATATTATATAACATGATTGTTTATAACAAAGAGAAATGCACTACACTCTCTAGCGGAAACGATAACTATAAACCACTTGTACGTGCGCACATAAACACGAATAGGTATAAAGAGAAAGATATTAGAGATATATTGTTTATTCTTTATCAAACTTATCAGTGGTATGTGAATACATTACCGAAATTCGGTGGGATTACTATAAAACATCACAAGAACCGTATTTTTTTAATGTAATTTATTTTTACCATATTTTTCCGCACCGTCTGTGAAAGCCCCTTTTTGAAAATAAGAACCGACTTGTAATTAGTACTCTCTTCGAAGTTCTGGAACAACACCAACTGCCGGATGCCTCACACCCATTTCCTCTTTCTTTTTTCCTTCCTGTTTCCCTCCCGATAACGAGGACCGGCAACCCCGCCATGATCCAAGGGTTGTAGATATTCATGGGCGGCAATTATCACTTAGCATCAGGTGCTTGATTTGCTTGTTTGCCGGACTTACGAAATAAAAATAAAGACCAAGTTTTACGTCTCTTACACTTCATTCACATATGTACTTCCTACCACCGCATATCTGCTTTATCCGCTTAAGGATGAATCTACAACAAAGGTAAGACCATTTTAATTATCCATAATACTTTCCATATTTATTAATTCAAAAGTGTCTAATTTCTTCCATCATAAAGATTTTTTTAGACCCTTTGGAAATCTTGTTCTACCTGACCTTTTCCTACACTTAAACGTGACGCAACCTGACTTACAGCCATATGACATGTTGCAGTATGATGTACCTTATATTTTTGTCTATACATCAACCCTTTCAAAAGTAGACTTTTGAATCAGCTATAAGGGAATGAGTTACCAAAAATCATCCTCTAATATGGTATCTCAATACAGTCTAGCCGGCATTTTTGTGTCGACTGGCGAGAAATAGCCATCTGGTGTCTCTGGATACTATATCTAGACTGCACTGTATGTACTACCAATTGTATCGTAATCACACAGTTGCAAATATCATTCAGTTGTAGGTTTCATTGTGACACTAATGATCTGTCTGCTCATACCTGATACCCCCCCCCCCCTTGATCGATATATTAACAAGGTAGGTGTGCTGTGAACCGTAATGTCCCCTCACGTGCAATCCTCTTTGTGTTAAACACGGAAATCATGAATGCATTATGTCCACTGTCTATACGTTGTGTATTACAAAATATGTGTGTGAATTTTACACTTTTAATTTACACTTATTCCATAACTGGTCAAAGTTTTTCGAAAACCTAAGCAGATTAAGATGATTGCGTATTTTAACTAGATCTAAATCCATCAACAAGCATTTGTTTGGAATGTTGAAATTGCATTTCAAATCGTTGAAATTTTCGCCTCGCATCCGCCATGGCAAAATTATAGTACCACTTATCAATCATGTACTTCGTTCACACCGACATACGAAGCCCATCATTATCATTGTCATGATTCTCAATCTTCCATTCCCACGACATAAGCTTGACTGTTGAATATACATACCAAGAGCTACCGGAGCTATCCGCGGTATCCGTTTAAAAATACAATCAAAACTTGTTCATCTCGCGGTCGTATTCGAAACTGCAAACTAACCGTTGTTTGATTGAGTGGTAAAAGTTATTAAAGCAAAAATATTCGGCTCATACTTGATAAAATTTGACAAAGGTAAAGGAATTAAAATGTGCGCTGAATTACAATAAATTGAATTTTCCCGAAACGGTTGACGGCTCGAGCCAATTTATGTAAAAAAGAGATGCGAAGACTTCACAAAAAGATAAGGTAAAAAATTAAAGTAATCGCTAATTTTGCAACACACTTCAATACACTAGAACTCGATCTTACAATAAGGAAACTCCTGTTACTGTAATCAACATTCGTCAAGGGGTTTCAAGAAATAATAAAAAAGGAAATGTATTTTATTATTTTGTTGTATTAGGCATACATGACGTCTATCTTGTCCTGCAGTACAACAAACAGGAGATCAATAATTATTAAGTACCTATTCAAAATCCTCAACATGAAATACGACGATGTGTTAACAACGCATTCATTTTCCACCAGACGGCGTCTATGTTCTTGGGCGAGATGCTGTGTCTGCTGGTGTTCAAGCTGATTTACTGGAAGACAAGGGACACAGGCGGCCACAGCCTCACCAACGGCAGCCAGGACTTCAAACCCATCATCTTGATGCCGGCAGCCATGTTTGATTTGGTAAGTACAACATGCGTCGAGGACGTTTCTCTAGCTGTGCGTTCTAAGCGAATTTAGAATGTGATTATGCGCTATACAATTGGCGAAATCTATGAACGGTCCAAAACTTACATTAGCATACACACGTGTCCAAATAAAGTTTATGTTTAACAAGCTACGTAAAAGGGATATAAGTAAAAAATTGGTCATCTCCAACAAAACAAAACAAAGAGGCTATTTTTCTATTAAACGTATGCATGTGAGGTCATATTAACATAAGAGCATCCTTGAATTGATATTTAATAGCAGCTTTGAAAATGTCTAGTAAGCCTTGTAACGAAAAAGGGATATTAAAGACGCACATATATGACCCATCTATTGTATCAAGTGTTATGGCTCGAATAGGTATCCACGTGTCGCTTATAAAATACACTTGCTATAGAACGGACCTGCTTCATCCCCTTCTCGCAGATTTTGATTATTACCTTTTTTGAATGGACCCCTTCCCGTCCGGTTCTGATTGGTCGTTCACGCTCCCCCAAAGAGGGTGAGAGCTTTTGAAGTTCTAGCCGGTGTGAGATTTCAAAACGAGTAGATCAAGGCCAACGAAGGTCAACTTGACCCTCGCAAAATGAATAAAATGGAGGATGACACATTTCATTATCTTCTCATACGGAAGGCAGAATTAATTGGAAGTTCCGTTATTAAAGTAAAAGAACCATTTCAGGGTATTCATCAAGTATTTATTTCAAACGAAACCTCATCATGTTAAGGAGTTGTGCTCGTGCCACTTGCAAACACGAGTAATAACCAATTCAATTCAAAATATCAATTCAACATTAAAAATTAATGACTTTGCTTTAGTACATTGCCACTGGTGAAAACTATTGTGCTTTTCGTTCTGTTTATTGAAAACATAAAGTTGTTATTACATCTCATTAGTTGTGAGTAAAGATGTGATAAGCGTATCCGCGAAAGGTCATCAGGAGGTTATGGCACGTGTATTTTATACGACTTTAGAGTTTAAATAATAGTGAAGAAAGGCTAAATTGGCTCAAACACTTCATTTGTGTTGCTAAGCATCGTATTATTAGTAAATATCCTAGCAGAGCGTATTGCAGCCACAATGTAACTTACTACTATTAAATTCCTTAAATCGAACACTCATATACGTGTATTCACGGTCTAACTACGTAATATAAAACATCAAAACGACAACTTTGCCTAACAGTCATGCCTGGCGGGCAAAACAGCCAATGTATCGCTAGCTCTATATACACTTATTCTGTAAACCACTGATATGCCTGCGGGCCGGTGCCCGGAGCTCAAAACCAACGGTTCAGCGGTATATTATAATAAAATCAACACCGCAACCGATGCCCGGGCGTGCGGTGAAATCACGGATCAACAGTGAGACGCGTCCGACAGGAAAACCCACAGAACAGCTGAATATACACTGTTCTGTAGGTAAATCGGTGTGTTTGTGGCTATTCATTACTTGCTGCCTAATTTCAAAATACCATTTAATAGGGTATCTGTTCAGACATTATCACCAATAAAGAATTTTATGGGAATTTCGATGAATGCTATTAAAGTGCAAGGGTTCACATTCAGTTTTGCACAGCTTCTAAAGATCTCCTTTGCAGCTAAAGTCTCCCGCTTCGCCGTCGAGGTAATTATAAAAAGCCTACTGTTACCAAGAGCTCTTTTCTAACAGATCGGCACGTCGATAATGTACATCGGCCTCACACTGACCTACGTGAGCAGCTTCCAAATGTTCCGCGGTTCTATTATCATATTCGTCGCCTTGCTATCCATGACGTTCTGCGAGCGCCGGCTGTACAAGCGAGAGTGGATCGGAATTGGTGAGTACTTTGATGATAATGGACTACAGCTGTGCGCTATCGAACAAATTGTTATGCATATTTGCTAAACGGCTGTGCGATGGCATTCTCTGAACAGGTTTTTAGTCCTGTTAATAAGTTATTTACATTTGTATCATTATATACATATGCACTGGACCGCAAAGAAAAAGGGTAGGTTACAAAAAAATATCTTTAAAGTACCTGACCCAGCTTTACTAAATTAAAGAATTATTTAATGCCACATAAAATAAAATGTAACACCTTTATTCTTGATACGTGTAAAAAAACTAAATATTTAAACAATTCGGAAAAACTTTCCGTAATATTTTGACGACAGCGTGACAAAAACTCATTTGGACGCCAAAATACCGCAAACCGTGGACAGAGCTTACGTCGGTGTCCGTAGACGATCTATACAATACATCGGTCACGTTGACATGACATGCGCCAGTCTTATTGCGAAACCTTATTTTTATTGCAAAACAGCTAAAAATCAACCCTCCGGACCCGAACCAGTCCGCTCCCTTTACGCTTCTTTACCCTTTGTATACAAATATTGAATTGCGCAAATACTTAAAACATTTCTACTATCAGTATAAATGTTTAGAACACGTTTTCAATGATAGCCTTTTGTTATCGAATGGTCAATATGAATATACACCTAGCAGTAACACGTGCAACCTTCAATAATGTTGTCATGGCAACGATACTGCGAGAGATTTTCAGTCCTGCGCCACCCAGACTGAAAACAACTATATAACTAGTATAATCCACCATCTGTTTCAATGCATGGATCGCACCCTCGGCCTCTCCTTGCACAGACGCCGTTTCTTCCACTTCGCTGCATGTGCTGTCTTATTAATAATAATGTTACCTTGTTTTGGCTTATGGTGTAGTGATCGATAAAACACAGTCATTATCTTTTACGCTGTTTATGAATTTATCAAATTTACAGATACATGAATATAGTTTTCAAGAAACATTTTATTATTAATAATTAATAGATCATAAAGAAAGTCAATGATTTTAGGCATACAAGGATGTAACTTATGTATTTAAAAATCTATTATTCATTCGAATTAACAATAAGTTATGCTATTATAGGTCCAAAGCCATGGTTCACGTTACCTTTGGCTTGCCCTTATCCTTACATAAATCGACGCAACGTGAAGTGTCATACTCGTTACAAAATAATTTTGCTCGATCGACCGCCTGACTGACATCACCCCATTCGCATAGTAAATTATTAAAGAGACAACCGAAATGGACCCAGTCGAATCTTTGGCAATAATAAAGATCAATAAAGTAAGCGAAGATGCACTCAATAGCAATCAATACTGTTCGCACGCCGGAGTGGTGTGTTGAGGGATATGAGAAACAAACTGCTCCCACCAAAACATCATTGACGTGCCTCACAAGAAGCAGTATGTAAACGCTGCGATGTTATCAAAACACCACATTGATTGATTCTTGTGTGGGGTTTCGCTGCACGCTTGTTTGTCGCGTAAATTAACGTCCGACGCACACTGAAGCCGCGTGCGATGAGTAAATTTATCAATTACCTAATATGTCAACGCGTTTAGAATTCACTTATGAATAACCCTAATCAGTATTACCAAACCCCTTTTTTGTAATAAATTTTTCACGTATTTACTAGTTACGAAATAGCTAGAAAAATACCACACAAAATTACTCTATGATAAATAGAAAATAGCAGCAATCATATAATATATTCAGACGCGACAATTTCAATATTCTATCAAATAATGTTGAAGCGAAGTGAAAACGACAAATCATTCCATCAAATCAAATTTCTAATAAATTGCAATGATTTCCGTGCCTCTACCGACGAAGAAATTGAAATCACGTGGCAAATAAAGTTACATTTGCCGTGAATTTCATAATATTGTTTACCGATCGTCTGAAAAATATGTATCTACCTATAATTTATTCTACCTTTCTTGACTTTTATCAATACTCCCACCTCATAACGATTGCTGGAAAATCGAAGTTCTTTTTAATTAAACTGAACAGTCATATTTTGGGGAAACCTTAGGAACCTAAGGAACGTTTTGTGACATAATTAACTTTAATGTTCAAACGTGACTTATATTGCTGCGCGGTTATAGCGGTTCTTTGAAGAAGGAAGTTCTACTCACCATTCCACCTGTAGAATATCCATGAAATATTTCATTTAAATTACTCTTTTCTGGTCAATTCGACGTGATATTACGTAGATTGTTCCAATCAAATTATATTATTGAACTAACTTCCTACACTATTTCAAACTCCCCTCCGTTTAAAACTCACTAATAACTCACTAAGTACGTTTTACCGAGTGAAGTTAACAAACAAGCGACAAGCGTTCACATTGAAGGTATCGTTTAACAAATTTCGGACGTTATTGAATTTGGATTACGCTAGTGACGCAGCGTCCCCCTCATCCGATCCTGACGCTCCCCTCGTGGTGCACCCTCTCCCAACACCCCCTCTTAATCAGGTTGCCCCTGGCGACCGCCAAGGTTGCCTGCAGTATACCTATACACTATAAACCTACATAGGAGCTAACTGCGTCGTAACTACCTCCACACGTTAACGCAATAGACCGTTGTAATATGATTTTAGTTCAGGCGAAATCCATCACAGGGTGCGGGTAGATGCTAAGCGATGAAGAAAATTAATTACTGAATAGATTGGTTGAATGGCTATGCTGGAAGGACAAATAGTAGTTTATAATAAACAATAAACGTTATATTCAATTTAATTACCGACACTCGTGTATGGGCTTACAAAATATTTTAGGCGTAATAAAGAAAATTAAAAGTCATCGTAAACAACTTTGAATACAGTTTCACAACTGTCAGTTTTATCTTTCTGGTTTACATAAATCGTTTCTTATTAGGAATGCTAATGTGTAATCTCAGCAATTATAGATACCTCTATTATGCCATAGCTAATCATAGAATATTTGCTCCAAAGAAAAACTTGACGATGGTCGTCTGAAAAACTATTTCAAAATTTTCCGTTTATAGACAACCACGCGTGTAGATGTATTTTACTGGACTATAAAGTCTTCTGTCTGGTTATGGAAGCTTATAACTTGCCTGCATTTGAAGAAGCGCCGGAGCTCGTGGTCAATTTAAGGCTTCGTGCAATTTGAGTTTGAGACATGATCATCTTTCATGCCCAGTGATTGTAAGTCAATTCCGCTGTCTCAATTATTTTAACAGAATATACTGGCATATATTATGAAATAGAAATAACATAAACATGACTACGCGCAGTACTTTCGTAATGATTGTCTTGTACCATAATGGTCTCGTTACATAAAGATGCTTGGTTATAATGAGACCCTATTAGACAAATGTTAGGTAGCAATCCGAAGGCGGGTCGCCACAACGAGCCAGTAAATATGGAACATTTTTATGGCTTCACTTTCATCTGTACGCCTTCTTTAAGTCTTCGAAACATTGATTGGCGACTTGGGAATTCAGGGAATACCATTTGGTTTGGATAATTGTAGTTTGTTTACAGAATCAGTCGTGGGCTTTAATAACGACGATGTGAATGTTCGATTTTCTAGAATATTAATAACGTAAATAGATTTGATATTTCGCTTATAATTGAATGTTACAGCCCACGCTACTGCTTTATATTATAAGAATATACCCTTTGAGTAAGGTTGAGGTTACAGTGGAAATAAAAATACATTTGCTGTCTGTAACATTTTTATAAATAAACCCACTACACCTAAGTAAGGTAGATACCTAATCTTGCGACTAAGAGAGCTTTTTATTTTCACAACACCTAAATGAGGAGGAGGGATGAGCAAGGGATTAGAATATATTTATTACTTTTTTAAACTCTTAAAGGGATGGAATGCGACAGGACAGGGCGGAATATAACGGGACGGGACGGCAAAAGCAGTACAGAGGACAGCATTGATTTTGAATATAAACAAAACAGTACCTACGAGAATTATGTTGCTGATGTGGACTGAACTGAAAAAGTATCTGCACCCGGGCGTAGTCGGCCGGCCCCTAGTAATATAATAAACACATCAAATTACCAATAAACATGCCTGATGTAGTTCAAACTATTATGATCGGCCACAAATCCATAATTCGATTTGCATATTACTAAAGCAATCTATCAGGTTTTAATTGAGTATCAGCATTTGCGTAGTTTTCATCACAACCACCGTGGGTGGATAATGTCACATCTGTAAAGCAAATCAATATAACGAGCTGAAACGAGTATTGAATAATGTGAAATCGTGTTGGCTTTATTCAATTTGTATCGTGTAATAAATACACGGGTATAGGCACGCCTCCCCCTGATTTGGAGGGGTCGAGCCTTCATACACAATGCTGGCCCGAGGGAGTTCGGCGCAAAATTTCATCAAACTAGCGGTGGCGAGTGTCAAAATGTTCAAAGCACGCACAAAGTTATAGGAAATATGTACAACTGAATTTCAACTGCAGAGGTTTTTTGTTATGGCTAAGCTTTAACTGGGACAGCTGGGTTTATTGTATCTGGCGCGCTTCATGTTTCACCTAAAATCGTGACTATTATCGTATTTTTATTCTTAACAATACTTTCTTCTTGGATAGATAAGTTGTCAACTCATTTTTCGTCAACATGTAATATTTTTATTTGGATCCCTTGAAAACAATACACCAAGTCATTCATGCATAAATATTTACAATTAAATATTTTTGTGCATGTTAAATAATAGATAGCTACAGCAGATGTCACAAAAACAATAAAAATCAAAATGAGATTTTCAAAGGTCATATCATATCATCATACATTATTTATTACGGGTCTATGTGTAGTGAGACCGGAAAGTATCTCGTAGTTTCTGCTACCCGCGAAACAAGACTTAAATCTTAGTATGGGGTCAGGACTTAGCATATCACTATTGGTTTTATTTATTTAAATACTCTTAGGGCTGCTACATTTATATTTCACTAGGCTGCCAAAACACGTCATAATTTAATATTTAACTATAAATGCAAACGTATGTAGGTTTGAAGATACAAGGTTCCGTCTCTATGCGCTGTGTCGGCGTTCCGTTCCGCGTCCAATTAAACTGTCTCTTACTTAAAATAATAATATCTTACATTTATTTACATACTTAAAAGAAAACAATTTAACATTTTTCGATTCAAACTTAACAACCTATTCAAAAACAGTGTTTTTCACAAACACATGTTGTATTAAAAAATATTGAATCTACAAAGCAATTCCGCAATAATATCAGCCAAATTGACTAATGACATCATCATGTTACTTTGTTGTAATGAATATATCAATTTATTACAACACAGATTTCTATGAATCATCGAAAGTCCACGCAAATGTTTATTTAAATTGTTTAAATGAAAAAGTAGTCCATACAAACAATGAATCACAAACAGATGCGCTGGCCAATCGAAGTTCAAACGCATTTAGAGTCTCATTATCTATTAAACTATTACAAATTAATGGTAACTTTCGGTTTGAGTACTGTTTATATTGATATGATATGCACAATATATTCGTTAAATTGTTTCGATTAGACAGGTATAATAATACATATTCCTTACCCCACACTAAGATCGAGTCTTGTGTCGTGGGTATCAGAAACTATGAGGCACTTTTCGGTCTCACAAACACCCAGCCACGAAACAAATACCTGTGGTTCACACAAACATTTGTCTCGGTACGGGAATCGAACCCGCGGCCCATCGTTTCACATCCGGCGTCTAACTAACTATGCCACGGAGACTGTCAAATATTTTATCATTATATATTGTGTTCCACTGCGGGACAAATTCCTCTCCCAACAAATCCACACGGCTGAAGCTTACGTAATTTCGGTTATATTTACTGAAAATATAAAATATAATACCGTTGAGTCATAAAACATTTAGCAGTGGCGATAAGTGTAATTGTTTTTCCTCAGCGTGCATA
The DNA here is from genome assembly GCA_905220455.2 of Deilephila porcellus. Lineage (NCBI taxonomy): Eukaryota > Metazoa > Arthropoda > Insecta > Lepidoptera > Sphingidae > Deilephila > Deilephila porcellus. Next base: position 16,801,198 of record LR999970.1, on the reverse strand, counting down.
ATTAGCGGCTTGGTGATAGTTGGTGCTACGGACGCCTTCTATCCCACCGGTGGAGAGTCTAAGGGACGTAACAGCCTCATCACCGGCGACCTGCTCATCATCGTCGCTCAAGTCATCTCCGCCTGTCAGATGGTTTACGAGGAGAAATACGTGGCAGGTATGTATGTGTGTAAAGTATTTAAGGTTTTATTTTGTTATGGAAAATTTACTACGATTCCAATTTATTGACGATGGTGACTCAAAGAATTTCCACATCAACCTGCTAGAAGCGACCTGCATCCAGCGGTTTCACAGCTTTTATTAAGTTTTTGTTAAGCTAAATAGATATGTGTGCCGTACTTTTAAATAGATTTCTTATCCTTTGATGTCAGTTTCCGATCTAAACCATTTTGCTTATAACTTGCTATGTATTATGCCAATTTCCGGCCGAGTGTCGCCCACTACATAACTTCAAAGGTGGTCGAGCTCGCCTTCATATCGGGCACAAATCCAATAAAAGACAAATTAGGTTATAAAACTGATAGGGAAATATGAAACAAGGTTCTGACCGACTTTGTGGGCGAATGCAGCACTTAGCTTCACGAATACGCTGCCATTGGAGCAAAGTGAAAAAAGGAAGATGTTTTTCACTATCGAAAGCAATTTAAAAGGAAACAAAGACACTTTGCCTCCATTAAAAGCATTTTAAAATGCACCACAAAGTTTATGTTCTGATCGATTGCCTATTAAACTGTAGACTGTAACTGTATTAAATATTGTTCTATGTCCTACAAACAGTCGTTCTGCTCATAAAATGGTAAAATAACCGCCTCCCAAAAATACCTGTAGCGCTTTCCAACGTTACTATGTAAAGGGGAATGGTAAGCATTATTCGGTTTCAGGCGTTTACACTTGCTGATAAAATTTTACGTCCATTAGCCCTTTATGATAGCCAATTTCAAAATCTTGAGACTTGATTTAGATTGATTGTAAGAGTTAATGTGATTTCTAGGCCTGAACATTCCCCCGCTGCAAGCCGTGGGGTGGGAGGGCGTGTACGGGTTCTCTGCGCTGTCCGTGCTGCTGGTCATCTTCTACTGGATCCCCGCGCCGCCACACTTCGACAACAACCCCAGAGGCACCGTAGAGGACGTCATTGATGGATTCGTGCAGATCGGTATGTTGGGTCTTTTGTTTTAAAATGAAGATATTTTAAAATAGATGATTAGTCATTATTAACCGTTATAAAATTATGCTCTGAAACTTCATTTGGACATGCAAATATATATCGACGCCTCCTCGACACATAATAACATCGACATTCGAATTGCTGGTTTTTGGTTCACCATAATTACCAAATGCATGGGTACTCTGTTACTCCCTTCAAAAAGTTGTATTATATCTAAACAATTTTATTTAATTTATTGGGACAAAATACAGTTGAAGAGTACAGTTTAGTGGAACATAATAATATACGCAAAATATACAAACCTTCAACCAACAACAATGTCCACCAAATGTTCAAATAACCCTCCATGTTTCGCAAAAAAGTAAAAAGTACAGTAACAACTCTTTTATTATTATCGACCACACAAAATACGTTTCTATTTTCCCAACAACAAATTAATGTCGCGATGCAAACGATATTTACTGAGTAAATAAAATTATAACCGACGGGGTACAAAATAAAGTCTACGCAGTAACTCTAGCCATAGTCGCATCAATAATAAAGCAGGCTTCACGACCGTGTCCGATACACACCCTTGTTATGTCAATTGCACGCGGACCCGTCATTTTTCCATTTACTATACTGGTACGTATTATCCAGTTCACGGACCATCGTATTGTGAGTCGTTGTCTAACCACGCGGAACCGCGGCTTCTATTTTTCATACTGATCATGACAGACGCGGTGGTGGATTCGTGTGTCGTGTTTGTGTGTCGACGTGTGTCGCGTTTCAGCCCGTGTGCATCCGAAAAGATAAATTAATGATAATATATTTGTTACTTGCTTCATACTAACCGATACATTAGAACTACAAACGACCCGACAGTGTCACGCCCGCGTCGCTAATGTTGCGTCGCCGTCTCGTCCCGCCCACCGTGCGACGAAACCTTAGGATCTGGCATGAGAATAAGTATAGATATTTTTTTATAGAATGACTTCAATTCTTTAAGAGAAACACCGACAGGAAAAAGTCTGAGTTGGACCACTGTTAACACCGTGCAAATACAGATGCTACTTTGCAAAGACATCAATTATGTTCTGCGATATTCCATCAAGTCTGGTCGTACCAGCTGGTTCCTAGCATCTTTATATTTATTAAAAACGATTGTGTTTCAGGTAACAACCCATTGATTCTTCTGGCTACGCTGGGCACAATAATTTCGATAGCTTTCTTCAACTTTGCCGGCATCAGTGTCACTAAGGAGTTGTCTGCTACTACGCGCATGGTGCTTGATTCTGTGAGGTAAGCTAAATGTCTAGGTATTATAAAGTATAGGTGTAGTATTTTTATTCATTACTTTGATATTCATATCCTTTTCAATAATTTATTATGGAACAACACATTTAAAAGGTAACAGCTTTTCATTTTCAATTAATGACTTACGACGACGATGACGATTGGTCTATTTCCTAGTCCGATCGTTACGCAGAGATCAAGATCGCTTATTAATTTCAGTCGCTAAACAAATAAAATTGAACATACAAAACTATTATCTTTTTAATAAAAAAACACATTTAAGCAATGTGAGATTTATTTGATTAGCAAAACCAACTCCACCTCACTTCTCACTCATTGATACTAAGTTTTAAATGTAACGGACAAATTATGAATAAAACTGTTAGTCTAAGATCCCGGTATAGAACGACCTTCACCGAGATGCTTATTTAATGAAACGTAATTTTTATATTATTTCATATGCCAATAAATATATTCCATATGGGTTGCCTAACAAATTTTAGTCCAGAGTATTTTTAATTAATAATTTAAAAAAAAATTTTTTTAAACATTCCACCCGTTTGATTATTACATAAATTCGATACCAATCGAAAGTATGAAGCCCAAAGAATTTCATTTTTTCCAACAATAAATAGTAGCACGTTTTTTCACTTGTATCTATAGCGACAATATACTCCAAAATGATGCACAGCATATACGAGTCTATCGCTATCCTTTTCATTTCCAATCACAAATAGCATGCGCACTCTCTTTCTATAAATGGGCGGACTTTAAACAGCTTCTTTGCTGTATCATGCTATCACTCGCAGCGATATTTTACTTTTTAAAATTCGACAACCGTAATTCGGGACTGATTTTTCGCAGGCAACCCTATAATACCACCGTGTTCATAATAAAATAATCTTTCAGTTTATTAAAGTTTGATTCAATAATCAGACCGTTGCAAAATGCTAGTATAGATTTACCTGTTTACATCTGGCAACCCGATAGTTGTGACCGGAAAAGAATAGGCAACCTAACGTTTGCATATTCTATGGGCTTCATACTTTCGATTGGTATCGAATTTATCTAATAATCAAACGGGAGGAATGTATAAAAAAAATTTTTTTTTATTTATTAATTAAAAATACTCTGGACTAAAATTTGTTAGGCAACCCATATGGAATATATTTATTGGCATATTAAATAATATATAAATTACGTTTCATTAAATAAGCATCTCGGTGAAGGTCGTTCTATATCGGGATCCTATACTATGTATCTAACCCCATGTTACGAGAGTAGAATATTGAGATATTATGTTGTTCCATTATTAAAAGACAGTAATTTGATACGTGGTATCAATTAAATCAAATCCGCCCTCCGATTCTGCACCAAGGGACTGAATTTAGTAGCTAACAAAAATGTCTCCCAATTCATCGCTATTTAAGATTTACTACGTAATAATAATAATTTATTCGCAGGCCTTTAACTGGAGAAACTTGTTCTTAAATCATTAGTTCTTTAATGTAATTTGTAGTGAATTCATAAAACTTAAATTCCTAAATGGTGGCAATACACAAAAAGCACATTATAAAGAGGAATGCCCACTACGTAGAGATTACGGCTCCAGCTACCCATATTAAAGCACATGCAAAGATTAATTATACAATGTAATAAATGACTTTTTATGGCAATAAAACTCGTGGATTTTTTACAACGAAATACTTTATACATTTTTGTTACCTAACGCATACAATGCAAAATTACAATTGATACAAAAGAGCTTTGCTGAGATACTCATTGATGCCTTTGACGGGGAAGAGTTCCGTTCTGTCACATTTGAATGCCAGGGTCGTTAAAACTAACATACACTTATAAAAAGAACCTGTACACATAAACTCACCTTCCTCTTGAATCATTCTATCTATTAATGAAAAAAATAAAATGTTGCGCAGTTTAGAAGATCTAAGTTTTCATAGGGATCGCGGGAAGTAACTTTGAAATTTAAATTAGGTATACATAGTTAAATCGTCCTGGCTCTGAAATAAACCAAGCTGCAACTGCTGTTTTGGTAACTGATTTTAAAAATAGCGACATTATAGTTTCTTGCCCGCTCTTCTCTGGCAGAAACTGCCTTTGAATTCGGTGGTAAAGAAAAAAGTAAAAAAATCTATATAATAGCATTTTACAGATTCGATTATTTTCATTTCAAATAATTCCAGGACACTGGTGATATGGATGGTGTCGCTAGCCCTTAGCTGGCAGAACTTCTTCGGCAGCATCTGATCGGGTTCGGAGTGTTGATCCTGGGCACGTGCGAGTACAACGGCCTGATCCCGTGGTGCGCCCGCTCGCCCGTCGTCGAGGACGTCACCGAGGAGACGCGCATCGTCAACGTGCAGGCCAACCGCGCCGAGATAGAGGCCTGACACGCGGCCTACATACAGAGTTTATTCTTCTACGACGAATTGTTCGCCTAAACGAATAAACTCCCCACTTGACAAGGCTTTCCTTGTAAGTGTAGCCGTCAGCTACGATAGATTTAATATGTGTTTTTACCGTGTAGCTGCCTGTGGTTTTTCTTAAAATACTCCTGATTGTTTTTTGTAAGCAATTTAAGCGCATTGCTATTTTATTGTAGTAATATTAGTTCAGCAATTTTGCAAGCAAGAAATTGTTATGAATACGCCAACACGCTGACGGCTTTTACAAAAAGTTGGCATTTTGATTTCATAAATGAGATGCTGACAACACCAAACATAAACGTTGTCATTTGGAAACATGATAAAATTATTCAATTTTAGAGACTACAAAAGACCCTTTGTCCATAATGAAACATTAGGCTGTGTTAATACTAACAAATTATTACAAATGTGTCACACACAACACAATTATCAAACAAATATGACTATAAAATACATTGGGATTCGCCAATTACCAAAAAGTGGCATGATTTTGATACTAAACGTTTATATCGATAATGTGATGTAATGTAAGTGCTTATAAATGTAATATTAATGAAATGATTTTATGTTAAAGGTGATTATATGTTATCGTACCAGTGTCGAACAGCCCATACAGTGGGTTATATGACAGAAAATTCATGAAATGTCTGTCAAAAATGATTCGGCTTAACTAATGAGGTGTTAGACTCTTTTTTATTAATTATTTGATTCACACATTCTAATATTATTTATATTATAAGTACTCAATTTTCGTGACAAGGGCAATTGTCAAAGTACAGAAAACACGCACATGTTTAGTGACGTCACCGCCGATAAATTGCCGACAAACGAATTTTGTGAGATATTTCCTTTTGAGGTATTTGCAGCATTTGACGGTATATCTCATCAAGTAAATCAAGGACAATTTAAATAAAATAACAAAGACACAATAAAATATTCTCAATAACCGGACACATTACGGCAGCGATACGAGCGTATGGATTACGTGCATTGCCCCCTCTTAATATAATACCTTCATAGATATTCCCGTAGTTTAAAAGATTCCTTTGACAAACAATTCTCGATGCTATTTTGTTTTGTGTAACAGTCTCAATTGTATGAATATGATGCTCATTCATATGGTGTCGACAAGTATTACATTAATATATAAGCCATTATTTATGCTGTTTGTTCTTATATGTCTTGTTCGTCTATTTAGTATTTGATGTTTTTCACTACTAAAGATCGCAGTGAGGTATCTATAATATACCGAACTTCTTAATAAAATGAGGATATTTATTTCAATATCACGCGATGTGCAACCGCCAACTTTACAGTTTGAGGATTTCGAAGCCGTGAGTCACAAAGTATTAATAATTTCGGTCTTATATGCGTCTGCCTACTGCAATCAGGTCATTGCTTCTAAAAATAATGATAATACATTTATAATTAGGGCACAGACCTCCTCAACAAAAGTGACTATCAACTAACAACATCTATAACTATATTATGATAAATAGTAATTTACGTCATAGCAGTTTTGTAGCATGAACATTGGTGGCTGTACATCCAGTACCTATTAATCTGTAACTTACATATCATTTCTTTGCAAAACATATAATTATATTTATTCAATAGTTTTCCACACCGTTAAACATATAACTACATAAATACATACATATAATATTTTATAAACCCGCATTTTATAATCACATACATACCTAAGTATATATTATTCTCATACTCATATTTAATCAAGATACATATATAACATATTTTTATATATTGCTAATATTAATCACTTTTGATGTTATCGATTTTTAGATGTAAGTGAATAAGTTGTAAACTTTATGTATGATGCATGTCTGTATTTAAATGGTCGTTAAATGTTAAGTGGCTAGTTTTAAGAGTAATAATATTTATTCAGGACTCGTTTCGCAAGCTCAGAAATACATTAGAATTAATTGTACTCTTAATATTATCACTTCTGTGGTGACAGTTTTCGTGAGGACATCTAAACGGTGTATTATACTTTCATACCACTGCAATTCCTGTGTGCCAGGGTCAATAGGAACACCTCTAGCAAGGCGAGTTTTAGAATCACACCAATTTCCTATCAACAACAAAATCATCAGAAAAGGAGTTCACATCTCATGCAAACAGCTTGTCATAATGTCATACCGACCCGTGCTTACATATAAACCAATTTAATTAATCTATTATCTACTCTCATATATCTCTTATATTGGATATTATTCACTCTTTGTCACTTTAAATGTGTATTAATTAGCGATATTAATGAGTTAAGGAGTTATAAACTTTTTTCATATTATAAGCAGATGCATGCCTGCCGTTAAGTTATATAACAATATATGTATTAACTAATTATGGGAGCTATGTTGGACTGAGAACAATGTAGTGTAAATTGTGATTTTAAAATTGTGATTAGATACTTGATCGCAATAAAGTATTCTTCAATATTAGTGTTTTATTTATAAAATAAGCAGTGGTTATTTGTGTACACTTTGCATCAGAATAATACTTAACATTGATTTTGTAGTAATTCATTAATGATAATAGTAATAGTACATTAATGACTTAAAAAAACCAACATAGCAGATACGAGGTGCCTTCTTATAATCGAGGAGCTTGCATGAGTACTTACTAATGACTATTAAGAAAACAAACCGAGTCATTGTTCTGCTTATGCCAATAGTTTAGTTGTTTAAACAAAGTACGAAGACTTCCCCCACTAATACGTAGGTATGATACAAAGTTGCTTCACATTATTATTGTTTATTAAAGTAGGTACACCAACGACATGTATATTAAACATTTTGTAGTTAATACATTCATGAACAAACTACTGATATACCTCAATTAAAGGAATATATAACATTTATAAAATACAAATTAAATTAGAAAATAAATCAACAATAAAGAAAATAAATACTAACGAAGTACGTTACTCAAAAGAACAAAACCAAATTCAAACTTATACAATAGCAACATTTAGAAGGTTTCTTAGATATTATTAGGCATACCGCATAATAATATCCCAAAAAATAAATATACTTTTATGCTACAATGCATATAAGTATTTAATTTTGTATCGCGTTTCTAATTTATCTTGTAAAGGTTACAATTGAGTCGCATAAAATATTGACTTGTACTATGACATCTCGGTGCGACAACGTGGCATCAATGAATATAGAATATTAATCATTGCGTGGCATGCACGATCAAGGATTTCAAAAATATAGTGCGCGATATGCTTCACTCACAGCATGGTACAGCTGACCCGTGACAGAACAGTCACAAAAGCATTACTCTATAGTAATTTATGCAAAGACTTTTTGACTAATCCGTTTATGTAGTGTCATGACTAGGCGCCACTAGGACACCCACATTTCGCCTTGCTTGTTCCGTCCCACGATGTGATAGGGGGCGAGCCTATCGCCATATCGGGCACAAATTCCTGACTCCGGGCTGATAATGAATAGAAAAATACAATATCACTTTGCCCGACCCGCGATTCGATCTGAGACCTCAGCTTTGTAACCGTACCGTAATACAACTACGCCACCGAGGCAGTTGAGGTACTAAAATCAAGTAACGCACAAATACATAAGCACATTTTATTTCAAACGAATAAACATTTTATTATGTGAATGAAAAAGCTAGGTTGTCTCTTTGTCTTTATCAGTGGTTGGCTTCTGTCCAGGCGCTGAAAATAAAATATATCGAATGAATCCATCAACCAGCATTTTGGATTCTATGGTTCTTAAACTTTCTCGATTCGTCTACCGCATTAATTGTAAATATATTTTTTTACGGATTCCACAATATGTGCTAACCATAGCACATTGCCAAACAGGAGTTACAACCAAAGTGCAATCGAGTGATAAATTTAATAAGAAGTTTTGAAAGACACTAAAAATACATAGATGCTATAATTTATTACCATGACATCTCTGGCCACTAAAAAATCTAATATAACTGACTATGTACATAATAAAAGCAACACTTACGCAGCACCTCCCCGTTCACCCAAAAAAGTACGCTAACAGCGGATTTGTCGCGTTTAGAAGCAGCGTCCCGCAGTTCAGACTTCAGAGAATTGCGCAAAACTCTCGCCGCAATTGTAGAAAAATTAACGTAACTGAAACAAAATTATCGTTTAGCTTTCCCTGCTTCATATAAAAGACTGTACGTGTGCATCTTCTGTCTTTTCAGCCGATATTCGCCTATTTATGGGCACGACGCTAATCTACAATGTAAAGCTCGATTGAACTGGCTCAGATCATAGTCTACCCTGGTAACCCATTGCATGTTGACGGACTTCACCATCAAAATCGTTGTAACAATCTCTAAGACACGCAGGTGTCGTCACGGTGTTTTCCTTTATCAATACACACCTGAATCAGGACGTCAGAGGTGTGTCCTTGTATAGAAAGCTGAAAGCTGTGGCCACCGTCGACAGATCACTTCCATTACTTTACTTAAAGGCCATCATGATAATAAGCGATGCTATAGATGACGCGTAACGCAAAAGCCTGGTAAAATGATCAAATATCTAGGTATCACAGACAACAGCTTTCTACGGGAGGTAGGTTTTACGTATTGAATCTATAGAGAATTAAACCGATTGATGCTATAGCTGTAAGTATACAGGCGTGTATTAAATCTTTATTATTTACTGGTCCACCTGATTAGCAACGTATGTACGATAAATACCTAGATTATCTAACGCCAGTGAACCACGTAGGGGAGTGGTAGAGATATTAAGCTCTCTAGCACCACCCACAGGTATAGCGATAGGCCTTGCAATTACATTTTAAGCCAGAAAAAAAATCCTCCGGATAGTGGTTGGCACGTTGACACCTCTGCCTTCTCCCTCGGCGATTTACAACCGAGAGTTGTACATTTATATAATTTAAGTGTGTTTACTTTAATCCGGCAGTTCTCCACGTCCCCATTTTGCTCCGTGTACAACGCCAAAAATTTCAATTTATAAATAACCTTACTTTTATTTTGATGTTTACGGGGTCACTATTTACAGTGTCATATACATTCTCTTTACATATGTATGCAGGAACTTTTTTAAATACTGTCAGCAAAAAATCCTTTTTACGTACACAGATCACACGCATCTGTGTTCACGTACATATTTACTTAATTTAAGACATATTTACTCTTATCGTATCAATATTTCACTTAAACATTGTTTTAATTTCGGATCCATTTTATATTTTATTCACATTTCGGTTATATTTGGACTTCCTGTGTCCTGATCTTCTTTCATAGTGCTGGTTTTCAATTAGGTATAATAAAGCTAAATATCTTGATTGTGTGGGAGAGTAGGAGGTAGGTAGGTGGTTGAGAGGCTTCCAAACTCTGTGAATTCAAAATTTCTAATAATCAGCGATTAATCATCAAACTATATTCCACTATCGAGCAGAGCACCTACTCCACAATTTAAAGGGTTTAGTCGTTAGTCTTAAACTACTTAACTTTACGTCGTTTTTAGGGTCATTCCAGCAAGCCGCTGGCCTAAGCCTAGTGCGAATACGTTGACTTCACATACTTTATAATTCTACTGCCATGTAAATATGCATAATACAGGTTTACCTAAACCTCTTTCTAAGCTGAATTCCTTTAGAGATTTAACCGAAGCTAGGCACGAATATTCCTTGAAACACATTGATTTAAAAAACCTGTCCATGAAGTAATTAAATGTTGAATCTTAAAACAACTAGACTTCGACCCACCTCGCAGATTTCATCTCCAGACTCCAACGAAGTTGCTAAAACGTGGTAACACACTTCAATTAATAACGGAACTATTATAATATTTTACATACTTACAGGAAAAAGTAAAAAATATGCAGATATAGCAGTTACTTTATTTAATAGGTGTCGTTAAAAGTCATAAAATACAAAGATAGCAGTGCTAGAACAGATAAAATAAAATACATAATGCAAATATAAATTTTAAAAAATGTCTTTTAATTAAAGCTGTAAAAAAATATTTTTTACGAGGACATTAAATGACAAAACAACTGTGATGTTAATTACCTATAATATTCCTGAAAACCTTGCCAACAATTATAAATGTTTATAATTATTAATTACCGACCGCGTGGAATTAAATGCAACTACTATTATCTTCTTATACTAAAATCCACATTTAGACGGCAGACAAAATCTGGGCGTTTACAGTGACCTCTGGGAGGGCATCCGAGACGTCCTTTTTGACCTCTGTGTCGAGTTGGGCGCTGAAACAATTTAGTCTATGCTCTTTACCATTGGATTATCTCGTGGCATTGAGAGAAATTTAATCTACTATATACATGGCAATGTATAAATCCCATTTGTAAGGCTCGAAAAATAGCGTTCTTTTTATATCATGTGAATAAAATTACGGACTTTATACGTCGTTATAAAAATACAGTTCAGTCTAAGTTTAGTAATGAAATGTCTATATACTGAGTTTATGACTTACAGTCATATGACTTTATGACTGTGATTCGCCAATCATTAAATTATTATTAAAATATAGCTTATTCATATATATAAAAGAACATAATCGTTGGTTGCCAACATGGTTGTATGTAAGATATTGCTGTATTGCGATAAGACCGCCATTTGTACTTTTATTTTTTATTGTTTCTATATTGTGTATTTTTGTTGTTAACTCTGTACAATAAAGATTTAAATAAATATTAAATAAATATATAATCACTGAGTATGTCAGAATTTTGTGTACCTAACATCATCCGTTGCAGGGGACTTGAGAATCAGTCAATCAAGCTATTCGGATACGGGTCGATAATAGGAAATAATTATTATATTAAAGTTGCTTATCTAGTATTTGATTTTCTCTGCCTCACATGTACTATTTTACGGTTGGTACTATTTTGCCATTGTACTCTTTGCCCATGAAGCGAATTAAACGATGGAACAGCATGCAACGACTTCACGTCATCTTAATATACTAGCATGACTAATTGCCGCTTTATTTCGCAATTTAACTGACATTATTTACTTTTCGCCTTGAAAAATATTATCTGCGTTTGCATCACGTCAATCCACTTTATTTAACAATAGTTTACACTAAACATATTTTTTATTGTAAAGGTCGCGCAGTTCAAAATAACGTGTTACCGGAAATCATCGGTTCGTACATACAATATTTAGGTTAACGAATCATGTAATTATACAGATATCATTTTGATATGACGATATCCTATCGATATGAAGAAGTATTGAGAGCGTGGTATCAATAGATAAGTGCTCTCTAAAATAATGTGGACTTTCACTTTTTATTACCTTGTCTGTGTTTGATAGTAGTTAGTGGTTTTTTTGTTAATCCTTATTATCCTTAAATAAATTATTATGATATTTTATAGTTATAAATTACCTAACTATAACAATAGATTTAGATTAGGTAATCAATAATAACTTCAAATCCTTCAAAGCATAACATAATAATTATAAATTATAATCATCCAAACAATTGCATTTCGATTACCTCATAGCAATAACAACTGTTCTGTGGCACTAACATTTATAGAGAGGACATGGCTGACGAAATACTCAAACTAACGCAGGCAATAAACACGTAAGAGATGTGTCCTGTCCGTGACACTACGCACGTGTAGATATGATGCAACGATACATTAGCAACAGGATACTGATAAATTCACTAGAAGTTCTAAGAACTCAAGCACAAGCTAGACCAAATAACTTCGACCTTCACAAGGTCGTACGTCTGCCACCGCCCTGTTCGATCAATGTGGAGCTAGCAAGTCTTATGAATTTCTGCAGACAGTTCGATGGCAACTTAATGTAAGGATATTTTTCTAGATAAAGCCTTTGTTGGTGCTATTTTGGTAATTTTGTCACATGCTTATAGGTACCTGCATGAAATTATTGTTTTAATTTATATTAAAACAGGAACTGGATGTTTTACTAATTTTAATTATTAAATAACATAACTATACTGTTATGTATCAACCTTAAGTCCTTATGTTTTATTAACATAAGTTTTAATTATTTTTGGGAGATGTCATCGTGCATAAACCGAAACCATTAACTACGTGCCATTTTTTTCTTTCATACACAGACCACAGTTGATAGGTATTCTCTAGATAATATTATTGTTAATATTTTGCGTTAGGCATGGACCATATTGGCTTTTCCTCTAGCATTACCAAAATCCACGGGGAGCCCGCAGCACTGGCCGCATACATAAAAAGCTTAGAGCTATACTTGCCCCAAGTTATAAAGTTATAAGCGCAAGCCGCCGGGTAGCTCTTCTCCCTATGCGGGAAAATTAGCGTAAGTAACTACTTAAGTATCAGAGGAAGACAGTTTTTATGACCGATTTTTTTTATATCTAAGTAATTACTAAATATAACCACAGAGTGATATAACTCATTACAATCAATAACAATTTCTTCCTCAACCATACAATAAAAATACAAGTCATAAATAACTACTGAAAATAATTCAAGCAAGATTTTCCTTTACACTTGTGCATTAATATAACGCTACACAAATTGCACGTGCATTATTTTAGTCCATAAAGACTAAAATGATTTCACCATTTTGCCTCATTGCGGCGCCAAAGCGCGACGTGTGCGACGTCATGTATGCGTGCTGCGTGCTTACGTCAGGAATCATTCGGTCAAACTAGTTTGAGCTATACATACTTATGTATTTAGTATCTTCTTATGCGAGTTATACCTACGTGACTGAAAGACCGTTGCCGCTGTTTACGCGACGTCGATGGCCACGGATCAAATGAATTCCGCGAATTTAAATAAAGAATGTCGATTTGGTTTGTTCTTGAAATTAAATTAGATTAGGCAATTGATTTAAACCCGTATACCTAATATATTTGACTGCAATGTAACTACGAGATTTAATTCGTCAGGAATTGTTATTAATTAAATCTATTTAATATTTATCCTGCCAGCAAATCTCAAATTATGCATAAGTACCTGCTGCAATACCTCATAAGCCTAAAAAGTACACTACAAAAAACAAAAAACAGAAATTTAACTAAGATATGATAGCTAGATAATTTCTAATAAAATTATTATTTATGATTAATCAATCATAATTTTATAACGAGAAGTCAGACTAGGATAAGATATAGTATTACAAACGTAGCAGACACGCCCATTGCACATAAATAATTTGTTTTTGCACATTTTAATGCGATAATTTCTGTAGGTATTTTTAAGATACTATACGATTAACTTTTTATGCATCACTCGCGATAAAGTTTAATTATTAATCCGCTTGAAATGTTTGAATTTATTTAAAGATTATTTAGGACTGCTATATCCGGTGAAAATTGGTCAGTGACCTGCGGTAGTGCTGCTTTCTTCAATGTCTGAAAAGCGCCATTGATGGAAGAAAAACGGAAATTGTTGGTGAAATTTCGCCTAATACTCCGAGAATTTTTAAGAAACGGCGTCTTGATCGCTGTATATTCGATAACAGTTGTAATTTGTAGGTGTGCACACCTCGTTCATTATTGTTTCGTGTGTTGTTGTTTGTTAGTCCATGAGAATATAGTGAAAAGAAAGATGAAGTACCTAAGTTAATTATTGTATCAGGCTATTATCACATATTCTGCAATCGAGTTACGAGACTTCAGTTGATAGTGACGATATTAATTGGGCTCACGGACTACGGGCACCAGTTCTGTTTACTGAGCAAATGCTTGACGGACTCTTATTGATCGAATACTAGTATGGAGAAATAAACAAGGGCGATTGTTTATGCCTAATGTCCACTTCTATCCTATTACAAACTCTCACCACGTTACTACTTACGAGGAGCTGCGGGCGTCAATTTGGAGGACATTTCACAAATTAATGTCTTATATACCATGAAAACAATCCAGATCGAAAGCAGACTAAACTGGGAGCTAGACGAGAAAACATCTTTAATAAATGTCGTCAAAACATGTTTTGTTTTAAAGAATTTGTTTTAATGTTTAATTAATATTATTTTGAGAGTGTTGAACTTAGGTAATTGTTAGAAATCACGGGATTTGAAGTATCTACATTTATTTACTTAGATATATTATGACGCAAGTTATTGAAATAATGTATCGCCAAATTACCGTTCAGGTAAGTAACTGGGTAAAGAAGCATTTGAGCAGAGAAGTGGACCCTGTCACTAGACAAGTTTAAACCAGGTAGAAAGAAATTTCATCATGCATGGTTAAACATTAAAGGCATTGCAGCATACAATCGCATGTTACACGGCTCGCTGAGTGACAATACCGCACACGGCCTTCAACGAAGTGAGTTCAATACCCACCGAATAAGTCACAGATTTATGCAATTAACATCTATACTGTGAAATAATAATTCCCATAAAAATGCAAAGCCACGCTCTGTGAATGTATTTTTTTGTAATAATGTATCACATACTTACTGAATGCCAAATGGCAAAACATCTTAAATATCGGTACTTAAAGACAGATTTTAAGGCTAAAGCGATATAAGGTAACATCCAGTTATCCATTTATTAAATCGCAGATTTACACAGCAGATTTTGTCAGAGATATTGAAACTTCATAATGTTAAACTCATAGAAAAATGTATGAAAACTTTAACAATTAAACCTCTTTGGAAAACATCCAGAAGAATGCTTTTCTTAGCAGTATGAGGTCGAAATTGTCAGAAAAATAATTAAAATTATTAATCAGGATTTCTACATGGGAACCAAAAACGTTTCATCATCCGTAAAAACCGTCGGATTATTTATGCGACATGCTTTTCTAAATCCTCCACACGTTTCGGTATTACCTAGTTCAATATTCAGAAATACCACTGTTCTAAATGGCAGCAGCTATAAGACCAAAGTTCTCAAAAGAACAACGACCGAAAAGTTGTTTCACAATACAAACAATGAAAGTAAAGGATTCTTATCAACGGCATCCCATCAATTTGGATTACCTAGTCTATTTTCTAAGGTAATTTTGAAGATCCCTTTCATAATCATCCTCCGTGGCGCAGTTGGTTCAACGCCGCCTGTGAAGCGAAAGGCCGCGGGTTCGATCCCCGCACCGGAACAAATATTTGTGTGAATCACAGGTATTTGTTTCGGGTCTGAGTGTTTGTGTGACCGAAAAGTCTCTCGTATTTCTGATACCCACGACACAAGACTCGATCTTAGTGTGGGGTCAGGGTTATGTATGTGACTGTTGGGTGTATTTATTTATTATAATGGATTAATTATTTTATGTTTTAGTATTTGATTGGCAGAAGAGATGACTTCTGTTTTAATTGAATTGCTTATATTCAATTGAACTAAGTACTAAAAATTCTGACGTTAATTTAGTAAAGCGTTAAATGATGTTAATTTTAGCCTAGGTATATTATTCCTTTGTAAATATCCCACTGCTGGGGCCAGCACGCCTGCAGCAATAATCCAATGTAATAAGAAGGTACCCGAAGTCGCTGTGCATAGCTTACTTTCTCATAAAATTAGAAATTTTGAGGCCCACCGATACAGACTACTTTGGGTAAACATAGGATGCAATGATTTAACTAGGTATTTTGCCTAATAAGATGCTCTTAAGTGTCTCTGTTAGATTCATAATAATTCATTGTTTACGCACCAACCTTTTCTCATATCTGCATCACCTTAGGTTCGACTGTTAGAGAATGCATCAGGCATTCAGTCCACCTTTACAATATAATGTATGAAGTGTAAGTAAATAAATAAATAAATATTTTAATAATAACTGCTCGTTATGTACAGACCGGGGCTGCCAAACCTTATTGGATATTATCCGAAACGGTGCGCAGAAGCTTGTTGGATTTTCCAAAACAATTGGTGATTTATTGTGCCTCTTCACCAACCCGTGAAGGTACGTATGTACATACTGTATATTATAACGAGCAGTATGTCTCTGAAATAACTAGTTGTATGGAATCATCATAAATCTAAATATTTAGTTCTATGTAATATTATATATTCTCTCGTATTTAACGGGATCCACAACAGATCCAGCTAGAAGCCGAATAAATTCTGAGAAGGAGCCAGATATCAAGGTGACCGAAGACACTTCAAGGCCGCCAATACCACAGGTAAATTTAATATAATTATATACGGTGTTTATTAGAGTAATAAAATATCACTGACACCCTGATGCGTAATAAAAGAAAATATTATTTTTCTTCTTTGTAGCCTTTATAAATAAGGTCATTAATTGATTAATGTGCTGATTAAGTCTTTCATCGCCGGTTTCATTTTAATCATTAATTATAATCGTCTTCTCTACCCGACTTTAAAGTACCCAAGTAATAACGGTGTATAATTTCTTACATCCATGTAGCAAACAGATTTAGTTTATGATTAAACAATCGATCATTTGCCTGACGTCAATCCTTTGGGCAATCATAATATAACCCCCACCGAAACCGAGCACGACTTGCAATGTCTTGCTACTAAAAGCGTTCGATATCGCTCATATTCGATCCCATAAATATTGTGTTGCCTTATGGCTTATGACAAACGAGTACTGCATAACATCCGTTATTCGCATTAGTATTCGGAGATGCCATGCGAACCCTATAAGCCGTACAATGGTCGTCAGCTGCTGACTGCCTGACTCTAGGCAAAAGAATAAAGTTCCTCCCTGCATCAAGATGAATTACCTGATCGATAAATATTTATTTTGGACCGGGTCAATGTGGGACAAAAGCCACGCGTAATTTTAAAATAGCCATGAAACTCACGTATCCTATTGATGTGTGTCGAGACCACCGTCTACCTGTTTATTCCATGATTTTATTTAATTTATATCGTCGTTATAAAATATATTTTTCTGTACGTGTGGAGGCTGAACTGACTACACGGCTCGATCGACAATGACCATTTTTATGTGTGTTTTAGTAGGCACTAAGTAACTGGATGATGTAGATAGAGAATTGGGCTCTGTAGAAGTCACTTCAATCAGGTTCTTGGTCATGATGTTTTTGGTAAAAGATCTAATTGCTCCGATTATCCAAATTCATGATATATTTTTTTAGTTACGGAGTTACTTTTCTCTTTGTCCTCAATATCAATAACTCAAAGTTCATATACTTAAACCAACGTAAGTATTTAAAATGCAAAACAATTGAGTCCGTTATATGCTTTAAGTTACCTAATAGAAATATAGTAATATATCAATATTGTTGTCAAAAATCATATGTTTTAACCATTTAGAATGAATAATATCTTTATAATATTTTTGTTTCATTCTTTAGTTCGTCAAATATGCTGCCGGGTCAATGTTTGTAACCGCCAGTCAATCCACCAATTCTGTGGGGAAACAAGATAGATGCTATGGTAATTCTTCGTCTTGTGTCTACTCTTATCATGTCCTACTCTTACATGCCGTCGCGCGATACCACTTTTCCACCCATGTCGCTGATAATTCCGCTTATAATACAAACGGCAACCTGATAGGTACTTACAGATAATCTTTGAAGGCTTAGTCCAACATTCTCTGCGCTGGCCTAATGTGGTTGGTAGGCCTAACATGCGCTTGAAATGTAACACATAGCTCACAAGCTAGTTTCTTCACGATATTTTCCTCTGCCGTAATATCATGCCTCATTTAACTAAGAATACATGTATGAAGAAGTCTGTATGAAGAAGACGAAGTTTGGGGTGTGTCATAAAATCGCATTCCCGAATCGAATTCTATGATTTGCTATAGTATTATTTTTTTATATCAACGACCAGTGCACGGCACAAATCAGTAACCATGATGATTTTTTTTATAGCCCATGAGCAACATACAGCAGTATTTTTATAATACTTACATATCACATGTTCGGGACAATATTGTTTCTTGTAAGTTGTGAAGGAGAGGGGGTCTGACGTGTTTGGTTTTGTCATATTTTCCACAGGTCTAGACCCCTCAGTCATCACTTCGCTTATGCGGAATTACAAACCTCTAAAGTGTCTGTAGTTTAACGCGGGTATTCTGGTAGCATTGGTGTCGCACATACCTAATTGTTAAAACAATTAAATTAATTATTTAAATAAATAATTTACTTGTGTTTAAATACTTGAATATGTATATGGTATAGGTTTTTTTCGCATGTGTAAAACATAGGTATTTTTTCAAAAAAATATTAATTAAAACAATAGGTAGGTACATAGGCTTAATATGTGCAAATAGAAACCTAAGTAATTCCAAAAGCAAACTGAAATAATTTTGCTCAGATAGTTAAATATAATTTACGTTCATTACTATTATTTAGTTTGATATATTTTTATACAGTACAAATAATATCTTGTAGTATCTGAATGTGATGGAGTGAGCACTGGCAGTTTCAACCCCGAAGCATGGAGCAGAAGTGAAAATCACCGTTGGGATGAGTGCGGCGACCTCGTCACGGCAAATCTGTTTTACAATTTAAAACCATCCAACTATTGCAGCTCGCCATGGTCTGTACGTCTTTACGAAGCTCTTATTGCAAGCGCTATCTCCTTTTTTCCTTTTTCTACTAATAAGAAGGTTGGTAATTTTGTCTGTGGCATAATTTGTCCGTATATTAATTGTGCTTCAGTAGTTTCACGTAGGAACCTACCTGTATTTCTTAAGCTCTACTTTTTAATTCCCATAGATAGATTTCATATTAATGTTACTCAGTGATTGCTGGCTTATACTTATAAATTCGTAGAAATGCTTGTTATTTAATCATGCGGGTTACCCCACGATGTTTTCCTACACCGTTAAAGCATGTGCGTAGTGGACTAAATGGCCTATTCCCTCTTAATCGTACTCTCGATTGTAGAAGAGGCCCGTGCCCTGCAGTGGGACGAAAAAAAAATGGCAATCGATAGATTCATGTCTCCTAAAAATCACAATAATGTGCCTTGCTATTTGAACCCGCGACACCGTCACTGCAGCCGCCTCCGGTGCATTACGAACAGGCCACCACGCACTTGTTAAATATGTAGTACTTTATACTAAAAAAATGCATATACCTAATAACAAAAGTAGAAGTTTTCGTCTAATGTTAACCTCCGATGTGATTTATTTTAAGTATGTATTTGTTTTTTAAAAATGCAAATATTACTACAAAATCACTGCGATAAAAAGGAATGTGCTGAAATCTGGATTCGTACCAGAGGCCTACAAACCAAGGAGGCGTTGAAATAAAATGAAAGCTTTAACAAGTTTAAAACTTATGTTCGATTACTATGCAACAGCACTTATAAAAAAGAGATCGAGATATGAAACTGAGACCTGAGATGTTCCTATCAGATTTGAAAAATTTAGTTTTTAAAATGCAAATACTTATAAAATACCACTTTTTTGTAATTTAAATATATTTTCGAAAAACATACCTACTCTTTTATATTTTCTCTCAACATATTATTTTCTCAGTCCATATGCATTGAAGCCATGTTTTAAAACGGTTTTTTTAAATGGTTAAATTGAATTTTTACCTTAATAATCTTTGTATATTGTCTACGCCTATTAGTTGGACTTGTAAAGTAGTAAACTTAGAGTATTTATAATATGGAGAGAGCTCTAGTACTACAAAACCGTGGATAAAAATGGTGGTGCCGGGCCCAGGGCCACCTTTTCTGCCCTCCTATTGACTGACAGGATGTCCCAAACAGCACGAATGATTTGAAAAAAAAAATTGTTTAGGGCTATTGAATTCCACTTAAACTCGTTTTAGACGGATAAGAACGAAATATACTTCCTGTTACAAAATTTATAGCAATTTGTTGTTAAATAATCAGTTCAATTTTCACTACTTAATATAGCAATAATATACCTATCTAAGTTTTTTAAGACGCAAATGTATGACAGCGCTTCCTAGTTCCTCTATATTTTATATACGTATACTCTAAGGTTGTACATACATTATTTTTATTGTAATCATTCATTCATCCGTTCGTTGCTGGCTGCATGGACTACGTGACAAGCGCACGTTTAACTTTCGGCGTAACCAAAAAATAATCTATCGAAAGTTTGTCATCGCATATTTGTCTCGTTCGCCCATGAAACTGTTGAATGTATATGCATTTTCTTAAATTATGTACCTACTTAAATTATGACACTAAGTATTATACGGCCTTCATTTGAGTCGTCACAGGCCTCTGCTATAGTCTAGAACTAGTTGTAGTTCCAGACATAACAATGACCGTCAGATTATAATTGGCAACTGAAATTCAGAACAACATATTTAACGCATTCAGTATAAACTCTTGCACACAGTTCAGACGGTCTAAATTCTACAAATTTTATGTACGTGCCCGTTGCGTAAATTAAAGTCCTGTATCAATCTCTGGCTGTGACAAACGAAAATGTACTTTATAAAGTAGTATCAGAACACGAATTTATTTGATAATGGTGTTTAATTCGAGCATGCGCAGCGTTGTGGTGTCCAAAACGAACTGTTGAAGGTCACCTTGAGTACGATCTGCGGAGCCGCCGGCTTGGTGGCGTACAAACGCGCGCCCACCTCAAAACAAACGGTGCGCCGGCTGTCAGCGGCAAAAAAAAACATTTGTGGAGGTGGGAAAGGAGGTAAGCCCGAAACATTAAGCTACCATGTAAATACTATCAATACTAGGTATTGATAGTATACACCAACCTTGGAAAAATAAACACATTTCTTGTTATACTTTTCCTTATACCTAATAAATGTTTTATTTTTGCAAATGAAATGCAAACAATGGTTATGTGGTAAACAATCAAAATAAAATCAAATCAATTCATTACAATATTCACTTAATCTGGGTTATGCTTATTTTAGGTACCTACCAAGTTGCGAATTGCGATAGGTACATTTCAGTGGTAAGAAAGTTTGCAAAAAGTTCACTTCGAAAGCAAGATACCTATCACAATTGTGCTTTATGAAAATATCTATAAAAACCGCAAAACATTATATTGTTATGAAAAATCTACATTATTATAACATGTGATTTCCCAATAGAGTCATTAGATGAATTTATTTTAAAATATACAGGGTATATCAAGACTGCGACCGAGAACGAAGCCAGGTGATAGTATTAGTGACTTCAGACAAAATGCAACTAAAAATTTCGAAAAAAAATCGTAAAAATATTTTTATTTTTTTTTATTTTTTTTACTACTCGTCATATTTGGGTGATACATAGGTTTCCTAAAATAATAGTGTACACCTTTTTAGTTTTAAAGTCGCAATGGTACGTAAGGGTTTAAATTCGTTTTTTCGCAAAAACTAGGTATTTAGCAGTCAAACACGACGATATTCAAAAAATTGCAACAAAAAATCTGTCGCTTTTTTTAATTGCATTATGTTGGTAACCACTAATACTACCTGGTTTCGTTTTCGGTCGCAGTCTTGATATACCCGGTATTTATCAGTCGATACGCTTCAGATAAATCGACATAATACTTTAAAAAGTACACAAAAATCATATACCTATACATATTATAATTTACCTATAGGATCACATATTGCACAACTATTTAATTATCAGTAATTATGACAGTAGTTATGAATAGCCATTATTTTTGAGTAAGTAGGCCCTTTCATCGTAAAAACCATCTCAGAAAGTAAAATAGGTAGGTTTAAAAATTAATACTTTCGTTATTATTAAAAAAAGAGGTTTTCATTTGGTGAGTACCTTAATTCAAAACTGATATTTTTTGCCTCTTGCGGACGTCGTTTTTGGAATGACTAATGGGTATATACTTTTTCCTGGAAATGTACATTGTTCCCTCGGCTGTGAGCGGTCATTATCCCGGGCTCCTGGGGGCTTTACTCGACCCTCCTTTTCACACGTTCGTCAGCTGCTTCATAGTTCATGATTTTTAGTTGTTGCCAGTTTGCTTTCATTCGCTCAATACCAGTTATTCCGGTCGGTCACAAGCCCTCTATATCTGTCGCGTCGGGGATTTCATTCATTCAGTTCTTTCTTGAAGCTCGTTTCGTGTGGACGTGTGTCTACTTTTAAAATAAATAGGTACTTACGATATATAAATCGCGGTCGTGTGCTCCAGTGTAATTTCACTAAGAATGGCTGAAAATAATAACAGCAACGGATATAATGACCAAGATGGTGAGTTACAGTATTTCTTTCATCATTTCAAACAAACAATTGAATGTTACATTGTTGCGTTTCATTTATCTTTTTTTTTATCGTTTCTGAAATATTTTAATGCGAATTTCGTGCGTCGTGATAAATAGATAGAGCGAGAATGCAATTAATTGCACAAAGATTTGTAGTGTTTTCTTGACTTTGGCTTTAATTAAAGATATTTAAATGCGTTTCAATAGTTATTTTTCAAAACGAACGAAACCTATTAACATAAACCAGTGTTTGTAAGGTTAAAACATATTATTAAAAAGAACGTGCGTAGAAGACGTGCTTCTAGCTCAATTTTGATTTATTGAAATCGTTTAGGTTATTAAAGATACACATTGGTTCAAACAGCGTCATTCTTCAAAAACTACTGTCGGGCTATATCTATACGACTATACATCATTTAATAAAACTTACCAGTCTATAAATGTACATGCCATGTAATTTATTTAGTGTAAGGAGTTCTAAAATAACAATATAAATCGGTCTTTTTTGTCTCACTGTATATTTAAATGCGCAATATGGAAGCACTAGTGCACAAAATGGGATGCGGTTATTACGGTTGGTTTACCTTATACACTGGTAGTATATTTCATCTGGATACGCTGCCTAGGAGCTGTGTAACTAACGATAAACAGCGATGGAAAAAAATATGCTTAGGTACTTCCTACGGAGCCATGCGCAAAAGCTAGTTAAGCTGCGCAGTGATGCAACTTGTAGCTGCCTAATGAAATATGAAGTAGTAATCTCTCTTCATAATGATTGTCCTTCAGAAAGCACTCTAATTTGAAGCGCAGCTTTACCTCATAAAAATACTGTCAATTAATTCATGTAATTGCCAGTTAAATTAAACAGTATTTTCTTAAATAAGCCACTACTTTGTGTCGTATATATTCAAAGTAATTTAGGTTACAACATTAATTGCGTGTGATAGATACAGTGTGATAGGAAAGTTCGCGTTTGTAATATTCCTTGTTAATTAAAAAGTAATATCTGAATAAAAGCCAATATAATTTTAGTTATAAAATACGTAGCCGTTACTAAGTAGTATTACTACAATAAAAATAAACAAATATAGTAGTCAGTAATTTATAAGTAATTAAAATTTTGATATCAATCATAAGCGTAGTAATGGTAGTAATGTTTGATGATCCTATTTTATATTCATATTATCTATTAAACCAAAACAGGATGTAATAGGTGATTGTACCTAGTTACGTATAATAGTTATGATTTATGAAATAAAGACATTTTCATCAATTAAATTTAAAACAATTTGTCACGTTTTTGTAACTGAAGCCCGAGTGCTAACAAATCTCAATATAATCGGGACATATACGGCTCTATACGTTTATAGATATTGCTCATATTCGCATGAAACCCAACGTATTATTTTTATGAGACCTTGAAAATGGGTCCTTATGAAATCGTGCTTGCAGTTTAGTCTCGTCCAAGCCATGGGTCGTGTAGTACGCAGTTTTGTCCAGCGGGCGCGAAATGCAGATTCCATATCTAAGCTTGCTTTGCTGTTGCTAGGCAAGATGGAGACGCTGAAGAAGCTGCTCCAGCCCATACAGAACAAGTCGGAAGACACAGGCACCAAAGTGACGGTGGTGGGCGTAGGCCAGGTCGGCATGGCGGCAGTCTTCGCTATGCTCACCCAGGTATGTATGTCTGTTCTAGACGAGCAAACAGGGAGTTTCCACTGTATAACTCGATTATACGTAAGTAATTGTTTTATTGCTAATGACTCAACACCGTAATGTAGGTTGTATTTGTAAGTAAGTCCTTGAAATAAAACGTCAGCATATTACACGAAATGAAAATATACATATTATGATTGGGTTTGGGGATATAATCTGCAATGTCCATGCAGTTGTTTCAAATTATTTAGCATAATAGTGAAATGTTTGTAAAATTTTAAATCTAAGTAGTTAATATAACATTATGAAATATATACCTACATTTTAATTATTTTATTGTTTTCGAAATTGACAGCTATACCATAAAATAGATCTATTTTAAACGAAGGTATTTTGTGTTTACTTTCATTCATATCTTGGATGAATAGATTCAATTGTAGGATTAAATTATGAGAAATTGGAAAAAAATATTATTTCAATTTGGTTAATGCACACTTCTTTTTTATGGATTGTAATGCAAAAGTCCGTGAATTCGTATTGTTCCAGACGAGGATATGATAAAATATACTTCTATTGTGTTTATCGCTTGGCGCTTTATTTTTGTTTGTATTAGTCATTTTTGTTTATTTTTAATTTTTTGTGTAGATTACAAACATAAAGGTGTAACAGGTGCGTTCAGTACACCTCTTGAATTTAGTAATACAAAAGAAAAGCGTTCTTATACTAATGTCACATGTTCAGGCAAAGATATATTAATTGTCGGCTTAAATCTTTGAGCTTGCTGCCGAGTGCCGACCGTCATAATTGTGCGAACAGACGGTCGTCTGTTGCCAATCAATATTCTATCTGGTCGTCGTTACACCTAACTGTCGAACCATAATAAAAATGAAATGATTCATTTTTCTTTGGTTTAATTTTATATTGCGAAAACAAAAAGATTATTTGTGCTAATGTTTGTTTTTCCAACTACATAATATTTTCCTACGCAAAGTGTACGTGCGGTTCAAGGAAAATTTTATAGATTGCGTCACCGTTTATTTTTAGCTATGGCATAGGACTTCCCTAACCTCGCTGTGCGAAAAATTGCCGTGATGTCGATGTCGATTTTCAGTCTCATGATTTATCAAATGCATCTACATATTACACATACATATTTATTCCATTGTTTTATAACTCATGCTGAGCGCAAGGTCATCGGATCCAATTTTTATTACATGTTTTACTCTCCTAAATAGGGAGTGCCCAGTCATACAAATTGAACGTTTCTGCTGTAAAAATGGGCTAGACATCAATAGGAAATTAATTACAATAAACGCAATTTGAAATGTAGTAATTAGGACGTTAGGAATATATTTTATTATTCTTGTCTGGCCTTTGTTGGTCAAAGAAAATGGAATTATATTGTTAGCTACAATCTCAAAAATTGGTAATAAAATAAACAAATACATATATACAACATTCACTTCCATACCCTACAGGCTACACTAACATATATTCTTTTATCGTGGGTTTTAGAAACTACGAGATACTTTCGGTCTCATAATCACCCACACCCGACACAAATACCTACTCGTGGATCGTGCATACATTTTTCTTGGTGCGAGGGTCGAACCCGCGGCCTGTTCTTTCACGACCGGCGCGGCGTCTTAACACTTGCGCCACGGAGGATGTAAAACGTATACGTACAATAATCAGATATTTTGTAATCTATGTGTCAACCTCCTACTGCAGGGCATAGGCCTCGGTATAGGCCTAGGTACGATAGAGAGGGGTTAGGCCATAATGTCCAATACGCTGGCCTTCTGCAGGTTGGCGGTCCTAACATACCATAGAAATTCTTGCAAATCGCTATGGTATGCAGGTTTCCTCACGAAGTTTGCCTTCACCGTTATAGTGATTGGTAAATGACTATCAATATACACATGACTCCGAAAAGTCAGAGGGATGCCCTGGGATTTGAACCCGCAACCACCGTGAACATGTTGGCAGCCGCGTCTGGTCTGTTTACCAACAGGCCACCGCGCACTACACATATTTAAAGAGACCAGCAAATCTTATTGATAATACACAACAATACGACAATGCTGTTACATAATGTAAATAAGATTTTTACATTGCGCGTGATTGACTACACGAAGATACCTTATTGACAAATATATTGTAGCTGTTGCTATAATGAAATGAAGACAAAACGTCACTTAGTCGCAGCGTGTTAATAGTCTAATCACGCAAATAGCTCGCTATTTATAATGGATGTGCTGTTAGCTGTAAGTGGAGTTCTGCACACCACTGCGCAGATGTACGCTATGTATCCATGGTATGCTACGGAGAATTGTTTTTTTTTTTCATTCTTCACCCAACTGTGGTTACATTTCAATTTTATGTATTTATGTGACTACCTGCAGGCCAGTTTGAGCAGTCCTAAACAAACTTAGAACTGCTATCTGTATATTTTGTAAATTTGTTTTAACACATTTGGATACCACGCAGTGAATAGTTGCTAGTTGAAAAACGTGTCTGGGCATTGATCCTCGCAACGACAAAAACGTTTGTGAAACCCACAAATATTTGTATTCATTTTGAGCGCTGTGAGCATAATTTTTTATACCTTATTAACTGTGAGTCTTTAGTAGTTTTTCAATGAGAAATTGCGGTTAATAACTGTAGATGTCAATCTTTATTGATTTTATTAGTAAAAGAATCTTTATTGTTGTCAACTAAATCCAAAATAATAAAATGAGGGTGTTTAGCGATATTTTTATTGTAATGCGCTTGAATGCTTTTACTCGCCGCTGCGAAATCAGATACCGTTGTTGAACGATATTTATAATCTGTGGAGATAAGATTAGGGTGCATTGTGCACGTGACTGGCGCATGCAACTCGCGTCGGATGTGTGGAAGTCGGGACTTTTTATGAGTCGTACTGGTATAAAATACGTATAATGATGACCAATAAACTTAACAGACGTATTCCTATTATTAAGGATATTCCTGACGATAATTTTAGCAACGGCAAATAGAATGCGGCAAGCTAGACAATAGGTTACAATTTTTTGTAATTTAAATTGAAGAGTAATAAAGCTATTATATATATTTCAAAATGAGCTAAAGTTTATAAGTAATATGCATACAGTTCAGCAATTTAACACACACAATAAGTGACAAATGAGTTTATTTTTTTATTTTTTATATGACCATCAACGACCTTGTAATCTTATTTATGTCGGCAATAAAATGTTAGTGTAATGACCTTCAACCGTGCTATTAGAATACTACGTGATCCGAACCGGGTCATCGGCCTCTGCTTTCCATTTCGTTTATATGCTAGTAATTTATAGTTTACTAGCGGCCCAGCCCGGCTTCGCCCGCATGCATATAGTTTTTGAGTCCAGTCCACATCAACAAATATTCGTTTATTAACTGATTTATATTTAAATTTAGCCGCCGTTGACAATATTGCTTTAGTATTGACGTATTGTATTTCTTCGATAACAACAACAACAAATTTGGGCTGTATACGTATAGATTATTCATAGGAGATCATCGATTTCAATGTTACACTAGATAAGACATTCAGTACAAAAAATGTGTCCCAACTACTTGCGGTGCATGCACCGCACATGAATCAGTTTGCTTCGTGACAGTGACAGTGCATAATGCCTTATTGCATACGTTTTTAAGTAATAAATGAATGTTTCGCCATCAAACCGAAAGCAAATCGTCTGAAGTTACAAGATTTTACTGGTGGTAGGTCTCTCATATGTGAGAGGCCGCCTGGGTAGGTACCACCGCAATGTCTATTTCTCCCGCCAAACAGCAGTGTAAATGCGCTGTTGTGTTCCGGTTTGAAGGACATTGTAGCCAGAGTAACTACTGGACATATTGAGACTTAACATCTTATGTCTCAGGATGGCGAGCGCAGTGGAATTCCAAGCATTGCCTTGTAATTCATGGTGTTGTTTGGTTTTGCTACTGTCCATGAGCGGTCGTATCGCTTACCATCAGGCGAAGGGCATGCTCGTCTCGCCATTAATTGCAATAAAAAAAAAAAAATATTAATAAAATACCAGGTAAGTGATGTAATATTGCAGTATGCTTTTAAAATACGGGGGCACTTTATTTCTTTGACGTGTCTCGTCTATCGGTAGAATTTAAGTCAATGTAGGAGATGGATTTAGGTTTGATTATGTATCGCAAGCTACAGTGAACGTTTGTGTTTGTCGACAGGGAGTGACGTCGAACATCGCGCTGGTGGACATGTCTCCGGAGAAGGTGAAGGGCGAGATGTTGGACTTGCAGCACGGTTCCGCCTTCCTGAGGAACGCCAAGATCAGCGCCAGCACAGGTCAGTATTCACGGCCAAATGATAAATATTGTCTAAGTAACGTTATACAGCGAGTCCTACTCAGCGAATTGGCGAACTGTATTTTTGATACTCATTCTTTAAAAAAAAACTCAGTATAAAGATTTTATAAAGTAAATAGAATTTTTGCACATTACATAAGGGGTGTCTTGTTCATGATTTGCTTATAGCATATCGACAGCTAACAAGCTATTACCACAGAACTATTACCTCACCCGGAAGGTACTATCGTTGCATATGAACATATACCGGTTTTTAAGGCGTGGGGTTTTGTTTTGTGCAGATTACTCCGTGACCGCCGGTTCGAGGATTTGCATCATCACCGCCGGTGTGAGACAGCGCGAGGGCGAGACTCGACTCGACCTGGTGCAGAGGAACACGGACGTCCTCAAGGGTATAATTCCTCAGGTAAAGGCACACTATTCTAGTCTTTAGACAATTCAATTATTCCTCCTCGTATGTATATTATCCTCATCGTCCAAAGGCATTTTCCTTTTTTTTTTTGGGGTCTAGCATATTTAAAGCCAAAGTGCCAAGGCCCGAGACGCCTCGACCGACCTGCAAAGATGACTTGCAAGTGGTCTTAAATACCGATGAAAAAACATGTCTAAATTATTGATCTAACCTTAGCCCTCCGTCATTATATCTAATGGCAAAACACACTTATAAAAGTGTATGTATAAGTTGATCTCATAATACATTAGAAGTCGTAAGTGAATAAACTCAGAAAAAGCAATTGCTGGTACGTCCACAGCTGCTGAAGCACAGTCCGGACACGATCCTGCTGCTAGCCAGCAACCCAGTGGACGTTCTGACGTTCGTGTCGTGGAAGCTGAGCGGGCTGCCCAAGGAGCGCGTCATCGGCTCCGGCTGCAACCTGGACTCGGCGCGCTTTCGCTACCTGCTGTCGGAGAGACTCGGCATCGCGCCCACCTCCTGCCACGGATACATCATCGGAGAACACGGCGACAGCAGCGGTCAGTGAACCTCATTAAAACCTGAACAATTGTTTTGTTTTTACGACCTCAAAGGCTCTTTCTTTATTTTTAATAAATTCGGTCTAAAAGTAGTGTATTTTTGTGACAGTGCCCGTGTGGTCGGGCGTGAACATAGCCGGCGTGCGGCTGAGCGACCTGAACAAGGGCATCGGCTCGGACTCTGACCCCGAGAACTGGAAGGTCGTGCACGAGATGGTGGTGAAGAGCGCGTACGAGGTGATCAAGCTGAAGGGCTACACGTCGTGGGCCATCGGGCTGTCGCTGGCGCAGCTCGCGCGCGCCATCCTCACCAATGCGAACAGCGTGCACCCTGTCACTACCAACCTTAAGGTTACTGTCACATTCGTTTTTCTTACAAAATCATGTTGGTGGCGGTCATACCTACCAGCGGGGCTTAGGCATCCCCAAGCCCCGCATTGTGTATAGATATACCAAATGTTTGACTGCGTAAAAACGGGTCGCGATGCAATATTTTTAATCCGCCAGCCCATAATAGAGCAACATTGTGGCCTTATGACCTGTGCTCCCCTTGATTGTAGACGAATCCCATGCTCGGGAGTGAACGGTTATAGGCTGGTTTTATATATGTTATCAATGTTCCAAGCCCATGAAAATGGTATAGTTATCGCTAAGGCGAAAATTAATTGTATGATGATATATTTGTTTAAGGGCGCGCATGGTATCGAGGAAGATGTGTTCTTGTCGCTGCCGTGCGTGCTCGGCACGTGTGGCGTGTACGACATCATCAAGCAGCCTCTCACCGAGACCGAGGCGAACCAGTTGCGGAAGTCCGCCAAGATGATGGCGCAGGTGCAGGCCGGCATCAAGTTCTAAACACCACCTCCCCGACTGAACACTACCAAATTATATTGTGATCTGTTTGTTTTGCTTAAGTCTCTACAACTGCGGTAACGTGTTCCTAATTTAAAACGCGGTGACGCAGCCGACAAATTGATTTTATTTCTAAAATAGGTAAATATTTACGAAAATAAATATTCTGTATGTGAAAGGCTCTCACGGTCGCGATGCCGACTGGCAACAAGTTTATTAGCTCTAAATGCTCGTAACGTATGCTTTATGTGTTTGTCTAGTATAATCTACGCGCATTTTAAAAAATCTCTACATGTTGTAGTTTGCCTTTTAAATCTATTTTTATATTTAAAATTGTAAGCTGATTTAGTCAACGATTTCGTGTTTTTTCCATACAGTATTACATATAAATGTATTTTAATATAGTTAATTGATGGTTGGTGTAATTCTGTTTTGGGAGGTTTTAATTTAGTTCATATACAAATTAGACTTTATTACACCACCATTGTGCATAATTTAATTGTAAGGTTCTGGCTGTTTAAGTTTGCCAGAATCGTGCGTCCCCAAAATTACAGGTGTTATGTTAAGTTCTACATATACCAACATGAAACTTCCCAGTTAGTCTTCATATAGATATTATAGATTAATAGCCAAATAGTTGAACAAAGTATCTTAAATTATTTGTGGAACGTTTACTATTTATATAATCTACGTTTGATAGACCCTATGATATTACTGGATATTTCATACAAAAATTTCCAAGTAAACATATTTATCTTGATACAGTTAATTTACAATTTGTAACGTATTTTTGTAATACTTAAATTAATTTCGTAAGTACAATGCATTTTAATGAAAATTCATTTATTTTAAAGTTAAATAAATGTCAAAAATTTATGCTGTGTATTTATTCCGTATCAATTGTATCGTCCACCACACTAAGCGACTCGGTAGTTTTTCGTATATCCTCATGAACACCTAATTAATAGCCCATTTACACGGAGATCGTTTCTTGCCTTTCGAGCGAGAATCGTATGCCATTATCGTATCCGATAATCTCTTTCATCCTAAAAGATCAACGCATAGCCTCGTGTAAATGGGCCTTAATTAATGTAAGCCCCATTTACACAAGGAGAGTTTCTCGCCTCGAAGATACCGATTTATATAAAAGAATTAGGTTACAAAAAAGTTGCATCGTGTGGAATATACAGAAATATTAGCATGGCAAAAGGCCCATAACTCTTGAATCATCTTTTCGAGAGCATATGGGTGCTAAAAAGTTTCGTCAATCTCGGCATGTATCAGCTGTATTTATTTTGGCGAGTGAATTAATTGATGTCATGAAATATATATTTTTAGAAACGGCTAAACCGATTTTATAACAACACACCAGGGTAAACAACTAAAGCCGATGTTTAAAAATGAAGTCACTATCATCATGTATTACATCTAGATTTACGACACATCACGTGAATCCTATTATTATATTTACGTGTATTATACCTAAGTGCGGATGTTTGCGTGTTTGTTACTTTTTCACGCTGAAACAGCTGGACTAATTTTGTTGAAATAGGGAATGATTTATGAAGGTAGCTGAGCTGACACCTTGGATTAAGCACATAGAAAAAATAGTATATTCCAATATATTAGCTGCTCTTTCAAACTCAAAGGGATGGGATAGAGTATAGGGCGGATGAAATGGGGTAGAATGAGCCGGGACAGTAAGAGTTGCGGCGGGATGGACAGGAAAAGCAGTATAAAGATCGGCAGTCACAATGAGTTTAAATATAAAACAGTATGTATGGGAAACAGTATGTTTCTGAGGTACTGAGGACTGGACTCGGAAAAGTATCTGGACCCGGGTGAAGCCGGGTCACTCACTTGTTTAGTAATTATATTTCTTTATGTGTCAATAATTAGGTTTAGCGACATATGTAGGTAAATACAAGGAATAAGAATCAAAAACCATGTTATTTTTCACAAAAATTATATATTGAGTTTTATACATTTATATCAGTACTAATACAAATTGATACCCATAAGTGACACTGGCAGATAGCTCGCTGCGAAATAGAGATTTTATAATATTATTAATTACAGTTTATATGGACAGAGGTAATTATTAAACCTTGCAGTCTTAAGAATCGTGGCAAAGCGTCGATATTGTCGTTAGATCTAGTCAAGCCTCAGTAATGTTGAGCGGCTCTTTCACGCTGAAGTAGCGTCTTTCTTTAATTATTAAAATACTGCTAAGTATGAAGTACCATGAAGTGTTATTCGTATCCGTCTTTACTAGCTACGTATTCAAACTAAAATACAAATAAATGTGATGTCACTTTTATCATAAAATAGATGAAACCACGAAAATAGAATAAATATACTAATATATGGATTATATGATTTTTAAAGTTCAAATTAAAATAATGTTTACGGGTTTATTAATCAGTATTTACCGATTTTGATGAAAGGCAAATTAATTTCAACTATGCTGTAAATATCATCATCATATATAAAAAATATTCTTAAAACGCGTACTATATGGGGTAAATCGCAAATAATTGATAAGTGATTTAAAACCGTACATAAAAGCTAATTGTGTAATTATGATTACAATATTAAAATATACGGAGTGAGAGCGTCTGCGAGCGGCAGGTTGAGGTCGCACACTTTACATCAAGTTCCCACTAATAACACACTAATATGGGTATACCGATTTCATGTTACATTTTACTTACATAATTAATATATTCCATTTTGGTCATATTAGGACAAAATTATCATCTAAAACTTAGATTCTATATACAGTTCTACAGTTTTTTTAATTATATTAGGAATAAGCATGAAATATTTTTATTTTAGCATAAATCACAGACATTTCCCTTATAATCGGCCACTCTGGGAATTAAAAAAAAACATACATCAGTTTACTGTTTTAATAGAATATATCCTATCCAATCAGGGAAAATCATTTTTGTAAAATCATATATGGCCTGAGGACTCTTACATCTGTGACGGCGGTTGCGATCGCATCGGCGATCACAAGCAGATAAAATAATAATTTAAAAAATACCAATATAAAAATGAGCCATAACTAACTATAAATGAAATCATGTCACGAAGGCAAACTCAAAATTTCACGTACCTAAAAACCGAACTCGACAGGTGGGCACATTGACTACAGAATGATTACAGTAAAACTACAGCTTAAAGTCCAAATAAGACGTAAACACACTACTAGAGTGTACGACTGAATGTTTCGAAGCTGAACGCGTGGCTAGGCGCCTTCGTAGATCAATTGCACGCACGTACTAACACGCCTCCCATCAATTAATCGATTGTTACAAAAAGTTGTATTACATTACGCGCATAGTTTATACGACGCGACGGTAATAAGTTAAACGTTGCTTCAACCGGTCAAGTTTCCTAAAATAGGTGCACGCGATTACACGTTATTGGATCTTTATACACAACTTGTTTTAATTATAGAGCCCAACAGAAAAACACTTGCAATAATGGAAATACAGTAGATAAAAAAAAATATACTCGTTTTATGAAATCCGTTGCATGGGGCTAGAGTCAATTGGACATCTCGTAAAATATTTGGAACAAATTACAATATCACATGGTTAAAGTATCGTGACGGGTGTTTGTATAGTCGGTCGGTGGAAGCGCAGTGGGTATGGGCGATGTGTGGGCGGTGCGTGGGCGGGGCGTGGCGCGTGCGGGGCGGGGCGCGAGCGGTGCGCCGCGGCGGGCTACAGGTCGGCCGCGCGCTCTACGCGTCAGGTGTCATTGGGTGAGCGCAGTGAGTGCAGCGCGTTGCCGTGGCCCGCAGGTCTTCGCCGGTCCAGGAACGTCTTCAATTGCATCGCCGATAGCGGCGTAGCTGGAGCCTACGCCCAATTTATTATATTATTGTTAAAATTGTTGTAACTTATAATTATCTTTGATGAATATACTTGATATTTGAGTTGACATTTAGTTTAATGACTTGATATAATTGAATAAAGAGAATGCATAATGATGTTGCAAGTCGCACCTCGTCGAACCATGCGTGCGCGAGTGCATCGCGCGGTGAGAGCCTGGTGGCGGGCGTGGAGTCGAGCAGGCCGCGGATGATCTGCTGCGCGCTGTCGTCAACACCGGCCCAGTGCTCGGGCGGGAAGCAGTAATCACACTTTATTATGTTGGCTGTCGTCTCCTCAATAGATTCGTCTAAGAACGGTGACAACTGGAACACATAAAACAAAATTATTATAAAATAAATCTCAATGAAATCATTGCGAACACTCAAGAAGCAACGAATCAGTAACATAGGACGTGCTTTCAGTGAGTGTAAATGTGAACCAGTTTCTTTTAAGTATGTTGACTCACCCCCGTAAGGAACACATAGAGGAAGACGCCGGCGGCCCAGGCGTCCCAGGCGGGCGCGGGCGGGCGGCCCAGCACGCACTCCGGCGGCGCGAACTCGAGCTGCGCCGGCGCCGGCGGCAGCACCTCGCGCCCGCACGCGCCTGCGCCGCCCGCGCTACCCTCTGCCGTCTCGATGGCCGACCCCAAATCCACCAGCTTCAGCTGGGGCTGCGCGCCGCTCAGTTCGACCAATATGTTTTCAGGCTGTTATAAAGTAAATATTTACTCAGATCAGTCTTATAATAAATATTTAATATATTGTTTAATTAAGTAAATTTTTATATAGTTTTACCCCTTATAGGACTTGTACGGGAGCAGAATCCACAAGCAAAGTGACTACAGATTATAAATGTGATATGGGTGGAAATAGCCGAATAGTATTGGTGTCGTACCCTGACGTCAAGATGTGCCACGTTGATGGTGTGCAGCCAGTGCAGCGCGGAGAGCAATTGCCTGGTGTGGTGCGCGACGGTACGCTGTGTGTAGTGCGCGGGTGTGCCGGCCGCGTAGTCCAGCAGCGGCCCGCCACCCACCAGCTCCAGCACCAGCGTGTGCGCGCCCGCGCGCGGCACCTCCGCGAACAGCGCCAGCGCGCGCACCACGGCGCCGTGCGCCGACCGCGACAGGATGCGATACTCGCGCATCGCGTCCGCGCCGCGCCCCGCCAGCACCTGAGCGACGCAATGCTATTTTTATAAACCTTTCTACCGACTACCTCGTCATCTATATAATTTAATAATAACGCAGGATAATCTTTTAAGAATTTTCTCAGCTAACAAAAACGAAAACATAGAAATCATCAGCAATGCACGTACCTGCTTCAACGCAACTCGCTGTCCAGTCCCAGTGTCGCGCGCGGCAAGCACGCGCGCGGTTCTGCCTCGTCCGATTTCCTCCTCCACGCT
This sequence comes from Deilephila porcellus, assembly GCA_905220455.2. Lineage (NCBI taxonomy): Eukaryota > Metazoa > Arthropoda > Insecta > Lepidoptera > Sphingidae > Deilephila > Deilephila porcellus. The sequence continues at coordinate 16,765,075 of LR999970.1, read as the reverse complement.
GTACCTGCGCGCGAACTGTTCGCGCTGCCACGCTCCGCCGCCACCGCACGCAGCCGGCCCAGACGCGGGCCCCGGCGCTCCACTTCGCGCGCATATCAGCCGGAAAATGTACTGTCCCGCGGGCAATTCTTCCAGTGCCAAGGTATTGGCCGCCGCAGGAATTTCAGTTGCTCGTCGCCACTCTCCCTCTCCCACTCGGCAGTACTCCAGATGAGTCGGTGTCGGTTCGTCCCATTGCACAACTAGACCGCCGCCCGGATGTGCGCGCACTGCCGGCACTCCCGGCGTGCCGCCCGAGCCCACCGTGAGGCGCGCGGAACTCTGCACACCCCCGAGCTCGTTACTGATCAAGCAACAGTACACTCCTGCATCGGAGGCGCGGCACGCGTGGATGGTCAACGTGGCGAGTCCGTCGGGCGCGAGGTTGATAGCGAAGCGGCCGCCGTGGCGCAGGGCGCGAGTCTCCGGAGCCGTCTTGCGCCAGGAGGCGGTGGCGCGCGTGGCGAGTGCTCGGCACGCGAGCGTGGCGGTGGCGCCGGGCACCACGGTCACGTCGGCCAGCGGCTCGGACAGCTCGGGCGCGCGCAGCTCCGTGACCACGCCCTCGGCGCCGGGCTCGGCGGTACCTCCGCCGGCGCTGGCGCTGCTGGCGCCGCTGCCGCCGCGGCGCAGTTTGAGCCCCCACGGGCGCTTCGAGAGGCCCTGTCCGCGGATATACACGCTGATCACAAGGGCAGCCCAGTGGCGCACAAGCGGTGCGTATTGCAAGCGGTGCATGCATGCTCACCCGTGTTCCGTCACCGACGGTCCCGTCCATTCACATTCATTACATCTATACTATATACAATCAATAAATAAACTTATTTATACAGTCATAGGCGGCTATTCCGAATCACTAAGCACAACAAGTACGTCTTGCGCATGAGTCTAATCGGTTCATTATCACAGTCTATGTTAAAAATGCATTCCCGTGTAATCATACCTACAACAAAAGAAATATAAATAAGCGTTAAAAAGAAATCATGCATGAGAAAGAAAAGCATTTATATAATACAGCCCAATTGAAAAATATTCCAATAGGAAAACTATATTTAAAATAACCAAAACAAGCAATTATATTATTTATATAATACATATTGTGTACGATCATGCAGGTCAAAATATTCAATTGCAACAATAACAAATTCTTAAGAGTAAGAACTTGCGAACACTACTTAAGTGTTAACAGGCGATAAACTTCATAATAAATCGTATACGCAACAAACATTGAACCTATTGAAATAAAGAAATTACGTCGTAGACGAATAAAATTATGGATAACTGGGAACATAGGAGTCGTGTAATACCTAGTTACCTACTACAAGGACATGGGAAAGTTGTTCAATCACCTAAATACAGGCTATTTATTACTAGAATTCTGTAGAACATCGGAGTTTAAAAAAGTAGAGCGGACGAATATGAGTGGCTGAACATTGGTACTCATTAAAAAGCAATGATTTTCCAAAAGAGCAGTAATCTTGTCATATTGTCTAAATACCTTACATTAACTACAACTACTAACAGATTTTTTATGCTAAATTGTATACGTTGTTGTCTTCAATTCATATAAAGTTTTAAGATATTTGAGTTCGAGAAGGAACCTGTGAAACAAGACGTCACGCAGACACGTAATATATTTGTTACAGTCCGTACAGTACCGTAGCTGTGTAGTATAGTCACTATTCCAACAAGCTATTTACCGAGGGAAGATAAGCCCTGGGTAGGGAAGATAAGAGCAGTATCAGTAACTACGCACTTCCCATAGGGTTTGTTTGGTAGTTCTGCATGTAATTTTTAGATTACGGTATGTTCGTGCTGCTTATTCTGAGTACGTTTCTTCAATCACCCTTGAGCTTCTACCGAATGCACATAAATTATTGGTTTTACTACATTCTTGTCAACAAACTCTCCTTTCTCCTCTTAGCAGTGGATTTTAGTGCCAAGGTTAAATAGACTTAGGAAATACATAATATCCTTCTTGAAGCTACAGAAATTTACATTTTTTGTAACAGCAACAAACAAGAGTTACTGTCGCATGTACATTTTTTGTTGAGGATATTGTGTTATTTTTAAGATTTAGATAGAATTGTATTTTTGGCAACAAAGATTTTACTGATTTTTTTCTGTTTTATTAGTTTAATTAGTTATATATTCTATATAGTTTAGAAAAAACGAATTACTACTCATAAACTGTAAAGGTTTCAATGTGTATTTTTATTCAGACTACATACCGAATAGTCTCTCTCTCTACATAGCGAATCGTGTCTCAATTGTTAAAAACAACTCTTCTTTGTTGACTTAAATCTGTATATTTCGCGTACTGTTTTATTTATATTTAAACTCAATGCGAGTTCCGCCCTCTGTACTGCTTTTCCCGTCCCGTCCCGTAACAAAAATGTTTGAATTACTTGCTCATCCCACGGGAACAACACATTTTTCGGGATTAAAAGTAGCCAATTACACCGTGGGACGGAACACACAAGGCGAACCTGGGCGTCCTGGTAGCACTTAATATCGGAATTGATGTGATGCAATTGCAGTTGGACATCTTTTCTTAGAATTGATAGTAGTCTTTCGAGTGAAGAAAATATCGGCTTTAGGCTGACCCCACATTAGGTGTGCGCATTCTTCGAGCGTGTGAACGCCGCGTTTCACCAGCGTGCGGCGTGTGCACACTGGCACAGTGCGAGCACTGCACGTCTAATGTGGGGTCAGCCTTACAACTTAAACCTTAGGTGTTGCCCGCCTCCATAAAATAAGCCCTTATAGTATAGTATAGGGAAAGTATACAGCATTCTCCGGACTTTCTTTGTATGCAAAAAATCATATCAATGCGTTATTGTTGCCTCAAGACTAGAACTAACCAACACGTTTTTACATTTATTTTATTTACGAGTATATTATAGTAGAGGAGCCGTGGAAGATCGACCTTCACCCATCTGAGACATCTTTTTTGTAAAATTTTATTGATTAACAAACATGCCTATGTTACTACCACGATCTGATAAGGTAGGCAGGTATTTTGGTCATAATGATAACCAATGACATATAAGTTATATAGGAGCATATTTTATTTATACGAATATGTTTAGGTAACGAAACAATAAAGGTAAATATGTTGTTTTTATTCTTGCGGATTTTATAGCCTGTTAACACTTAACTTTACCACGTGGTATTATTGCGGTCCTCACTCTTATTTTTTGTATCAGATTTTTTTCAGTGTTCATAGTAATCTATTAAACGCCCTTTCAGCCCCAACATGTGGATATTTGTAGAGTAATGTACCAATATTATGTAGTATTAGTAGTTATTGGTTCGGATAAAATATTTTGATCTCTGAATGCTTTTGATCAGATATATGAATATTTTATGTATGTATAATAAAATATAAAGCAATATTTAAACGAAATGGACTTTTATTGTTTTCAAAGCTGAATGTTTCAATATATAAAATGGTTTATAAATGTGTTACTCTTTATAAGGTGTTATTTATAATCGTTCAATAGAAAGTAGGGTAGCCTATAAGTATAATTGTAGACTGTGTACCTACGTAGCTACAGAATATTATTCATATCATATTATGTTGTATTTTTTAGACTACATAATGTTATCTTATATATTTAATTTTAACTTCAATAGCCACTAATGAATAAGAATCAGATTTAACGACAATGTGTTTTGATCAAATTTGTTTTTTGTCGTCCGAAACTTTGTCTAAATAGTGAACGAAAAATAATTAAGTGTATTTTTTTTTGTATTGAATAAAAATTGTTCTCGAGGGCTGGAAGCAAACTTTTATCTTAGAAATGCATTTGCAAAGATAGTCGTGTATACGATACAGTCGGTTAGTGACAAAAAGTTATTTATGATCTAAAATAACCAAATGTGTTATACAGTACATATTAAAACATTTTTAAAGATTTTTAGTATTAAAAGCGAAAGTTTTAACTACTGCTTGATATAATGATAGAACAACTAAATTAAATAGATATGATATATTGATAACCGCACTTATATTTAGTATAGTAAATATCATATGTATATCGTCAGAACCTTGTAAATTAATAAAATAATAATAATTTTTATCAATTGAGTCATAAAATGTTGATGGAATTTATGAAACTTTCAATCCGCCCATAGTATTCACTTGTGATTTTTAGAATCAATATATATATTTTTCAATAAAATCAGAACAAAAATGAAACTTTGAGTATAGTGTGGATGTCTCTTGCTATTGGGGTCGCCACTTTGAGTTTGCCATTCCATGAGGAATCCCGCTCTCTCGATTATCGGGTAAATTACAAAAGGGATAATAAAATATATTTTTTCTACGAGAACAAGTTGTGTGCGAGAAGTTTTAGATATGTATCGGAGTGCCACTATTATACTAATTTTACAATGTCTTTAACAGAGTAAGATCTAACAAATGTATGTAGTCTAAATCATAAAAGACTGATAACCACATTTGAGTGATTTATTTAAAACAGATGTTCGTAAAATATTTTCTACTTTTATCGTAGCGTTCACATCTAAGGTATGCGGTGCATGTAGATCCGCCACTACCAGATGTGTTCCTAACTCCATCGAATAACAATATGGCAATCATCGATATGAATGTTACACTAGATAAAACATTCAGTACACAAAATGTGTCCCACCTACTTGCGGTGCATGCACCGCACATGAATCAGTTTGCTTCGTGACAGTGACAGTGCAGTACGCCTTATCGCATACGTTTAAAAGTAATAAATAAATGTTTCGCCACAGAATACTAGTGGTTTCGCCGTCAAACCGAAAGCAAATCAACTGAAGTTTCAATATTTTAATAAAATACCAGGTAAGTGATGTAATATTGCAGTGTGCTTTTAAAATACGGGGACACTTTATTTCTATGACGCGTCTCGTCTATCGGTAGAATATAAGTCAATGATGGCAATAGTCTTTTACATAGTCTTTTGCAGTATTCTTGGATCAATGTTGCATCATTGCGGGTGTGGCTGGCAATAAGTCTAGTAGCTCTATCATCCTTGGAATTGATGCAGTGTGTTGGAATTGTGATTTCTCATCGCCTGACTCACCAAAGGCGATGATACATGATGCAGAGTACTTTATGTTCCTAAATCAGGTCCTCTATTGACAAAGTCAAACTCTTAGAATCGTCGTTAAGTCCTGTGGACTAACATAGCCTCCTCGAATAGATCTATCTATATCTTGCTACACGTCTTTGTATCATCATTTATTTTATAGGCGATGTGAAAATAGATATTATACTTTTTCAAACAATCCGCTAAATTGTTAAATTTGAGATTGAAATACACTTTTTTATACTTACATGATAATAATTCACATATAAGTTAGTATTAACTAGCATTGCTTTTATTTTGTAAACGATTGTATGTGTTTTATAGTCATAAATAAAATATAATCTCCTAGGTGCCTATTTGTGTAATATGTATACTGTATATATTTGTTAGTAACCCGTTGAGATATATTGATATATGTGGAGTGTATGTTGGCGCCCGGTGATACGTACGTTGGCGTGGGGCGGCGAGGTGGGGCTGAGGGCGTTGTGTTTGTTGCGGTGGTCGCGGTGGTCGCGCGCGGCGCTGGTGGTGGCGGGCAGGTTGATGGTGTTGGCCTTGGCGTGCGGGCGCTGCACGCGCTGCCGCAGCTCCGGCGCCAGCCGCCCGCCCAGCGACGGCGGGACACTCTCTGTCTTACGCAGCCCGCACCAACCCTCCCCTAGACTATCGGGACATGGGAATAGGTACAGTTAACTAAAACAAACAAACAAAAATAAAAACGGGTGCACCAGCTTTACAATCTCTCTCCCACCTCCATTTACCTCTTCAGTGAAATATTAGAATAAATTGATGCTTATTGTTCAAGTGTATGTTTGTAACTAAACTATAACTCATTGCACTTACTGACTGTATCATCTGTGTTCGGGCCCTAGTGTTACGCGTTATCTACAGCATTAGCTCAGTATTCTTTGAAGTCTGAATTCGTCTAAGATACTTGTTAACTTGACAACGCCAAAACTGTCACCTTTCGTATTCCATTGCTAAGTTGGTGATGCAATTTGGACGTGGGCAAATTTTTGTGTTAGTTTTAGTTTAGCTATCAACTTCCATAGCGTTAGTCGGCTAAAGCTGGGCCCCAAAGTAAATATACCAAACAAAAAATTAAATAAGTAAACCAAGCATGCGGGACTAAAAGCAGAAAACCACAAGCCATTTTTATTCACATTTATTGGTTACTCATGTAACATAAGATCAAGAATTACAGTGATTGTTAGATGTTAGTATTATATACATAATTAATTTAGGATTTAATCAGGCGAATATATACATACCAAAGTTACAAAACTATAAAAGAGACATTTTGAAAATAATTCAATTTATCATTTTGGTCGAAATGTAATCGTTTCAAATGTCACGAATATTGTTAAGATATATACTACATAATATATAAAATGAGTACAGATCGATATGAGTCCCGCGCCAGTACGACGCGGCGCGGGACAACTAAATCTAGTCGAAGGCTTACACATTACAATATAGCAAGTACATAATGCTCGCTGCGCTCCCCGCTGTTCGCCGCAGGAACCTAACCGATGGCCGAACATTAACTCTAAAGTACAACTAAACAACACAATGTCCACTAGCAGCCATAAGCATGTACCTCCTCTCACTATAAGCGAACCTAACTTGTTACTCTTATCAAATAAAATTCGTCTGAGAAAGGCAAATGCATATATTTTGAGCTAGACAACATTTATTTATTTTTTTAATTTACATATTGCCGAGTCTGTTTTACAAATCCGAATATCATAATACAAATATCTTTATGATAGAAAGTGTTTTGTCATTTCCAAAATTTTCATAAAATGTATGTTCCCAACGATTGCTCGAAGAATACAATTTGAATGAGTACTATGCTATTGCATGTAATATAGTCACGAGTCTCGATTCCTCACACTTGCCTCCCCCATAAATGAAAGCATTGCGTGGCGGTGCTAGTACACAAAACAATTCCAATGTCATCGACACTTTAAAACAAACAATATCTGCGTTTCTGCTCAGCGATAAAAACACACAGCAACCAAGAAAATGTAGAATTTGAAGTTGTGATAATCCTTATAAACTAACGACATCGAAAGCTGACTCCATTAAGCATTTTAATGTTTCGTATCCTAACACTATGTCTATACTAAGTAAATCGTAAATAGTCGGCATTTTTAAAGCCAAATCATAAATATAATTAAATAAATATCGCCAATCATGAAAAGTCCAAACACATTTGGCCCCTCTATCAAAACAATTATTAACTTGGTTTTAAGGGTTTTTCAATAATTATTGCGTGCTGTTTGTTTTTTTTATGCACAAATAGTTAATAGGAGTGGGGATAACTGATCACTACTCACTTTTGAGATTTACAATGTGAAAATACAAATTAATCATTACTATTTAGCTATGGGTTTGTAACGCGAAGGTGTGCCGTTTCTAATGATTCCATTTAAGATATGTATGATCGGATTATATATATGAATACTAAATATGAGTATGTATATACTTTAAATTTGATATATTAATAAACTGAGTTCAGGCAGGAAGTACTGGGATTGATGAAGATTCCATATTAAATATTGTTAAGTAAGTATAAGGTACAACTAATTCTAATAAGTATAGAGTAAACGCGTACAATACGCGCCAGATAAGTTGGTGACGGTTGGTTACGGAATTTTAGGGGCGAGTGGGTGGTCGCGCGCCCGAGTGGCAGCAACTGCAGTGGGTCTCACGTTACGTGGCGAGTATTGCACAAAGGGAATGCAATGCTTAACCTAACATGCAATATACTTAAATCCATTCTTTCCAAATAATGCCTGTACGTTCATACCTTTTTGAACCAGTCTTCTTCGATTCCTACTTAAACGCTAAGCGATTAAATAACTTGGACATGACGTCTCCATTGAAATGAAGAAAGTTAAAAGTTGAGTGAAGTTTGAAAATTTTAGCAGCTTTCAGAATTAAAGTAATTTGTTTCTTAAACACAACGATGCGACGCTTCCATCACTTACCAATTCGTAGCACAAAACGTCTACAAAATAATATTGTCTTTCGATGATAATATTACCATTAGCTTCAAATTTCACGCCTTCAAAATACACCCTAATTATGTGTTTCTGATAAATACCTCTCTCTTATGATCAAACATTGCAATTTTTTCGAATGGGAACGTTCGTAATATTACTCTCGGCACAATTACATGTCACATAGCGATTAATCGGCATTGATGATTGACAAGATTAATCATGTAATTCACAGAAGCAGGCATACAATTCGGTCAAAGCGAAGGTAACGTTAATTATACTGAAGATACAATTGGCGCAGCGCGTACCCGTTCATGGTCTGATATTGCAACTTGGCAGTGATTTCATTACCGGCACGGCGTGGAGTTCACACCAATCGCGACCTGGCAAGCCAGTGCGCCCGCACCTCTCGCCACGTCCGCGCCTGGCCCCTTCTACAGAGCACGCTCACATGTGCCCCAGTGACAGTAGAACTTCTAAATTATCTCACAAATTCGCTTACTTGATTTAACAGTAACTTCCCATGCATAATACTGACGAGTATTTGGTCGAGCGCTGCGCCTGTATACGTATACCCAATACAATTATTGCGGTAGCACGTCTACTGGGTCGTGACACCAGTAGATTTTATAATTTGCAGGAACTTGACTGTGCTTCATTCCCCGCTAGTGGGATAAATACTATATCTAAATGTATAAATCTAAAATATCACTAGTAAATAAATACGGATTAAGTAATAAACGACCAATAATACAATACATGTGCAAGCCCAGCGTGCGCGAGCGACTGCGCGCACCTTAGCGTATCGCGCACGCACTCCAAGGCTCGCTTTCCATCTGAATGCTTTCCTTCAGTCTAATTGCATTACATTGTCGGTTCAATGTGTTTCTGTGAACTGTTTGCTTTATTCATGTCCTCAACGTTTTAGTATAAGTATGGAATAATTCCATACAAAATCGTTCACAAAAATAACCGACAATGTATGCGACTCCCATTATAAGTCTACATTTTGGAAGCCTATGTGAAAATATTGCTTTTATGCCAGGTTGCGTTGACTTTGTACAATTAAATATCACATGAGAACACCGGATGTCAATGTTGACAATCCAAGTGTTGTTGTAGCCTTTACAGGTAGACAGTTTGTTTGCAAGATGACAATGTGACCTGTTAGCAAATGCAACGCAACCGCAGTAGTACCATCTAATCTCACAAAACATGGGTCCAATGCCACATTTTACTCTGGCAGTGCTGACGTGTTGTTAATATTCTCATTGGCAGTACTTATTATTGGGTACTTAGTACTTATTCTTTGACGGGTTGGCAATATCATTGAGACGGCGTCGGGCGGTTACTCTACTAAGTTACATTATAGTTATTACACACGTATTCGATAAAAATTTCGAAATAAATTTATCTAAATATCAATTCCAATGTTATGTATAACTAACGTGGGCGTTCACTACGCACTATTTAATAATTACTTTTGTATCTACGTAGCCGCAAGGTCACCTCGCGCAGAACGCTTTACTTTTACTAAATATAAATAATAAACTTAATTAATAAATTTATTATCGTGACCATCACCGTTTGTTAGTAAATAACAAAAGAAAATAAAACAAAATGTCAGGGCAAGCACTACCAGCCGCGTGCCACTCATCAAACAAACATTAGTAATTGATGCTAAATATTAGTTTTTCAATATTACATTTTGTTTTTTTCTAATTTACTACATAAATGTTAGCCACAATTTTCTTTCGAAATAATATTAAAAACGGTTAACTTGTTAACATAGTTAGTAGAACATGCTGTTTATTATAGTGCAACATAATGCGCGTTGGGAATGCCACTTCTGTTAGATCATGTAAGCCGGCAATTACATTTCATTTAGGCGTTAGTGATGGTATCAGAACAATCTTGTTTCTCGGACATTTTTATGTTTCAATTGTATTTTTTGTAGATAAATAGGTAAGTATTGTTGTAAATAGAAGCGTGGTCGGTGCTTGCCCCTGAGTAAGTATGTGTCGGTAAGGGCGGCGCCGGCAGCGGTCCTCGCGGGTACTTACGCGGCGGGGTCGCGCGCGGGGTCGCGGTGCAGCTCGCGCAGGTAGGCGCCGGGGTTCTCCAGCGCCTCGCCGAAGATGCGCTGCGACTGCAGGATGCTGGACAGCGTGGACACCCACTCCTGCCGCTTGCCGTCGGGCGCGCGGCACAGGTACGACTGCCGCGGCTTGTTCGGGTCCACCGAGTGGATTATGAATGTGCCGTTCCCCTCGATCTCCTCCAGTTCCATCTTGTTCACCTGAAATTGGAGTACCACTATTAATTACTAGATCATTATGTGTTTTTGGGTTTAAAAAAATAATTTAATATCGTCATGTAATAATAACTTAATACAGCTATGTAACAAAAGCATGTAAAATGTGATTGATGGTGACCTGCACGTGGCCCTTGTAGTTGTAGGTGGGGCTGGTGAACTGCGACTTCTTGCCGACCGCCTCGCTGAAGATCACGCACTGCTCGAACAGGAACACGTGCAACTCCTTGCCCTTGTCGTTGCTGCCGGGCGTCACGTCTGACACGAACATAGTTTCTTGCAGCAATAACTTTCCTTGAGCAGTGATGTTGCCCTGTAAATAAATTTAACTCCCTATGTATTTTGTATGTAATTTAACAATTTCAATAATTTAACATAATGGCACTATTTTTAGAATTCAATAACTATTTTGTTATGTTATGCAATATTTTAGCTTTCGCTATTCTTTTTTTTGTATTTTTTTTGCTACGCGGAATCGGACGCTCGACATTTTGGATTATTTTTGTTGCGTGTTTTGGTGTTTAAGCGTATCTAATTGACCACTGACAGAGGATATTTTACATTGTATTAGAAGTGGATTTAGCTTAGAGCTCGTTTTTATCAAACTGTGCTGGAATGCTATCAGCTCAGCAGATCTTTCGCTTTTTGGCTAAAATAACATATGAATGATATTTGTTAGCGGTCGATTAATATATTTTAGCAACTTGGTTATTTAAACGCTATTTATAAATATATAAGCAAGCTAGCAATAAAATATCGCATTCGCATATTACTAAATTTCGCACGAGCAAGTCATAAAACTATCACTTAGCTAAATAGATTACAACAAAAATGTATTACCGCAAATCCTTGCAGGCGGCCGACGTCCATCATCATGTTGGCGTTCTTTGGTATAATGTCAGTGCAGAGCATGGCGTCGCGCAGGGACGCGAGCACGTTGGCCGGGGCGTTAGCTTGCTCCGAGTAGGCCAGGATCTTCTTCACCAGCAAGTGGTACTTCTGAATGCGCTGAATCGGCTTTATCAAAAGGTCTCCGAGCTGAAAACATTGTTGACTTATTGTAACTATGTCAAAGGGTCTAATGAAATGCACATCTATGAGATCGCGGGCATGCCAACACCAAAAGCGTTACAATTTCAACATTATGTCAGTAAAGTGTGATATAATATGTATTCAAATTAAAAGAAATCCCCAGAAATAAACGTAACGTCAGTGTAGTGGAATGAAGGAAATCGAAGAGCAAAGGAGCAGAGCATCGAGAGAATCCTCACTACGGTTTACACTCGTGATAAAAATCACGCGAGGCAATGAAATATAATGAGAACCCAGTCGGCCCAGCGTGCTCCTAAACATGCGAGCATATTACAACCATTGCGCTACAATATTGTTTGCAAATCCAATGTGGTTCAGAGCACAGCTGGTACAATATATTTTGTGTGACTACCAATTTGTCTGCCAATTCATTTGAATCTTCGTAGATTTGGAAATCTGTAAGAATTTTTTTTTTATATATGACAATATTTTATACGCCAATATGAATTTGATTTTGTAATTCCAATGACCAGCGCTGTTCTGATCGTGTACCGAGTGTCGTTTGTACCTGGCAGAGAGTGCCGCGAGCGCCAGGAAGGTGTGAACGTTGCCTAAGGCATACCTAAAATCCCAGTAACATGTCACAAAGCGAAAGGGTGCAGCGTTACGGCTGGTGCATAAAAACAATGATCTAATTATCGCTTTCAGAAAGAAATTCTATTAATAAATGTTAGATAACAATTTCAAAATAGTGAAAACGAGTTAAAATTCAAACAATTGGATTGTTATTCCGTTTTGTTATTGTTGTTATTATTGTTGAAGGATATATGTTAGACACAGAGGTAAAAGACAACATTGCAAATGGACGGCGAATGAAATGAGTGCAAATGAAGCGATCCCCTCGGCGTCGTAAGCGCAAGGCGAGATGATTCTGATGAGTTAGCACATGCGCAATCAGAAATCTTATGGTTCATACAAATGGTTATTATATTATGTACATCACCTAAACCACAGGAAAAGTGTCAAAACTGATTAATATTTTCTTAAGTTATTTATATTTGATGTTAGAAAACGTAAAACTTTCAAATATACGAATATACGTCATCTCCGGCAAGTCACGAAAATGACTGAATTTTGGTTTGGTTGGCAAGTTTTCATACCAGCGCTTCAATAACAAAAATACACCGAATATGTTATTGCATGAAATTTATTATAAACATTGTTTTTGAGGCTGAGCCTAGCCCAGCTTGTGGTTTCGGATTTTGTTGCAATTTATCAATAGTGTTTGCCTGCTCCACACGTCTTGTTTGACTAAATGATTTTGCCAGCAATCATTAATGTCGACCATTCGTTCTTTATTTGAACAATTTGGGAGTAAAATTATTGTGTACTAGAATGAAGTCCGTTTTAAAAAAGAAAGAGTATGACCAAATAACGCGTGTATGTAGGTTTTAATCATTGTAATGGACAAGTTATTTGTGGTTGTCGTCGCCGAAATGACGTAAGTAAATTGGAGGCATACCTGCAGTTTATGGCCTAGTTTATGGCGGAGCTCTTGAAAGTAATGTTCGTGCTCGGAGACTATGTACTCGGAGACGGGCTTGTTGCGGCAGTACGCCTCGTACAAGAACATGCGCTTCTCGAGGAAGCGGCGGAACAGCGGGCCCAGCAGCTCGGGCTCCTCCATGCACGCGTGCAGCTCGCGGACGAATTTACTGCACACACCACGCTCATGTCAACACGTGCCTGACCCACTCACCAGCGCACACCGCACATACCATACATGATACACATCATACATTGATACATTGCTATTATCTTGTGTTATAAAAACGTCTCAGACTTGAGGAAAACGGAACATCGTCTTTCCTCATTGACATTCCAAATGCAAATGCAATTGATTTGCAAAACTCTTCAACATGAAAATCGAGTTCTGACTAAAACACTAATTGCCATCAATTTCATTGATAATATTGAGTAAAATGGGTGAATGCTTAAATTGTAAAAGCAAATCATCCATAAAGATTAACGCAAGTGTGACGCGTTCCGGGATGAGCTAGTGTTCATGCTGTTATGAACAGGCCGGCACAATGCGTCAGCGGGCGAAAGATATCATCTCACGCCAGTCAATATTCTAACTAGACAGCACGCTACTTACCATCAGGTGTAGGACGGTCTTGTTGCTGTGCTAGTATGGAAAAACATACCGCAAAACACAATTTTTGTTCAGCATGTAAATAAATTGACGCATAGTTTACAGTCCAAATGGAATCGCATTGCGCGGCAGCTTTGCATTCGCTTAGCATTTTCATACAATATAAACATTTCATACATTCGATAACACAAGAAAGTAAAAGAAAATCGGACGCGAAGTTAGTGTAGGTTATCGTTATCTTTGAAGCCAGTATGTATCGTCATCGACGAAAAGTAACAAAACGGCGGGGTCATTGAATATAAAACAAATGCCGTTGAATAGCTTGATTTCCACTAAAATAATTCCCAAAGAGCTCACCCTTTAACGATGATTCATTATACACTGATAAAACCGTCGACACGCGAAAATGTCTACAATGACCCCAAAATTAAGTGTGTCACGCTGGACGAAAGTAATAAACATGCAAACAATTATAAGTTTGAATAACAAAAATGTTACTTACTCGCGATGCCACTCGTAAATAGCTTCAAGATTTCCGAATATCATGCGGTGACGGCGGTCGCGCAGACCCTCCGGCAGGGGAGGATCGGCATTCGGGTTCTGCAAACATAATTATCGAGTCAGTCACTGCTGTCCAATTACTGCTTTACCATATTGCTATTGCAACGCTAACATCTAACGCTGACTAGCAATAACCAACGGGAGGTGTTTGCGTATCGAATAACACTTTGCATCTCATGTGATAACTACGGATGACGTTTAAAAATTATAATTATCCCCGAAAAATATATATAAACATACTTATTAACAAAGTCGGTATGGGTTTTATGCTTAGTTTAGCTTGTCTAACACCTTGATTCAGTAATGGTTTCATTATATTAGCAACAATATATTGATTTTACTGGTAAAGTTTTGGAAGGCGATTGTCTCGACTTTACAAGAACTGGGTGTCACCATCGTCGACACAAAGTAATACTGTTTAAAATATTCTCAGCAAAGCAGTAATTTTATGTATCTGACATATTATGCATTTCAATGGTTCTTTTTTCTTTTCTAGCATAATATGTATTTCTGCTGCAAACGTAATTACTCTTTTGTACTCCCATCGATGAACCTTTGTAGAAAACGATAAAGTAGGAATTACAATGTGAGTGAATACTGTATGCGTATGAATAAATAAGTATTTCAGTGGAACTAATTAAGTAAGAGACAAGTATTCTTTTCAATAAAAGACTTTGTCCAATATTGACTGATATAGTTTCATTATAATAAGGCGGACTATTCCTCTAATAAAAGAATCCAATGACAGGGAAGTATGACTGATATCAAATAAACGGTGTTATAAAGCGCGATGAAACATATTATAATGTAAATTGTGCAAGGTATGTTTACTCAGAAACTTGTTTAATTTCGGAAAATCCAAGAGCATACAAGTCAATCCAGTATATAAGCATAAGGTAAACAACGGTAGCGACTCCCGGCCATCAGCGTGCAAGTGTTTCCGAGTGGCTGTGTGCGCCAACTGCCGGCACATTTTACCTCTGGAAACTATCACTAAATTCTCAGTGACGTTAAATTGTGTAATAGGATATGATATTGAAGCGCGGCGCACTTTGCCGCTGTTCCTCTTTGTTTACTTTCGCGAGTGTCCTTGCCCGGCTTGTGGTAATAGCGACCCACTTACTGCGTTGCGTGTTCGCCTGTTTTGGAGCTTTTCAAACACCGCTATAGACAATTTAGATTACAATATAATTTAGCTAATTTGTTATACTTTTAAGTGCTCTGCGCATAGCGTTGTAAGCTTAAATAAAAAACAGTCCATAATTATCAATTTATCTCCAAAAGTATCTAGTATCTAGATTTAAATCTATCACCTTAGTAATGCCCTTTCATTTTCGGTGTATTTTTAATTACATAATTTGTGGAACTGTCCCGGCACATTCGCATATGATTTTCTGACATCAACAGGCACAAAGACGGTACCCACCTGCATGTGGCGCATGTAACCCTCGCAGATAAGGCTCAAGTCGGACACGTAGATCTCTTCGGTGTCGACGAGCTCACGCAGGACATACTCCCGCTTCTTGAGGATGGCTTCAGCCGAGTTGGGCCCCGGCTGTTCCTCCTCGCTGCCATCGCCGGCGCGGCCCGACGCGCTGGCAGCGCCGCCGTGCTGCTCCTGACCACCGCGCGACAATTACAATCTCATACTAACAAGTATCATCATATGGCGTCAGTCGCACTTGGCAAACAAAATGTGCAAGCATTACTCTCGTAGCAAACTCACATAAAACTAGTTTGTAGTATGAAAAAAAGTAATTAAGTACAAACTCTACGCTCCTAACAACTCTGTTATGATTTGGCAATGGTCCATATTACATTAGTACAGTGGGCTAAGAATGAAATAAAGTAAGCAATTGTACTGTAGGCCGACCATCGACCGCATTGGACAAATTAATCCAGGTATCAATGGAACGAGTTATATTGAAAAGTATGATTGCTGGTTTTATTTTAACGCAGGGTCGTGACAGTCATTATCGAACTATTTGCCAGTTTTCGCTACATGATTTCGAACCACCCCAAATGCGATTACGGCAAATTGAATGCCGCCGGCTTGGTATCGGATGCGCTTTTTTTCTGTTTTGTCGATGTTTCAGATATTTTCATGCCGACAAAATAGCTATGTAGTGCTAGCTGACTGGATAGTGGATACCGATTGTAATCAACTTCAAAAAACATAGACATGGGAATAAAAACCTGTCAATCGTTTATGTAAAGTGGAGCTATCATACTTTGAAATATTATCGATGATAATAAGGACGGCGGAAATATTGCAGAGTCCCATTCCCTGGATTCCACCAATTTCAGAAACACAAAAACAAGGCCATACTGTACTATAAAAACAAAATGATTAACAATAAATACTTTTGTTTTACCTAAAATAAATTATGATTTACTCGTGTGCTCAACGAAACAAAAGCAAGAAAACATGTCAACACTAAACTTACAAAACCAAAACGTGCAAAATAAAAAAGCACACACAAACACACTATGTCATATACCGTACAGTAATGCAAATTCATGATAAAGTGTAAAGCGACGAGAGTTCTTAAAATGCAGGAACAAGCGTACAACGAATGTATAAGTGACAATTTGTAAAATGTAAAGGAGACATATTTAATGCTTAACACACAATACTACGAGGAACATACACTGTCACAATATTTTTTCATTGCACAACCAATTTTTCTTTTTAATGAATTTACGACATCAAAGTGTGGTAATAAAAATCAAACCAACTCCATGACGCCCTTTCGCTATCCATAATGATGTTTGAAATGGTTTCTTTCTTAAATTATTAATAAAAAATATTCAAGATGTTTAAAATGTTTGTATATTTAAATTGCAGACTAATTAAAAGTAACGCTTAGTGAATTAGTGTTATGATTATTATTTTCAGATCATTACGGAGCCTTAGTTAAATCCATTTCAGATGTTATCGCTCGATCATAACATAATATAACGAACAATAGTACCATTAAAATAGTATCTTTTTTATGAACTAAACATATTATATTCATTTTTTCGTGTAGTAAGATTACTACGTTATTTTAATTTGAAAGCTATTATTAAATCTCCGTGTAATTTTGACGTATTTGAATTTCTGTTAATAAAATTTTGAACAAATTCTTTAAAAGTTACTTTAGTAAAACAAAAGACTGATATAAACCATACAAAACATGACGTGGATAGCAAAAAGCGAAGAAAACCATGCACGCTACATGCTTTAATTTAGGACCGAACCATTTTTTCTTTAACGATGCGCTCTATTTCGGCGATATCGGCTGGACCTCCGTTACTATCCATGGAATCCAAATTCATAGGGTTCTGAAAATGTCACCAATAATGTATACCTTATTTTTCAGAAGCACCCTACAATTTACCCGTGGGTTAAGTTGTTAGATTTCATTCTGTGTGAACGATGCAGTGTTGTGCGGCGCGTTCACTAACAGCTCATATTACATCAAATCAATTAGTGATTTCTAAGCGTCGCTGGCGTCATAATGTTAAAACGTTGCCGGCTGGTGAAATTGGAAATTAATGGACATCGGATATGAACAAACTATGAAAACAGCATTTTTACTGTGATTTATATTTTACATCTGATGCTATGTTTTAATTATTTTTAATTAATTATTTTTTGTTTCAAATGAAACCCGTTTTGTTCTTATCTATACTATTACATTACTTCTGCAATTAAAAAAAATAAGTTCCCATGAACTTTACGATCGATTGTAATATAATGTCCTTAGCACTTAATATCAAATTCATAGTATCGGTTAATAAATAATTAGAGGAATGTCACAGGCTAATCATCAATCTTACAAACTATTATAATTGATTGAATTTCTTCCCAGGTGTGGGCACGTTAAATACGCCTACCGTAGACCGGGTAGCTCAGTATTTATAGATTGTATCTGTTTCTTGACAATTTCGTTACATAGGTACTGTTATTTATATGGAATCATTGGTACTTAATAAAAAGTATCGTTATGAATACATATGTATTCAGTAACTACTCAAATTTCCGTGGTCACATTCGTATTTTCCCTGACTCACTACATCGAACGCACAGAACAGAATGTAAGGTTAATGAAACATGAAAGTTATGTATATTGAAATTAGAAATGTAATGTAAGCGAGAGTTAAAGGTTTAGATGAATATACGTAGTTAGGTATACACGTAATAAACTTACCCCGGTGGCGGGTGCCGCTGACACCGCTGCGGGCGTGGGCGATTGCTGCAGCACGCTCTGAGGGTCCTGCGCCCAAAAAAATATCACCGTCACGCGTTAATAAGTTGTGCAGTGAACCAATCAATTGGATGTATTATATCAAACGCAAAATAGGTCAGGGCAAAAGTCATCTCGCACGTATAAACTTATAATAAAACTTCTTTGGCTATACTATTTGTATCTGGTTTTGATGACATTCAAAAGGTTACATTTCAAAAAAAGAAACAAATTAGTAAAACGTTGTATCCAGCTATTTTTCGTTTATTTTTATTTCTGTCAAAATTAGCTAATCTAATGAAGAAAATGGATACATTTTAAAAAAATATTACAAACAAAAAATGAAAAAATGCAACGCTAGCCGCGAAACGAAATTGTAAGGTTTATGGACCTAATCCAGTGTCAGTAAGAGTAGCACAAACTTGGTTTAAGCGTTTTCAATGCGGGAATTTTGATTTCAATGATACTTCTTGTTCTGGTGGCTCTGTTACGGATAAGGTTAACGGCATATTTGAAAAAGTGGAGCAATTGCAGATTCGGCATATCAATAGTTACGACAAAGCTGAAGAACTTTGAATTGACCACAAAACAGTATTCACTCATTTAAAAAGAACTGGGTACACAAAAAAGCTCGATATTTGGGTGCTACACGAAACCTGATGAAATGTGTTCTCATTTGCGATTCTTTATTAAGACGTCATGAAACTGAGCTCTTTTTGAAGAGATTGATAACTGGTGATGAAAAGTGGATCACGTACGACAAGAAGGTGAGAAAAGAGGTCGTGGAAAAACCTAGGTTAACTCGCAAACTAATGAGATTAAAGCATGAAGTTGGGAGAAAGGGGCTGGAATTGATCAATAGAAAGGGTGTGGTCGTTCATCACGATAAAGCAAAAGTAAAGATAATTTAGCTGGGAGGTGTTAATTAATGCATCGTCTATGACCTTGCACCTTCACTTGTTTCGGTTTCTTCAGAATTCTTTAGGCAGTATCAGGTTAACATCAAGAGAGGATTTCCAAAACTACTTGTCGGGTTTTTTTTACCAGAAGTCATAAAATTTATACATCAACTGGCACAAGATGGCAGAAATTAAATGTACTTAAATTAACTTTGAAACAAAAAATACGACAAGTTTTTATATAAAACTTTTCCCCAACCTTAATACATTCAAACGAATACCACATATTGCGGAACTTTACCGGAGATGATAGAGACTGGTTTACTTTTAATTAATGTAATTTGTGGTGAGCAAACATAAAAAACGTTATTTTATGCGAAAGAGCTTCAATAAAAACAAACTAAATAAACAAAACGAATTCGCGATCCAGGATTCACTTTTATAAGAAATAAAATCAATGCTCGTAAAAGGGACGTCCCATTTATCGCATGCTGAAAAAGACTGTAAATTTATTAGAAATCGTATTCGGTCCACTGATTCCAATAAAAAAAAATCACTTTGTGCCGTCCGTAGTGCTGATATAGACTTGTAATGCAATCTTTGTGCTGCTCTTTGATTTGATGTAGCAAAAAAATTTCAACATTTTCTGCATCAATATTAATACATTGCGACCATTACGGAGAATTATCTTACCATTAGAGAGAATTTATTAATTATATTAGAAACAAAAACTGCATGAAAATAAAATATTTTTGGATATTTCGATGTTATCTTTCGTGGCATAATTATTCTTGGTACTCCAAAACTTGCAGAAGGATTTATAATAGATTTGTTGAGTTAACTGAGGTTACTTTGGAGTACAGAATGTTATACCAATGAAATTTAATAAACGATATATGTACAGCGACAGCCGTAAGATTTATTAAAATAGGAATTGAATTTTGGAGTTTCCCTTGTGTAACTTTATAATAATATCCTTTTATTGAAACGCACTATAAGATAGGTGAAACAATTCGCCTGCACGAAGGAATGCGACTTACGAGCGACCCTATTGCCAAGGGCATATAATCCTTGAACGAAGATAGTATTAATTACCCGACTTGAATAAAAAAGAGCAGATTCTCAGTTCTAGTTTCTTTTTTGTAAGTAATTTACGCGGTATCTCTGGTAATTAAGAACAGATTATAATTAATACCTTTGCGTTGAGTTCAGCGCAGCTACGCTATCGCCTTATTCGTTAATATTGAACCGTGTGTTTCAATGTACTTATAGGCACAATCTGCATTGCATTGATTCCGCGGACGGCGACCAGTAATAGCGATGAAAAGAAAAGTGAAAATTGTGTCGTCGCAAAGGTAGCCGTTTTACAAGCCCTTTAATTTAAGACGTTACTATGTATATCTAATGACAATAATTAATCAATGGTCTCTTTCAAAAAGTCTTTCGTTTAATGTTGCACCCCGAACGGATTCCCTAAAAATATTTAATTTCCGTTGGACGCAGTACCGGATTTGCCTAAAGGCTGTGTAGCTAACACGGTAATTTTTAAGTGTAAGTAAGTAAGTAAGTAAGTGCTCTCGTTCGCTTTAATGGATCGCCGAACAAACAAATCCGTCACTTTGTAAAATTCATTCGATAGGTATTGAAGGGTAAAAGTTTATTTTGATACATACAGTAAAACAAAGAAAAAATCTCAACAAAAGATACATTTCTTTCGGCGTGGCCCTGGACTAGCATAACAGATGCAGCGACAAATGGCTCATTGCGCCGTACGCGCGCGCCGTGGAGGTACCACGGCCGTACTAATTGTGAAGATAATTTAACTTTCCTATGATTTATTTTAGTAATGTTAAAACATTTCCAGTATTATTAGAACTTGATTAGGATACAATGCATTTAGTGTATCAAAACTTGGTAAACCTATGTCACTGAACATGGAAACTAAACAAACACACGGCGTCTTATCCGCTAATCTTCTAAACCTTATTACGATAGAGCCTCGTTTTAGAGCAATACTTCAACACATAACTTGTTAATTATTAATTAACGAATTTAGGAAACAGCTTGACGGTTTGAATTGTGAGTCAATTTAAAAAAAAAATCCGTTAACTTCGTTGAAAATTGCACTTTTGTTAGCTATAGTCAGCTACAGTGGCTCTTTCTTGATATGTTGTTTTCGGCTATAATGCGTCTATTTTTCACGGATGGACAAGAATATTTTACGGATTAAACGAACATCTCTGTCAGATATCCTAACCCAAGAGAAATATAGGTCTCATATTTCCAATTTTAATCGGTTATCTTTAATTGGTATTAAAGTATTGAGTAATTACTAATAAGGCTAACTTTTGTATTCACTGTATCCATTAAACATATAAATATACGTAAAACAATGTAATAAGTCAATTTTCACATACATATATATTTCCAAGTGGATCTTGTTATTGTATTTATTTGGTTAGGTAGGTTTGTGCATAAATTGAATGAAGTAGGAAAACAAACCGTCTTTATAGACAAAACACGATCTAATTTTGGGTGGCGTTACGTCACCGCGCCCACTCCTACAAACGGAGATGTGCCGCTGTTAGTTAAGCCGAGCGATCGATCGCTTTCGTTATTTGCAATCTCGTCGACGTTCACTTGTCAACTCACCTATCGCTGTACGTTTTGTTACACAAATCACAACTAAAACTTAGGTACACACTTCTTGAAATGAACGCGAAACTAAAGAGAAAATAGTAACCATTGAATATGTCATACTTCAGTGACAGCATAACTAATGCTTTGTACATTTTATACTCGAGTTACAGGCAAAGCAAGGAAATTACGCTTTGAACGTAGAAAATATTGCAGCCAGCATTCTTTATCTTATTAGAAAAATTATGTGTCGCGCCGTAAAGGGCCTAGCGAGTAAGTCGGAAAAGTTACGTTTTTTTTTGTATTCACTACGAAGCTAGGTAACATATTTTACTATCACTATACAGGACATTTTGTTTAATAACAAAGGGAAAAGCAACCGCTTTATCGGATGAAAATTTATCACCGCAGAAAATTGTTGGAATGTGTGAATTAGTTTTCGCTAACTTAACAAAAAAGCTAGTACATACAAGCCTTTGACCTGTGTATGTGAAGTTAACTCCACGTCGATTATCCAGAGCTACAACATCTATAGAGCCAGCCGCCAAGATGCGTACAAACGCAAATAATATATAGTAAACCTAACCGAAGAATGTTTTTATATGTAGGTCACGGTTTCGCGCGTATGATGAAGTGTATCGTTTATCCGTGGGGAGTTGTGCATTGATCTGGCAAGACAACAACCCTATATACACACACAGACCTCAATTACTCCCGGCGCTTTTCCACAGAAATGGCTCAATAGTTTAGGTACGAAGAGGTATACACAGGCTGACAGCGCGTAATAATTATATTTGCAAGAATTATATTATGCTAAACATACATGCGCAAAAGATTATTCCATCAACCTTAATATGAGGAGGCCATGACTGTTGCAAATCGGTTGTGGTTGTATAGGGGCCATACATTTTTGCACTTTTGAAACATGAATAATAATAAAATTAAAAATGTTATTTTGTTGATTGTTTACCAAATGTTTATGCGTAAATGATTCTGAATCGTCCTTTGCGGAAATTTTAAACTTCTTCAATTCTTCTTCTTCATGTTCAATTCTTCTTGAACGTGACCGCCTTGTTTGTTGAATATTCGTCGACGTTCCCGTTTGCTCGAGCCTCTTGACCCAAGCTTTGATTAAATTAACACTTGGAGGCTCATGTACACGTATAATCCGCATTTAATTCTAAATAGGAGTCGTACAGTTACGTAGAAAGCGTTGTTTTAGTATTATTGTTTTACACAAACCCGCTTATACCCCGTGAAGTGCATCATCGAGACTAAAATTCCAAGCGACGCACAAATCCCCACCAAAGGCGCACCCTTTGCCCTAACCTAACGGTTGAGAAATTCAGTTTTGCTCTTTGCAAATTTTTTTGGCTCACCCTATATACCAACACAAACAATAAACAAGTATTGTGAGTGCGGCGTGAAATTGGCTAAGGATATGTGTATTGGGTACATTGACAGGCGCATGATGAAGGTCACAGGGGCTGCGGGTGTAGTAAACTGTTTATTTTGGGCTCAAGACGCGTATCCGGGTATATTCTCCCTGGAAACATAACCGGGTCTTCACGTGCAATATCACGATACCAGATTACACAATCTGAGGGGGAAACCTGTTGACACTGCTTCTTGAAAATTAACGCATGATTTCTTTAAACATAAGTCTTAATTACAAATAGGTATTATAAACTATTCTTCAATTGCATCAAAAGGGGTTTCCCAGTAGTTTCTCACAAAAATCAAGCATTTTTAGGATTCGATTTTGAAAAATTATAACAATACAAAGCTAAAAACTTGGTACCAAGGTGTTCCATTGAACATCATAATAAACGCACAGCACGTGACGCACACTCCATATTCATTATCAAACGTTATGTTATTTATCACTGTTCTGGTGAAGTGAGCTAGTTCAATGTCGGCTGTCGTTACGTATAATGACAAGTGCGACTTTGTGAGGGCCTATATACATCAATTTGTGTGTACAATGCGACAATTTGCACGGGGACGATGTTGGCGCGCGATTATTTTGCAGACGTTTGACGTCACGCTCCATCTCGCAATGTCTCAGCTCTCGGCACATAATACCGGATCATTTCACTAAGTATGCAGCGATTAATGCTAGTGATGTGCTATGTCGACAAACACTTTCCTACCTATTTACTTTTTACAAAGTAGTTTCACTGTTCTAGTTAGCTTTGATGCATAAAGTTCACGGTTATCTAATGAATTTTGACCTCTGTTGCCGGGTACAGCCCTACTTGATTAGTGTGAGTTTTGTTTTTGGAAACTAATTGACTTCAGACGTTGCAATTTTAGGGAAGGGACAATGCAAGTAAAACATTTCCTTGATATGAAATTGTTCTCATATATGAAAGTAACCCCCAAATATGAGTTGTAGGCGGGGGAAATATACCTCCCCAACTAGAAGAAGCAATTATAATACGGGAACGCAGAAACTCGATGTGCTTTTCGCCGTTGGTTACTCTACGCTATCCTTAAGACCCGCGATGGTCACTGAAAGGTTTTATGTGGTGAGCCGATATAGAATAGGATTAATTAATGATTAGAGGCTTATCATGGTTGCAATGATATTATTAGATTAATTTCCGTAACAAAACATTGTTAAATTTAAGTAAAGCTGTCAAGAACTGCTTGGCGGACTAAAAAGAAATTATCCAGGTTGGTGACCTGTATAATTTCAAAACTTGCCCTTTAAAAATATATCAAGAAGTTGCACTGTCAATTCGTGCTATTCTAGTTTAGGAAATAAAATAATGTAAGTTTAAGATTTTAGACGTCTGTGTGTAAAAAATAGGGAAACAAACGTGTTGAGTTAAGAGCGTTTTAAAAGCGGCCGGTACCGTGTCGCCGGCGCGCGTGTATTTTTTCTGAACAGCGTCGCCAGCGCTTCCGAGATTTATTAGCGGTATCAGTCACAAAATAACAAGTTTCGCAACATTATATTTTTATACTAGGTGCATTAAAAGAATCGCACGCGAGATCTTTGTAACGTCGAATCAGGGAATCCCACATTGAGTGCTACTGAATAAACGTATTATTTACGCTACTTGTTCCATTCGTTTACCCGTTTAGTGTTTACACAAAACGTTGTACAAATTTTATTACATCAAAATAATAATACCTCGCCATATAAACATAGCTATTAGCTTTAGACACCTTATCACCGAAATAGGTCACGAACTCGATAAAATAATTTAACCAGTGTCAGTACTTACTTCTTAAAAAATATTCTCAAGAAAACATATAATTTTTAGAACTCCTTCCAAATCAAATCTGTTTGCGTCAAAGGTAATATCAGTGTACGCGTCTACAGTCTCTCACAGCGCAATGAAAGCCTTAATTCAGATTTTAAATATACAGGCTACGTTAAAAATATGTAACTGACTACGATAAATAATTATTTACTTATCGTCGTATTTGGGTGATAAATAAATAGTATTCCTAAAATAATGATGTTTACCTCTTTAGTTTTAAACACTCAATGGTACGTAAGGGTTTAAATTATTATTTTCGCAAAAACTAGGTACCAGCCAAACAAGAAGATTTTTTATTTGCATCGTGTCTGTGACTACTAAAACTACCACCTGGCTTCGTTTTCGTTCGCGGTCTTGATATACCCGGTATACATACTACGCACAAAAATTAAAGGATATTTTTTTTGGTCCATTTTTTTTTGGTGTTTATTGAGAGTCTGTATCTTGGAGAAAATTGATTGTTAAGAAATTCAGAAACTAAAACTTTGAAGCTTGAAATGTCTATTTTGCAGATTTGTGCTCTATTTCTTTATTGCTCGCTTAGTTGATAAGCAATCGTAAGAAAACCAACGAAAGAAAAAAAATCTAATTTTTTTCTGGATTTCAAAACCGTGCATTTACATGGGTAGTGTTATTTTTGTGACATCATTATAAAATTCCCGTAGATAATTTAATTGCCTTTAATTTAATATACCAGAAACCTCCGTGACATGATTTGGAGCTGACTTATGGTAAATCAAAGTAAAAATGGCCTATCACACTTTGACATTGGATTACTCCATGAATACCAATCATGGGGAAAACAAAATCAGAATTTTAGTAACTTCAAAACATGCTCTATAAGATGGTATTAAAGTCCTATGATAATAAATAGTATTTCTAAGTAAAATTGTTGACTGAAAAAAAGGTAAAAAAACGGTTATTTATGAATATTCGGAAAACACTGCATATCTTTGGATAAAAGAAACAAACGAAGGATATCGTCGGTAAATTTTCAACCTTAAAGTATTCTAAAGACACTCTGAAAATTTCAAACTGCTCCGATTTGATTATCTTAGTGTTCAGAAGGTTTGAACTTACTGTATTCGTCAAAATTGTCGTAATAAGCATTTTTCGTATGTGATCGATTTTTGTCACTTCAGAATGCTGTTCTTGGTGATTATCCATATTCTTTTAATCAAATCATTTTTTCTAACGTTTTCGCTATTCTCCGCAATTGTAAAAAAAATACTGGCACTGTTTTACCGCCGGCATTAACGTTACCCAAAGCGTACTACGGGGAGGTTACGTGGTCGGATTTATAGTAAAACAGTGCCAGTATTTTTTTTACAATTGCGGAGAATAGTGAAAACGTTTGAAAAAAGGATTTGATTAAAAGAATATGGATAATCACCAAGAACAGCATTCTGAAGTGACAAAAATCGATCACATACGAAAAATGCTTATTACGACAATTTTGACGAATACAGTAAGTTCAAACCTTCTGAACACTAAGATAATCAAATCGGAGCAGTTTGAAATTTTCAGAGTGTCTTTAGAATACTTTAAGGTTGAAAAGTTACCGACGATATCCTTCGTTTGTTTCTTTTATCCAAAGATATGCAGTGTTTTCCGAATATCCATAAATAACCGTTTTTTTACCTTTTTTTCAGTCAACAATTTTACTTAGAAATACTATTTATTATCATAGGACTTTAATACCATCTTATAGAGCATGTTTTGAAGTTACTAAAATTCTGATTTTGTTTTCCCCATGATTGATATTCATGGAGTAATCCAATGTCAAAGTGTGATAGGCCATTTTTACTTTGATTTACCATAAGTCAGCTCCAAATCATGTCATGGAGGTTTCTGGTATATCAAATTAAAGGCAATTAAATTATCTACGGGAATTTTATAATGATGTCACAAAAATAACACTACCCATGTAAATGCACGGTTTTGAAATCCAGAAAAAAATTAGATTTTTTTCTTTCGTTGGTTTTCTTACGATTGCTTATCAACTAAGCGAGCAATCAAGAAATAGAGCACAAATCTGCAAAATAGACATTTCAAGCTTCAAAGTTTTAGTTTCTGAATTTCTTAACAATCAATTTTCTCCAAGATACAGACTCTCAAAAAACACCAAAAAATATGGACCAAAAAAAATATCCTTTAATTTTTGTGAGTAGTGTATATGCGACCGTATTCGGCTTTGGCGACTGTGTGTAGTATTGTTCCTACTGTTGAGAGACATGCTTCTGATGGTGACTGACATAACCAATCATTGCAGTGAATGTGCGGCCACAAAGACTACACGTAACCCCCCCCCCCCCCCCCCTCCGACACAATATGACCTCAGGTGGACGGGCCTTTCGTTCATTACGCTTTGCATCGAGCTCCGCTTTGAGCTTGTTTTCAAAATCGCAAGCTTTGGCGTTCACGATACGTCTCCATTGAGGCCTGTTCCCACTCTGACATGTCCCCGTCGCATCGTTCCATGTACCAAAAGGATAGTTATACTCAATTTAAAGGAAAATTATATCAGCGACCATAATTTTTTTTAACATATTCATTGTCTACTAAGCATAACCGCAATGCAATTTAGCATAGGGCGCCCCATACCTTTGTATATGACAGTATATATTTTCATTGTAAATTATAACTACCCAATAATATGCAGTGCTGCACTGCATACTGTTTAAAAAATCAAATATGTTTTGCTAAATTGTATTTACACTAACTCGGTATAAAGCCAGTTTTTTCGCACCTGACTGAACTGGTTAATTTCATTTTGCGTAGTTATATGAACCCATGAAACATTTTGAAGAACTACATTAACGGTTGGCATATTCGCCTGACTGTGACATGCAATATTAAACACGTTTCACATGTATGCATGAGACCAGTTTTTGTCTTTTTATATTACCTGAAGACATAATTCAGAAAACATAAAAATATAAATTACCTTGCGTTTCTTTATGTTATGCGTGAACGAGACATGGACAAAGAGATAAAGCAGTTGAACGACAATTTTGTGAAAAATATTCACTGCTGACAAAAACAATTTTGAACAGATCAGAATCTATTAAAATCAAAATTTACTTAATAATTAATTTAGCGAAGACGTTCCCGTGTCTTGATTATAGGTGCGGAGACACATCAATAAATTATACTATGTCAGATGCGAACGCGATATCAAAATGAGAACAGCAGGGGCGGGCAAGCATGAATGAGCTTAATCTACGCACAAACAAATGACTCATGAGTCCCTTTACTTTCACTATCGTCAAGTGAACATTATCTAATATTATTGTTTGCTCTAACCAATGGCCTAAGAGGTTACGTAATGTTTAGTTCTATACGATTATATCAATACACTAACCGATATTATTTGGGCTAGATATGCTATTACTGGATTCGTAAATGGAACAATTTGCAATAAATTGTGACCTTTCGTAAACGGTGACCAAATGATATCCAAACAAACAAATATTACCATTAGGTGTAAAATCTCTCGTAGCGTCTAAATCCCATGGCATAAGACTTGGTGACTGTGGTCAGGATTATGTATCTTTATGTGTACCTATAAATGCAATTACCTGGATGGGCTTCATTGGTGGGGGCAGTTCGACGTCGGCGGCATCATCCTCAGCCTCGTCGAGAGCTCCGGCCACGCCGTGACCGCCTTCAGCCGTCTCCTCGGTGCGACCGTGGTCGTTGGCGTACGGCAGCTACCACCAAACATAGATTGTCAATACAGTTATCATAATTTCTTATTTATATACCGGGTATATCAAAACTGCGACTGAAAACGAAGCCAGGTGGTAGTTGTAGTTGTTACAAATATGTAATTAATGCAACTAAAATTTTCACAAAAAAAAGCGACAGAATATTTTTTGCAATTTATTAAAAATCATCGTGTTTGGGTGCTAAATACCTAGTTTTTGCGAAAAAAGTATTTTTTTTTTTTTTTTATTTTTTTTTTTAAACTGGCACGGCATAGTGACTGCATTGCACCTGATGGTAAGTGCTAATGCCGTCCAGATAGAGTATCGAATGGTATCAGACGGTAGTCTCATACCATTCGACACAATCATGCCGGCCCGCTGAGATGCCTCTTCACGCTACGGCGGAAGGACCCAGGATTATAGGAAGGAGGGAACACGTGCGGTGGCAAACCGTTCCACAGCTTGACTGTACGGCAAAAAAAAGAATTAGAGAACCTTTTGGTTCGCGCCGAAATAGATTGAACAGTCAAGCTATGGCTCCGCAAGCCAGCACGCGTGGTTCTGTTAAGGAAAGGAGAGGAAGGGATTAAATTGAACAATTCAACAACTTTAAGCATTTACGTACCATTGCGTCCTTATAATTAAAAATGCGTGCATCATTATTTTAGGAAAAATATGTATTTATCACCCAAAAACGACGATAAGTAAAAACATTCAAAAATAAAATCGATTTTTTTTGCTAAATTTTTAGTTGCATTGTGTCTGAAGTCACTAATACTAACACCTGGTTTCGTTTTCGGTCCAAGTCTTGATATGCCCTGTATATTATCTGATAGTATCAATATCTATAATCCATTGACAACCATTTCCATCTTGGAAAATGACGTCCGGAATATATTAGTTTTATCTATAGAATCAGATTAATATTTTAAAATAAAGAACTTGCACTCAATAAATAAACATTTCTGTTTAGTTTATTTAATTGTGAAATTCATTTACCCCGTTATATGAAATAAGGAGCGATCGGGGCGGTGCAGTGACGCGGAAGCCGTCCTACGAAGGTTTACGGAGGACTAGTTTTAATACACATACCGATCGGGACTGCCACGGAAATCCAGAACTCCGGTGAGTGCATTTCCGATATCCGGGGCCGGCAAATATTAATAACTGCGGTATTGAGTCTATTCCATGCATTCCTTATTCCTAACGCTACCATCATATTGCACGTCCTCTCAATACAATTTCACATGAAAACTAGTTTAAAAAAAGCAATTTAAGTTTTGTTGGAAGTAATTAATGTAGCAGTTACTTCCATTTCAACTTCTGCGCTCGTAGGTCGAAAGCCAAAATAGGGAACATCAACCACTTGCAGGTTAAATATTTATAAACCATAAAAGCCTTGTCACTGATGGCCAAATACAGCATTTTTTTATAATAACCAAACCTAAAAACTGAATTTGATTGCGTTTTATTCAAATGCGTAATATATTTTTCATGTTCTAAAATGGTGTGTACTATTATTATTATAAATGTAAATTTAAACTCATTAACACATCCCGCAGTATATCTACATATTTTTTTTTAAACTGACATGGCATAGTGACTGTATTTCACCTGATGGTAAGTGCTAATGCTGTCCAGATAGAGTATCCAGATAGTCCAATCATGCCGGCCCGCTGAGATACATTACAATAGAAACATGTTTTTAACCGACTTTAAAAAAAAGAGGAGGTTCTCAATTCGACTTTATGCTTTTTTTATTATCTTAGTTCTATTCGACAAAGATTTTGGTTGTAACTGACGAACAATAAAATTATTAAGGCCAAGCCAGTAACGATTTACGAAATATAAGTTCTCTTAAGTACACGTAAAGGATATATAATAGAATAGCCTTACCTTCAGTTTCTTATCAGAGGGAACCTTCTTGAAAGGCGCTGGTTTATCAGTGGTGGCGGGAGATTGCGCGCCGCTGGGTGCCTTCTCGGTTTTTCCTTGCGACGTCTTGCGGAGTCCGAGCCATCGTCTTCTTCATCAGAGCCGAGCAAAATACAAAAGTTAGTTGAAGCGTTTTATAATTCTTCAAAATACAAATAATATTTACATGCAATTATAATGGTGTTATATGTCTACCAATTTGTAAAAATCTCTTGGTAGTACACAAATTATTTCCAATTCTGTTTCTTTACGAAAAATATTCCAAAATGGAATATAACATTGTTTTACTAAAGTGTGACATATTATTTAGTATAAAAATAACAATTTCACAGCACAGGCAAGTAATTATTATAAAACAACCTATGATGAAATGTAATGACAAAAGTCAATCTTAATTCAGCTGAAATCTTTTATCATCATAATATTATAACATAATACCTAGACCCTGATAGCCACGTAAGACCATTGAAGAACAATTAGGAATAAACAGCAGTGCAGTTTTATATCTTAAAATTATAAGATATGGTCGATTAAAAGGTTTTAAACATACGATATGTTAAAATGACTGCGCTGTAAGCATAAATACGAAGAGTACAGACAATATGAGCAGATCACAGTCGAATTGAGTTAATGTACTGTAAATTTGATATGTGTATAGCAAGTTTCAATAGGTGTGATGAAGCCGCTCACGTGTGCCAGGCGGAAAGCGACATGATTACAGCGACAGGTGCTGAGGTGTAATGGTGTTTCGCGGTGGGTGGCAACACCAATTTCCTCGGCTGGATATTCGGACATGAGCTGACAGTCGGCGCTGGCAGGGGAATACCATTAACGACCTACACCACGTCGTATTCACTTAACGTTCGGATAATTTGAAATATTCGCGACCCATTTACACAAACAACGAATTTCAAACTAGCTTATAATCAAACAGTATATCTGTGTAGGTAGTCATAACATCGGGGTTTGTTTAAAGGTAAACGTTAAGGAATTCAATTATAGAGGAAAATAGAAGAAAACAAAACCTCTTGTCCGGGAAATAACTAGAAAAAACTTTTCTTTCAATGTTTGATTGGTGGCGTGGTGGCCTGTTGGCAAATAAATTAAGATTTCAAATCCCAGGGCACACCTCTGACTTATCGGAGTCATGTTTGTATTGAAAGTCAATCAATACGCACTATAACGGTGAAGAAAAACATCGTGAGGAAACCTGCATACCATAGCGATTAGTCAGAATATTTAGTAGGTAGGTAAAGTCCGCCAACCCGCACTAGGCTAGCGTGGTGGACTATACGTCCCTCGATTGTAGAGCAGGCCCGTGCCATGCAATGAGACATATATGGGCTGATACAATACAATAAAAAATGTATGACACTGTGTTATGTAGGTAATGATACAATGCGTGGCAAGTGTTTAGCGTGTACTCCGGCATTGTCGCAACACCACTATACGTTCCGTTTGTTTTGGGAGTCATAGACGCGGTGTCCACTCGTATACGCAGAGCGAACCGCATAACGCCTAATGTAATTAGATACAGAAACCGCACTGCTTGGATTATGTACCGCGACTCGCTTTATTTGTTTTCTTATCGGTTCATCAAAGACATGCTCTCAACTAGTATACATATTTCGAAATGAACCAGCGACTTCCGAAAGGTTGTCGTGACTTGTGACATATAGAATTGTGAATGAAACAATTTCAATTAGTAAAATATTTACTTACTACATTACTTTTAAATGTCTATCAACTGGACAACCTGGTTTATCCAATTTTTAAAACCAATCACATTAAATTTTTATTTCTTATGTCAACTTTATCTTTACTGGTGAAATCCTTAGTATTTTCAATAAAAATTCACTCAAACCTAGGTACAGCGATTTGAGGCGCTCATTCATTTTAATACTCGTATTTAACGTTTGTATGAATATGCGCGATTTTAACAAAATCTACTTATTATTATTTCATTCAGATAATATTTAGAGGATGGCTTATCCAGCTTAGTCGGCATGAAGAGGTAACGTGCTTATCACGATAGTAAAACCTATTGGACTGCCTCGATGGCGTATTTGTACTACGGTACGACCACAAAGCTGAGGTCTCGGGTTCGAATCCCGGGTCGGGCAAAGTGATATTGGGCTTTTCTATTCATTATCAGCCCGGAGTCAGGAATTTGTGCCCGATATGGCGATAGGCTCGCTCCCTATCAAATCATGGGACGGAACATAAAAGGCGAAATGTGGGTGTCCTGGTGGCGCCTCTGCCTACCCCTTCTGGGATAAAGACGTCAGTTTATGTATGTATGTATGTCAAAACTATTGTATACTAGTTAGCAAAATAGTATACACTTAGCAAAACATATTGTAATGTATACCTATAACATTACAGATTTTCTAATGAACTTTATAAATAATCGATCAAATAGCATTCACTATTTCCTCTCTATCAATCAATTCTCTCCGGGTATTTGAAATGCGCGGGTCGCCAGCTTCGCGAGATTGACTTTAGCTGTTGGTCAAAAATGTAATATAACAGAGCTAAATTTCAAGTTAGAAGTTTTAAATTTTTCTCATTGATATCATTAATCTATATTTGAAGCATTAGATTTCGTTTATTTATTGTGACAATGATTTGTTTCTATGTTTGTGTAGAATCTAAATAAACACAATTCTTACCGCTATGATTAAAAGATATCATCATTAAAAGGTATGTGTAGGGTTTTATATGTCTTTAGTTCTTATCTAAAAACAGCACTATAGAAGTCCATAAACAGTATTGTTTAGATGCTGGAAAATATTCAACGCTATGCAAAACAGCAAAGAATAAGCTCAAACAATGTTTTCGAAACAATAGATTGTGGTATAAATAATAAAAATATTACTATCTAGAAAGTATGAAAAATAAGTTCATATTTTCATCGGTCTGTACAAAGCATCGATCTCTGAAATAGTGTTTAAATAATCCATGGTGGTCTGCAATAGGCGATTACAACAAATTCCCCATATAGGTATACAGTATCCGGGTTCGAATCCCAGGTCGGGCAAATTGTGCCCGATATGGCGATAGGCTCGCCCCCTATCACATCGTGGGACAGAACATGCAAGGCGAAATGTGGGTGTCCTAGTGGCGCCTCTGCCTACCCCTTCGGAGATAAAGGCGTGAGTTTATGTATGTATGTAGGTATACAGTAAAAATAATATAAAATAATTCGTTTGTACTAACTGAGTAAAAATGAAATTATAAATACAACCAACAATCACACACCTATGTGTGTCTAATATCACCTACTCCTCGAACCTACTCTCACCTACTCGAATCCTAGTGTGGGGTCAGGTCTATACCTGACCCCACACTAGGATTCGAGTCTTATGTCGTGGGTATCAGAAACTACGAGAGACTTTTCGATCTCACAAACACCCAGACCCAAAACTAATACTTGTGGGTTACACAAATATTTGTTTCGGATGAGGGATCGAACCCGTGACCTCTCGTTTCACAGGCGGCGTCTAACCAACTGAGCCACAGAGGCTGTCTGTGTAATTATACAACTTTGTCACTTGTAAATTCAGAATTTTTTTACTCATAAAAGATTGTTAAGTTTAATTATTATTAGGTGCAATGTACGCTGCATATGTACAATTGGATGTACCTAGCATTTTATCGCATCTGGGAATTTCCTACATTCGATCTCCACTGAGTTACGCTGGCCCGCTAATTAACATAAGAAATCCGATATTGAACTCTTTACAAACAGTTGTTTAGGATTACACTGTAACATGTAACATTCATTAAGCCTCGTGAGGAAATAAAGATTTAAATCAAAGTAACTAAGGGCTAATTGCACAAACTAACTTTGACTTTGAAAATGGCAATCCGCACATTATAATAGAAACAATAATAGAATACATATATTATGTAATTTAATAGAATGGAAGAGACAATTATAGTAAAACTTAAGACATTTTTTTAAATAACGTTAGCATTCTAGTTTTCTAACAGTACTACAAATGTAAGATACAACTAACTCACTATTAAATGGTTGAAAGTCGTTGCAAGAACAGTATGAATGCGAAACGGAAACCGCTACTGCACTTTCTCAAGAGATACGAATTTCAATAACACACGGAGATATACAATGAGATGAATAAAGCGCTCATCGCTTGTCATACGTTTGAAATGCACGGGTGGTGATCGCAGCGGGATGTGCATGTGCACTACAGAATTAGCGTGCGCAGAACAAACCAGACACGAGTGAAACACTCTTTATACTGCGAAGTGCGCGGTGAGAATTCCACTAGGGGAACGGGACACAGCGCGCCGGGATATACTTATTCAATGTTTAACTTTAAACTACACGGCGCGGAACACACTACACACTGTCGCAGGAATTTCGAAAATCCTCATGGCAACTTGTCAAAGCGATTCTGTTTATTTCATTTCCACGTAATATCGTGCATCATTTGGCGGACGGTTCCAATATTAATAAAGTTTATAATACATATGTACCTATATATACAATTTTAAATATTATATATTTTCAATGTTGATGAAATGGGAGAGGTTATTATGCACATATGTTACTATATTTCGCAAAAAAATATATGTTTACAGGAATACAACTATAGCTGTGTAACACTGTTATTTTGAAGATAAATATTAATATTTATTCATACACGCACATTACTACCATGTAAAGTCTGTTTATAAAATCATAATAATTATTATAGTCGATGAGTTTTAAGAGCGATAAGTACCTAATCACTTCGGTTATTTTTGTTTACACCATCGAAATAATTGGGAAGATTATAATTTTAAAAGAAGCAGTATTTAATTAAATGAATTACTTGCATTTATTAAATAAAATAAATGTGGTGATACGTAGAACGGAATATAAATTTGTTTAATCGAATCCAACATTCTTAGTTTTAGGCTATGTTAGTAAGATTTATTTTAACAAAATAATTTTTCTGCGTAAAATATTGCACCAGATTGCCACGTTCGGGCATATTATGATGAAACGATTCAAGTGATATATCGGACATACTATATGATGCCATATCCGAAAAAAACATGTTAATATAAATTGGCCGGCTCGAGGTACTGAAATTGTGCATTTGTGTGTACAAATAAAGTACTTTTAATACTTTTAATTTGTTAACAACGGTGTATTTTAGTTTTATTACGTTCATCAAGTACATAAATTATTTTATACACGTGTTACAACTTCGAATTCAGTTTTTAAAATTGATATAATTTTTTACACTAATATGTATATACATATTAGTCTTTGCCCCTATTATTCGATCCAATATTCCGACAAGCTTGTTAAATTACGTTAAACAAACAAGTATGTTCATAAACGGTATGAAGGAATGTATCTGAAAAGCTCTTCTGAACACGGAAAAACACGCACTCATCCATGAAATATAGTAAAATAATTCAACATTTTTTATTCGTACACCGTCAACATCATGAAATAGGACGCGCTGTTCAAAATTTCGTTTTTAGTTTTATAATGAGCGTTCACACAATCCAAGGGCTCCCTACCGCAATGCGGTCATCCGGCGATAATAAAAAAACACCGAAACTTGGAACACACTCGCACCGAATTGAAACATTGGCTAATAAACAGAACTCACTTCACATGCACTACTTGATTCCACATGGAGATTGTGTGGCGCACACCGCATCGCCTCACCGCAGAGCTCACGTGCCCGCTCCGTACTAACGTGCAAACACTTATGCACAAACATTGTTATCTCAATCCTGCAAGGAGCCAATAATCGGCTCCAACAAGGAGCTCTATCTTGATAAGGGACGCGCTTCGAACAACTGCCGAACACCATAACCTCTATTTGTTGTATATTTATAAGGCGTATCTTACGTCGAATATAAAAAGAATCCAATTTACAAAATTAACGCAAAAATTAACCTAAGTATTATTACGTTATCCGCATAAAGTATGTAAAACACATTTAAATGATTTTTGTTTGTGTATTATTAATTCAATTATATTTCAGTTTTCTTCAAACAATTATTGTCAACTCATAAAACTATATGAGTAAGTGTGCCTACTATATAATTATGTTATATTAGATCAAATAGAAAAACAATGTAAAAGATTGTTTAGAACAGACGCTAGCGGCCCTACAGGTACGACAGGCACCACAGGTAAGTAGATTCTGTGCGGTGTATCGCTACGTACGTACTCGTAAGTCGATTAGAACGTCCCTCGAGTGGCTGCCGGGACGCTACACCATTAGCCAGCTAACATACTAGTAGATTCATGTTATTACTCTCTAAAGTGTACACATACATTCCACTTCACTATACAGACGACAGTGTGCTAGTATTAATACTTTTATATTTTTTTAATTGCTATTACTTTTAGTTGACTCCTTTTCCCCTGATATAAAATTTCCTGAGACGGTTATTCGACGCGAATCACTTCAAAATAGCAGCAGTTCTATTGAGGATTTCTTATAGATTTTTCGTTGATTTTATATAGGTTTTATTTCGTTTTACCGGCAAGAAATACGTTTCTAAAATTATATAATCAGATGTATACACCTATGAAAGCGACGATAAGATAGCGTGATAAATACCTTGACGTTTTACTATCATGCGGATTTGTTCAAATAAATGTATTTTAAAGTTAGTACGTAATTGCTTAAATTTTTTAATACCTTTAGAGTTTTAAATTTCTAATCCATACAGGACCTTATTATGTAATCATATACTATATTATAATTACTATGATATTTGATATGAATGGTAAAAGCAACATTCTAGCAAAAACTAGGTATTACAAGACTAATAGATGGATTTTAAAACATCTAACCTAAAACTCATCTTAGATCTATGTACATGTGTATAATTTAGAACTTTTGCCGCCACAAACGTTCCATAAATTGAGAATCAACTTTTGTAAGAGAGTTTTCGCCATTAGCGAAATTCTCTAAGCAGAAAATCCTATCTTTATTATATTTTACCAACATTCTATCCTAAATTGTTGATAGTCGCGAGGGGATTCATAAATCGGCCAATACCATTGACTTATATTCTACCGATAGACGACACGCGTCATAGAAATAAAGTGCCCCCGTATTTTAAAAGCACACTGCAATATTACATCACTTACCTGGTATTTTATTAAAATATTGAAACTTCAGACGATTTACTTTCGGTTTGACGGCGAAACATCAAAATAAATTACTTTTAAACGTATGCGATAAGGCGTACTGCACTGTCACTGTCATGAATCAGACTGATTCATGTGTGGTGCATGCACTGCAAGTAGGTGAGACACATTTTGTGTACTGAATGTCTTATCTAGTGTAACATTGATATCGATGGCCAATACAGAATCGGCAGGTAGTAGCAAGTGTTATATATGTACGTAGCTCACAAAGTTACTAAACAAGTTGTTAATTACTAGCAATCATAGCTTACAGTTCTAGAATAATTACTCATTTTTAGCTCAACATTATGAAACCATATGTATGCTGATTAATGTAAGTATGTATGTCGAGGAAAGTAATGTTGTTAAAGAGTCCGTTCCGAGTTCCGTTTAAGGAAACATTGGCTCAAAAGTTGTCGGCAATGAGACGCACTCCGAGACTGCAATGTCTAATACATGGCAATGAGTATATACCGTTTTCCATTCTTATGCACAATTCTTGAAAAGTTATTGTAAAATGTTAACAAAAAGAGTTAAATGTCTCCAAGAGTCGTTTCTTACATTGCCTTCTGAGGAAAGAAGTTCATCATTTTCAAGGATTCAGTTCCTTGAACATTGTTTTCTATTTTATTATATAATTTATAATAGGAATTCGTATAAAACCATATTATATAATAAATGTTAAACATTTATGTGTGTTGAGGCAAGCGCAACATTCAAATTATGATCACATCACATGTATATGCTGAGTAACCGCGCACTGTTATCACGTAATCAACGGTCATTACACAAAACGGTCGGCGTGAATATGTCACCGCGATTGATTAATTAAAGACAAGCGACACACGGACAACAACCTGATCACATGGCAACAACACGAGGAGCAAACACGCCGCGCGCCGTTCACTTCTTGGCAGGCCATTGTAGTCATCGGCGCACAAACCATGAGCGACTGAGCAACCAAAGTCACGCTATCTTCAGAGGAATTAGATAAAGTTGTACAAAAGATAAAAGATGACTAATGGAAAGCGACGACGAATCGGTTCACGCGATATATTACGCAAAAAGTAATTGTTTTTAAAAGGAAATCCTGGCGTACGAGTGCACTTTGTTTTGGCAACATATTCACTTTAGGGAACAACGCGACGGTATGAATGATTCCCGTTCATATTCAATCGTCATGATAGTGCAGTAAATGTACATAATAAAAAAGAGAACATGCTCAAATTGAATACGTAAAAAGTCTTAAAGAACACAACTATGCGAACTTTATAGAAAGTCAATTTTCTCAAACATTCGAGTATGTATGTATTTACGTATATATCATTGCTGATTGCATAAAACATTGTTGCGGCCGCGTAGACGCTAAATAATACACCAATTGTGATTGTAAAAGTGTTTGACGCAATTATATTATAATAGACCTGAGTGTAATGAATATTTTATTCTGCATGTAGGGCATTTTGAGTTCTCAAATAGAAGTTTATCAAACTTCAAAATAACGCAAATGAGTTGCAAGTGCAGTGAAATCACAGATGTCAAGAGGCAGTGTTCATTAATAATAATTGCATGGTAAAATATAAGCTAGATTACTCACCCGCTGAATCCCCGGCGTTGTTTTCCCGGGCTCGCCGCACTCACCGTGCTGCCGGGATCCGAATTACTGGCTTCTGTGAAAAACAAAACTCCCGTAAATACATTGCTTTTATATAGGGCTTATTCCGATACGCCGAAAATAAAAAAAATATTTCAATTGTGAATATTTCTCTCTATTTTCAATTTCCTCTGTGTATTTATGCTGCCTGAAAAGTATTTTACGTAAAAACGGGCAGTTGAAATTAAATGATTTAAATTTTAAAATAGTTTTCTACGAAATTGAATGAAACCAGCAAGGGTAAATTTTATACATTGATATTCATTTAATACAAATACAGGAATTGCAATACGCATGCACGTTTTATATCGGGGAAAAGGGAATTCAAATAAGGAGAAACTTGATTAATTGGGACTACAGTAAGGGAGGAAATTCTATATGTAGCATTCAATGTTACGTGACGTCCACCATAAAATAGGTTTATTTGTGAAACATATAAAGCTGCTCTATCTGAAATTGCTTTTTTTATTTTCTGTCTTATTGGAACAGGGCAGATTATATACCTGTTAGTACATTGGACACAATTTATACGACCATTCCATACTTATTTGCGATTAATGATCCGCTCATTACAAAATCCTGCTTTGTGGATCTAGTATACGAGTGACATTTCGCTCAGATGATTAAAAAGTTAGTCTTTAAGTAGAGTACATCTACGAGTATATAAACAAACATATTACGGTTGAACTTATGTAACATACACACTACCATATTAAATATATGTTATATAAAATTGGACACGAAAAGCTAATAATAGCTTTTTAATTGATTTTACTAAAGCGGAATTATGAGCTGGTCATTAATTTTACTCATAGCATCTACATAAAAAAAAACCTTATTATAATATAACAAAAGATTGTAATACGCACGAAGTTAAACAAGATTCAGATGATAGCAAAAATCTTAGTCAAAACACGTTTGAATATCAAAGTGTGTTCGTATTTTATAAAAACCTAAACCTGTGTTTTTTATAGAATTATAGACTCAAATGAAATGTTAGATGTATTGGATTCTAACTATTGAAACATTGAACAACAAAAAACGCTTACATCACGTGGTTTTCTGCCGTATTCCCTTCTGCGACTACGTTAAATAAAATGGAATAACACTCACACCTGAAAATAGTTTTTTTTTGTAGGTGTTTTGTCACATCGCTCGGAACGGGACAAAGACTGCGGAATAACTATTTGTTTTGTTCCCTTTGAACAGCTGCACATTGTTCAACAATTTCCCAACAGCGGAAGCATTTTTTCATACCGTCAACTCTAATGATCAAACGGATTTGAGCATTGATAATACATATATTCACGGAGAATTTGTGCCCAATCACAAGAAACAACAGCAGAAAGTAACTACAATATGAACCAAAGTTTATATATTTTTATAACAAAGTAACATTATATTTTCCGGCTTTAATTAATTTGCACATATTTGTGGCGATATTAAAAATTTTCTTAAATAAATTCTTTTCCTATTCCTTAGTTATTAAACAAATAAGCCACTGCCCTCAATAAAGTAATAATGCGATAGGTTATAATTCGAAGCAACTCACGTCACTACTTGAAACCGGGGATTCATCCAGCTCAGAGAGCTTACGATGCCCACCAATAGTATCCACTCTAGACATGTTCGTTTGATCATTCAAATATACTCCTCCAGGCGGGAAGTGAAGCGATGCCCTTTGCATATAAAAACGTTTAACGGCCAACGCCGATTAAATACACACACGAATTAATACATTCATGATGTGAATTAATTAGTATAAATATGAAACACTGTAACCCATAACAAACAATTTGGAGTAATAGTGTAGAGAACATGCGAATATGTACTCTGCCGGTCAAAAGTTTGAGACCACTATATTAAATACAGGTAAATTGAATAAAAACCAGCATGTCCAAAAAATTATAATGAAATGGTTTTATTATCATATTACTACACTAAATTAAATATCAAAAAATGGTACGGGAGCTAGCAACGTTTGGAAAGTAAGAATTTTAGGTCAGCTGATTTTGTGATATGTCGTCCTTCTTGCACTTTCGGTTAGAGTCTGGGCTATCTGGCTGGCGGTAGCGGTTGCGTTCTTTAGTGCGCATCCTACCTGTCCAGGTAATAATCTTGGATTTTAAAAACATTTTAGAAGGCGTAATTTTTAATTTTTTGTTTTTAAATAAGTCTACCTGACATACTTTTTTTATTGCCAGACATTTTTGACAATGCTAACTATGTGCCATACGCGATTTATTTATTTTTTTTATAAAAATTTCAAAGTATTTTATAATGTCTGTAATTTTAATATTATGTTATTTAAAGATAAGAAAAACTTAAAATAAATTTGCCAGACATTAATTCGATTGTTAAGTCTTGAATTAAAATGAAAAAGTCATGAAAAGTATTGCAGTATAATGCTAGTAGTCCGAGAGAGTCAGTTGCAGAATAAGTCGAGAATGATACAGAGAACCATTACGACAGTAAATGACTTTTCATTGTGCATATAATAAAAAATAATAATAAATAATTGGTCATATATTTAAATTATGGTGGAGGCTAAAATAGTTACGATAATTGTAAAGTATTAGTATATTTTTAGGGATATAAAACAAAATACATGTGTGTATGGTGTTGTGTAATTTTCGTAAAAATTAATGGAAGAAGTTACCTCTTTTGGACAAAAATATATCCGCTAACTTCATGCTTTCCTGGTACTTTAAACTTCATGATGTCGTTTTTTCGATGTCGGTGTGCGCGCACATCGCACAAATTTATTCTCTTAAATTTCCAAACGTCACTAAAGAAATAGGTATAACTTGAAACTACCTTGAATATTGTTACGAACTGTCACGGAAATTTGGCAGTCAATTTATTATTTTAGGAAAAACTGTGTATTTACCACCCTTATACGACGATCCAAAAAAAATAACAAAACAATCGTCGCTTTTACAGTTACAATTATCAAATTGGGCAATAGGAAATATGCACGAGGCTCCAAAATAAGTAAAAATGTTTTTTTTTTGTAATCTTTATTGATGTAGACCTTATGGACTTTTTTAATTTTAATAATCTCTAAATTGGTAAAATTAATAATTAAAAAGTGATATTTTAAATTTGCCGTTAATCATTTCGATACGCGACGCTAAAGGTTGCAACACAATGTGACGACAGCGTACACGACCTTAGCTTGTTGGGTGCATTATTTTACGTTTATGTTGCACGTTGCTGTTTGTAAGAAATTTAAGAAGAGGTAACAATAAAATAGTTGTTGCGATTTCATGTAGTTTTATTTTACGTCCACATTATTTTATAAATAAATACACCCAACAGTCACATACATGGTCCTAACCCCACATTAAGATCAATTAAGTCTTGTGTCGTGGGTATCAGAAGCTACGAGAGAATTTTCGGCCTCATCAATATTTGTCCCCGTGCGAGGATTGAACCCGCAGCCTCTCGTTTCACAGCCGGCGTCTAACTTACTGCGCCGCGGAGGCTGTCTTATACACGCAAACGAAGTAGCAAGCAAATTACAAATATTAATAAAGTTGTATTTTATCTCACGTGTGTATTATTTGACACAAATCCAATCCAATCATCAGGTAAAACTTACCATGAAATAAATCATAGTATGAATAAAATATCAAAACATCGAACTATTTTTATCGGATTTAATTTTTAATGACTTTACTGTTTAATCCTAAAATCCCCTGTTTATACTCAATTGACATGTAAAGCGAAAATTAAAAAAGTTATACA
The DNA here is from genome assembly GCA_905220455.2 of Deilephila porcellus. Lineage (NCBI taxonomy): Eukaryota > Metazoa > Arthropoda > Insecta > Lepidoptera > Sphingidae > Deilephila > Deilephila porcellus. The sequence goes on along the minus strand of LR999970.1, from coordinate 16,721,613 downwards.
AGTTTATACACTGATATTTATGTACATTCAAAGTTTGTCAGTCGTATTTATGCCACTATTGATGCATCGATGTCGATAGAAAATTCGGTACTAGCGTATCACTATTTTTAGGGGCGGAGCCGCCGCCATGTCAGTATACCAAAGGGACCCGTGTCACGTGACCTTATGCTCTATCCTCTATATTCTATAATCATTGCGCCACTGTCGTTGTCTATCTCTCTCGCACCTTCAGCTGTCTCTGTCGGACTACTAGCATTATACTGCAATACTTTTCATGACTTTTTCATTTTAATTCAAGACTTAACAATCGAATTAATGTCTGGCAAATTTATTTTAAGTTTTTCTTATCTTTAAATAACATAATATTAAAATTACAGACATTATAAAATACTTTGAAATTTTTATAAAAAAAATAAATAAATCGCGTATGGCACATAGTTAGCATTGTCAAAAATGTCTGGCAATAAAAAAAGTATGTCAGGTAGACTTATTTAAAAACAAAAAATTAAAAATTACGCCTTCTAAAATGTTTTTAAAATCCAGGATTATTACCTGGACAGGTAGGATGCGCACTAAAGAACGCAACCGCTACCGCCAGCCAGATAGCCCAGATTCTAACCGAAAGTGCAAGTAAGACAACATATCACAAAATCAGCTGACCTAAAATTCTTTCTCGAAAACGTTGCTAGCTCCTATACTAAAACATTTAAACACATTGATAACAGGTGAAAAAAAAGAACAAGAAAAAAATGTTTAAACTGATTTTTCATCAAAATAACCCCCTTTGAATTTGATCACGCTTTTCACCAATCTCGGCATGCGAGCGATTAATTTATTGAGTGTCTCTTGTGGTATATTCATCCAGCTCTCTTGCAAAGCGTTCCACATAGCCCTATGCGAAGAAGGACATTGCTCCGGTACATTTCTATCAAGCTCTTCCCATAAAAGCTCTATAGGGTTAAGATCAGGGCTCTGCGGTGGCCATATCATATTGACCAACACCCCTTCCGTCTGTTTTGATTCTAAAAAGCCTCTACACAATTTTGAATTGTGCTTTGGATCGTTATCTTGCTGTAAAACGAATCCGTGACCGATTAATTTTAGCCCGGAAGGAATGGCATTTTTTTCCAAGATTACTTTATAGTGCTCTTTTTTCATAATTCCTTCGATTTTCGTTAGATCTCCAGTGCCATAGCCTGAGAAACAACCCCAGACCATAACAGAACCACCACCATGCTTGACGGTTGGAACCACGCACTGTGGCATCATTTTTTCTTCGGCAGAACGTCGAACGTAAATTCTTCTCCTTGAACCATATAATTCAAATTTGGATTCGTCAGTCCAAAGCACTTTTTTAAAATCTTCTTCTCTCCAGTCTCGGTGGGCAAGGGCCCATTGCATCCGTTTTTTCTTGTTTTGTGGCTTTAACAGGGGTTTTCGGATAGCGACGCGACCAAATAATTTAGCGTCTTGCAATCGTCTCTTGATTGTACTCACTGAGACAGGTTTTGTCCGGGATTTGTTCACTTCAACACGAATTTCCGGTGCTGTTAGGCGTCTATTCCGCTTACTGGTAACAACAATAAAATGATCCGAACTAGAAGTGGTCGCTCTTGGTCTTCCGGAGCGCGGACGATCTTGATTAGTACCAGTTTCCTTGTAACGTACAATAGTGCGATGAACGCCAGTCTTCGATAACTTTAGTTGAGATGCAATCTCACGTTCGGATTTGCCTTCGTTATGAAGAACTATAACTGCAGATTGCATTTCAATGCTAATTTCACTAACTTTACCCATTTTAAACACGTCTTGACAGCCGGTACGACAAATTTAGACTAGATAGAGTTATTCGAAAGCAGTATTAAAAATACGTTGTTAAAATAACGATAATAACATTTCTAAGAAGCCAAAACAATCATAGACTTAAAGTAATTAAAAAACTAAAGCAATAATTATGAAATTTATGAGGCTGTGACAAGTTAACAATCAACAAAAGGATTAGTTATTTTTCGGCAAATATTGAAGATGCGAATCACAGCTTTTTTATTACCCTTTAGATGGCTGATATACAAAAGAACTGGCCTTTGCATATTGCTCATGAACTATAGAATATGGACACGTGCGGATTGCTGTTATATTACTCATTATTTAAAAAAAATATGCAATTCCGCATAATTGTAGTGAGTGGTCTCAAACTTTTGACCGGCAGTGTAAGTACCTCGGCCAGGCACATACCAACGGACCCCGCATAGTACATTGGCCGCCGCATTTCATTACTCCACATTGTTGCAATAATTGTTACGCTGATGTGTATGTGCACAAGTGAACTAGGGAGGCCTATTATTTGTTAATTTTGTCGTTCTCTACAAGCCGACACGTCATGTGTATTGTAGACGCTTTAAAGAATCTGAATGATGAGACCTTTGATCTTTGACAAGTTTTATAGGCATAATGACAATTTAAATATTCTAAAACCCAAAAACAGAAAAATAAATGATCTCATACTTATATTTTAATTTTTAATCATTATTTTGTTTGCTTTTCGTACTAAAAGCATTGCATGTCTTTTCGCAGACAGTCTGTGCGTGTAACGAGTTAAATCTAAAAGCGGCAAAAATTGAATTATTTTATAAATATTGATTTCATGGCCACTTATTTTTTAACCACATGAAAGGACTTTAGGTAGACAAAAAGTGTTACTAGAATTAATGGTGGAGCAGAGACCAAAAGGAATATACGTACAAGATAGATAGGTAACACACTATATATTTCAATTAAAAATAGCCATGAACAGTTTTCGATAGGAAAATTATCATAGGCATGTTTGTTAATCAACAATATTTGATAAAAAATATGTCTCATCTAGTTATCAGATGGGTGAAGGTCGATCTTCCACGGCTCCTCTACTAAAATAAACATGAATTCACCGTGTATGTATTTTGGCGCTATGCATTGATGTGTTAATAGAATTGTCCTAACTTGGGTTCGTATTGTATTTCTATTATCCATGTAGTTGAGACGGGCCGGATAATACTCACAGTCGACATGACTGTCAATAGTATATTAAAAGCAGCCATACAGTTGGTGCTTGAGTGCCTTATTTCCCCTCCAGGCTATGCCGTACGTCGCAATACCGGAGATACATGCTGCAATCCTATTTAAATCCTATGCAATAATTATTGGATCCCATTCACTAATACATTCATTCGACCCTCCTATTGAGGGTTGATAACGTTTCGTATGCGGATATTGACAATACAGCAGAGAGAGAAGCAATTAGAGCACGTTGTAGGCGTGCGTGTCGGGGGCCCATTCACCGGCTTGTTAATGGTGTTGATATACAGTAAATGGCAAGACGACCACCCTCGGAAGGTCGCTGGACGGTCACCTATAAAGCAATTAGTGGTAAAAGGCCCTGCCGAGCAGCCATGTTAAATGGCCGATGAATACGTGATCGAAGACTTGATATGACTTGTAATGGAAATTAGTGTCGATATAATAATGTCATTAAAATGTGACAATATCAGAAATTCTATGACCACGCATCTTAAATCTTATCTGAAGTTTGGTTTGTGATCATTATGTTTTTTTGGGTTTACTTTTAGTCCCGACATGTCTACTACAGAACATGTCATGTTGACACAGTATCTTAGAAAACCATTGCTTGAAAGACAAACACATCCAAAAGGTTATTGGGCAATAAGATTGAACATTTGACCAAGTTGAGCAATTTGGATTTGGAATACTTGTCGGCTGTTGCAACGTTGGCCCTGTCAACGTCTCTTCTCAAAAATCAACAACTGATCATCGTAACAGATTAGTCCTTTCATAGCTTTCGGAGTGATTATTTTTAACAAGTTTGGACGCTGAAGAAAATTCAAAAAGTTTCCTACCAATAATAAAAAAATTAAGTGTTATATTAACTTTTTTAATTTTATTCATAACCGATTGAGATCGGAAATCGATTTAATGTGTTACGATCCATTTGGATTACAAAAAACTATTTAAACCATAAATTCTGGCATCTATACTCTATGTAGCGGACTCCTACATGTGGTTTCGTTTAACGAAAGCTACTACTCGTACGCTTGCGATTGTTTACAATTTATGCAGTTGAAAGTACAACAGCTATATACTTTGTTCATTATATGTGCGGTAGTAGGATACAGCACACAAATTTGTAAATTATCATTTACGGTATTAAAGAGACTCTTTGTTATAAATATTAGTCCCTCCTCTCTTAGCAGCAAATGGTTTCTAGCCATCGTTCTTATTTTCTAACACAAGCATTCATTTAGAATCACAGCACATACATATATTGACTTACCATCAATTTATAATATACATAAAGGTAGATATTAATAAAACCGATAACAAGCATTTTACAACCAGAATGTGCCCGTAACGAAATTTACAGCGTATTTGTAAATGATTGTTACCAACTGACAATCATTAGTCTTCACCGTTCACAAAAACCAGTTTATAGCTGAAGTACTTTAGTCCATTAATCTCTTAACGACTAACAAAAACTATCACCATATGTATTTTATTCACCGCACACAATAAATAAACACTGCCGCCCGGCCGATATCGAGCGCTGCGGTATATAATGCCGAATATATTGGTATTTGACATGCGTCCACTGAAACTGAGAAGCAATACCTGCTAATAACAGAAATGTTCTATAGCACCACGAGCAGAGGAACATGTGGATTCCGGACGTGTCGAAAATGCCGACTGCCTGAAGCAACAGCCGTCCTAGCTGTACGAACTAGTGATGTCCAGTCGCCAGACAAACTGGTTATACAATACTCAATAACACGATTAAACTTTGACTTGGGCGGACGTTCGTGACCAAATTCATGTTGGCCACTGTTTCTTTAACAAGCTAATATAATTACCATGCCGCTTAGTAAATAAAATTCGTATACACAACATATTTTACTTTTCGGTACTAGGTTTTAATTAAAAATACAATATTAATAAGTAAGAGATTTGGTAGAGACACGTAAAATGGCCAGTAATTGTCCAACTGGTATTAATAAATCAGTTTTCTTATTAAAATATTAGTTTCAAAAGAACTTAAGGATATTAATATCGAAGCCGGCGAGGCCGCCGACAGCAGCCGAGCCTATGGTGCACAGGTGCGATGAAGCCGAAACCAGTGTTCCGTGAGATCGGTTTCGGAATCGTTTGGTGGGCTCCGGCGCGGGCCGTGTATCGATCAGATCGCGACCACTGCGCCCATGCAGTTGTCACACATTTATTATTTCAAGAGGAAAACCAGCATAATGCATACTTCATTATTGACTTTTAAGTGGATTGCACGTTTCGATGCTTACAGATTTAGAGTATTGAAAGAACAAAACTCATTGGCACAATATAAGTTAATTATAACACACATACTGGACTTGTTATGTAAGTATATATGTCTTCTTTTGTACTTAGACATTACAGCTGTCACTGACGAGAAAGGTACGGAGCGTCATGAGCCCTATTCTATTTGTATCCAGCTTGATATCTTCATAATATGAACTCGGTTGGCGTACTGCCCAAACGTTATTTTTTTACGGAACAACAAGGGTTTTAATTATTCTAACTGTTCCATTGTCACGGCTGGATGTGGCTGGGTTGTCTTCGTTCTCTAAGAAGCAGGAATCGCACGCTACCAATATATTATCATTATTTTTTTTTTCTTTTACACGACGAAGAATAAAGCACCAAACTAGTTTACCTGCCGTAATGTATCTTAGTAACTGAGACAGATATGTGCTTGCTTAAAGCAGATATTTCATAAGCACCAGAACAATACAATATATTAAAGTAAAATTCTAATTGATTCACAATTTAAACACCAACAAATGAAGCATCGTTCCTGACGCAATCATACCTACGACGACCAGTCGCACAGTTCGCGTTCCACATCGACGGACTGAGTGCCAATAATTCAGACAATATTTCTCTCGTTGCGCAAGTATTTAATCGGGTGGTAGTAACAAGACAATATGAAATCTCAGCGCGGTTCAACACGCTCGCAATAACAAAAACGGAAGATGAATCGCGTCCAAGTGACGCCCCACCACGTATTCAAGCTTTAATGCTGATAGCACCGATATAATATGTAGATTTAGTAAAAACTAGCTTCTGCCCGCAAACTTCGTCAGCGTGATTAACATTATTTGGTATTTCTCATCCCGTCCCGTCCCGTCCCGTTATATTCCGCCCGTCCCGTCTCATTCTCACTCAAGGCATGTAATCCAGTCCCATCCCATCCCTTTGAGTATAAAAAGTAACAAATATATCTGAATTCCTTCCTCATCCCAAGGGGAACACTTAATTTTTCGGGATAAAATTAGCCTAAGTGTTAATCCAGGGTGTCAGCTACTTCCATACCAAATTTTATCGAAATCCATTAAGCGGCATTTGAGTTCATTGTGCACAACCGCACAGACAAACAGACAAAAAAATTAAAAATCATATTTTTTATTACGTTAATAAAGACCCCCATATTAGATTTTCTTTTTTATCTTCCACAATACAAAGAAACACCCTGTATGTAAATAAGACATTTTCCAGTTTTTAAGTTGGACTTACCTATTTAAGTAACTGTGAAAACCGCATCTCATTTCGTCTTGTGGTTTTTGCGTGATGCGCAAGTAAATAAAAAGAAACACCCTGTATGTAAACGAAATATATACCAGTTTTCAAATTGGACCTGCAGCAATACAACTGTGAAAACTGCATCTCATTTCGTGCGGTAGTTTTTGAGTAATGTGCAAGCAAACAAAAAGAAACACCCTGTACGTGAATGCAACATATACCAAATATTAAGTCGAGCCTGCAACAATACAACTGTGAAAACCGCATCTCATTTCGTGCGGTAGTTTTTGAGTAATGTGCAGGCAAATAAAAAGAAACACCCTGTATGTAAATGCAACATATACCAGTTTTTAAGTTGAACCTACAGCAATACAACTGTGAAAACCGCATCTCATTTGGTGCAGTAGTTTTTGCGTGATGCGCAAGCAAACATACAGACAGACAGACAGACAAAAATTCTAAAAAAAATTGTTTTGGGTTCTGTTGCTGTTATAAAGACCCCTCGCGTTAAAATTTCTTAAATATCTTCCATGTACAGACATCGACCATTTACATTTTTATTATATTTATAGATAGATATAGATTAATTTCTATCCGACGAAGATGGAAATAGCTCACTCAATAGGTATAATAAAAGAAGACTTCGATGTTACTCTTTTTTATTGTGAAATGCTGTCACCGTGAACTTCGTTTGTGTAGAGCACAGAGAAAAAGATGGGGATCTAAATTAATTATTACGCGTGCAAAGAAAACATATACACAATGAAAGAATTATGAAATAAGACTCAGGAAATTGAAGCTAATCTTTCCTGCATGAATATTGACAAAAACAAATAAAATATGTTGTCACTTCTTTTCATTGGAATGCTTTATGTATTTAGTTGCCTTTTATTCATAAGCGGCACATAAATGTCGAACACTGGTGGAATCAATATACAAAACCGATAATACACAGGTCTTTCTTCCTTAGCAAAAGAACTTCGTTTTATTTATTGGAGGAAGCATAACAAAGATCGCTCCTTGCATTGGACTTTTCATGTTCGTAATTTATTGGGATAATTAAAGTGGACTTCCATTAGCCGAGGATTACGATGATGATAAAATATAATAAATTTTTCGACTGATTTCAAAGTTACTCCAAACAAGAAATTTAGACAAGAATGAAATATTAAATGCTGATATATTACGTATTAGTACCAAGCAAATAAATCGCAGCGTTTAAATAAACATATAACGTGATTCCAATATTTCAGGTAAAAAAGTCCCCTTTTTCTTTATCGTAATCACAGATTTTATGTGTATAGATGATAATGAAGAAATAAATATAATAATGTCGGTTTTCGTAAAGCCGAATCTGCACGATGTATACCTAAGTGAAGTGACAAGTTTAGTTATGACATGTGACTACGGCTATACCAACATTGATGTTTATTTTAATCTGATTGTTTGTCGTTCATAGTGGAGAAATCGACGTCTACGTCATGTGTACCATTTTAATGGGCGTTTTTTCGAGGCTTTTATTAAATACCTTAATGCCTTTTTAATTGAATATCTTTTCGTTTTGGCATTGCTTAAGATTATGTTTATATACTTTTAAATAGTTTGTTATATACCGGGTATATCAAGACTGCCACCGAAAACGAAGCCAGGTGGTAGACTTAGTGGTTACAAACACGATGTAAATAAAAATGTCGTCAAAATAGTGACAGATATTTTTTTAGAATTTTTTAAAACTCATCGTGTTTGGGTGGCAAATACCTAGTTTTTGCGAAAATACTAATTTAAACCCTTACGTACCATTGCTTGTTTAAAACTAAAGAGGTGTATATCTTTATTTTAGGAAAACTATGTATAAATCACTCAAATACGACGATAAGTAAAAAAATAACAAAAAAAAAGTTGTCGATTTTTTTGAGAAATTTTTACTTTCATTGTGTCTGTAATACTACCACCTGGCTTCGTTTTCGGTCGCGGTCTTGATATACCCTGTATAAATATGAATCATGTTATTAAGTTTATATTTGGGGATATTGATAATTTCAATATTGCAGCTTTCTTCAATTGACCTGAATTTCAATTGAGAGAAAAAAACAGCCGAGAACGAAATCAAATATATTTACGCACTTGTTTTGATCTTCTGTGCTTAGAAAAATACAGATTAAAATTGCGATGAACTAAATATATACGCAGAACACATATCACAAAGGTATAATGAAAATTATACCGTCCAAAAATGGAGTACATTATTGTACAATTACATAATTATATATGAGTCAAACCAAATTTTAAAATGAATCGACTCGCCGACGCATATTTGTTGAAAAGCCGGTGTTTTCATTATCCCCAAAACATTTAATGTGACCGCACACATCGACCATCACAAACAAAGCCATTATCTGTAACAGCTTGTTGGGTCCGGACAGAGTGTTAATTGATTAATAGTTTTTCTTTTTTTTTTTCTTTTTTTTACACTGCCTATACTTTTATCTTGTCTTTATATTTTGAATATGAGAAATGATTACTTAGTTCACATGATACTCAAATACATAACGTATGCTTGTGAACCAAACTGTTACAAGTTCGACAAAATATAAATTACGATGCATTAATTACCGTTCCTCGATCAGCGCCTTTGTGCTCCTGACAGGTTATCTAACATGATTGTCCACAGATATTACCTATCAAAGTATTAATTGCATTGTAAAGGCTGATAATCGCATTATGAAATCCTCTTTGGCAAGCATTTTTAAACGTAATTAATTTTAACTTTTAGGCAAGTTTGTTTTTTGTAAAGCAATTAATCGAAAATTAAGAATGATGTACTTCTTAATGTGCGGTATCAGAAACACTAATTAGATAACGAAAATATTTCTTTAACATTAAACAAAATAGTCTAGACGTAATAGGAATGGCGCTGGGCAACCTAACCCGATGTAATACGATGTAAAAGGTCGCACGTAATTACCACAGCGTGCCTTAAATACATCACACAAATCAGCTATTATTTGAGGAATATATTACTGGCACGCATATTGAAGTAAATCTTCATGTTATTGGTACGAACAATTCGCTGTGGGACGCGAAAGCATTTTATCAAGTTGGAAAGTTGTCCGCGACGGCTACTGCCAAATAAATATAATTTTAATTATTGATCGCCGCGCAATCCCGCTGTATATGGAGTGGGTAACCCAGTGGCCGAGTGGTTGCGTACACGGCCCTGCGTGTGCCGCTGCCAACTTACTCATTCGTCCGCTGAACCTCTAGTTGTACGTGGAGTCGGTGCGGGTGGTATTGTTACAGCGGCAACAATAACTTTGCACTTGTGTACAGATGTGAAGTTATATTTAAATCGCGGCGCTCATCCGCAATGTTAAGGTTGAATTCCGGAACGGTTGCGTCACGTCTACACGTCCGTGTATGGGATTGTACTGTCAACCGCTGATACTGATATTGCCAATTTCAGTCTTTTCAAATTTCGACGCAACTTATTTGCCCAAAGCATAAATCGTTTAAGGTATGTTGCCAATATTTGCTCTTTGCTATCGTCATCATGTTCAGCCACACGAAGTTCTCTGTATACTGGATTTAGAAACCTATGCCCAGTATTTGTTGTTGATTTGGTGTTTCCTTGCTATGAAATTTTTTTTTTTAAATCAACAAATTATAATGGTTTCTTAGATTTACGCGAATGTTACACATTGAAATAAAACTATTTTTTACGGATTGAAAAAGTAGTTTTATTTCAATGAATTATTGCATGTTTCATCAAATAGTTGCTATCTGGGTTGTAACTCATAGTAGTGAACTTGGGTATGGCTTGAGCAGGATGAAACCACGATTAACAGTTATAAAGAACCATATTATGTTAGGTTAATGGTTAATAATAAGTGATTAATACCCGGGTAAAGGAGAAATGGAGAAAGATAAAGAGGTCAAAACAGAAAGAATGCTTCTTAAAGAAGGGAAAGGGTGTATCAAAATAATGGGCGAATAGATTAACAAGCATGATATATGGCGCGAAAGTAACAATGTTTGCCGAAGACGTCTGAGGCGTATCAAACAACGATCAAAATGTGGACACACTGACAGTGAAGCCAACAAGTCGTAAACGACTACCTTGCACAAGAAGATTGATGACATACGAAGTAGCGAATGAGGCACATATAGGCATATTTATTTGTGTTAAAAGGAAGCACACTGCATTTGTATATGATACTTGTAACGATGGGATGACATATTTACAACTTAGCTCGCAAGCACGGGTTTCAAGACACAAATATCACGACAACAGGAAAAACAGGAACAGGATAAACATTTAACAAGGAAAACAGGGCCCAAACTTCAAGGAAATTTTATGACAATATAGTATATTTTGTACTACTTCATTTATTTGTAAAACTAGTTCATAGACAATTATTTAACACATACACTATTTTATCGCTTATTCTTATTGTGTAATCCATGAATTAGAAGACGGGCATCAGCTTCTTTTAATGATGTCTTGAAACATACACGGCTTCGAGCATTGTTTTTGAGATATATCTACGTGTATGTAGAGATTGTGTGCAGTGTGCTCTTACAGTAATATAGTTGCACCATATTAATAATGCGGGGATCGCATTTCGACCGCATTTGCCCGCGACTCTCGAACCGCGTGAACTCACCAACACATAAACCAACAGCATACAAGCCGATAAAGCATCACATTAACGCCCTAGGAGTCTCACCATCTCCGCTCATACTGTAATTAAACTGTGTTGGCGCAGGGTTACAAAATCAATCTTTATAGCAGACATAAAAAGTCGCCACTGAACTATGATTACTTGAGTAATGTCAGAATTCAAATAACTAATACGCCATTTTTTTATAAACCATGCCACGGGCACATATTTTTTTCAGTACTTCGTCTTGTCAAAGTTATCAATAAATTGAAATATTATTTTTTGAGGAATTAGATCATATTTCTTGAACAATAGACTTGTTTTGATTAAATTTAGGAAACAGTTCTTAAGCTTAACTATTAAACATTGCAAAATCTCAAAAAAAATAGTTTATAGAAATCACACAATGCTACACAGTGTTAATAAAAATAAAGTTTTTAAATGTTTCCTAGAATGGCTGTTTCTTGAAAACCATGGGGGATAGGTCTATATACTTTTTTGTTGCTGTGCCGTCAGGTGCTCTCCTTACCGGTTTATCGTCCAGTTCTGGGACACTCTGTATAAGGTTTCCAAAAAGGAAGAGACCGTGTCGGACACAATTTTTTTTTCGTCTTTAATAGTAGATGCGGTGGTCTGTGGCGTTGGTTTTAATCTTACACTATAATCGCACACATAGAGCCGTTGTCAATGGATATGGAACCTGACATATTTGTAATAAATTGTGGGATAACTCCAAGGGTCCATACTTGGCCTCTTGCTCTTCGTAATATACATAAATGTTAAGGTTCAGTACTTTTACCTTCTTTATGAAGATGAAGATCTAAAATGTTTAATTCAATTAATAACTCGGATGATCACATCTTTTCAGAATAAAAGATATCGTTTGTTCTCGTAGGTTAAATTTAAAAATTAAAACTCCATTTATCAAATGAAAACACATTATGATAACACCAAACCACAAAAAAGATCCATTAGGATTCCCACATATTCTTTTTGTGGCACTAGTATTGTTAACAGAAACGCTTTAGAAGATTTGAGAACTAATTAGATTGCAAAAGAATCATGCCGCACAAATTGTTAATATAAAAATAAAGCTTATAAAGCTGTGATTTATTTCTTCAAGGCTTGATTCACCGGTACATAGTATATTAAGAATACATATAACAAATAAGTACTTTGTAATGAAATTTGAAATGGTGCACGGCGAATTTCTTCTGTATGGCTTATGCATTATACTAGATCTTTAAAACAACTTTTGCTATATTAATGAATTATTTAAAATTTACTAAATGCTAGTTTTAAGAATGGAGCTGTTACAGAAGATGCCATTACAAGATGTTAGTAATAATCGACATGATTGTATGTATATAATACCTATAAATCGCTTTGACGTCTCTCATACAAATCTCGCGTGAACATAAACTATTATTTGATGCACCAACGCAGAAAAGTGCTCTTCTGTAAATAGAAAATAGTAAATAAGTTATTACCACAAGTATCTGCGTTTTCATAAAATACTGAGCCACAGAGAAAATGAAATAGATTTTTTTTTCTTGTATATGTAACTTACAGTGTAGGAACAGTGGATTGTATCAGTTCATATACGTCACACTGCGGGGCGCGGCGGGCGTCGTCTACTATCGAGAACGATTGAGAGGAGTTATGCCATATAGTCCACCACGCTGACCTAGTGCAGGTTGCCGGACTTTACATACCATGGACATTTTTAACAAATAGCCCATACCCTGTAGTGGGACGATACAGATACAGAAGCTAAATAGTTACTTTGGTCGTTAGAAAATTATATTATAACTTTAACAATAGTAGTATAAAAATATTTTCAAAATAGAACTAGGCCCCAAAATTTTACTAATAAATTAAATTAAGTTTATGAGAGCGAAAGAAAAATTATCATTATTTTTTTTGTTATTAAATAATATTGTAACAACATACAGAAATATGACACGGCAAGGCAAAACAATTATACGAGTAATTGAAAATTAAGTGAGGCGAACATCTGTCGGCTGACATTTTAACTTATTTTGGAAAGATTGACAGTTACTTGTTTCTTATAAATGACTCATGCTGTGCCCATGTCTCACAACATGCTGAAGCTCTTATGTCATACAAGAGCGTCAATTTTAAACACAATTTTAACAGTCTAATATGTATAAAAATATCCATAATTTAAAGAAATTATATAAAAGCTTTTGCTATTTACAACTTAGTCAATAACCACCTTATAATTTAGAAATTTAATTATAATTAGAAATGAATTCCTCGCACAGAATATTTTATTAAAAGTGTTTATTGCATAAGTCTATATATAACTTGGTTTATCTCCGCTGGTTGATAACGCTTCTGGCCATAACAAAATAGTTCTCTCGCGCAAAGCTCCTAGATATTTTACAAGGAATTTTTAATCAATTCTTTATAACACAAATACAAGATGCAAAGACTAGTAAATATGAGGTCTTGAATTCGAAATCGATGACAGAAAACATAAACATCAGTGGTTTTTCTTTCTTTCTCTAAGCTATAAAATCTCCTTTCTTCCAACCGATCGTAGGGTTCGCAATTTTAAGACTTATGTGCTTGCTTATATTTGACATATGAAATTAAGTTAGCGCTTTTTGGCTTTTCTGCTGAATCAGACTCGTTTGCATTATGCTGCCGTGTTCTCCGTGAGGTTTTCTATAGACTTGACAAAAACGTTCAACCACTTGTATCACAATATCGAACTAGTTTTGTTTGTAACAGTTTGCCTACATAAACATAAATTATATCGCTTCCGCCGGTCTCATTTGCGATTGTGCCACTTTTTGCAAATTATACTTCCATATTTAAATCCTGAATAAATAATCGTTAAATTGTGTCATTATAAACCAAGGCAAAATTTTATTAAACGCGTTTTGTTAGTTTAATTTTTAATTTCTAGGGTACATGACTGGTACGACTAGTTACGCATATATATGGGAGTTATACATTTGCATTCTACCAAATTGGATTAATTCATTAGGTGACAGAGGTTTGTATTTTTCATATTATAACAATACATTGATATTAAAGAATAAAACTCCTAAGCTTGTTAATGTTATACATAACGATTTTTCTGGTCGTTTTGACGTAGTCTAATATTTAAATTACAAGATAGACAGTAGGTTTTCTGGTATTTACCGTGGACCAAATAAATAATAAACACTAAATAAATGACAGTAAGTTAAAAAAATCCATGTTATATAAATGTTGTATTCCGACATTTAACACAATAAAGACATATGACTGAAAGTTTCATAACACTATGACACCAAAATAGTATCTTGATGATACACAAAAATACAACACTCTTGTGTATAGATTATAATAATATAAAAGCTAAATAAAGCTGCGGCGCCGGCGGAGCAGTCATCAGTGGCTCACCACATGCAGTGGCCGGCACCGCGCGCCACGCAGCGGCCGCGTCGCTCGACCTCAACCACCAACCAATCCAAACATTTCAACACTCAAGTCGCCTGACATTGGCTGCGAATACTTTTATTGCGAAACGATTGCCCTTACTGTTTTCATTCGTAAACTGGATGAGGCATTAAAGTGAGATATTACTATTTAACTGTCGCCGTGATAAAACCAATTCTGAACCGTAACCGTTGAAACAATATTGAAATACCAATAGCTTTAATCTTTTATTGCCCACTCGGCTGTTGAGATTACTCCCTAACATTACTTTTGCTTTACGTTACAAAATTGTAAGACAAAATGTTTCTGCCATCACTTAGTTCGTCTATTTGTTAATATGGAACAACTTTGAAACCACTAATATGATTTGTTTTTTAGTTAGGTATAATTTTTACATCGAAGTCTGCTTAAGATTTGAATGTCATCGATGATCGATCAGCGTAGATTCGCATTTCACCCATAGATATTTATTTAATTGTACATTTAAAAGTTAAAAACGATTACTTAGATTTTATTTTATTCCAACTGCAAACGTTATCTTAATTGGAAAATACTACACTGTTTCTGAATGTTAGAGCATGTACACAGCTCACTTTACTTTAAAGCTCTTGGTACTAACAATATTAATACTGGACGCATTAGGCTTAACCGGATTCGCTCGGTTCAGAATCCATTTGTCAATCCATTAACGGGTATGAAGGCGATCGCTTTAAATAACCGTCTCTACTGTTATATTACCTCTCATTTTGTGTATTATGCTAAAACCGCCAAACGTCTAAAGATTGGTTAAGGTTTTTTTAACATTGAAGTCAATTGAAGTGGAGCTGGTACACATAATGTTTGCACAAGCGATGGTGCGACAGCCGCGGCGCAGCGCGTAACTGGTTCGCTCGCGCATATTACCGACTAATACATCCGACGAGGCCGTATTGATGACAGGAAATACGACACAACTGTCAATGCGTTTTCGCGATACCAAACGACAAATAAATATTTACGAGCGCGATTACGCGTCGTGTCCCGGCAACTACGAGTATGTACGTATTGTAATGCAAAATTCGACTGACAACGTAATCAGCCGTACTGTTTTAAACACGATTATATCACTAACCAAACCTTAATTATCCATTCGCTGCGGGTGTAGAACAACCAAGGGCAAGGACAGTTTTATGAAATCACGCTTGTTACACAAATACACGGATCACTGCGTAGAAATGAATGTCAGCGACGAGGATCTGCATGCTGCACAGTGCTGAGTTGCACTGGGATATACACGTCGTGACTGGACTTAGAAGGCGTGCGGGCGACGTAATGCCAACTCTTACCAATGTGTTTGTCCATTTATCGAGAGACAGAGGCGCGGTGGTGCGGTGGCGCGGCGCGATGGTGATCATGCACGAGGTCGGCGGCGTGCGGCGGCGTCGGCTCGGCGTCGGCACGGCGGAGCGATGACGCGACGGACCGGCGGAGCGGAGCGCGACTCCTGCGCGCGCCACGGGCCCACTAGTCGACGCGCATTATTGTGCAGGCCCCGTGCGGGCTCCTATTCAATTTCATATATGGCATCAGCCGCGCGCGCACTTACCATTCGACAGTTACAGTATAAGAACCAAATGCTCCCAAACACTATTGTGAATAAAGAACGCCTAGTGGCGGTATTCGATTTTCCTTTTAACGTAGATAATGTTGACAATAAGCCTTTTGCTCTGGATCGTGCTAATACAGACAGGATCCAAAGGGGGCAATTTACCATAAAAAACGAAATTGATGTACTTTGCGAAAGTATCACCATCAACTGCTGAAATGCAGCCATCGGTTACTAAATTTTCTCTAATTAGTGATTACATCGATTTTATTTGCAAAGGATACGCACAGTATAAAAACATAAATAAAAATGAGTTTAATTTCAACGAGGCAAAGGAGATGTTTCATTTTGGGCCGTATTGTGTACGTCTAGTACAAATACTAGAAAAAAAAGTGGAATTCAAATAAAATACATTTAGATTTCTTGGACAACGGGGGGCTTTATACAAAAATGTGATTGTTTTAGTACAGAAGCAATATTTTCTTCGATAATCTGTCCTCCATGATGCCTAATTGTCATTTCGTTCAAAAATGCGCAAACCCATTATCTTTAACTTGAATATATGTCTTATTTTTAAAAACCCGCTACTAATTATAATTGTTTTCTATATATTTATCTGTTGATACTATAGTCCATAAGTTGTCAAAAGTTGATATACGTTGTTAAAAGCGTCACTTTTAATAATATATTTATATTTCATGATTTCACATAAAGAACGAAAATGTTTGACATGCTGCAATTCCAAAACAATATGGCCGTTATTGTCGCCATATTGCTTGTAGTGTTGCTGTTCTTGGCTTGATATTTATTTTTGTATAAAGTTAATAAGCAACGCATAACAGTGATTAATACAGAAATCGAAAGCCAATTTCACGAACTATATTTCATGTACTGTACAGCACTATGGCCCAAGGTCCATACATTTTTGGACCATCTCCTTTAGAAAATAGTGTTATCGATATGATGTGTTGAACAATTCATTGTATCACAGTTCTTGAGAAGTTGTATTTAGACATTATTAAATAATTAATAGATACCCAGACATCTGTACATCATTTTATCAATACTGCAGTTTTTAGAATTAGCCTATACTAATATTGTAAAGAGGAAAGGTTTGATTGTGTGTTTGCATTGAATAGGCTCCGAAACAATTGAACCATTTAAAAAATCCTTGCACTGTTGGGAAGCTACACTATCCCCGGATGACATAGGCTATATTATATTTAAAAAAAAAAAATAGGAATCATTGCTAAAACTCCAATAATATAACCCACCTTAGGTTAAAAAATTACCTAAATTATTCTTTTAATCGCGTGCGCTGCGAAAACTATATTATTATGTTGTTGATGTGGACTGGACTCAAAAACTATTTGCACCCGGGCGAAGCCAGACCGAGCCGCTAGTATTTAATATAGTTACTTAGGAAGTTATACGTACTTGCAAACTTATAAGTGGCGCCAATTTATGATACAACTTTTTTCACGTCTGGCGAATGTTTTGCCTTTCGGATTGGGTTTACTGCCAACAGAAGCTCTTAAAATAATATCCTAAACGCATAAAGTATAAAATACAAATATGCTATTAAGTAGTTTATTTAACGTGTATCACACAAAGTTCAATGATGGTTTCGAAATTATGTACACCACGATATTATAGTAAATCATAACTTATGTTGAATTACGGTAACTGATGCGTCCTTAGTGGTATAAAAAGGGTTATATCAAGACATTCGGTAAGCAGTCAGCCCGAAACGACAGGCTGAAATGCACCAGAAACAAAATGAGTTCCGTCTGAAAATTGCTCCAGGTTAAAGTCCGCAATAACATCACATTAGATGCATATTACATTGCTAATCCTCAAAATTTCATAATTGCTAAAATAACGTATGTCGAGCGCTCAGGGATCAAGGACAAGTAATATATGCACTACCTGATAGATGTATGTAAGAAACAAGCAGATTCAGTTCATAGAAACTACACGTACGGAACATACGTATGAAACATATGTTGTGATATATTGCCGTGATAGTGGCCGCCGTTTACTATGCGCGCGATCATGACTCACACATCTCTGTTTAGTGTTAACCCATACTTCTTGCGTATATATATCGCGTCGACATCGGAACAATAATATCATGCAAGCAATGAAGACACGCGATCGTGCCAACATGAATATTATGACAATCAATTCATACCAATTATATGGATGTGAAAGTAAGTCAATTTGTTACATTTTCACGCCTAATGTTTGGTTGTTAAATGTTTCGCAAAGCGGCAGCCATTAAATATCGGCACAGCTGGAACATGGCGCCTGGACAGGGAGAAGCGCACAGGCTTTATGTTTATTGTTAAATTCTACTCCTGAGGAGAGAAACCATGGATAATCTCCTTTACTTGCCCCTATCCCACACTTACGCGGAGTCGGACAAAATGATATCTATCCATGTTGTAAAATAGTTTAGCATAGTAGGGAGACGAAGTGAGCGTTGATACGGATATAGTATATTCAAAATGGTGTCTCGAAAATACATATTATCATATAAATTGCTCGTTCCGGAAGAATATCTCACGACACAATAACACAATATTCTGTTCGCCGGTCTCCGGTTTAAACTCTTTTTGGAAAGTTGCATCTCGGCACCAATTAATTATTATCTCAGCACTTTATAATTACGTAAATCAATTTGCGATGCGACTATCAAACAGAATACTTAATTCTGTAAGTCGCTGAAAGCAAAGCGAACCCCTCTGTACCAGCTGTCGAAAACTACCGTGTAGCTCGGTAAAAGCCATTTGGTATTAACAAACTACGAATCTCCTAATCTAAAAACACCCAGACCCGGAACAAATATTTCGACGGGAGCAATGTTTAGAAATCTATCTGAAAATCCGCGATTTTCTGATTATTGCAGTAACTTACTTAGAATATCATGTTCTATAACATTTAAAAAAATTACCAATGTCGACTAATTTCTGGTACTTCTGTTACGTCAAAGATAACTTCATTTTTTAAACTTGCACGACGTTGGGCAAATTTATATCGTCATTTAAAAAAAATGACTATGCTGATATTATTAGACTGGTGTTCATTGGTTTTAAGAATTAAAACTCTAACTTTCCTACATTTGATTTAATTGTTTTTCAAAAGAAGATTGTATTAATTTCGTTTAAATCCGAAACAGGCTTATCTGCATTTACCTACGTATTTATAAATAACGTAATGATGTATTTATGTAGAAATCTTTACAAAAAGATAGCATTTTGTCTTTCATATTGACAAATAAATAATGTTTTAATTTGACCTTCTAAATCTTGTATCTAGCGATGACATCAATGCATAAATAAAGACATCTGCAGAATATTTTTCTAAACTTGGTGTTTTTTAGGATTTGTCAAAGTTAGGAACTAGATGGTAAAGGGATCGAACCCGCGGCATCTTTTGTCACAGCCGGCTCTTAACTAACTGCTCCAGCGAAGTTGTTTTAAATGTTTAATATGAAGCATTTCTGCTGAAATAAGATCTCGTTGTGCTTGTATCATTGGTATAGGCGTTCAGAGTTTCAGACACATATTCGCATTGCTCCTTTGAGGTTGACCTACAGTGCAGTACGTCATATGTTTGTATGTATATTACAAAGGTAAATATCAAATGATATTGCATTTCCAATATTAATTACACATAACATGAAATTCGTAGTAGCTTCCAGGTAACGGTCACCGAAGACGGTGGCCGCGCGTTTAAACATTAGAGCACATCTCTAACTTTTTGGAGCAATATGTTTATTGATAGTCAATTATAATGCGTATTACGGTGAATAAAATAAATAATTACACCCAACAGTCACATACATAGCCCTGACACCGCACTAAGATCGAATCTTGTGTCGTGGCTATCAGAGTTACGTGAGACTTTTCGGTCTCACAAACACCCAGACCCGAAACAAATACCTGCGGTTCACACAAATATTTGTTCCGGTGCGGGGATCGAACCCACGGCCTCTCGTTTCACAGACGGCGTTGAACCAACTGCGCCACGGAGGCTGTCAAAGTGAAGTTATTATCGTGAGCAAATCTGCCTACCATAGATATGTACAGGAATTTATATGGCATGAGAAATCGGCTAAACCGCACTAGGCCAGCCGTGACTATGGCTTAGCCCGTCTCAATCGAACTCTCGATTGTGGAGGAGGTCCGTGTCCCGCAGTGGGATATATGTATATCGGCTGAATACTTGACTTATCGCGAATAAGGGGGAGCAGACGAGAGCTATGAATGCTTTCGATACATGTAGTTCATCATTATTTATGGTTCGAATTGAAAAAAAATAATGTATTGTTGTATTTATCAAGGAAGGCTATGGGTTATACAGCATCACGCCATGACCCATAGGAGCGGAGCATTAATGAAAAATGTTGCAAAGATGGTGAAAATTTATACTCCGGGTTCTATTTATTACGACAAATGTCGAAACGAGCATGCCATACGCCTTATGGTAAGCGATACGGCCTCTCATGGACTGTAGTAAAACCTAACAACACCATGTTACAAATTACAAAGCAATGTTTGACATTCCACTGCGCTCGCCATCCTGAGACATAAGATGCTAACACCCATATTCTAAGACGTTTTCTCGACTCCACTTGACGTTACTAGAGGAAATCCGTATTCTTAGTAGAAAAAAATCTCCTCCACTCAACGTCACTCAAAAAATTTCCTGTCCTCAAAAAATGTCCTGCGACCTACCTTAAGGAAGAAATAAAAGAAATAATCCTACTTTAAAATTGTAATTTAAAAGAGAGAAATAAAGTTTACCTTTTAAAATTCTTAAATACCTAAATATGCCAACAATTTTTTGAGGTGGGTGCCTCTACACGATTTACACGTTTTCCTAGTGAATGATACAAACATTACTCTTTATTTCATTTAATAAAAGATTTTTGGTTTGGAAACAGTGTTTATTATTTTAAACAAGTTATTAAAGATTTCCAACAGTTCCTGTAATACTTGTACGATACTTCGTACGAATATCCCGAACGATGATTCATCCATAAGAATATCCTTCGAAATTTCCGGGTTGGATGGTATGACCCTCCTCCTGTCTGCATGCGTTTATTTCTCCGACTCACTAAATATTTGTCTTCCAGTCACAATCCCGAAGATTTTGAGTTCAATAATTATATACTATTCTATGTAAACACTGTGACATGACATTTGACTGTCACTTTTCAAGTGATCATAGACTATTTTCAAATATTTTTTGTTAAATCTCTACTTTATCTATACATCAATTACGTAATTGATGACGTTTTTCCTTGACACTACCTCACTCGAAGAACCTTTAGTAAAGGTATATTTTTAACTAAGCATACCATTTTCGAGGATCCCTCCAATTCATTTGTAAAGTCACCTCGACTAAGATAAGGTTGAGGAAGATTGGAGGAAACGTCTTAGAATACGGGTGTAAGTCTCATTATATCCCGTAGTTACTCTGGTTACAATGCCCTTCAAACCGGAACACAACAGTGCATTGATACTGTTGTTTGGCATAATATACATTGCGGTGGAACTTACCTAGGAGCCTCTCATATACGAGAGACCTACCACCAGTAAAAAATAAATTAATTATAAGAATTATTTTGTGTGTGGAGTTTAATAAAAGATTATCTACACACGGGAGACGCTCAGCCGGGCCGGTAGTATTTAATACATGATATGGCAAGTGCAGCACGGGCGAAGTGAGGAGAGTAGTGGTGTAGGATGTCCTTGGCTATTAATAAAATAAAAGTTAAGATTTTACACAATATTTCTATTATTTTAGCAGTAGAATTAGAAACAAATATATTTTAATTACATTGACGGTAAGTATTGTTTCAATATTTCAAGGTTTGGGTATAGAAGAGTTGAATTATCAAAGACAATGATTTTATTGTATAGAATTAAGATGAAATACCAAATATAGATGTTATTTTATGTAAAACAGATACGAAATATTAAATTAAAACCGGCTACGTTAACGGCTACGGAATAATGAATTTATCGTAAAGGGAAGTAAAATCATCACGTGGACCCGGTGGCCGAAGGGTCCGCAGGCTGCGGTAACTAACTTAATCGTCGACGTCGGCACACACCTCATTCGTGTAACTTTTTATGTCCCATTTAAAACAAGTCGGAATGATTTCGGAACAAACCGTAATAAACAGTAATTAAATTAATATAGTTAACTTTAGTCTCTTAATACTGACTGAAAACATTATTTCTTTTGAGTTTGCAATACAATAAGAATAACCTAAGTTATATACAGGTGGGTAAATAAGACCTAGTATGAATCTCTACGAATTGGATATTCCGTCCCAACAGAGATAATTGTGATGATTAAGAATATATTCTTATTATAGTTCTTGTTTCGTGTTGTGCTATTTAGCTATTAGTGTTTAATGGTGCCGATAAGTTTTATATGTGAGAAAGTCTCGGTATAGCCAGTTACAATATGAATGAGCGAGCTCGGGTGGTGCGATATTGGAGTTTTACTTCGAGTTGTTAAAAGGTAAGGATAACGTGCCCCCCCTTTCTATTTCCGCCTTGATTTTCTCAAACAATCCCGCAGATTAACAACGCACCTTTAGATATTACGGGAGTTAATAGGCGACGGTGACCACGCACCATCCAGAGAGTCGCTTATTCGTTAATTAGATCTGTTAGATCAATAGAAGCCGGGTTGCCAATGATATGCATTCTTTTCGATATACATTTTACAATTCTGTCTAAATTGTATGTTCAACAACATATTTTGGGTTCGTAATTTAAAAGTAACCTTTGAGTGTTTACGTAATCTTTTAATTTAATTATTTCAGAAACAAAAACATATTTTGATCCTAAGTCTAAAAGAGAATAGCCATATGAACGATGATAGAAGGCAGCTAGGTATAAATCCCTGAAAATAATGCGGCGCGGCGGGAACGGACATTGGCACCGTGGGAATTTCTCACGATTCTTCTTGCGTGCTTTAGTGAAACAAACGGTGCGACAAAGCGGACACAATTATTTTTCTTTCCTATCTAAGCCACTGCAGCTTATAATAATATATTTTTAAACGTAGGTAATTAATTCACATTTTTGACACAAAATATTTAAATGCGAGAAAAATGATATCACATTTTTAATTCACAATGTTTTAGTTCTTTATGATTTAATTTGATAATGGGTATATATATATATATATATATATATTATTTATTATATGACAATAGGCGAGACGACAGTATCAAAAAATTAAAGATTTTATGTTTTTAAGGGAAAATACGTATTACAAGGATTTCAAATGATAATTCAGTTTTAATCTATACTTGGAGATTAATTACTGTGTCTTATTTGTGACTAATAAATGAGTTTTCTTTCTTTCTTTCTTATTAATAAGATTTTAAATAATATCAAAGTACAAAATATAGCAATCGGCCATTTTGACAAAAACGCTCTTCACAACGCATGATGTCACGCCTATGTAAAAATGACGCATTCGCTGCGCATAGACCACAGATTTAGTAGTACGCAATGACATGTTTACCTAGTAGTGACATCAAAGCGGACGCCATGACACCTACTAGCGTTTTTTGTGCACTATTGAAAAATTATTAGAAAAATGGCTTAAAACTGTGTTAAGCCTTTGTTAATTCTTGAAATATATATTTTTTCGTATATAATAAATGTGTGCCCATATTTTAGAATAAAATTTGAAAATCATTCGTCTCGCCTATTAAATGGCGCATCACCAACAAATTAAGAGAGCTTTCTTTCTAATAATAATAAATTCTTTCTAATCTACTAGTTACTAGTACTAGACTGCCTTAGTGGCGTAGTTGTATTACGGTACGGTTACAAAGCTGAGGTCTCGGGTTCGAATCCCGGGTCGGGCAAAGTGATATTGGATTTTTCTATTCATTATCAGCCCGGAGTCAGGAATTTGTGCCCGATATGGCGATAGGCTCGCCCCCTATCACATCGTGGGACGGAACATGCAAGGCGAAATGTGGGTGTCCTAGTGGCGCCTCTGCCTACCCCTTCGGGGATAAAGGCGTGCGTTTATGTATGCTACTAGTTAATTAGTTCGCTACTGGCACCGCTTTGAAAATATTTTTTAACAGTCACGCCGTTAGAATTTTTTGTTGTTTTTAAACTGAAAAGCATTGCGAAACCTGTTTATACTTTAACAAGAGACTAATACATGATATGAGTTCCACAACAAAGCATTTTGATGTTTAGAAGTTTCTGATATACAGCTCACATTAGTACAAGCTACAGGCGCGATCTTGCTCCCCGTCTCGGATTGTCAGTCACATGTTTGAATATTCCCGAATTGTTTAACTAACCAATTTAACGGCAATATGATATATATACATACCTTCAATTATTTTAATAACGTTTTCATATAACAGCAATAGTTAATAATAATATAAAAATTCCAGAACTTCGAATCATCACAGTATTATATTGACCATGATTTAAAATAAGTGATGTCCATTTTTTGTGATTTAATGGGGTAGGACAACTCACTTACCGCCGTTTCCGTTGGAGCTTGAAGAATTCGAAGATAAATACTTGGTCATCTTATTGTAAGCCGATCTAAAGCTTAATCTTCCCCCGCCGTTACTAGACGACGAGGATGGAATAGAGAACTCATCATTATAATCGTCACATTCACTGCAGTTACCCGAGTCCGTCATTTTAGATCGGCCAAAAGCAGCACAGTTCATATTTGCAAATCGTAAGTGTAGAACGTAACAAGGCGCAATTGCAATGCGTGCAATCGTACCGGAAGTTGAGCCAACTATGAACGCATCCGCAGACGAGTGAACCCCTCGCGGCGAGCTCCGGGAGGCGTGCCCTCGCTGCACGGGGCTGCACGGGGATGCAACGGAGCGCGTGGCGCGTGGCGCGGTACACGCAACAGGAGGCGCGCGGGAAGCGCACCGGCGCGCCCGCCCGCGCTCCCACTCGCCGCCCGCCCGACTGACTAGCGCAACAACAACAACGCACAACACACAATATACGCCCATACCATTGTCCAAAATATATTTTATACACACTGAATACACCTCTACACGCTTTACTATATTATAAACACCAAGTACTTAGTACATCATATTCTCAAGTGTTTTTTATGCAATCTACGGGGTCGTAGCACTGTTGTAGCCGGCGGAAAATATTCCGATAGATTTCCTAGGAGCCCAAAATAACGGGAATATTTTATATGTTGTTTCCCGTGTCAATTAAAATGTTTAGTACGCATTAAATGCAATAAAAACTCCTAGGTTTTTAGATACAATAAATTGAAATTAAAGTCACAATTTTATAATTATCCGATAATGACAATTGTAGCAACATCTGCATCAGGCGGCGAGACGTCACACATCGTATTAATATAATTACGGTACGTTGTTAATGACGAAAATACAAGTATAAGACGTGAATTGTGAGCGTCCCCAGGAAGGGCACGCAGTGTGCGTCGCGCGGCACCGTGTACACCTGTGTACTGTGTACACCACATTGTTCAACTCTTTCGTCGAACATGACGCTTACGCATGACGCTTGCGTTCGGCACATTTACCAGCTTGCATACATTTTAGCGATTTAATAAATAATTTGCGGCATCGTCTTGGCTTGTGGGGCTTTAATATTTGTCTATACGGACACGACAGTTAGCAAGCTCACAATAAGTGGATTATTAGCATTTATTGTGGAAGTCTTTTTTTCACATGGTAAATACCAGGGTATATTCAATTGTATGCTTGACACTAAATATATAACTATTTAAAAAAAATACTCTTTTTGTTCGTCTAGTATAAGTAGACACTTGAAATATGGTAAGTTAGCAATAAACACATCTGCTTGGAAATTAAATACATTGTAAAATCGTAATGGTTTTGGTTGTAGTAAACATTGTGAAAACCTATATATTTTACTGAAAATGAATATATTTTCGCATATATCGCAGATTTCGCCTAAAGCTTGTAAAGATGACCTCTTTAAAAAGGTAGCCCAGACTTTTCTATTAATTTGATGCTTCGATTATTCTACAACGTTATTCACCAAAGTTCCTCCTCTAAAATCGAGAATTTGACTGAAATGTCCATTACCCTGGCCTTACGTAGGTTGGCGGCGGATTCAAATAATACAGAACTATTTTACCGTTTAATCTCTTTGGTATGCTGATTTACTCACTATGTTTTCCTTCACCGTTAAAGTGCTAAATAATTGACTCTGAAAGGCCACACGTGCGTCCCGGGATTTAAACCCGCGACCATTGTCTCAGCTGCAATTTTTGGTTCGAGACCAACAGGCCACCACGCACTTTAAAAGGAATCTATTGGGCTTAAATCTGGTGAACATGCTACCTGGTGGATTTAACACAGACCTTAACCTATTTGTGTATGATCTGCTTATATATTTTTTTGTATTTCCTTTTTTACAACCTTCGCTTGTATGTCATGAAATAAAGTCGCTGTATATTAATATGGCCATTATATGAGTGTAATTGGAAGTGGGCGGGGCATGGAGTTCGGAAGGGGCGGTAAGGTCCTAGAACGGTGGCGGCGCACCGGTGGAAGGACCGGGGCATGGTGGGGGCCGCCCTGATATGTCCTAGATACATGGACGACCTAGAAAAGGTCGCGGAAGCCGACTGAGCAAGCGGGAAATAGCCGCAGATACTCGTACTAAACTTGCGAAGTTTTCATACCAAAACTTTAAACTTGCAATGTAGTTGTAATTGAGTTGCTCAAAATCAAATGACCAAATAATAACGAATTGAATATTCAAAATTGAATCGTGAGTTATTTATCCAGGCAGTGAAAATGTATTTTATTGATATTTGTGTAATCTTATTGATTAATGCATCATGTTACATTACATGCTTAAAAGCTAATAACTAAAGGTTTTGTACCTGAAGGAATTAATGTATGTTAATTGCCATATAACAATTTTTCGGAATTTGAAAGTTATTAGCCGTTTGCTTGTGAGGATTGTTGGTGCAGTGTACCCAAGTCTTTTGGAGTATCATCTTACTTATTACTATCACTGATTGCTTTATTATGTTTTCTTCATGAAATTTGTAATGTACAAACAAAAAAACCTATAGTAAATCTCGAAAAATTGTGCTCAGAGCAGATATCGTATAATAGTAAAGAATAGTATGTATAATATGTAGTAGATATCGTGAATATTTTTTTTTGTCATTTGCTCTTTATTACCATCGGAATAAAATTGTTGCCCTACAAGCTGATTTAGCGGATGTGGAGATCCTTGGGGGAGGCCTATGTTTAGCGATGGACTTGCTGCGGCTGAAGAGAGGGAGAGAGAAAAGAGATTGATATAATTTCGAGACCCATATTGAAAACTGATGTAGGCACAAGGGTTATTTTCTAGGATGTTGGTTTAGACGTTGTAATATGATTTAATAACACATATCGCTCATCTAATAGAACAATGATTTAATTAAGTCTTAGCTATTTTTCAGGAGAACGTTTTAAAAGTTTGAGGTTGAAAATATAATGTATTCCAATAATTCTGATGAAATCTTTTAATATTTATGTAAGTTACTTTACTATCAATGATAATTTACAAAAACTTCATGAGAAACTCAAGAAAACTTTTAAATAAGACAATATATTGTTAAGAAAAAGTGTGCTCTAATGTAACAATCCCGACTCCCGTTCTGACATTCCGCTCCGCTCGCAACAAGGGTATTGCTGCCTTTCATATTGATACTGTGAATGTATATGCCTCAAAGTCTATTAAGGTTTCAAAATTATATTAATATCTGATACAAACACTGTTCGTCTGGTTACACCTTCAGTGCGCTAGTTCAATTTAAAAGTTTTGCGTGCACTGGGGTAGACGTCAACGGTACGTCTACTTTATTCGCCACGAAACTACAACCAAGCAAATTTTGCCCAAATCGATACTCTTGTTACATTTCTATATCAAAACGTTGAGTCAGTTATAATCAACGAGTGCAGAAATCTATAGACTTTTTGACAATGTAAAAACTATACGTATTAAACATTACTTACATGTAAAATGGTTTCTTAGATTAATGCGAATGTTACACATTGAAATGAAACTAATGTTTACGGATTTTATCGCGAATTTTAACGTTGTAAGGTAATCGAAACAACGGAAAGTAAAAAAAATAAAAATTATACCAAATCCGCGGTCACATCCGTAAAAAATAGTTTTATTTCAATAACATGTTAATATATGAACTAAATAAAGTGAAATGTTGGAAATTTAAATATGTAAGTAATAAGTATGCAGAATCTAATTTCAGCTCAAAAGTTTGTACGCTGACTAGAGAACTCACCTCCCTTGGTAGTCATACACGGTAGGGTGTACCTGACATATTTGCCTGTACGAACAATGGGGAATTTCCATGGCTGAAGAATCCGGTTATATAATCATCTGATTATGATGGTATAAAGAAATACACCCAACAGTCACATATATAGGCCTGACTCCTGACCCCACAGTAATATCAAGTCTTATGTTGTGGGTATCAGAAACTACGAAAGACTTTTGGGTCTCACAAACACTCAGACCCAAAACAAATGCCTTTGGATCACACAAACAAGGTGTAAGATGTGTGTATTAAAATCTAATCGATTCCATTGTGAACAATGGAGAATATATTATAATTTTTAGTTAAAGGAAAAAGCTTGAATAAACCTATCTTTTAAACTTTTTTACGAATTTGATTGCACATACGTGTCAATTATGACACTAATTAGAAGAACTGTAAAGGAGATCGGTCGTTTTCCTATGAATATTGGGCCTAGTAGTGGAAACATGGTGGAGACAAATGAGACATAGAATTAAATAATAAGGATTTTTTATCCTTCAAATATAACATAGTCTTCTTGAGCTAGGATACGGGGTTTTTAAGATTTATCCTCTTAAAGTTTTACAAAATCTACCATTTTCTGCTATCTGAATATGTAATATGATAGTTGGCTTATATTTTAAGTTTGGGATGAGTATGAATATACATTATTATAAAGTACGTAAGCTTATCAAGGAAGACAGAAAAACACATTTGAATATTTAAAAGTATATTATTTTGATATCAGGTTTATTGTATGTAGTTAGTCATTTTGTCATGCGCTAGTTTAAAAAATATCTGAAGCTACCGTACACAATAATGAAAAAATAAAACAATTATTGAGGATGAATCCATTCAGACATTACAGATCATGTAAGCCTTTGCGCCTTTACGATCAGTGTCTCGTAGTTGTTGACTTCAGGCGCGCATCAATGATTTCCCGTAGTTTTTGCTTACATGACGATTATAAACATTTTAACTTATTTATATGCTATAGTTTTGTTGATTGAGGTAAGCAATTGACTGCAAGGGACGCCGTAGAGAATAAACACAACACCCAGCCACAAAACGAAATAATATGATTTTCAAATTAATTCAATTTTAAATACACATGAGTACACGACGAAATAAACAATGCAATTTGACAGAAAATAGTCTCGTGACAGATGTCAACTCTATGAATGTTGCTGACAAATACAAAAATGGTAGAAATATTTCATGATATCCTCATTTTTTTGTAAATCTAATTCCAATGGCGTAGGATAAAAGTAAATAGAGAAATAAATCTAAAAAAATACGCCAAATTTTTTGGTAATAATGAATTTCTTGTCCACGGTTGGACCAAATCGACCGATCTCCTTTATACTCAAATGTCGACGTCATACTTGGTCTCAAACAAATCAAATCAATGTACATACAAAGTTCCAACCAGCTTTAGCGCGGCAGTAAGGCTATATCTGCTACAAGAGATCCCGTTGTTCCAGTACCGCGACGCTGAGTGTATGGCCAATTGAGCGCATATTGCAAATATCCTCGGCCTTGACAGTAGATGAAACATATCCTGTGCCGTCTTGACAAGTTAAACTATCCAAGTGCATGATAGCTATTATATTATTGAGAGCAAATTGATAAATAAGCAAAGCTTAAACTCAAACAGCGGCTTCACCGAACACCTACTTTATGCAATAATATATTTTTATATCACTGCCATGCGTTATGTATTAACTAATAGTGATCCAATTGGCCTTCTTCCAAAATTCTTTTTCACAATACACTTCCTTATGATTTAAAAATGAGCAGATAAAGAAGCATTTCTTACTTTACAACTACTTCTTTACTGACACTGTTATCTTCTGTGCATAAAATATATATATTTTTTAAAAAGCTATTTAGAAATCTTTACAATTAGATATTCTTCTAATGCGTAAGAAATAAAACTATATACTCGTATACACAAATATTCTGACCAAAAATTTTTTTTTTTGTTATTTTTTTTTTTAATTTAACAGCCTCTGTGGCGCAGTTGTTTACACGCCGGCTGTGAAACACGATACCGCGGGATCGATCCCCGCACAGAGACAAATTTTTATGTGAACCACAAGTGTTTGTTTCAGGTCTGGGTGTTAGAACGTTTGTTGGACCGAAAAGTCGTAGTTCCTGATACTCACGATACAAGCAAGACCCGATCTTAGTGTGGGGTCAGAACTATTACTGTTGGGTGTATTTATTCATTTCCATCTTTGAAATTCTCGGCTTTTCTCTACTATAATATGCATGTATTATATGTATAAACCTCTCCTGAATCGCTCTGTTTATTGATAAAGTCCGCATTAAACTTCGTTGCGTATTGAAATAAAACTAATTTTTATAATAATTTAACTTTAGTTAAAAGTTAAATTATAATTCACTCAGCGGATGACTAATACCTCAGTCCGCCCCGTGACCATGAAAGCTGTAAAGCAATGGAAACGAAAGGAAGTTAAAAAATGTAAAAAATAAACCGAATCGCGATAAAATCCGAAAAAATAAGATTTATTTCAATGTGTAAAATTCGCGTAAATCTAAGAAACCATTATTCGTTGCGTACTTTTAAAGGTTTAAGCATGCAGGAGCGGGAAGCGACTTTGTTTTGTTTACTACGTAAGAACTACATATTGTTGAATGCTTAGAGACATTTACTGATAAATAACTACTGAAATATAGTAGAAGTAATATAAATATTATGACAAATATCTTGTAAATAGAAAATAAGTACTGTGTGTATTGATTTGTCATAAGAGCTATTTAATTGCCTACGTGTCCAATAAACGAATTTCATTTAACTAAATTTCATTAAACGAATTTCATTTCATTTTATTTCAAATGCACAAAAAATACGAGTCTCGTACTTTGTGAAATAAACTTCTGTATCTTTGGAATTTTTAACTGTGTGTTATTGTAGAATTTGAAATGATTTTTCGGTTACAACGAATATTATCACGCTCAAATGGATAACATTTATATCCGAGCGCCGTGTCGCCTCTAGTCAAGTGCAAAAGTGGGCTTATTTGCCGTGTCAGTAAGTCGGGCCGCATATGCACGCTTCGCTGAAGGCTTGCATATCGTGGGAGTGAATACGTACATATCAGGAAGGAACGCAATAGAAATAAATTTCTCAATAGACTGAATAACTTAAATTTCTGTATGGCATTTCAATTTTCAAATACTTATAACGGATTTAGAAATGACATTAATGAAAAATGCTCGTTATTTATGCATCTACGTTATGCATTATGAAATGTTAGAATGATATTCCCTTTCAAAATAACTTTAAAAATATGGTTCCATATATCTCCACTACTTAGTAAAGAGGAATTAAGCAGTATTTTATTACACTTTTAATTTTATATGTAAAAGTAACATTGATATTGAAATACTTTGACAGTTAATTAGAATGCTGTAGGCAGGATATCAATATGATTCGCAAAGGCAGCAATTTCCTGTACTTTGCCTTACTCCGGTGTAGAAAGTTATTTTTAATTAACCCTCATAAAAATGACTAACAGAGCGTTGTGAAAATGCAATAACAAAACAAATGCTATTATAGTTGCTTAATGATTTTTTAACCTTTATACACTTTATGTCTGAGGCATTCTCTACTAGTCGACCCTAGGATGATGTCGAGATCATGATATGAGGTAATGAAATGACATTCAAATATTTTGTTTTACAGAAATAATGAAAGAGATATCTCGTTTTCCATTTAAAACAAATTCGCTTCTTGCATACGACACGTTGAAGCCCAGTTTTTGTTATAACTGCAGAACCAAGATTAGCAATGATTCTAGGAAATTATTCACTATTAAGTAATGACAAGGTAAACAGTACAAAATATTTTGATACGGTATTTTATAGCGCAGTTACAATACCTAAAATATAAATGAAATTATTTCATATGCCAATGTTATATTGAATACAACACATTATATTATAAATTATTAAGCGATGAAAGTTGGAGTGATGCGAAAACCCTAGCTAGCGCAGGCACTCAGGTATAATTTCTAATATCCGTGTAATTTATATCCAATCCTCTAGGTTTACCGCCCATCAATTCCCGGATACAAAGTGGATAACCGCGACATTCACACTTGTACACTAAGCTGCTCCTTCATTCATCGGTAATACGCTACACGCAGATAATATCAATAGAGTAGTGTCAGGAATTTAATAGTTTGTTTCAACGGATTTAACTGTCTTGTGTCAGAGGGCCAGACAGGTCCTGGATCGTGTCTTTAAAATAAACGAGAAAAATCATGTGAGTTTTCGAGTGTATTGTTAAAATATTTTTTCCTATTAAATTTGTAAACGGTACTTCTATAGGGTCCAACGTTGTACGGACGGAAATATCCTGGGTGAAATGTCAGTGCATCCGTTGGATCTTCGATTTCCTCTTTAGGGAAATTGACGTGACATGACGGCTTGAATTTTGTGTTACGCTACATGCGTACATGCATAGCCGGGAAAAATGTATTCATATGTTTTAGGTCATCATAAATATGCAAATCGAAACCGATTATACAGAAAAAATCATTTAGCAAATAATTGAATTTTAAAGCAGCAGAAATTTAGATAATCTAGATGTATTATCTTTGGAGCGTAAAGCAGTGTACACAAGATGCTGGAGCTCTATCTTGGAATTATTTTCTTTTCCCGAATATTAAATGAAACAAACAAACTCTTGAATTTCCAATGATTCTTCAATGGTTCATTAAACAATTAAAAGTTCAGATATGAGATTGTCTTTTTGCCATGAGATTGCATATAGCTCAAAATAGGTCATGAAATTTATTCGTTTTGCTAATATAAAACGAAGTCTTGCACAATTTATATGTATAGTATGTTATGGAGCATGCACTTATTACAGGCCTAACTAAATGACAACACGACGAACACTTCGGAAACTAGGGCAACGTCCCCTTTTCCTAATCGCCGCAAATTAAATTTGCGCCCCATAAATATAATATGTTCACCACATTCGATTCAATTAACGTCCTTGGATATCTGCAACCACCACATATACCATAACACACTGTTATACTGTAAAATTCTCAGGAAGAATTAAACAAGTTCATTTTGATATTGTAAAAATTACTGTTAAAAGTCAAGCCATCGAAAAACGTCATAATGTTGCATTTCGTTTCTCGCCGCGCGGCAGCGAGACGGTAAAAACTTCTTGGGGTAGTCTGTCGCAACTTATCACGGTTGAATTTTGAATTAGAGGTAATTAACAGGCGGTTGAGTGATGAATAATATTTTGTAATCCCGCAACCCTAAGCGCATGATTATACGCTAGCTTAGCGGTTCTGTTCTCTCATTGTTGTCCCGCTAGAGGGAGTGTAATGTCGCTCGTAAAAAATTAACGCGCCATCAAATAGCTTCACACACTCACTCACAATTCGTAGCCATTGTGCACGTTGTCTAGTTGATGCGAAAATAGACGAATACTTTAATCTGATGACAAAGGTCTCCATACTTAATCAGCGCAGTTTGAAACGCCACACTACGTTGCAAAAAAAAAATACTGGGTCTAAGAAATACCAGATTACTTTCCAATATCAGTAAAGCTGACCACAAAGAGAATGCAACTTAAAACTACGCTCGATTGACTATTATAAATAGAAAAATACAATTATAGGTAAAAATGTGAACGTAACCTGCAATAAGCTCTATAAACAACGACGCTGTGCTTAGTAAAGAGTACATTTTTGCAATAAACATATTATTGTGTTACTTTCTCTTACTTTTTTAAATAATTTACGGGAGGAATAGTTTCAGAACTTCTTTGTTAACACACAAGTTTTACTATTTACTAACGGTTTAACGTTATTTCGCTATCCATCATGGCGCCTATATCGTTATATTCTCACAAGGTGCTATGAATATGGGATAAGATCCAGTAAGGTATTACTCCTATTATAAAATTGAGGTCTTCCGAATGATAAATAAAAAACAAGGATTAACGCCAACCATTTCAGGATGGGCACACAATACGCAACGTCATCATAAAAAAATATCGAGGGCAATACATTCGTATTTTAGTTTGTTGGAAACAGAGATAGAATTGTGAATTTCGTTGCATATAAATTTTATTTGCATTTACAATACAACATAGAGCGGCAGCTATTGCAAAAGTTTTTGCAAATATCATGAAGCCCGGTCGTGCACTTTGGATAACCAAATACACTATTATTCATAGAAGATATGTATTGTTTGGGTAGAACGCAAATAGATATAGGAAACCGGATAAAATTAATACATATCGCAATTACTAACGATGAGTTTGTTCAACTACTCCCACCAGATACAAAAAAGACTGACCCAATTTTAGAACCGTAACAATGTGCAACGTATAATTTGTATGTTAGTCATATGATGTTCAATACCAGAGAATAATTAAAACAATAATAAAAATTAAAATTTAATTAATTAACAGTCAGTGCCAAACTAAGGAAAAGGTAATATACTAAAATTTTTAAGTTTCACAATTAGGTGTAGAATGAGAAAATACATAAATAAAGTCCCTTTAATGGAGCAGACAATATAAACATTTATATTTTTGATTGTAGAACAAATCTTATATGATTTACTTCAAAGCGCAATAACGTTTGTGAATGTGTTTCATAAACAGGATAAGTAAACAGAATTAACTGCCGGCCGTCAAAGGGCTACGAGCCTTTTACTAAAGTGAACTCTCCTGTGTAGATGTGCTCAGAAAATGTCGCCGGTTATGAGTTACCCTCTGCAAGACAAACAGCGCCGGCAAACAACTTGGATATGAGTTTGGAAAAGCAAAGTGATTGCAAATGTGTTCGCTTACACTACTCTGCTATTATGTACATCCCGCATCAGATATGTACAAACGGAATTAATACCTGAAGTTAGCAGCGTTGATAAAAGCATCACGCATGACATAGCATGTATATATCTTAGCCCGAATATATAAACCCCGGTTTCGAATGAAATTTTTTCAGCACTTAAATACATGTTATATATTCTAAAATATTGTCCATTTATTTACATTTATCAGCCCACGTCAACCTGTTATCGGATAAAGTAAGTTCTAATAAAAAATAATTATCATTGAAAAAAAATACACTTGTTTGATTGACTAACGATTCACAAGGAAGTCAATGACGAATTTATCGAAATGTTTTTGAAGTTGGTCAAGAACGAAAGAAAATACTGAGAGTTCCACTGCATAGGAACTGCATGGAAATGTCAAAGTATTCAATTTTATCTGAGCAAACCGAACTCGTCAAAACAACTTGATAAACATTTCCGTGCTTTGTAAACGATTTCTAAAAGATATCACAATAGGAACCCTGCGGAGTGTTTGACGAGACGCGAACTTAATTCTACACAAAGCCGCGGAAACGAGCGGAAAGGGTTTTCACATTATTTCCAAACATCTGCGGATTTAATCAGAGTTGCCATTATTTTTAATATATTTTAGTCTATCCCTGTATATAGTAACCCAGAACTTGCCGATAAACCGGTAACGGGAGATTGGCCAAAATATGACGGCACAGCGACAAAAAATATATAGTCTTCAGCCCGATAGTTTTCTGATAACAGCTAATCTAGAAAACATTATAAAAATCTACTTTGACCAACACTTTGTAGCATTGTGACCAGTGATGTGGTAATTTATTAATTATATTGAGGCTTTGCAATGTTAAATAAATAAGCTTAAGTACTACACATCAGGGGCAGGACTATATTTTTTTCTTTCTAGTTCGACCTATCTTTCATTACCGGTATATCGTCTAGCTGTGGGACAACCTGTACAGGTCCGTACAGGTTGTACAGGCTTCCATTGCTAGAAGTGAAATAAAATTGTGGTGTAAACCTACACGGTTTCCATTGAAAAATACAGACAACATACAAATAATGTATTGGTTAATTATACGCTCGAACGCTGCCACAACGAATCAGACTACATGAATAAAGAAAGAAAAATGTTTCACAGTCAATTGGAAATGAAACCGTTATAATTGCGAAGATATTATGTAAAAGGGACGTGAGTGAAAATATCGAGCTTCGGAGCAGTGCGTGCGTAACAATGGTATAATCAAACGCGACAAATCGAATACAACAGAACAACAAATCATTCCGGTGCCGCATCACGTTGCAGAAGTTTTCAAAAACTCGTATACCATAAAACTTTATTAATAGCTGCATTCACTGCTCCTACCGCTGACAGCCTCACACACTTATGTAGCTTGTAGCAAGTGTTCCCTTGGTAACAGCATAATGAGCCTTGCGTTCTTTTTATTGGTGCTTTCGCGTGTCTCTTTTAAGTAATTAGTGAATTTGGTCACGTTGACGCAACGTGTATAAAAAATGTGTACTACTACTTACCAAACACAGTGTTGGCTTTACTACACTTACCTGAAACAAGAAGAAGCTTATGAAACATGACATTAAAATGCTAAATAATAATTATAATTCGGTCACATAACGATGCTCGCAATATATATTTTACACCCCGATATGACTTACTCATTTACTGACATTCTGCTTTGCTTTGTTTATGTCGAAGTAGTAATTACATGCTTATAGTGGTTTTATTGTTTATAATAAATGTATATTTTGACATTAAGGATTCCTGCCCCCTCGGCTTAATCATACCATGAACGTGCGAGGACCGTATCGGAGAAAAAATATACTTCTTATGAATTCTATTTTGAGGTATAGTGTGATATTTTGGTGCAATTCCACACACAAAGACCTAGCTTTTAAAGCTCAGAGGAGGTGTATTAGATCTATGGTTAACATTGATGCAACTACCTCCTGTATTCCATACTTAAAAGATTTAAAAATATTACCGCTACCCTCTATGTATATTTATGAATGTGCTATTTTTGCTAAGACACACACTCACCTATATAAACACAGCAGTCGAGCCAGACACAGAGACAAAATGACATAATATGCAGCCCACAAAACTGCTTTATTTCACAAGAACGCACTTCATGTAATTCCCCAGATTTATAATAAATTACAAGAGTCACTCAGAGATTTAAATGAGATAAAAAACTATAAGAGCAAGTTGTTTAGATTTTTAATTAGTAAATGCTACTACAATTTAAATGACTATTTAAACAATATTAATAATTGGTTATTTTGCTTGTGTTATTGTTTTAATATTTTTTCTTTGTTTTGGATATGTAGTTTTGTTTTTAATTGTTGTTGTGTCTTCTATTTTTAATTATTTTGTTGTAAATTGTAAGCCAGATTTAAAAAAATGTATCCTATACTATTGTATGCCAATATGGCGGGCCATAGCTGTACTAAACAAGCCAATGTAACACCATCTTCACCTATGTACCACAATAAAATATTTTTGAATTTTTGGTTTTTATGGAACGCTATCCACCAGACCGCTCCAGCTCCAGGCACTGACGTTCCATAGTAATGCATATACAAAGAATACAATACGTACAATGGTCCGAGGCGTTTAGGTTAAATTTTCAGTTGCTTCAATTTTTAACGTAATGCCATAGTGACGTCGGATCGGAACTCTAATTAAAGGGCGGCCACTTTTGGTGACGAAATCCTACAGGTCTCACTGTTTTAGTAAAAACCATCGGCTTATGAATTTGCACTGAAACAGCATGGCAGACTGAGAACCAAGCCTCTTACGTAGAATGTCATAGCCCGTAATTTGATACCAATAGAGATATTATATAATAACACCTACAAGTTGATGCAGATATAAAAGTATTAGGTTGCCGTTATTTCTTAGGAACAAAAGCTACCAGACTCGGTTGCCTTCATTTTCTCGTTCATTCTGATACGCGTCTACTCCTAAATTCGATATTGTCCATCTGAAACTTGCCGTGGCGCTTAAGGCGCTGCACTGTACCCTCAGACTAAATACTCTATAGACGTAGCCATCACTGAACCACCAATGGTAAGAGTGAGACAGTAAGTTACAACTTTAGTGTGCGAAAAAGAGGCAGGAGATAATTTTTTTATCCTTGTCACCGTGGCCGGTTTTATTTGCTTGGCTAAGAGCGCAGTTAGCCAACCAAATGAACGTCATTCAGTTTTACCGAGATTTTAATAGTTTTGGATAGTTTAAAGCAGCGATTTATACAAATATTAGTGACTATAGTGTATGTGTAATGGTGGGTTGTAGTATTTTAGGCTGCAAAAGCCGCAGTGAACGAAAAATTGATGGAATAACATTTTACTCGTAAGTTACATATTTATGTTACATTATAATGTTTAAGTTGTTTATTGGTAATAATGTCGTATTTTAATGTCAATTCAAATTGTTTTACTATGAGAAATATCGATTACATTAAGAATTTCTACAAATAATATAACATAACCTCAATTTGTTGGAAGTTTAGTGTTACTATGGTAAGAAAATTGATTTACCCTAGATAATACTTGCATTAAGTAATATGTAGCGTAATTCATACGCACAAAAAGAAAATTATTTCTTATTTTACGTTTCCTACTAACAGTGAAATCAGAATGGTATCAGTATGTTTATATGAAATCAGTATGTTAATACAGACTTCACATATTAGTTTTTCTCATTGATCTCCCATGTACAGACCTCGATCGGTTACAAATCGTGCGGTTCGCAACGCTGATGTAAGACTGTGTTTATTAAATTTATTTACCACCAAAAATAGGAAAATTTCCCAACATGGTCACACTGAAGAAATATATATCTGTCTCATGTGCGGCCATGGCTTGGCTACGTCTATAGGAACTTAGTCTGAGACTGTACCAAACCAAAATAAATAGTTGTTTAGGTATTAAATGTCATCTTATTCCGCGCACTCGGAGCGCGGCGCACTGCGCACACTAACATCAGCAGATGCCCGCGTTCAAAGAAGTACAGCATGCTAGAGTTAGCATTCGTATTGGTGAGTACCAATACGAGTTTTAATAATTTTCTATGGACGCTCCATAATCTGTAATATGAACGTACATTGACTATATCTTTTATTTTACATGGTTTATAATGATATAAATCTTTCTTTAAATCGATAAATAAAAACAACAGTTCCCTTTATTATTATATATTACATAACTTTTATTAATTTTTTCAAGATTTGTTTATAAACAATACAGTTATAACTGCTAAAATTTTAATTTTAATGGTCTATTTCTATCGACAAAATTTAATAAAAACCTGTTTTGAAAACAACAGTCCCCTCATAATTATGATCAAGATTAACGTATATTTTTTTTTCGTTGCTCTAAAATGTACACATTTGGCTTAAAAACTGTTTAAAGAAGCCTGTTTTGACTAGGTACAGCGCCATAAAGATGGTCTATTGTTAAGCTATTATTAGGACATTGTTCATTATTAATAATAAGTTATTAGTTGGTAGTAAATAAGCTTTGTGTCTTGCATTGTGCAAAGGACCTTGCATAAAATAGTACTTCAGGTGGCATGATAAATGAATTTTTGTACCAACGTTACTTCCGCAATAGAGCATACGGTTATGACAGAACAGTTTCTACGACAAGTATTGAAACGAATTCAAAGCGACATAGCGGGGTACGAGTTCTCATAAAAGAATATACGAAATACACAAGTGAAACTGTTAATATTATACACAGTTATACAGAATACACAAAGCAATTAGTTAAGACATTAATATATTCTAAAATTCATTGCAGGTGCCCTCACGGTTCACATACTACTATAACGACATTTCAAGAATACATTACTATTGTACACACGAAATATAATACTTTGTAGAAATTAATTAGAAGAATTTGTACAATTTAATGTAATTTATGAAGTTTAATTTACGTTTTGCAATTGTTAAGTAGTAAAGAATAATATTTGCAATGATATCAAAACAAGTCTATTTTTAGAGACAAATAATCAAATTCCTCAATAGAAGGGATTTAAAATTATTTATTGATATCCCGTGACACGTAAGTAGTACTGAAAAAAATGATGTACCTACTATATTACATACATATCTAAACTCACGCCTTTTTCCCAGAAGGGGTAGGCAGAGGTGCTACCAGGACACCCACATTTCGTCTTGTATGTTCCATCCCATGATGTGATAGGGAGCGAGCCTATCGCCATATCAGGCACAAATTCCTGACTCCGGGCTGATAAAGAATAGAAAAATCCAATATCACTTTGCCCGACCCAGGATTCGAATTTTCAATTCGAATTCAGCGTTGTTATCATACCGCTGTCCTTACTTGCGATACAATATAAAAATAAGACACGTATACGGTTTTTACCAACACCAATTAATATAAATATACGTATGTGTAGACAATATAACGAAGTCAGCAAAGAATATCCTAATGTCGACTTATTTAATAATAATATCAACTCTTACAAACGACAAATTCACTATATCCTCAAAGATTCGCATCCTATAAACCGCACATAATGATATTGTTTAATTAACGTTAATTGTTACTCTATCTATTACCTTATTTAACTCTGTAGTGTGTAGCTTTACTTGTTAATTACTTTTTGGAACACGTTTTGGGTTATAATTATTGTCCAATAATATGTATTATATTACGTATGAAGCTTACATGATTGTAACCTGTTTTGTGTTTAATAAAAAAAAAATTAAAAAAAAAAACTTTTAATACTCAATTAAAAGGTCCGTATTCAAAGGCATTCTCATTTAAAGGTTCTGGATAAATAATACCGGTAGTAAGTATGGATAAAATTTTACGAAATAGCAGTAACTAACGGGGTGTAAGACACCGACATAAAACACACTATTATTTTAAATTGGCAACCGACGTGTTTGCAGTCTACAGTAAATGTACCGGGTATAGTTAAAGTGCATAGTCTAACTGAGCAACCGAGTTCCGACACACACCTTATTAATTCTATGCAAACAGCTGCCTCGCGATGCATACATGCACGATATATATGTATGTATGTGTGAAGAGTCGCTAATAAATAAT
Organism: Deilephila porcellus; assembly: GCA_905220455.2. Taxonomy (NCBI): domain Eukaryota; kingdom Metazoa; phylum Arthropoda; class Insecta; order Lepidoptera; family Sphingidae; genus Deilephila; species Deilephila porcellus. The sequence continues at coordinate 16,679,973 of LR999970.1, read as the reverse complement.
ACTTAACGTGCTTACGTTTACAAATACCCCGTACACTCCGTGTGACGCGCGCCATAAGGAAGCCAGCAAATAATATGTCGATCGCTTGTTTTCCTCTAGTTAATTGCACAAAAATATACCATTGAGCGATTTCAACGCTGGACCAATTTAATATTTTTAAGTGCAATCCAATAATTGCATGTTCGATACATATGCCTATCTGTTTAATACCAATCTTTCCTAAACTAGAGAATATCGCAGCTCGCTACTTACTGGTGACAAAAATCTATCCATACATAATAGCAATGCTTACCATTGACACACACATGAGTAAGGCCCTAAGTAGGTAACATTTTTCGTTGCTCGAATAGAAACTTTTTAATATGAATTTTGGATGTATCTTTTGTTTTCAGGGACCTGAACAGAGGTGGCCGATTGTTCCAGCAGCGGGTAGCGGGCATACTTGAAACAGCCTCTAAAAGCAGTACTTTTATAATCCGGCATTAAAAGTGGATTCAACGTCAAGCGAGTGGCGCAACTATAATGATCGTGCCACCAGGATAGTTTTTCATACAGGTATCTCGGTGTGATGATTACAATACCAAACATTAAACTTGCTAAGTGCATTTGCCTACGCACTGTCATTTTCAGTATATTATTACGATTTATGTGTGTAACATGGTGCCTCGGGGGTAAAACATAAAAGCGCACAGGTATAATGGACACGTCGTATTAAATATTCGGTACGAGTTAAGAGACATACATAGAGACCGTATACATACATATGCATTAAATGCATATGCATCATGCGCAGTTCGGTATAACCCATGACGAAAACTGCTCTGATTTCCTTTTTTTATTGTGGTGAATGGCGAACGAGCATGCCATTCGCCTGATGGTAAGCGATACTACCGCTCATGGAGTGTAGAAAACCAAACAACACCATGAATTATAATGCATTGTTTGGCACTTCACTGGGGTCGCCCTCCTGAGACATAAGATATTAAGTTTCAATATGTCCAGTAGTTACCGTGGCTACAATGACCTTCAAAACATTTTTTCATTTTTATAGAGAGCACAAAAAATTAAAGGCATATCTTTTGATATAGCTTTTAGATAAATTTAATAGAATCTCTCAGTAATGTACGTATTTGAAATAGCGATTAAGACCCATCTTCGAGAAGATTTTTCATGGAACTAAGTATTCTGATTTATGTTTTTACCTTTACACGACCTTTGGTTGTAGAAGGAAGTCATCCAGAGAGTGTCACTGCACACATCACGGCCTAATTTTAAAAATTTTCATCTATACATAATAATAAAGCTGAAATGTATGTTTGTAAAGTGAATAAATCTTTTTTTTTAAAGTACATATCGTTACTTACACGAAAGCTATACCGAAAATCCGCTTTGAAATTTGTCTATCTGTCTGCCGTTCTGTTTGTAGCCGCTAATCACGGGAACGGCTGGACCGGCATTGAGGTGATTTTCACTAATAAATATCTATTTTTTATTTTGGAAAACATATTTGTTCCGCACAAAAACCCCTTAAAATTAGAGGTTATTTTTAATGATGGTCTTATAACATGCGGATGGTTTCTTCGGTTTATTGTTGTTTAAGTTCCGAACAAGGCTGGGCAACCAATATTTAAGTCGAAACTTTTTTCGTAAGTGATTCATTGGTTTTCGAATTTTACATTTACCGGAGGGGTGCGGGGATGGCGGGGTGTAACTACATATGATTGATAATTTCGGTTTTTTTAATATGAACTTCAAAATTGGAATTATATCGCCTTATTACAAATAAATAATGAAGTGACTAATGGATTTTTGTTTTTTGGATATCATTTTAGAGTAGGGAGACGGGGGTAATATAGATTATTTGATAAGAACTTAATTTAATAGCTAATTTTATGCGTAGCTACAGGCATAAGAAATTGACGAGAATCGTAGCTTTAGGTTTTTTTCATTTTGAGGGAAGGAATGGGGATGAAATAAGGTATAGGGGAGTATTTATCGATTTTAAGTACGTATATAGGGTATGTCAAGACTAGACGCGATTTTTTTTTGTTGCATTGCGCCTGTAACCACTAAAACTGCCATGTGGCTTCGTTTTCGGTCGCGGTCTTGATATACCGGGTAAATAAATAAAAAAATAAACAAGGTATTTAATTGGTTTGAGAGGCGTTTTTTTCACGCAATTTTTTTACTCTTGTAAATTACCTAGTACACGGATATTAAACGTCGCGTCGCATGATTTAATGCCACTATGTTTGTTCGTGGTGCATGCGTGGTGGCCTGTTGGTAACGGACCAGACACGATAGCCAACATGTTTCACGGTGGTCGTGGTTTGAACCCCAGGGTACTTATGTGACTTTTCGGAGTCATGTATGTTTTGATTATAATCAAACACCACGCGCTATAACGGTGAAGGAAAACATCGTGAGGAAACCTGCATACCATAGCGATTTGTATTAATTTCTATGGTATGTAAAGTGCGCCAACCCGCACTAGGCGAGCGTGGCGGACTATATGGCCAACCCCTCTCAATTTTACTCTCGATTGTAGAGGAGGCCGGTGCGCTGCAGTGGAACGTATTTGGGCTGATACAGATATTGGTTCAAACCTGTATATTTTTCGGGTGTATATTCAGGCTGACCATTTGTGTACTACTCTTAAATAATTGCAAGTAATTTAGATTCCCCTAAAGTAATAGTTTTCTGTAATGAATTCAAAATGAAGTATGCCTGACGAGAAAAAATGCAGTACTTTATAAAAACTGTGATATAATAGCTACTTGGAGCGCCGGAAACAATTATGTGGCATAAGATCATAATAGTGCAACATTTGTTTCTGATTAGTCACGACCTTGGCTAAGCAGTAGCAAAACCTTGCACAAATATAAATGTAAAACATGCTCTGCAATATTTTTTATACTATTACACCATAATTTTGAATATGGATTTATCTACCACGGCAATATGTTACTCTCACGACCCACTGTTTTTCGTAAGAATTTTAAAATATGCGTACATAGCAACCCGCACTAGGCAAGCGTGGTGATCAAGCAAGGTGGGCAGGTCTTACTGCACGTGGTAGGATATTAGTATCACACAGCAGTACACAGCAGTAACAACCGCCCGTGAGCCGCGCGTGTCGCGTCTGGATTCAAATCGTGCACATGCGGCTAGGAGCAGGCCAGCAAAATAGTGTTAATGGCGGATACACTATCTGAAATACACTGTATCGGTTTAAGTAAACTAAATGCAACTACGAGGCGATGGACGTCAGAAGAATAGTCACTTTGCTGTCCGGTATAAAAAAAATCTGTATTTACACAAAATTTAAATTGTTACTACGCAATAGAAACATTGTGTTGGAAATAATTCGTTTGGGAGTTGATGGACATATCAGCTTAAGGCGAGGAGAAATACGAGTACAATGGTAACATCATATTATCTGTCACATGACTAATTGCGAGGAGTATGCGGAGTGAAACACTTACCTAAAGACTCTTCACAAGGTTGACTGAGCGGGCGCCTGGAGGGAGAAGTCTTCTGCTGCGGGTGGTGTTGCGGCTGCGGCTTGAGCACGTGCACGGGCACGGCGCCCTCCTGCGGCGGCTCGCCGGGCACGCGCACCACCCACCAGTCCGCTCGGCTCTGCCACGCCTCCAGCACCTCCACCTGCTGGCCCTTGCTCACCGTCAGCTCGCCGGCCCCGCTCGCCGTGTGGTCCGACACCACCCATGTCATTTCTGGACCCGCCTGTCAACAAATCTAATATTATGCCTATTGTCAAAATAACAACCTAACTAATCACAATTAATATTATTCACCTAAAATACATTACTTTTTAATTTATTTCTCATCAAATCAGTTAAATTAAAAATGTTCTCATAAACTTACACTCAGCACAAGATTTTAAAGCGTTAATGAAATACCTATGCACGCTCTTTCAAATAATGTGTCGTCACTTTAAAGACAAAGGTAATATTTTAAAGTACGCCCACTGAATTGTGTTTCACGAAATAAGATGAAAAATAAACTAAATTAAAATTCAAACCATAAATAGGTACTTACAGGACGAAAAAACAGAAACAGATTTGAAATTAAACCGAACCTATACAAAGTGGAATGGAGCAACCAGCAGTAAATTATCAGTGGCATATATGTATATATGTGGTAAATAATATAATATATGCTTTCAAGTTAACAACCAATAAACTGTTAGAAAATCAAAGTCCAATAATTCGTTGCCTTATTCCGACCTTCCGTCGCTCATATTCAAACATGGACAACAGTTACGGGTATTTATGGGCACTCTATGATAAATTTCCTTCAGAAGATTAGCTTGATCATAGGTATTTATGTGTATAGCTAATTTGTCAACTATGAAGGCATATGTAAATTTAGTGTTATATCAGTCATCGCCACTGCAATGTTTGTAAGCCATAAATTATTTAATTGTTTTCAGAGGGGATAGAGCCGATGTAGTATTTTTCTTTGTACCCAGGACCTCGTTAACACTCGAGGGATCGATGCTATTTTAACATCAGGTTATCGATAAGAGAATTCACCGATATACGATAAGATCCGCCACCGACAACAGTACCGATAAAGTGGACTTGTGTGGACAGATAGCGACTCTAGTGGATTTCAACCACTGATATGGGAATGACCGCTTATTAAAATAACATATTCAATTGGCGCCATCACTTAAAATTATGCCACGCTGCAGATCACAGTATTCATCATCAGAATGGTTTAATTTAAAAAAGTTTAGAGTATTAGGACCGAGTAATGAGTGATTGCAATGAACCAAATTAGGTTTCCTTAATTCCCAGTATTTCCAACATGGATAATATTGATTAGTAATAAACTTAATATTATGTTTGTTCTTAACAAAACAAACACATTTGTTAAACTGTAAGTTTGTATTGGACAAAGTTATAAGATGACCATATCATTATAAGACACCATAGTGATGATGATCTATGTAAAACACAATGGAGAAAATATTCAAAGGTGCAGTTTAAAAAAATGTTACAGAATGGCATTGAACTTAATGCGAAGTTAGTACCAATATTGGCGTCCAATATGCCCTTATACACATATCGGCGTCGCCGCCCGTCGCGGTTCCGAGAGCAAGTCGCGTCCAATGTGCGTGGGAAGTGCCTGTATAAGTAAATCTATTATAATAATTACTTTTAATGTAAGTGAATGTACAAGGTACCTCTTTGTGTGCTTTCTGTCTACGTTACATTACGAGCCTAGGTTTCGGTGTTGGTAGATGGGGCATCTTATTTACAGTTAAATGAGTTACGATGTTACACACTACGCCAATTGCATTATTTCTCTTTATTCGATTCAAGTGGTATGACTTTCAGAGCTTCTATGTAATATAGTACTAGTTGCCATGTCATTGCATCAGTTTTGATCCTTACTTGATTTTACAGTTAAATGGCCTTAACGTTAAATAACATCTTGTAAGTATTAAAAAATACAACGGAAGGAACATTTTATTTTACTCGTTACTAAAAAAAATTGACTTATCTGCTTTATCGGCGCAGCAGCACCGATTAAAGGCGCAATGCGCATGGTACCAACTTAGAATGAAATATGCTTTGATTTTTTTGTCAAAACACAGACAAAAATATGTTTTCCCATTTGTTTTAAGTTCTTTTTTTATTACACAACAAAACAAGGCAAATGGTTCTCCATTTGCTAGCACTAAATCTTATAAAGAATTGAGATATGAATAAATATTGAATATACTATACGAGTAGGTTAAACAAATGTTCCATAATTTAATTTATTAAGAGTTACTGGTCGTTATTAAACAGACATTGCTCAGTATGCGTCAAAGAAACCCGATATAAGGGCCTTTGCACACGGTGTATTATTTAAGCGCCGACGAGGCGCGTATTACGATCGCGCGCTCACGGCGCGGCGCTGTACATGATGAAAAAGCAAATTTTCGCATTTGTATCGATTCAAACGCGCGTACACAGCAATAGAAACGCGCGCCAGAAGCGCGTTCGAAGGTCATCTGTATTGAGTTTGTATAGAATTTTCGGAGAAAGGGGTGTGGAGGAGTGGCACACCGCACGGCTGACGGTTCACTTCACCTTGTTGATTCTTGTATTAAAATACATACGCGCGACTGCAGCGTATCTGTATCGGGTTTACGGCTCCACAATTTTTTTGAACGAGTGCTAAGGTTTGCTTACAGCGTCTATATTGCGTTTAAAGCGCGTCAGCACGCGACTTCTGCGCGTCGTCGCTCGGCGCGTAAGAAATACGCCGCGTTCACAGGCCCTAACGTACAAAAATCATCGCAATGTCTCGCCTCCTATGTTTTTTTTTTACTTAAATATACATAAACAATTTCATGCAATAGGTTTAAATCAATGAGGATGTCGATAATAAGCGTTATTTAAATAATAATATATCTATAAAGAGAAGTATAACAAAATTCAACGAGTATCAGTAACAAGTACTTCGCGCAGTTCATCAATCAGGTCGATAATCCTACCTAAATTATTTATTTTCAATGATTACAAAATCTTGCAAACTTTGCATACTTTACAGAACTAATTCCACGATAAGGCTTTATTTTATAATTACGCATACTGAAGCAAAAACAAACAAAATAAAATGTTTTTACCCTGGATATTAAGACGGAGTCAAAAGCTCCAAGTGGCCCTTTCTATCCCAACCATGTTTGGGAAGTTTTACAACTATAATTAAAACACTATTAAAATAAGCTTCAAACTAGTAATTAATATTTTAAAAAGAATAAATCAAAAATACTAATAAACTATGTTGGAGGATATTGAACGAATTAACACTGCTCAAAACTAAAAAGACTAATAAAAAAATAAAGCGTTTGTTATCGTGTTGTTCGTAAATTTCGAGCCGTATCTTCTGCTAGCGGCGGCGCGCCGATTTCCAGCGATGTCTTTATACACCTCCTGTGCCTCTTTCGCTCCACTCGTATAGTTATAATGAGCAATATGTCACTATTTTTTGAGATACCTTAGGCGGACCTTTTTACCCGCGGATCTAAAATTAAGTCCTGCTCCGCCTTATTCAGTAACGGACTTTATGACAGCAGTGTACAGCATGTCTCTCATGTTTATTTATTTGACCACTGTTTATTTTAAATTCGTACATGGTAAACGGATTTAAGACCTCATGGTTCAGGTCCCATGTACACGTATTAGGTCAATGGTTCAATTGGTATATTAAAAGATAAATTAAATGATGATCTCCAAACCAAACCCCCACTTATGAACGAAAGGCCCAAAACCAAGTACATACTATGCACACACAATCGCAAATTGGTAGGTTTTATTAGTTTTCAATGTGTACACTGATAAGGCGAGTGGTAGACACGGTATCACGTGACACGACCGGTAATTAAATTGTGACTTGTGAGCTACGTCAGGATCGGGCTCAATTTGCAATACACATTCGTCGACGCTGACAGTCGACAATGTGGCGTGTGCATCAATTAGTGTTAAAACACCTCAATGATATGACAGTCATCATAATTAATTTTAAGTGACAGGCGTTCGGAATGTTTACACTTTGTTAGTTTTGCCTTACGGTGTTTTATACACCTCTGCCTGGACATAAACGAATAATATAGATTTATATAAATATTTATTTCGTGCGTTCTTTAGGCATCAAAAAATACGATAGACTATGCGATTTCAGTACTGCTGCTCATACTTACACAGAGTAAACGCAACATGATTTTATCTATCCTTGTAGGATTTTACCCTCGAGTTCCATATTATTAAGAAAATAAAAACATTTCTCAAAGAGCAACTAATATACTACACGTCCGCCTGGCTTCTTGCTCGTCTCTTTACAGAAGTTTTAATTCCTCGTTAACCTTGTTTCTATTCTTCAACAAAGTGTTCTCAAGTGTAATGTTTTCTGCATTAATGGCAACGGTATTATATTATCTATTTATCAGCATTGATATTGAACCATATTGCTTTGCTTCTATAATTGCAATATAAACGGTAAATACTCATACCCAATATGACAACACCACGTGAACTGTCGAATTAAAAAAAATACATTTTTGTTTTATTGCACTAATGGCAAATAGAGATAAAGATTTATAAATCTGTATAAACAAAATATGTCAATACAAATTTTATAACTGCAACTGTTTTTCTAATGAATAAAATTGAAAGTGCATAAAGTGAACATAATAAAAGACCGAACTTTCGATGTAATTGGTGTAAACTAGCCAATATACAATTTCGATACTTTACGCAGGGATACGTAAACAATTTATCTGTCATTTATCATTATACAATACATGATTTAATTTTTTAACATTATAAAGTCTAACAACTAAAGACTAAGAAGTAACAGCCGAACGCTTTGAGGTCAGGCAAGAAACAAATTATGGAATTATAAACCAAATCACTCCTCAAGAAAGTTGAAAAGTGATGTCAAGTCGACCTCATCACAGTAGTTTTTGGATAAAATAAACAAAATGCTTTATATAATTTCTAAATGATTTCGGTGATAGATTGCCTGTGTCATCGAAATGGGTTATATGTATCTCTTTCTATGTATTGTAAAGGGTGTGCCCACGACACCGAAATGATTACACTATATTTTATTACCTTTAAACAGAAAACTATTTTCATTTGCCTCTAAATTAACGTTTTAGTTATATTTTTAAATTTATTAATTTTGACAAGGTTTTTGTCCACATGGACACACCAACCCTATTGTGCCTACTATCGTTTTAGTAGTGATAGTCAAGCGTCACGCTCGCAAACCGAATTCGCCCCGATGAAAGAATAGATCTCGTTAGGATACGACGAATTTTAAATGCAGAAAAATACCGTGACGAGATTGTGAGCCCTATGGTAATCCCTCATGGACAGCAACTCGGCCAAAATTTCACGTTCATGAATGATAATACACGTGCACACATCGAAAGGCTGGTGAAGAATGTGTTCCTCGAATACAATCACCGTATCACCGTATTAGAGAGGCCTACAGATTGTGGAGCCATATTGATAACCTCATTCTCAGTATACCACGCTGATGTAGAGCCGTCGCTAATGCCTTAGGAGGTGCAACAGATTATTAAAACGTTGTTGGTATTATTATTTATAATTTATTTTACTAATTCTTTATTTATTTTTTAATTTATATGAACTTTTGATTTTATTTTGCTCATGTTAGTGTCTTGTAATAAATTTTGATTTTTTCAATAATAGCCTTCTATTAAATTTCAAAATGAATATTATATTACGATTTAATTTATGTATAACATCGAAGACAAAAGAAATAGAATAGGAGAATGGGCTATTTGGTACCTACCCATGACCAATCAAAATGAATTTAGCATCGTTAGATAAGTCTTTTTAAGACTACAAAAAACCGCTATGGCAACAAGGCCGTACGAATTGTCAGTTTAAGATATAGTCTTTAAATGATGCTGGATATATATAGATCGTTTTATAGAACTTATTGGTAAATAGATACTCGTATAACAAGATTATTGTACCTATATGTGTGGCAGGACTCCGCACAGACGCCGAACGGCGTTCCTGTGTGCATTACAGTATTCAATATCTAATATTTGAGATATACTAGATATGAGGGCTTTAATGTGCCAGCATTATTTTTAAATAGCATCGTTATAGAATCTATAGTATATCTATAATATCTATAGTATAGATAATTCATTAATAGTACCTATCTGCACATGTATATACTTTCATACAAACGATAAAACTCACTTTGAACTTGTTTTATTTACCTAGATAATTAAAAAATATTGGTAATTATAATAATACCATGTCAACATAGAGAAAATTCGAATAAAAGTATGTGTACTTAGCTTCTTAATGGGATGTTTAAAAAAAATGTTATTTTCATTTCAGATTACTTCGATCGGACAGTGAAACAGGACTAACCTCATGGTTATTCTTACTCAACACGAAAATACCTTTCTAACGGTGTATTCGTTCATTTCGATTGTTGCCGGTACCAGATTCCTTACAATTGTGCCCGTTTTCCTTTACAATAAACACTATCTTTCCCTTGTTCCCTAGATTCTGTTGAGCAGCGTAGTTGTTAAAAGAGTTTATCGCCCGAAATCTCAAACGCAATTTAAATATTAAGTTGCACTTTTAATTTGAGAGGCACTTTCGTAGCTAAGTGCAAAATAATAATATTTAAGTGGCGTTTGACTATTCCGGCGTATGAGTGATTAATTATTTAACAAAAGGGTCGTTATATTAACGTAAGATACTGCAAGAAAAATGCAATGAATAACCTTCTGGTTTAGTATACATACTTTGTTATACCAAATACCAATACAACCACCTGTGATTGTTCTTGGCAGCAGTCCCCATACGTGCCGTTCCGAATAAGAAAGCAACATAATCTAATAAATGATAAGTACTACTTCCACATTAGCGTGTAAGAAAGCCTGAGGCCAGATGTGAAATTGGTTTTATATCTCAGTTTGTTCGAAATCAAAATGTGAATTATATTGGTTTTGGGTGAATTAATTGCTCTCTATTTCAACGTACGATGACGATTTATTGCACACGTCTAACCTGATTTCCATTTTGTTTAATAAGCAATACTCATCTGGATATTCATCATTTCAATAATATAGGGAGGTCAGAAATTGGCTAAAATCCTAATATTGCGTTGGAATTGCGGAATGGAAAAGTTTTAAATTCTTGAATATATATTCATATAAACGTCTATGTTTCAGACAAAGAATAAAGCTTTACAGTCAAATAACATATTGTAGCATTACAATAGTTTTCAACCGTGAACTCATAACATTTTGTTATTTATTTGTTTGTTTTTTACTTATGTTTCAAAATGTCATTTGATTCTCACGTGCTTTTGCATTCTAGGGCTAAAATGAAACAACCGTAGTATCGATAAAGAAGTGCTGGAATTCCATTACTACATCAAGATTTTTTGAGATGATTCAAGCGGCTATAATAAACTGACACATCGTCTACAGACATACGAGCTAGCATTCGGACCTTGACTAGATATTTCCATCACATCGCGTATGAAATTGTTTGCGGAGCATGGGTTGCACGTTTCATGTCCACAATCAACATTTTATGAACATGTGTCCATTTCCGCAACAGTTATTGTAGACTTTCTGCATTCGGCATTGGGTTTAAAGACATCTTATTCTAAATACGTTGTTTCTTCTTAGTATAATGCACTAAATTCATTCCTTATGCATTTGTAAGCTGTGATACAAACGATTTAAAAAAAAAGGGCAGTGCGTAGCAAGGAGGTAAAACCTCGTGCCGCTCCTTGCACCGAAAAGTACAGTTGGTTATGAGTGACGCTTTGACATTGACGACAATTATTTACATCCAGAATAATCTTTGTAGGCGGCTGGAGGACACAAACTCAAGCCTGCTGAATTTGTTATGTCGAAGTATACTTGCAGAGAGATAATATAGTTTTTATCTTCTTACATACTGTGCATTTATAGCACGATTCTAACGCTGTCCTCTCATCGGTTTCCTCGAAATAATAGATACCCCAAATACCTTCATTAGTTAATTGCGACAAATGATTCTTGGTTTTTCTCTGTATGTAAAGACATACAAAAAAAATCATAAATATTAACACTTTAATCTCTTGACTTTCTATTTGCCAGACAGCCAAGACAGCATAGACATAAAGACAGCCAAGCGTTAAGGAAATTAAAGCGAGATGAAACTCGTCACCAATTTCGCTGTGAAGCAATTATCGGGCATAGGTATAGGCGCAAAGCATAATTATGTCGTGTCGGTTGCTTTGTGACGAACCCTCATTAGCATATGAACGACGTCGCGATCATGTAATGGGAGAAGCGATTCTCATGTGTGGCCGGATGCAAAAGAATACTTCAAACGTGTTAATGGAATGTCATACTTTCCGCGAGGTTAATATTTAAATTTTAATTAGCATAGTACATAGATTTAAATTTGTTGGACAAGCTAATGCAGGCTCGTCAAATAAACATAATTAACGCTGTGTAACCGGTAGTTGACAGCCGTTGTTTAAGATCAAATTTAGTAGAGTAACCTCTTGTGTTGCAGCTACGAGTATTATATATTCGTTGATCGAATTCCCCCTCTGTCAGAAACTCGCTATTTTGTCGCTATAAATATTTAATCATCCATTGCTAAGAATGCTAATACAGGCGTCATTCACCTATATTTAATAGCAGTTTGCTTCTTATCCTACCTGAAAAACTTCCTTTATTCTTCATTAACAAACACTTAACTGACATTCTCAATAATTAATTTAAGTAAAGTAAGGTGCTAAAAGTCCTGATGACAGATAAATTTTCATAGTAGTATTTTTTTTCTTTTGTATGTACAGAATATAACGAGACAAGAACAAATAAATTTACTAAACGAGTAGACTGTGATAACAAATGATGATCGCACTCGACCCTGAGTCCATTTGTGTTTTCCTTGAGAAAACATTAATGGATGCAACGTGTTGGGGGAGCGGCCGTCCTGTTCTCGACGATTGGCCGTCGTTCAGCGCCCCAAGTGGAATCTATTAACTTGAGTGACATATAACCGATTCATTATCGAGCTCAATTGAAAAATATTGCTGTTATAGCTCTCACAGATTACGTGCATCTACTCAGTCGTGATGGGGAGTATTATAATATACAATAAAAAATAAGCGTTTCGCGATGATTATGAATATAATATAAAATTTACAGACTTTATGACAGGATAACACAACTCTCGTGCAAATACAGGTAAAAAAATATACGAACAATTGTGCTCATTTGTAAAATACATCCAATTGAAATGTTGATTAGGACGCAAATGATAACACAGAATTTAGATAAAACACTGATAAATATCACAAGGCCAGATGTCGGTAACAAAATAACTAAGACACAATTATTCGTTTAATTTTGTATTTCCTCGCTTCATTAAACAACAATGACTCCAAAGCATGACTTCACTTCCAATAGTGTTTAAAATCACACTTAATCTGTTCCAAGTTCGCATTTTTGATGTAAAAAAAAAACCTCAGGCGGGAAATGCTTTAAAAACAATATAATGTTGTGAGCCATTTTATTGTTAGTTCTGGATGCTTTCCGACAACGTAACATTGCAGATAAGTGTGTATCCCATACACAAAACAAACAAGTATGCATTTGCAGTTGATGAATGTTTATGAAAGATGGTTATTGATGGTGCAGGGACGAATGCAAGCGCGGGAGTGAGTGCTGCGTACTGCGCCTGAAGGGATGCGCGGCGGGACGGGGGAGGGGGGGGAGTGCATCTGCGCTCTCGCACTCCCTTAAGCGGCGCATCACCTGTCGTTGTCGGTTGCATTTGAGAAGGCGCGCGTGGAAGGAGCTCGGCGTGTCGATGGTGTGCTGACGCGAGAGGGCCGCGTGCGGCGCGCTCACGGAGCTCTGTCTGAACCATGGGAGCGATATCTTTCGGCGGCTCTTGTGTTTAGTAGACGGCGGTGGCGGGGTAGTCGTCATCGCGGCGGCACGTGTCCGCGGCGGGGTGGTGTCGCTGCGCCGCCTCCGTCCGACGCGGCGCGCGGCGCTATAGCCACTGCCGCGGGCTCTGCGCGCCGACACCGCGTCGTCGAGCGCCGCCCGCTCACTACGCAGCCTCCGTATCGAGCTACACTTCCCGAATTTATTCTGCTAAGGCTCTGGCCGCAGGGCGGCGGAGGACGCGCCTAATCTGTTTGACTCCAAAGGAGAAGTAATTGCCGCAACGACACCACCACCTGGCCCTTGAAAAACGCGAGCCAAAATAGATGAAAACTTTCAAGGGCGACCAGCGGGCGCGAGCCGCAATGAGAAACATTTTTTATTTCATTTGCATAATATGTCTCATTGTTCGAAGTTCTTTGAAGTAAGTTTATTTAAAAAAATATATGAACTGGGATATTTAAGAAATTAATGCATTTTTGAGTGTCTATATCATTACAATTTTATAAGAAAAATCCTATTAAGAAATTTTCCAAAAGATCTCACGTTTCAGTATAAATTGCCGCGTTTATGTGGAATGTCCCCTTAACGTAGAGTCCATTTCCACCGTAGCGCGCAGGCTTACAAAGTCCTATATACCTGCCTTGCAATCTAAGTGCTTAATCAAGTTAATAAGCTACGGATATTGTTTTTATGCGTTTGTATAAAAAGCTAGGCATGTCGCCAAAGCACATTGGGTGAACAGTGTCTCGTATTCTCCAATTAAAGTGCCTACTCCCTGGTGCAGGATTTTTAAGTAAATAGACTTTTCATACAAATGTTACTTCTACATACGGCAAAATATTAAAGTGACATATATAGATAATTGTCAGTCTATGATTATTTCATTTCTTTTGGCTTCTCCTAAACAACATTATTGCACAACAAATGCTGAGTGCTATTCGTTATAGCTATTGCTTTTGTTATTCACGGAAGATCCAAGAAACGGCTAAAATTGAATCGTGTTTTATGTTTTTTTTATGGCTTTGAATGATGAGACTAGCACGCCATTCGCCTGATGGTAAGCGATACGACCGCTCATGGACAGTAGCAAAACCAAACAACACCATGAATTACAAAGCAATGCGTGGCATTCCACTGCGCTCGCCATCCTGAGACATAAGATGCTAGGTCTCATTATGTCCAGTAGTTACTCTGGCTACAATATGTGTTTATACTGCAGATATATTACGTTACACTGATATATTATTGGCTGTAGCAACTGAAGCGCACGTAAATCTAAAAACATACTCCTTCATTCGTATAATTTAATTACCATACAACTGAGACACAACCGTAAACATCAATATTATTGTTTTTTGAAGTAAAACTTCTTTAGGCGCGACTAGGAGGTAACTGGACGACAATGCAACGGAAGTCAGTTACGCCAATATGGCGTCACGTTTCTGTACCATCCGGTTTTTAAATATTTTGATCTTGACAGCTCGCAGTAAGGATGAGGGTTGTGTATAATCGTTAATGCATCTTATCGATTATTATTTTTTGGAACTTGTAATCGATAACCGCGTGATTAAGGTATGGATTTTATAAAATAATTTCTTTAAACTTCTTTATTTATTTTATTCTTTATTTATTATTAACCGGACCAGAAATATTATTGTTACAATCGTGGAGTCAATATATACTATTTCTTATATCCATTTTCTAGTATAACACCAAAAAATATGACTGGGTAACTTTTATTCAATGCACATATTTTATCATGTAATCAGTACTGTTAATGGAACATATTTCGACAATTAAGAAACAAATTATTTTTATTTTTATGTATTGTTTTCATTTCAAAACCGATTATTGATAGTCTGCAGTTATTCGTTATGCGTGGCACATCTCTAAGGGGGGGGGGGGGTATCTCTATGGGTACCAACCCATCCATGAAGTACGGTATTTATCTGTATGACATCGTAACAAAAAGAATGCCTAACTTTATAGGCGTGAGCTGTTTATGCCAAAGAAGTCTTACTTCAATCGCATGTGAACGTTACACGCGCTCTTTTTCTTTTATTTATAAAGCGTAGACATAAACGCATTGTAAATATCAAACTACTTAATGCTTGCCATGATCCGCTTACACTGGAGTGCCAAACCGATGATTGGGGTAATTCGCTTTCCAGTATATATTAGGTTGTACACGCCGTTTACATTGAACAGAAATTAAACATATAGTATTGTTTTCATAAAATAATAGTAATAAAGCCAGTAAGATTAAATTATTTTAGCCATCAAAAAGTGCGGTTTTCACAACAGTCATCGATGCAACATTTAAAAAGCGCCTTAGAAACGATAACATTTCAACTACATAAACTTATCTAAAACTACTTCAGTTCTTTAATCTAATCTAACTTATCAATACGAAACAGCCAATTGTGTTTGACTTTAAAGCAAGGGATAGATAGCATAGTACCTACAGCACTACAAATGCGCAACTTTGTGAGCGAGTAAGTATGTATATGTCACTTCGTCACGCTCTAATGGTTCTAGATAGATTCGAGACAAACTTGGAAATATTCGGAGGTAGACTACAGCCTGGATAAACGACGTAGGCTATATTTATCCCGATATAAACTGTAGAAAAAGAAACGTCACTAAAACATTTATGAATTTACAGGATCAGTTTGCATAGATTAATTAATTTTTTTCCAAAAAAAAAAACAGTTGAATAAAAATAATCTTTTTAAAATTCTAAAAGACCTAAATGTGCCTACTATTATTTGAGGTCGGTGCCATACATATCTGTACATATCGTAACGTCATATGAGCCTGGACACTCGCTTGTTACACACTTGTAAACATCCCCGAAGCAAAACAGACCCATTTACTCATAACATCAGCAAGGCACCACATCACTCCATTGCCCGGATACGGTTTAACAATCAGGGCGCTGAAATTCAAGGGGAAACCAATAAGAGGGAGAGTTTGCAACAAAAATGCATCAAACTTTCTAATTTAAAATCAATGGCAAATATTAGAGACCAAAGCATTTGCTACAAAATGTTCGTAAAATGAGCAAGGCCGTTTTGGAGAGAACCTAAAAATAAGCAAAAGCGGTTGTGGATTCAAGCCCGAGGCATTCGTCACAATCTTTTGAACTTATGAATGTATTCATGATTCTGAAATATAATTAATTTAAGTAAAGTAAGGTGCTAAAAGTCGTGATGACAGATACATTTTCCTAGTAGTATTTTTTTTTTCTTTTGTATGTACAGAATATAACGAGACAAGAATAAATAAATTTAAAACATGCTTGCATTTACACCTGGGAAGTATATTATATTTCAAACAAAAGAACTATTTCGCAATTCGATCTAGGCGTCTTCGAGTAATCAGAAAATATACATCAAATTAAAAAATTACCGTAAAACAAAAAAGTCCTCCTTTTAGAATTCGGTTAAAAATTGTTATCAAAATAAATAATAAATTCACTACAGCCTCGACAGCCTCCGTGGCGCAGTTGGTTCGACGCCGGCTGTGAAACGAGTAGCCGCGGGTTCGATCCCCGCACCGAAACAAATATTTGTGTGATGCACAGGTATTTGTTTCGGGTCTGGGTGTTTGTGAGACCGAAAAGTCTCTCGTAGTTCCTGATACCCACGACACAAGATCGATCTTAGTGTGGGACAGGACTATGTATGTGACTGTTGGGTGTATTTATTTATTTACAGTCAATATTGATAATTATGATTAACATAAGTCCTATTACTTGCGTATATTAATTACTCAAAGGCATGGGATGAAATTAATCGAATCCGTTATAAGTTACGAGGAAATACAGTGTTGCCCCGGTGCTATAACTAATTAGAGCTTGCATGAAGCCGATACGGCTGACTTATTGATGGGGCGCTCCGGCTCCACTCATTTGCATTTCAGGGTGTCAACACATCGACCCTAGCTACACTTAACCAAAATGTTTTCGGATGTCAGATAACAGGGCTATTGTCTACATTTCGTACCGGTGTATTAATTAAATTATAGAAATATACATTTAGGCGCTGGTACGTAAAGCCATACGTCCTTAATATCGATCCATAATGGTATAGACAATGCAGTCTAATGTTGAAGTGTGCAAACAAGTCAAGTAAGTACTGTTTTAGTTCGTGTTTTCCAAAATACACTAAGCTTTGCAGCGGATAAATTAGAACACCCGCTTAGCCCGACCACTACATTAGCAGAGACGAAATTAGTCATTCCTTTTAATATTAACACTCGAGTTAATTAAAACGGTTTTATACTTATTTAATAGATTAAGGGGGTATTCTAGTCTAGAAATTCGCAAAAATCGTTTTTTTTTTTTATTTTCATATTTTCAAAGTTTAACTATTCAAGAATATGCCCACAAGAGGATATTTCAAAATTCGAATTATTTTCGGATATATAGGTATTTTGCTGACGCGGCATCCAAACTGGCTCGGCCGGAACTAATCGTACAAAAGACATTAGGGATTCTCCGCCTACCTGAATCCATTTTCCTCAGTAAACTCTTATGTTCCTTTATATATATTATATAATATTAGACTTTCGCGCCAGAACATATTTATTCCGGAGCTCAGGTAATTGAGATAGCTACATTTCTTGCTGTTTGTATTTTTAATGAAGGCGTTATTCCTATTTTAAATAATGGCGCTTATGGGAATCGAAATTGGTCCTGAAGCTCATTCTTTTGCTGTGAAACGAGACAACGCCCGGATTGACCGCTCCGAGATACGAGCATCCAGCGCATCAAAGGAGGCCAGAACTGCTCGATTAGAAGAGAGAAACGCGGAAAAAGTGGTACAAAAATTGCCTTTTCTTTTAGGCAGCGCCAATTTTGTGAAAAAAATTAATTCAACTTTTCCCTAGTTCCGGACATAGCGACATTACTCTAGAATAATAATCTAATTTCTTTTTATTTCAGATTGCTAGGAATGTTGGAATCGTGGGCATGATCACGTGCCAATTTTTTGAGGCCCCCCACTTCATCGGCTGCAACTTATTTGAATTTTCAACTTTTTTATTTTTTTCTGTATTCTTTTAATGTTAATAAGTAACTCATAAAAAATATATAGTCAAAATATTGATTGCCTTTTTTTTACGGCACTTCAAAAATCATCTAACATTCGGGCCTCTAGACTAGAATACCCCCTTAAAATGTACCTGGTAAATCTGAGTCAATAACAATAGGAGTCTTAGTGTAACCCTTTGTCTTAAATATTATGTACGAGTTGCAGACATTACTTGTTAGTCGCCACCGTCATAAGAATATTTTCCATAAGTGCAGCTTTCATTAGTATGTAAAATACCCATCTAAGTGTTCTCATTTATCCTTTGTAGTTGCGCACCCTGGGGAACCCTCTTCCGTACTCTCTGTGGCGCCCGCCCGGCCGACCGTCTATTTGTCAACCCTTATTAATTCTGAATAACATCAATGTTCACTGTCCTTAATTTAACAAATAATATATGTTCCTAGACATCCGTGACTTAAGACGTTGAACACTAATTTCATTTATGTAATATCATTTGAAAGATGTTGCGCATATAGGAGAGCGATGTTTTATGCTAACAATCACCACTAACAATACACTTATATTTTACAGAGCTTCTGCCCGCAAACTTCGTCAGCGTGATTAACTTTATTTGGTATTTCTCATCCCGTCCCGTTATATCCCGCCCGTCCCGTCTCATTCTCACTCAAGGCATGTAATCCAGTCCCATTCCATCCCTTTGAGTATAAAAAGTAACAAATATATCGGAATTCCTTCCTCATCCCACGGGAACAAAACATTTTTCGGTTTAAAAATAGCCTAAGTGTTAATCCAGGTTGTCAGCTACTTCCATACCAAATTTCATCGAAATCCATTAAGCGGTTTTGGAGTTCATCGCGTACAACCGCACAGAAAAACCGACAATAATTCTAATAATCATTGTTTTGGGTTCTATTACGTTAATACAGACCCCCCATATTAGTTTTTCTCATTTATCGTCCATAATACCAAGAAAAACCCTGTATGTAAATTAAATATATACCAGTTTTCAAGTTGTACCTGCAGCAATATAATTGTGAAAACTGCATCGCATTTGGTGCGGTAGTTTTTTAATCATGTGCAAACAAAAAGAAACACCCTGTATGTGAATGCAACATATACCCGTTTTTAAGCTGAACCTGCAGCAATACAATTGTGAAAACCGCATCTCATTTGGTGCAGTAGCTTTTGCGTGATGCGCAAGCAAACATACAGACAGACAGACAGACAGACAGACAAACAAAAATTCTAAAAAAAAATTGTTTTGGCTTCTGTTGCTGTTATAAAGACCCCTCGCGTTAATTTTTTTTATATTTCTTCCATGTACAGACATCGACCATTTACATTTTTATTATATGTATAGATGTACAGAAGATAGATGAGGAAACGTCAAAAAATAGGTAAGTGATCTATCTTCTATTAGCATGTGGCGAAATTAAGAAATACAATTTAAAAAAAATATATTCAACGAGATTAACGTTGTTTTAGATATGTTTTCTTAATATAAATAACAAGCATTTGTACTTGAAATCTAATAATATTAACATGTCCAATATAATAAAATATGAAGAGAGAATAACTGTTCCTAATATTTTGACAACAGCGTGACAACAACGCATTTGGACCCCAAAAGATGTTAGACGATCTATATGTAAGAAATTATGACATCACTGATACAGTACACAACAAACACATCTAAATTAATATTATCAAGAGGAAAGATTTGATTGTTTATTTGCATCGAATAGGCTCTGAAACTACTGGACCGATTAGAAAAAATCTTTCAAAATTTGAATCCTACATTATCCCTGATGAATATAGGTGATAGAATATTAAAAAAAGTGTGTCTGCACCCGGGGGACCCCGGCCAGGCCGCTAGTTAACGAATAAAATAAAACAAAACGCTATATTTGCCAACATATTACCAAGTGTAAAAGTAATTGCAAGCTACTTGCATTAAGTGACTCCACAAAGAATATTATTTATTTCTGTGAAATACTTTGCAATATTGCTAATTTGCGTCATGATTTATAAATGAGCGCCAAAAATGTTTAGAGGTTTGCACGAATTCTACAAAATATTTATGTATTCCCCGTCGGTTCTCATTATAAGGAGAATATTTCCAAGTTTTTATGCATAGACATTTCATATTTAGTGCGAAGTTTTGTTCATACAATAGATGTAATATATTTTTGCACAAAAATAATTGATAGGTCCGTGACAAGTCTGAGATGGCTCTTGGTTGGAGCACCCCTTGATACTTGCGATCGC
This sequence comes from Deilephila porcellus, assembly GCA_905220455.2. Lineage (NCBI taxonomy): Eukaryota > Metazoa > Arthropoda > Insecta > Lepidoptera > Sphingidae > Deilephila > Deilephila porcellus. The sequence continues at coordinate 16,659,156 of LR999970.1, read as the reverse complement.
TCTAGACAATGGGCGAGCGCACGTAAGTGCAGTAGCTCTTGCGATGGTTTACAATTTTACAACATCTATAAAGTATAAATCGTATTGACCTACACTAGTACAATTATTATCGAAGTGAATAGCATGTTAAAAAGTTTACAGTTAAATACTTGTTATTCTGCGATGTGACGAGATAAAGGCCTTGGTAAAGCATGTTGCGCTCTGCAATAAGGCTTTTAAAAATATTTTAATATTTTAGAAATACACAATTCTATACGAATTGATACCTATTCAATTGGGTTAGGTGGATGGGCGCCGGTGGTATTAAGCCCTGCTATTCGTGACACTGGAAATATACTGTGATATAGCTCTGTGCACCACTTTATAGTAACATTTTCGAATAGAATATTTCATAAAATATTTTTAACCCAGTTGATGAATATTCTTTTTAAAAGCTTTTATTGTATGTTTGTTCGGGTGGAATCTTGCTACTCAATTTTGAAGCACATATCTTCGACCGATTGAGCTGAAGTTTAGTTTGGAAAACAATACACCATAAGCTGTGAGACGTCATTTTAAATCCAATATGGCGAAACATCCAAGATGGTGGAATAGTTATTTTTAATGCACTTCTACAATATGAGTATCAAATGAAAGGGCTTGTTGAGAGTAACTCGAAAAATTATGTGACGTCAATCTAATCCAATATGGCGGAAAATCCAAGATGGCGGAAAAGTTATTTTTTTGCACTTCTGCAATATGGGTATTTAATAAAAGGGCTTGCCGAGAATAATTAGAAAAAATATTCTGACATCACTCTAAATCCATTATGGCGGACTTCTGAAGTGTTTTAGTTCGAAATTAACCGGCAAACGACCTTGCAACAAGGATGTCGATGATGAACGTTTAATGAGATGAATGGAATCAGAAACCTAGCCAGCGATAACAAAAAAATAAAAAAAATAAAACCAAAAAACTTTTTTTAAAAAAGCTTTTATTTAAATGCTTTAAAAAGAAGAAAATAAATTTTGCCTTTAAAATTTTAACTATCGACTTATAACCTCATTATACACAATTTATATGATCGTAAAAGCTTGTAGCGAGTACCTATTTAATTGAGTAACTTAATCTGCAAATCGGAGTGTGCCAACGAGCCATGGAGCGCAGTACGATGGGTCTAAAGTTGGTGGACCACGTTAGAAACAGTGTATTGCGCTCTAAGACCCAAATACTAGACTGGGCTGGTCACATATGCCGCATGCCCGATGAGCTGTGGGCGAAAACAACAACACAATGGAAACCATCTAAGACTCTGAAACGTCGCGGCAGGCCCAGAAAAAGATAGCGAGATGAGTTGGATAGGTGGGAGAAAGACTGGCAGGATCGAGCCCTGAACCGGGACGAATGGAAGGAAGGTAGAGAGGCCTTTGCCCTGCAGTGGGACAGTGGAGGCTGATGTATGTATGTATGTATGTAATCTGCAAAGTTTATTTTTTTTTTAATTTTAGTGTAATTATATACTTATAGGTACTTACGCAAACCTTGCGACAAGCTTTTATGATCATATAAACTGTGTATAATGAGGTTATAAACTGGTAGTTAAAATTTTGAAGGAAAATTTTATTTTCTCCATTTTAGAGCATTTCAATAAAAGCTATTTTTTAAAGGTTTTTTTTGCTTTTATTTTATATATAAAACAACCATATTATATTATGTTCGATTATTCTTATAGCTCGTACATTTATACCCCCTTGTAGGATATAGGTATTCAAATACAATATTTTATGACAGCGCCGTTGATCTCTGAGAACTGAGAAGAGCCTTAAAATTAAATATATCTGACTCTACCTTCAGACCTGTGTCATTATGTGTAATGAAAAGTAATGACGACAATAAAATATGCCAGCCCAAATTTTACAGTCCAAGTATTTGCCATCACAGCAGTCCAATCCCACAGCCTGTTCCCATTACCAGGTTTGCTCTACGCTTCAATAATATTGCAATGTCACTGTCTACGAATGTCATCAAACTTACATAATATGGATCATTTTGACCTCAGCATTTGACTAAAGCATTTTTCTGGGATTTTGACACTAGTAATTGGTTGTTAAATAGCCTGTTAATTTTGGATCGTTCAACTTACATACGGACATTGCACGTAAATTCTTATAAAAATCTGGTAGTAATAATCGACATCGTTCCTTTATTTATAAAAATATGAAGTAAAAAAGGTAATAACCGAATAAGCAACAAACGATATACCAATGGGGAACATATAGGAATCTCGGCGACCTTTTTTACTTACACATTTATTAACATAAATATCCAACATATTCAGTACTAAATATTTCCATGCTTACAGACGAGGTCGTTAGAAGATTGAACGTTTTGTTTATTCATACATAATATATCCTCTAATTCTAACCATTTAACGAGATTGTTTTACATTCCTTATAAAAATGTATGCGTTTGCTACGAGCTAGTTACCACACTCACCTAAGTAAATTGATTTTGGTGTGGATCAAAATGTTTCCCAGACAGAACTATTTCAACAGAATAAATTTATTGTTAGCGCAATGATAAATAAACCCAATTATATGTTTGGTAATTTAAATATTCCGGAAAACATAGAAACGGTGAAAAAGCCTCATAGTAGTAATTAATAAACTAGATCCAAACCTGAATCAATATTTGTTTTCAAGTTATTTCTATGACAATCATCCTAGTTTGCAAACTGTACCTTACAGCCCCGTTTCTCTATAATACGCTATGAGCAACTTAGTTGCAAAACTCATAGAAAACCTAATTTATTTAATTAAGGCGAAATAGTAAGTGAATTTTCAAGTTGGGCAGGAGCAAGGCAGTGGCTCAAAAACTCGTAAAACTCGAAGAGCATTGGCATTTATGCGCGATAATGCCACGAAAAATGTTTTAGGCTTAAAAATCCCTTCAGATACCGCCATGAGAGGCTTGGCGACGAAATGCGCACGATGTGCACGAATTTGAAACATGGTTGTATTCGCAATATTATACTTCAATTTAGTATAAAGTAATTTGCGATGTATTGACTGGAAATTGGTACCGTGTACCAACAAATATTGACATGTCGAAGCACACACAAAGCTAAAGTCAACATAACAGTGTTTTTAAACTAATACTAGAATGAAAATTTTGCCTGAAAATATTTAGTATCGTCTATTCGTATCCGAATATGGAGGAATTCCAATAATTACTAAATTATTATCAATAATTCCATTTAATAAAATTAAGTCAATCGAAGAGGAAGAGCGAATTGGCATGGCGGTTAGATGTTCATGTTGGAGCAAAATATGTATATTGGGCGTATTTAAGAGAATTTAGTGATTATCGGAATTCCCGACATTCGGATTTACCCGGACTACATATGTATGTATATTTTCAATTGCATAATAAAAAGTTGAAATAATGTGTTAACGAATAAAAAACAAATAATAAATTTAATTAAGCTAGTAGCACCAGTCTAAAGCAATGTTTAATTAATTGGAAAACCAAAGGCGAAATCCAAAACAAAGGTAATTAATTTTCCGGACAGGAAACCGAATGTTGAATTATAAACGTTGATATTCACAGAGACCTTATTAAAAAAGCTTCATTGGCTTTGTCACGCACAGTCTGCTTTACTGAGGAAATGCAACCCGTACAATTTTAATTAAATTACAAAAGAATAGCAGCATTCGTTTTCAATTTATATTGGAGATAAAGATGTGATGTAAAATAATGTAATGTATGTACATAACATAAGACCTATGTAGCACGTACATTGGATTTCTTGTGTCTTTGTATGATGACGATCATCATTATCATATCTACTCGCTTAGGCCGTAATTATATTTGTTTTATAACAGCCTTATTACTCTTATACATCAAATACGAATGATCTAGTCCATTTCTTTGAGATCGGCAATATATGATTTTTTCGCTGTGAGATACATTTTTGTTATTAAATAAACATAGCTACATTTATTTATGCGCGATATTGCCCTACTATTACAACCCGGTTTGCGGGCATAATAATATAGATATATAAGATAAATATGAACGTAATGATTAGCTATACCATTGTACTTCCGGGAGATCATTATAGATACATTAGTAAACAAAGGGATAATTGTACGTAGAATATTGTATACTTTAAGGCGTATCGTGTTCCCGCTATATACCACTCGGCCAATTAGGACAACATCTAAATCGATAACCACGTTATTATCAGACGGATCTGTGTGTGCTAATAATTATGTTATCAAATACAAGCAATAGCAATCAATTCATATATTAATTGCTTCAGCTGAAATACAATATCAATGCCGGACATTGGCTAATATAATCCGAATCATTGTACTTATGTTTAAGATACAGGTAATCTGTTTAATTGAAATTGTCAGAATGACAAAGACAAATATCTACTATATGGTAATCTATGGTATCCTCTCTTCAGCTTTTTATTCATCTCTTAAAATGAAATAATCAAGCAATCGAGTAGGGGGGTATAATTGTATCAAGTTGTAACAAATACCTACTCATCATTCGCCGCTCGATGCTGGCTGGCATGGAACTGTTCTTTTAGCAGGTGTAATTTAAATATTATATTATAAAGCAAAATGGCTAATGTCCTGGTGGCGCCTCTGCATACCTCTTCTGTGATAAAGGCGTGAGTTTATGCATACTCATGGTATATTGCCAAGCAAAATAGGTACTACTTTGAATTGTAATAGTATTAATTAAAAATGCGAAGTTTAGACAAGTTAATTTGCACATTGCACTTGTAGAAAGTAGAATAATGTGCCTGTATCCTGACACGTTTTTCCATTTTCCTTATTAATAAATAGCCATTTTTTTATATATTTTAAAGTATAGTCAATTTGCGTGATAAAGAGGATTGAATTATTATATCGGATTGCATGGCAGAGGGCTCACGCTATTATTGGAAATGACTGCAGCAAGGCTCAGTCGCGAGCGTCTTCGGAATGCACATCATACACATCGAGATGCAAGCGTATTGATCAGGTGATTTTATGACGCTAATATTTATTTATTAACGACCGCACTGTCCGTACGCCGGCAGAACTAAATTAGTGACGGATAAGTGCGAACAATATTAAGTCTTTACAAAACACTATTTAACACACCCTGACATACCCAACATACATTGAAATATTCAACTACATCGTTGTAATATTTCTAAGCAGTAGTCGGAACAGGGTAATTATTAGGATACACTATTATGTTAAACGGTAGTTGATTAAAAACTTACCGAGGATTAATTAACGAATATTAAAAGATACCTAATTACTAACTAAAGAGAAACGTTTACCGAAATATAATATGGATAAATAGATATTATCTGAGAAGGGACGCTATTATATATATACGAGTAATTAATTTGGTACATATATTTAAATATACAAATAACTTTGCAGCGTTATATGTCCTATCGAATAGCGTCAAATTATAATTAATGAAAAGATAACAATAGACCATCATAGCAAGGCATGCGAAACAAGTTAGTGGAAAATGAATGAAAACGGCAACAAAATAATCAATTTTATCATCAATACATGAAATTGAAGTAATTTGTATTGAACCGAAGCGCGCTGGCCGCAGCACCTGTTCCCATTAAAAGTAATGATGTACGTTCAATAGATGTCAATACAATACGGGCTCAAACAGTAATGGTTATATTTTAATTACTGAAAACGAGCATTATTGACTCCAACTGTTTAGAATTAATATTATGTAATGTTATATTAATTTCCACGGCTTTAACTGCCAATACCTAAGCGAGGTGTTATTGAAATATCGCAGATACGACTACACGCTTAGAAATATTTAAAACGTATCAATATGTTGTCTAATTAACGATGATATAACATCCAATTAATTATTAACAAATATTCGATACCTATTTCACTAATGAATTTCACCAACAATCCGTTATGAAGTTCAGTTATTTAGGTAATCATTATTATAAAATCGCGTAATTATAAAATACATGCATACCGAAATATTTTACTCTTTGTTTTTGTAAAACTCCGAGTCACAAACATTATAAAGTACACACATAACATTTTATGTTGTGGAAAAATATTAACAAAACAAAACGTTTGCACCTACAAACAATGAGAAGAAATATCTCTTAAGCAATAGCTTTAGAGTAATAAGTTATTTGTTGTTTCTAGTAATTAGTTTATATAGCTATACCGAATTAGAGAGGAGTGCAAGTCACCCAGTCCGCTGCAAGTTGCATCTTACGCAACTTTTATGATTCGACAAAAACATGTACTGAGTGCAAATAAAAGATCATCACTAATCAGTATCAAATTTTCTTATTTCTTTTCGATCATAGTAATAAAGAGCATAACAGAACTTGTGTGGATGTTTTGACAGTAAATGTAAAAGGCCGCGTTTGACAAGCGTTCAGCACTTACCTTGTCAGAGTCGGTGGTGTTGCCGCTGCCGAACGACGCCAGGGAGTTCCTGTCCAGGTTCTCTGTAGTCTCGTCCAGTGACGTGTCCTCCAAGTCCCTGCGCCAAAAATATCCTCTCGTCAGGTCTCTATCATCTTCAACGAGCGACACACTTCATCCGACCTTATCACGCACCATCACAGATCACGTGCATATCATCACAACACGTGCACCACACTGAGCATCACTTTACATGACCAATCCTGCTAGTAGATAAGTCATCATCAAATTACTTATGTCATTACCTATCGTAATGCAGGTCATCAATAAAATCATAACATTACTCATAATTGCAGTAGAATACAATATTCCATATAATGTCTATTTTCATTCAACAATTATTAACGACCAGAAACCTAATAACTAATACACACAATGAATGGAAGTGACCAGTGAATCATTAGAAAATGATTATCTTAACACACGAATTAATACAGTACAGTTTACCTTATTGGACTTGGATAACGATATTTAAACAAACTACATTATTAGGCTGTTGCTAACGATACACATAACAATTTTTTTTATAAGTTACACTTTATATTTACGCATAAATAATATAAAAAGTTTTATCAGAATAAATCTAGTAATTGAGAAGCAAGACACTGAAAGAAATCTCATTATTTGGTGAGCCAGATCATAGATAAAAGTGAATTACAAATGAAAGAGTAATAAAATAATAAGATATGTGTGTAATAAATAGTATACTGACCGGCTGGAGCGCTGCGAGCTGGTGGGGCGCACCCGCGCCGGGCTGCGCGGGGGCTGGTGCAGCGCGCCGCTGAAGTACGTTTCCTGAACACAAAATGTTCTCTCGATAACACTCACCAATCGCACTACACAAATATATCACGCAAGTAAAGACGCAAAACCCGTCCAACCTTCGACGTTCACGATGACTAATTGGCCAGAACGGAACGTTTCCATACACAAAAATTATCATCGAACGTGTAGCGCGTGGCACAAATTTATTACGATCATAACGAGCCGGCTAATACTACGGCGTGGTGTCGTCGTGTTCAACGTACAATCTATCATATTTCTAATGCGAGTTAACGACTTATCAAAACGAAATCTAAAACAAAGATGTAAGCAATTTGAGATGGAAATCAGCTCTAACAAGGCGCGTTATAAAATCGATTCACAAGCTAGGACTTCTCAATGGGTTCATTGTAAATGGATGCCGCACTCTCGATGCTATAGTTGATCTCCTTTGACTTCACGATGCCATCTTATATTGAATATCCATCTTAATATTTGCAGTGCCTAGTTTATTTATACCGAAAATATGTAGGCGGACTTAATGCCTGAGGCATTCTCTACCAGTCTACATTATGGTTTAACCTTGTTCGTTTGATTATAAATGTTCTTTATATTTCTTCTATTTTATCAAATAATAAGTATATTGTGCAAACTAGACATGACAGAAAATTATAAACAGCTTTATCGCTATACTTGTTTCTGGGCTCATCTTATAATATACACGAGGTTTGGCCTATAATCCTTTACGCTAGTTAATACCAATAAATACACAAAAAAATTAATCCTTAGTATCACCTCTGTTTAGCCACAGGAAGTCCACTGCTACACAAAGGCCATTGCCAAGGATAGGATTAGGATCATGATAATAATATAAATAAGAAAGGCACTCCTCGAATAGCAAACGTACGATTACCCTTTCTATACAATTATAGAACTGAAATATGTTTTATTTTTCTTATCAACTATGTAGACGTGTTGATGGACGCACCTGGATGACTTCTCTGAGGCGGCGTACCCAGGTCTGCTTGACCTCGAGCGACGGCGCTTTGAGCACGATGCGGCAGTCGCTGGCCATCGGCTCGCGGCCGGTCCACACGGAGAACTTGCACTCGTCGCCTTCAATGTGCTCCGTCACGCCCAGTTCCGAAGTCTAATAGAGTTGGCAAAAATGTATTATAATCAGTAAAAAATATTGTTTACAACCATAATTACTTACATTTGTTAATTCAAATTTGTAATTGGTTAGTTATTTTTGCGTAGTATCAGTAAATCATGTTTCTGCGCAAACGAAAATGTATCTTATATTTTGTATGGCAGATCTTATAGAAATAACTTCAAACGATACAATACATGATTTCTACATACATACATACATAAACTCACGCCTTTATCCCCGAAAGGGTAGGCAGAGGCGCCACTAGGACACCCACATTTCGCCTTGTATGTTCAGTCCCACGATGTGTTAGGGGGCGAGCCTATCGCCATATCGGGCACAAATTCCTGACTCCGGGCTAATAATGAATAGAAAAATCCAATATCACTTTGCCCGACCCGGGACTCGAACCCGAGACCTCAGCTTTGTAACCGTACCGTAATACAACTACGCCACCGAGGCAGTCTTACATGATTTCTAAAAGTCTCTTTTATCAAACATATCACAGTCGTCAGTATATGTTAATGATAGTAGTGATAAACTTACCATGAATTTGGTTTTGTAAATGTATTTGGCCTTGCCGTGCGAATCTTTGACCTCCTTGGCGAGCAGCAGGTGCAAGTCGAAGAGGAAGACGCGCCTCTCGCGGCCCTTCTTGATGATTTGGCGCAGGTCCCACACGTGAAAAGAGTCCTGCAGCACCACCTCGCCCAGGCTGTCGATCGGCACGTCGCAGCCCTCCAGCAGGGACAGGTGCATAGCGTCGTTCGCTTTCTTTGGTACTGACAGCATCACCTCCAAACCGTCCTGTCACAATATTTCATATTCATAAAGATTGCTTAACAATTCGGCGTGCACCAGTACTTAACAGGGACTAACTGGATTTGGATCTTAGCTTAAGCAATTCATTTCATTCTTGCTTTTAAAAACCAGATTTGTCGGATGAGATGGTTTACCACATGTAGACATGATGTAGGTAGCCGAATGTAAATTTAGAAGCTAAATCTTTTTAAAATAATGTTGCACCGAATCCATGTAAGGGGGCGCTTTAATATATACACAAGAAAGAAAATTCTGTTATCCTCATATCTCATATGTGTTTCCTTCTATAGACAACAATCAAACTACTGTATAGAACTGAATCACGTTTTCATAACTAAATGTAAACGCATTAAGAGAATATTATCCTGTTAGTAACAAGCATTCTTGAAACCGAAAACGCTTTATAGTTTTTTTTATTGCGGCGAATGGTGACACAAGCGTGCCATTCGCCTAATGGTAAGCGATTCCGCACATGGACAGTAGCAAAACCAAACAACACCATGACTATCAAGGTAATGCTTGGCATTCCACTGCGCTCCCCATCCTGAGACAAGATGTTAAGTCTTATTATGTCTAGTAGTTGCTCTTGCCACAATGTCCAACAACAGAACCCATTTACGTTGCTGTTTGGCGGGAGAAATAGACATTTCGGTGGTACTTACCCAGGCGGCCGCTCATATATGAGAGACCTACCACCAGCAAAATGATATATCCTAAGCAAAATGTCCTAAGTCAAACACGTAAAATGTTATTATTTCCCATATTTTTATGTCAAATGTAACCGAAACTGTTAGTGTTTAAAATCAGGTGGTTACTAACCCACGATGTCGAATTAAGAAAAGTCTACCCAACTAAATAAAAACGTTCAGAGATGACTTCTGGAGAGTGGAGAGACGTCGCTCCTAAACACTCCTATATACATATGTACTCGTATTGCAGAAATTGAAATTCCAGTAACTTAATTATTAGCCTTAGTCTTTCGGACACAGTAGGAATATATATTGTTTGGTATTGCTCTTTTAGTGTAATTACATACATTAGAAATATCAATTTAATACACAGCCCTAATGCTAATATTATATTCCATCCACAATCATCATTAATCAGCCCGTATTCGTCCACTGCTGGGTTAGGCCTTTTCCATATAACGCTTTACGAGTTAATCAAACAGATTGTCCAACACAAAAGCATGCCGCGCCGCAAAGGCGTGTTGGTGAGCGCAACGGTCGCAACACCGGAGCCCTCTCATTAGCGGCGCTGCTGTCCTCTACTATGCCCTGTTATTTATCGTCCCGATATATCAGATGGATATACCGCTATTGGATCGTAAAAAGCTTGGTGTTCTGCCTTGATAATGTGTTTTGTAAACTCTTTTTATCCTCCCCCGTTAAGTCCGGCATCGAATGTACCGCCTAAACAATTAAACATATGTTATATGAAATAAATCTTCTTAATTTTTAATTTTACGCATTTTAAACGATTTTTTTTTGTATTATAAATTTTAAAGTATAATGTAACATTGCTCTCATATTACAAAACGAAGATTAAAAACTATTGCTTATTCAAAATACAATAGAGATGAATATCAAATTGTCAGTTTGAACTGATTTTTTCACAGAAACATTTATTGAAAAAAAAAAAATATAGCCTAAAATATTTTCTTACAAAATCCTTTTTCCTAGTGAATATATCAATGCAAATTCAAAACTACTAATTCGAGAAAGGTGAATAATAAATGAAAATAATTGGAAATCTATGCACAACAAGACAAGTCGAAAAAACAAGATTATTGTTTTAGCTAAAATTTTTGTAATCGTAGTTTTAAACACATTAATAAAAAATTGTATGTGTATAAAAATCCGTACCTTTTCTAGAAAATTCCAAAATTGCTCTAAGTTCTACAAAAGCATGCTTTGATCAGAATAATGTTTTTTTTTTTCTTTTATTTGTGACGCGGGAGAAACCAACATTTCATAAGCCAGACACAAAAATCGTGTTGACTTGTGTAGTTTGCATTTCGTTCTCATAGCAACAATCGTTTTAAAATATGTATAAAAACATGAGTTTCACTAAATTAGACGAACTACACACGAACCTTTCGTATTATAATTTTAATTAAAAATAATCATAGTTATTTTGAATGAGTATTATTGTAGTGAATAGTTAGCGCCACACATTCATAATTTCCTTTATTTCCGTCATATACCCAAATAGAACATCCTATATCAATACTGTCTTAATTGTCCCAAAAGCGAGCAAACAAACTAAAATGATTCCCGACATTTTAATTATATCGCAAATTCATTATCAGAGCAACCTGCTTCAGTGAAAACGTAATTACCTGTATATTAATAACACACTTGGCAAACATTGGAATCAAAATAATTTAATATAGAACAGTGTTCACGCAAAATATTATTATCATTTTATTTCAATATTAATTGGGAAATAAGAATACTCGAATGGACACCACTTATCCCCCGCTAAGTAGTACACAATTATGAATTATTTAATTATCTTCAGACTCAAGTTTAATTTGAGAATTCTCGTAATAATTATATTACAGAACCGGTGTTTGTTCATAACATCACTAAAAAAAACACCCAGACATTTAAGGCCCGATTCCAATAGGCAAGTTACTTGTATGCAAGTTGCAAATTTCATGCAACTTGAACAAACCTGCATGCAAGCTTACAACTTGCAATATCGCAAATTCGAAGCGCACAATTAAGTTGCACGAATCGAATCGTGAACGAGTGACATAGTGTCATTCGCTGACCGCTATACAAATTATCAATAATAATGGCTGGGTGTACGAAAAATAGGTGGGGGCACGAGAAAATTCAATTCGGCAAACAACACCAACCACAGCATCACTTCTTCCACCCATGATACCCTACTCAATTGAATGAATCCACTTGTATTCAAGTAAAACTTCCATGCATTTTGCACTGTCTCGAAAACATGTTTCCAATGCAAGAAACTTGTACGCAAATGTGACGTCATACTTTCATGCAAGACTTCCCTAATGGAATCGCCCCCTTAGGCTAACAATATATTATTGGATAAATCCCTGAATTAAACGTCACTATTTACAAGTACAAATAGTAGGTAAATCTATCTCAGTTAAAATAAACGTCACGTAATTGTACAGGATACTCGTAATTGAAATCACGTTATTACACATAAGCTGGGTACTGCTTCCGTAAGAAACCCAGAATTCCCCTTATTATTGCTTCAATGCGTTTTTCTATTTACCTACGCGAAAAACTAAAATCATGTCGGTTGTTATTTCATTTTAGTATTTATTTGTTTTTTGTAGGTACCAGTCTGTTTCACGATTCACGACAAATTTCATGGGAGTCATTGTAATAGAAGGATCGATAGTAGGGTGGTCAAGATAGAAGAATTATTAAGCAGGTTCTCTTATAATGTATCGAAGGATGCAAATAGCACCTATGATATTTTTATAAAACATATTATCTATGTAAAATTATTATTCACCATGACAGCAAGAAATAGCTAAGAAAACAAAAACAATAATTGCATTAATATTTGGCCAAAATAGGGGCGCTATAATATATCAGTATTATATATTTTGATATAACAACAGCATGACGTTAACTGTGCCGTCACTTGATCTATTTCGTCAGTACACTCCTAACACCATACCCATTTCATCGCCATGAATAAACGTTTTACGAATAGTGTCGCGCAAACAAGGTGAAATGTTAACTATACGATGGACATGTATATTGTGTGACACTGATTGATATATTCGTACTGATGCTAATGTCGGGTAAAAGGGTCCACGGTATAATCTGCACTATCCGCTAAATGCATGTTGCACCATACGATAGGGTGTACATTGCTTTTCCGTGTTTTTTGTATATTTGACTATATTATTAACGCTTACTACGGGAAGTTATCAGAAAAATATGATTCCCTGTGTATTCATAACTTGAGACAAAGTAAAACTCTTCCTACGTTTGGATATATTTTTAATACTTTTATTCTAGTTATGCAAATTAGAGGCACCAGTCTTTTCTGCTGTAATCATTATCGATTACTTGAAGTCGGCTCGCAGAAAAAAAGAGCTCTCGGCTCGAGAAAAGCCAGGTCCAATTCACATAGAATAGAGGATTAGTCGGGATAGATGGAACTTGATAATGGCAAATTTTCGTTAATCATGGGTGAATTGAAATGGGTGAAAACACCCTATTTCTTGGATCGTGGGTTCAAAAGTTTTGTATCGACAATAGTTGATCTGTTTCATTTTCAAATGCTACGAGTATTATTCCGTAAACTTCAAAGTTCAAACTTAAAATCGTTAAATCCAAGGTATACGAGTATAATATATTGGTTCCAAACAAGCGACAGTCTGATGCCAGCAAAAAGTTGTAGGTACGGAAATTTCCCATTGTATAAAGTTAGATTGTCCACTCCATTCCATTTCATAAATGAGTTCATAAGTTAATCTCCTAACTTGTGAACACACGAATCATAGCACGATAGATGAATATCAGGTGTTAAAATTAAGTTAGCATTTTATGCTTTATTATATTGAAGTACCTACATCAAAGATTCAATTCTTATCGACCTTAGAAAAACAATAATGTAGTTATATTTGAGAGTAAAACTACTTTACTTTATTTAGTACTGGTGATTAGGGTAGGGCGGGGCTAGTTGAGCAATTTTTTACTTGATCGTTCATTGCTCCTTAAAGATAGGTCAAAATTGCTGGTAATTTGTACTTATAGGTAAGTAATTTATTCCTTCTTAAAGTATTCATAGTAATTTATTATCAAGATATAGCATTTAAAAGTTACTCCCGTTTAAGTGCAAAAAGTCAGATATGCTCAACGTGCCCCATGGGTGGGGTAAGTAGAGCAAGGGTATGGGGTACATTGAGCAGTTAGAAATTCTAGTCTAACCAAGGTTTCTAAAAAAGAAATAACAATTGTATTTGATAATCAACTGTTTATTTATTAATCTCTAAACTAAATCTCTTAGTGAAACAAAACTTAAAATTCTTTTGAAGGTATTTTTAACATAAAAATAGAATCAACAAAACCGCAACATATTATTAGATTAATTTTTGGATTAGATTCAGCCTTTCCACTTAAAATCAGACTTTTTTAGGAACTTTTGACAGGAATTATTATTAATAGTGACTAAAACTCATCGTCATCAGAATTGCAATTGATGCAAATGAAATGAAGGCCAGTAACTTGGACACATTTATTATGTGCCCATTCTTTACATTATTCGCATTGGATCCACTTCTCTCCTGGAATGCTGTCAGACCAAATTTCGCCACAAATCAAGCAAATAAATTCTTCTTTGTCACTTTCATCACTTGACTGAAGTATTTGTTTGCCTTTGTTTGTATAACCCATTGAAGGAACACCTCTTTCAGAGCCTGATTTCTTAATGAATCTGGTCAAAGTCATTCGCTTGATTCCGAATGCCTTGGCTGTGGCATTTACACTTTTTCCTTCTTTGACAGCATTTGCAACTTCAATTAACTGTTGAGTAGAGTAAGAACCTCTTGCAGTTTTCCTTTTATAAGTTTGCGAACTAGAATGCGTTCTAAAACGAAAAAAAAACTTACGTCATTATCATATTAAATCGCGGGGTAAGTTGAGCAACAGTTGCTCAACATTCCCCAACCCGAATATTTGAATTAAAAGTGAGGTTATAATAAAACTGTATTAGATCAAACAAAATCCTCATTAGATATCAAAAATACATCAAATTGATGAACTTTTAACACTTACCTGATTTAAAATGGATAACATTTGAGTCGTACAGACGAAATATACACAGCAACGATTTTTTTACTTTTTGGTCGCAAAATAAACAAAACGCGCGTGTACTTTACTCGTTCGTCAATTCGCCACTAGCGGTGGCGTGATCATTTCCCCTCCCGCGCCCCCTCGTTTCCCTCATTTGACGTGCTAGCGTTTGATGTATAGTTTCGGAGATATTTTAATTGCCCAACTTACCCCTATGCTCAACTAGCCCCGCTCTACCCTACTCATATTTGAGAGGCCGCCTGGGTAGGTACCACCGCAATGTCTCTTTCTCCCGCCAAACAGCAATGTAAATGCACTGTTGTGTTCCAGTTTGAAGGACATTGTAGCCAGAGTAACTACTGGACATATTGAGACTTAACACCTTATGTCTCAGGATGGCGAGCGCAGTGGAATGCCAAGCATTGCCTTGTAATAATTCATGGTGTTGTTTGGTTTTGCTACTGTCCATAAGCGGTCGTATCGCTCACCATCAGGCGAAAGGCATGCTCGTTTCGCCATTCATTACAATAAAATGAAGAGTAGCGACTGTATAAACAACATGAACACAACTCTGCTGCCATCACGGCTATAAGCCACTTAGCTGGAGTGTCGACTGTCACAACTGTGACGCGAGGTCGCACTGATTTAATTCTTCGATAAATTGCATCCATCGATGCTTTTAATCTCCCAATGTCATTAACAATAGCGAATTATAAGGACTTTAACACCGATTGAATGTAAAGTTTTGTATTATTATATTAGTCATACAACATCACGCCATTAACATCTACTTAGTACTGTACTGTACTGCACCAGCCTATATACGTCCCACTGCAGGGCACGGGCCTCCTCCACAATCGAGAGCACGATTGAGAGGAGTCAGGCCATACACTCCATCACGCTGGCCTACTGCGGGTTGGCTCGGGTTGGCATCTAGGTAGTACGGGATTATAGTAAAAGAGATGATGTGTCTCATTATGGTAGTTAACATAGATATAAAATTGTCAGCCTGTTTTTTATAATGTAATTTTATAAATTCCATGATGTAGGTACTTTTAAACTTTCCTATTAACAAATCAAAAACATGAAAGTGGTTGTCACTCCACATAAAACATATTCATACCAGTATTCCAGTGGGCCACAGGATAGACCGAAGATGTTTACTCAATCTATGCGTAACACTTTCGGTAAAACCATCTTATCAATTTCTTCATACATTCTTATTTTTCAATAGTTAATTAACTGAATAGTCAATAAATTTAAAACCTTTAGTATGTTATTTTTCTAAATATTTAAAATAATAACATTTTAAATATTCAATTGTAGGTAAAATCATAAAATTAGTTATTCAGGAAAATCCTGATTCGAGGAAAAATTACTATTATATTCTCAGAATAGTAATATTACAGTATTTTATGGACAGACTCGTAAAACAGAACCATAGGTTTTAAATACAAACGAAGAAATCTTAAATGGCTAATACATGTACATATTTCCGTTGCAAAAATACAAAAGCAAGAATGCCGCATCGATAAAGTTGACAATCGGTTATTAGAGTGCATTAATATGTGGCTAGTGTAGTGGTTATCATACGTACAGCTCGTTGGTTGACGGCCAGCGGGCCGATGCGGTTGCTGCGCGAGTTCACCACGTATTTCAACATGATGGACGCCACCAAATCACCATTTGAGAAAACCATTACATTGTTTGAAATGCTATTTTTCAATTTGCCGAACATTAAACACGCTTGTAACTCGCGGACACTAACCGGACGGTGTTAAACCAACACAATGTCATAAAACAGCACAAAAAATGACTCATAAGGAAAATATTGTACACAAAATCTATTGTTAATTACTGAGTGAACCACTGGTTTAATCTCGCTCTCGGATACATTGACGAGTAGTATTTAAGTCGAAACTAATGCAAACAACAACAGATACGGCGGTAATGAGTTTACACCATTACCAAGTCGTCGTTAGTTATTACGATAAGTGTCTAAATTTAAATATTTCACTTATGTTAGTTGTGTGTTCGCACATTCCCTTACATGTACGGATATTGACACTGTCCGTGTCTCTTTCATTACCAACGTGAATAAGAAACGAACGGTTTAGGGTAAATTAAATAATAAAAACGAAAAATGTGTTACACGTTACATGCAGCGACATCTGTTGTAAACATACTAAACTAGCTTATTTTAAATATAATTAGCTATCATATACGAAAAGCTATAAAATAAATACACCCAACATTTGTACATAGTACTGACCCCACACTGAGATCGAGTCTTGTATCTGCAAAAACTGCGGTACATACATTTTGTTACTGCTGCTAGTTTTTTTTTTTGCAACTTCACATATTATGCACAATATGTTCGATATTTAAGACACGACATTAGTATGATTCTGTATACTACATAATCGTAACGTTATTCCGATTTTCAATAACAATTTATCTACATGAACGGCAATAATAAGCTTACTATGCCATCTGTCGGTAACATGATGAACTAATACTGTGTTCTGTATGCATTATTCCGAACCCACCCTCTACGCTCACAAACAAAACGTGTGAATAATCAACCTCACGAAGCAATTCCGAGAGATGTCACTGTGTTAAAAAAATATAACGAATAACAATAACTTAGGGGGTTACTCAAGACTGTGAAATGTTCTTTGAATAGGGGTAAAATTAAATACAATTCATATATTATACTATACACAGTAAATAGTAATAGTAATGCGAATATGTAGCAATAGACCTGAACAGAATTTTTCAGATATCAAATCCAGGGTAAAAGGTAGCGAAATTACAACGAGATAAAAACTGATTCATGTTTCATCAAAATTGATTAATTCTACCAACCTTATGAAAATTGATTGTTGCGAAGATTTATAATTGTTCAATTAATCACTAATTATTAAAATCACATTAATTCCAGACAAGAAGTTTTTAAGAATTTGAAGTCACACTGAGTACACTGTTCCGATTGGCTTGTGTGAAGTCACCTGTTTTGTTGGTCACATAACATCCGAACTTTTGTAGCGTTTTTACGTCCTTGTAATATGTCAACAAGGGGACAAACAGGTCATGTGCCACTACGATACAATGTAGACTGAGCTGTGTAAGATATTATCGTCTTTATCTTATCAACTCCTTGTAATCACAAACTCAATAATAATTCGAAGTGATGCAGGCCCACTTGATTCATTTATGTTTTTTTTTACATATAGGCCGATAATCCGGTTTTCTCAATAATAGTCGTAAGATTTACAGAATATTTCGCACGAAGTATTTTATATTAGAACAGCTATAGAAAATAAGACATTGCACAACGTTACGATATTGTATAATGATGATATATTTAATAAAAGTACATTGTCTGCCAAGTTGTTCTTATTTGACAGTTCATACGTCATACGACATAGACGACATAACTTCGCCCTTGCACGAGCAAAGTATATATCACTAATGACACAACCCCGCTTCATTCGCGAGAAAGTTTTTAGTAACTACTCCTTAGATAATATTAATTTAATACATCAAAACACAAATTATTTCTGGCAGTCATGCTTAGACTTTTCAAGATAAAACATTCAGCCATATATTTTTGGGAAACTATGACTTATATTAAAGCAGAGCACGCCATGAAAACTTCTAAGTAATAATGTGCCTTACAGAAAGGGAAAAAGTCTATAGAGCAGGGGAGAACTCCCGAAGATTAACTTCTACATCTAAACTTGTAAACCGACTAACTTGTAAAATAATGACGTCAATATAATTACGCGTTGACAAGGTTACATCAACTTGAAAGCAAGTTAAGATCTATGGTAATTGGAAAAATAGAAGGTCGAATATTTTGGTCGACAGAACATACTAACGGCTGTAATGTTTATTCTCTTTGAAAATATAGGTTATATCCTTTTTAATAATAAATGTGAAATCCAAAAAATATTTCAATAAAGTAGTAGTCAAATGAAAGTAGACACGAAAATAAACCCCTGTAAATGTACCTACCTTGATTTCTCCTTGTCCTTCGGCACAGCAAGCCTGGAGATCCTTAAGCAACAGTTGGTATTTAGTGATCCTTTGAACTGGTTTGATCAGGTACGCGGCTAACGGATGTTCCAATTTTTTCTTGCGTTGAACCCTGTCGAATACGAAATAAACTAAGCATCGACAGCGATTAAGTACACTTTACAGAACTACACATTTACTTATGATTGAAAATATTGATTTGAAGACCGCTGATGCCAACTAGAGACCTTGAGAAAAGAATTTACAGACTTCGCCTTACTAAAAAGCCGACAACGGCGATGTTTAGGGCGGGCCCGCGAACTATTTTGCCTCATATTCCAAAAAAAAACAATAAAATCGTTTGGATAGGCGATTATCTTTATAACAATATTATTTTTCAAAAATGCAACACAGAGCTTACAATGTCGCTAAATTGAAATAAAACATTGATTGGTAAGAACACACCTTTCGAAGTAATCTCCGGCATGCTGAACCACGGCGGCGTTGCTATCGGGTTTGTTGCGGCAGTAGGAGACGTACATGTCGAACTCGCGCGCCCACGTCACGAAGCAATGGCCCACGTCCTCGGGCATCGTCACGTACTTGTCCAGCTCGCGCAGGAACACGCGTTCGTGGAACCGATGGATTTCCTCGATGTTCCCGAATATTATCTCCTCCTGTGATAAACATTTATTTCATTGTAATTTTGGACAATTTGTAGAAATATTTAGTAATGTAAAGTGTCCTCGTAAAGGCCAAGATTATTACTGCACATCAATAATTTGCGAGACAACCGTACAGTCGAGACAACAATGTTTTATTTTATTTTGGCTGGGCAAAGTGTAAATGCATCGCAGTCAAAGTACAGTATAATGCAAAATAAAGTTCTATCATGACATTCGAATCCAATAACACTAGCTTTCTTCACGCTACGATGCACTTCCTCAGGATGGTAGACAACTCTTTGAAGTTTCATTCAAAATATAGTTAGGTTTTAAATCTTACAAAGAAAGATGAACCCATAGACTTTAACATTATAACACTATGATTTTAATTTAAAAAATAACGGGAAAATTAGATACATATACATATGTGCATGAAACATACTTTTCCCTGAAGTGCTGGCGGCACGGCGCCGGGGTCTGTGCGCATCTCACGCAGATAGCACGTGATGCACGTCTCCAAGTCCTTGACGTACGCGCGCTCCGTTTGCAGTAGCTCAGCCATTATAAACCTGCCAAGCAATAAGTATTTTGAATTCACATAGACAAATTAGAAAGTGTAATAAGCACCTTAATGTTAGAATCAGTCAAACTGCATTGAATTTAGTTATTTTCTGTAACTACTTGTTTACTTACTCTTTGCGACGTGCACTACGCCGTTTGTCTTCCCCAGCGGCTGTCGGCTGCGGTTCAGAGCGAGAATCGTTGTCAGCGGATTGCGAGGATGCCAGGGAAGGCGCAACACTTGTATCACTCTCCGGTTCACTCTCCCCACCTTCCATAGAACCGCTGAATTCAGCATATCTAAGAAGGTAATAAACATATTTTAAAAATCACTTAGAAATCATCAAAGCAATTGAGCAAATAATTAGATTACTAAAATGTAATTAAAAGCATATTATTGGTTATGTCTATCAAGACTAAATTTACATGTAGAAATTCATTGTATTGGTTGATTTAAACAATTACACATTCACAAGTAGGCCAATATTAAACATCTAATTTCAGAACAGAATAGAAAATTAATTTGACGTGTATATTCAAAGTTCACTTTAGTACACGTATTGTGTTATTCCAATGAATTAGCAAATTAGAATAAATCCAAAACAACGAGACACACCTAGCATCGACAGCGGCGACCCACTCCTTGATTTGCACGGCGTGCGGGTGTCCCTTCTCGACGAGTCCGTCGGCCAGCTGTGCAAGCAGGCGCACTCGCTCGCGGCTCTCCCGAGCCACGCCCGCAGCGGCGGCGGCGGCGGCGGCCCCGCACCGCTCCTGAGTCTCCCGGATCCATTCCACCGCGGCGCGCGCGGACCGCTCAAACAGAGCGAACTGCTGGCATTGCTCCAGACGCTTCTTACGCACCGTCCAATGTTCCAGTACCTAACACACGCCCCAATTAAACAATGTTACTATTTTTTATGAAAACAATTCATATGTAAAATGAAGTTGACACTGCCACACGTCACGCATACACCGGCTTAACACTAAGTTCAAAATCTAATAAGTGTTGCACGATTTAAGACACAATTTATTTTAGTAACGTTTCAAAGATTCCACATATTACTGGATGTTTGTTTTTACCGGTTGTATAAACCATGTGAAATAAGTCTTGATCATGATGATACAGAGCGCGCACATATACGAGAGGCCATGGCATGGAGTGCGCGCGGCCGCGGTCCAGCCCCGACGCGGCCCTGACGATACCATCGCTCGGACTAACAAAGGCCTGTATTGTCTCTCTCAGCTCTGACAATGACACTGGCCATGGCATGCGAAATAATAACTGACCACGCTCGATAAACTTGCCGTCGCTTAATTCCATAGCATAAATATTGTTTCCGTTTCATAATCGGTATTATGTGTACGGTAAACAAACAAAGCAAACAAACGAATGTTTTTCGTCTTGCCTTGCGAAAAATCCAAATAATTCCGTTATTATGATGCTTGCGTATTGTTTTCTCCGGTAATAGTAAATTCATAACAAACAAAGCCTGTCATCACTGCGAATAATCCAATAAAATAAATTTTAAATTGTGGATAATTATTTGCCATAAAGAGCTTAGGAACACGCATGCTTTTTTTGCCTCTTTTAAATGTATTATTTTAGGGGCCTTTTTATTTTCCTTCCTTGTACTCATAAAATATAGAGATAAAAAAACGAACTTTTGTGCGAATTAACAAATAAATAATGCAAGCTCTATGTGTTATTTTTCAAACGATAAAGGAAACATGAAAAGCAGTATCTATTTCTTCCTGGACCACGACGCCGTTTGTTGACCCAATTTGTCCAGTTTATCCGAGAACTGCTTATACAGATACAGTTGATTGCCTATTAATTATGATTATAATAACCTTATTCTCCTGGGCGAGCAGAGTGTCGAGTATGGCGCGGGTCTGCTCGTGGTGCGCCTTGCTGGCGGCGGCAGTCTGCCCGTGCACCTGCGCCGAGCGCGCCGCGTACTTGAGGAACGTCTCCGCCGTCCTGCGCGCCAACGTACACGCCTTCAAGAACGCTTCCTTTTGTTCCCCGTGCTTCACTATCAATGCGGCCACCTGCACAATACATACCACTTTTTTCAAAGCGTCGTAATTAGAGCTCATGCTAATCGTAAATAAAGAATGTTGTGGAAGGCAGTTGAGGGAAGAATGTCTTATTCTTAACTCCTGCACTGGAAGGGTCTGTATCGGTAAGTTTGGATCTCAAAATAATTATGGATTGGACGCAGCGTGAAGTCGACATCCGAATCCAATCCGAGTTTATTAGATAGTATGTTATCAGACAAAGAAGATGGAGCCTTACCTGAGCAGCTTTGTCGAGATTCTGCGACTGCACGGGTTCGTCGGTGGGCGGCGCTGCCGCGGAGCCGCACCAGTCCTCGTCGCGGCGGTACTCGCGCTCGAGCGAGTCCAGCACGGAGCACACCTGCTCCGCCGTCTTGTAGAAGTTCAGGGAGGCCGTCACCAGCTTGTGTCGCTCCTCGGCGCACATTACAAGCCGTTGCCAACGCTCTGTCACTTCTTCAGATATTTCTCTGCCAAAATAATGTTCAACGTTATCTTAGCTTTCTAATATGAATGACACCACATTTTCTAGGCCGTAACTAAACATATGAATTATTTGTAAACAATGCAAAACAATTTTGATTTCATAAATACAAAGCTTTTTTGATAGTCACATTAACAAACAGTTCATAAATGGGAACTGAAAAGTTGACTCCGCTTTATGTTTAGTTGCAGATCCCGAATTACGAATAATCTTTCATCACGCATGTTTTCCAATATTTCAATCATATTACCTAATAGTATGTGGATCGTAATGGTTGGCAGCTCTGAGCGCATCGGCCCTGTACTTGACTTGCACGGCGCTGGCGTGCGTCTTCTCGACGGCCACCTGGAACTGGTCGTGCTCGCGCTTCAGCTGCTCCGCCTCCGAAAGCGTGCCGGGGATGGAGAACGACGCCGCCAACATCGCCTCGCCGTTGCGGATCCAACTCACCACCTGAGCCGCGTCCTTTTGGAATTGACCTGCAAATAACAATAATTATTCATTTTAAACATATTGAAGTAAATTTCATTAATAATAAACAATTTCAAAAATCAGTCCATGTTTTTACACGAAAAAATCCTGTTAAGTCACAATTTAAATTTAGTACAAATTTTATTTGTTAAAATACCAACTTAATATAACGCAATAATTGCAAAGATTCAATAAATCAAAAAAATATGGATTACAACAACATACCTAGCTGAACGCACTGCTCGAACCTGGCGCGTCTCTCCTCGGCCAACTCCTCAAGGTCTAATTGTCTATCGTGCAAGAATTCAAGGAGTAATTGGACGCGTCCCTGCGCGTCCAGCGGCGCAGTCTCCGAGCCGTCGGAGCCGCTTGAAGCCATCACATCCGACGCTTCAGCTATGGCCGCGGCAAGCTCTTGACCTTGCTGCACTACCTGTGAGATAGACGTACACAAATTTAATTATTATATGTCTTGAATAATCTATAAGTACTGTGCAGGACGACTGCATTATAATCTTAAGTATTTATTATGTACAAAATCTTATTGTAAATTTAATCTTATTTGTATTACACTCTTATAAGTCTGAAAGATTTAAACATTAAGTAAATAAAGGCTGCGATCATAGAAATATATAGGAATTAAATTGTCATATATAACATTGCATATATAAGATAAATTGAACTATTAGAATTATATTAAAACTCAGATCTTTGTGTATAAGAATTGTATTAAAACTATTGGAATTGTAGATCTTTGTATATAAGAATTATATTGTCTTATTAGAATTAACTATGTAAAGAAACGAACTGTAATAAGTGTTAACCAGTGTTATGTAATATTATGTGTTTGTTATGTAAAATGTCAAATAGTAGTATTTATAGTAAATAAACGAACATATGGGGTAACGCCCCGCGCACCCCGCGGACCGAACTACCGCCCCGCGCGCCGACGCAGCGACGCATCGAACCAAGGCGTCCTATTGGACGAACGCGTCGCCGTCGCGCGCGGACCCGGCACTGGGGATTAAGCCCGAACTACAAATAAAAATAGCAGCCCCGGCCGGGTAAAATCAGTTCGGTTCGGATCTCTCCAAGCGCACTAGAAGAAGTCAGCAAGAAAACCTCAAGCAACAGCAAGTAGTCAGCAAGTAGTCATCAAGAAAGAAGTGAACGTGTCAACGTGTATAAACCGCTGCTACTCCGTGACGTCACCGTCGTGTCGTCACTCGCCGTGCTGTCGCCGCGCTAGTCAAATAGAGTGCAAACGTACTTTTCAGTGCGAAATAAATTTGTTTCTGCCTAATCGAATCACTGGTATTATTTCCACACAACCAGCACGTATCCTGAACATCTGAACACCCTTGTACGGGATTGTTCGAAGGCGGTCCCGTACATTCTGGTCCTTCCAGTTCGCCGGATACTTGTGTGGAATAATGCCAGTGACTAGATCGGTGGGAAGGCACACCGCCTCGGCTTCGGCCTCGGCGTCCGCCACGGTGACATCCGCCACTGCCACAACGGACGTGACCGGTACCTCGCGCACCGCCACGACCGTCACCGGCACCGATGAAACCGCAACCACCACAGTCACAGAGCAGTCAAAACAACCCGCCGCGGTCGAACCTCAGGTGACGGAACCCGCCACCTCCGCCGGGATTGAAGACCAGGAGAAGAACAAATCGCGGACGGCGTCAAGAAGCAAGAAGACCTCGAAGTCACGCCGTCTCGCCGCCGCCCGAGCCGAACTCGCTCGACTAAAAGTCGAGCTCGCCGCCGCTCGAGTCCAGGAAATCGAAGCGGACTCAAGCTCTGAAGATGACAACACGACCGTCACGGAAGTGGAACAAGAACTCCGTGTCCGCACATGGCTGCGGAATAGTCAGCTTCTTGCCATCGACAGCGAGCCGCATCAGGCGACGCCGCCGCCGCGCACCGATGCCGCCGCGCTCGCACCGGCGGGAGTCACTGCCGCACACCCGCCGCACCCGACGTCGGCTGAAGAGGGCGCACCCGCGCCTCTTCTCGATCTGCAAGCGCCTCCGCCAGCGACCACTGCCGAGTCCTGGGGACCGAACTTCGGCGCTGCACACCCGCCGCCAGCGGCCACCGCCGCGCCCTGGCAGGCGAACCCCGACGTCACGCACCCGCTGCCGGCCGCCGCCGCTACCGCGGCCTGGCAGCCGAACAATCAAGAACAGCAGCAGCAGCCGCCGCCCGCCCTCGCCGCCTGGTTCGCCGAGCAAGCAGCGCGCGCCCCTCCGCCAGTGACCACTGCCGCGTCCTGGCGACCGAACTCCGGGGTTGCGCAGCCGCCGCCGCTCGTCGCCGCGTGGTTGCGTGGCAATCAAGCGCCACCGCAAACCGCGCCATGGGGCTCCGCCGCCGCTGCTACCGCCGACGGCCTCACAGCTGCCGCAGCCGCCAACGCGTCGTGGCAACAAGGCCACGCCGCACCGCCGCCGCAGCTGCCGCCACCGCCGCCGCCGAACAGAACAGAACCCGCCGTCGCTCCGCTCGCACCGGATGAAGCAGTCGCCGTGCCGCAGCGGAAGACCGAGATGCAGCAACTGGCTGCAGCCATCACGAACGCCGTGCAAGCCGCACAAGTGAAGCAAACGAGGTATGTCGAGTTACCATTCTTTAACGGTGACCATCAAGAGTGGCTTACGTTCCGCGCCTCGTATGAAGAATCCGCGCATAACTTCACGAACTTGGAAAACATGTCCCGCCTACGCCGGAGCCTGCGCGGGACAGCCAGAGAGGCAGTGCAAGGCCTTTTAATAACGAACGCGGATCCAGACAGTGTTATGCGCACATTGGAAATACGTTTCGGCCGACCGGAGTCCATCGCAGCGGCCGAAATTGAGCGGCTCCGAATACTGCCACGCCTCGCCGAAACTCCGCGGGACGTGTGCACCTTCGCCACGAAGATCAGCAACGCTGTAAACACACTGCGAGCATTAAGGTGCGTGTACTACATGTATAATCCAGAGACCGCACGCGCCGTGATAGAGAAATTAACTCCGACACTTAAACACAAGTGGTACGAGTTTGCCGCCGTCCAACCAAGAGAGGAACCGGACCTCTCCAAGTTGGAACGCTTCTTGCAGAAAGAAGCACAAATCTGCAGCCCATTTGCAACTGCGGAAGCAATCACAAGCGAACGACAGCGAGCACCCCGACCGGAACCAAAGCCTCGACAGAAGGTGTTCGCTGCAGAAGCCACTCAGAAGCCGAACTTTGCGTGCGCCCTATGTCGCAAGGAGGGACACGCCATAATGGAGTGCACAAAATTCAAACAAGCAAGCATCGATGAACGGTGGGACGCGGCAAAGAAAAATAGACTGTGCTTCCGATGTCTACGGCGCCGCACACAGCAACACAGTTGCAAAACAAAGAGGTGCAATATTGACGGGTGCGAGCACCTGCATCACCGACTGCTGCACTCAACAAGAACCGCACCACGCAAGACTGAAGAGGATCAAGAACAAGTAAACTCCGCGTGGAACTCTTCAGTATCATACTTAAAAATAGCGCCGGTACGAGTTTCGGGACCGGCGGGAGTCCACGAGACGTACGCGCTCCTCGATGACGGGTCCACGGTAACCCTCATCGACGAGGAACTCGCGGACAAAATAGGCGCGGACGGACCGGATGACCCGCTTCGCATCAGTACATACGACGGGCATACCAAGGAGAACAAAACGTCGCGCCATGTGAAGATAAGGATCCAAGGGCGAGGTCGTCACGCTCAACACATACACGCCCGAACTGTTCCTGACCTGCGCCTGGCGGCGCAACGAATCTCTCAGGAGGCGATTAGTGACTGCCCGCACCTCAAAGAAGTACTGAACACCATCACCACAAGCCAGGTGGTACCGAGGATTCTTATCGGACAGGACAACTGGCACCTCCTGATCGCCACGAAGACGCGGTCAGGAAGAAGAGACCAACCGGTGGCATCGCTCACGCCACTGGGATGGGTGGTGCATGGCAGCAGAACCCGAAGCCTCGGACACCACGTTAACTTTGTCGGCCAGACCGCCGCGGACGACGACATAGAGAAGATGGTTCGAGAATATATCACGGCCGACAGCACTTATGTGACACCGAAGCGCCCGGAAAACGACCCTGATCAAAAGGCCCTCCAGATACTGGAGGCCAACACGGTCCAGCTACCCGAGGGGGGGTATCAAACGGCGTTGTTATGGAAGTCGGAGGAGGCGTCGCTCCCCGATAATTATGAAAACACGCTCCGCCGACTGTATGGAGTCGAGAAGAAGATCGACAAAGATCCTGCATTGAAGAAGAAGTACAACGCCGAGATGAACAAGTTGGTCGCCAAAGGGTACGCAGAGCCGGCACCAACCACAAAAACGCCAGGACGGACCTGGTACCTGCCGCATTTCGCCGTCGTCAACGCACTAAAGCCGGAAAAACTAAGAGTCGTCCACGACGCAGCTGCCAAGACCAGGGGCGTGTCGCTCAACGATATGCTCCTGACCGGACCCGACCTCCTGCAGCCGCTCCCGGGAGTACTCATGCGCTTCCGCGAGCGTAGGATCGCCGTCACCGCAGACATCGCGGAAATGTTTATGCGCGTCCAATTAAGGGAACAGGACAGGGACGCGCTCAGGTACCTGTGGCGAGGGGATCGCAGAGACGACGCCCCACCGGAAGAATTCAGGATGAGGTCACTTATTTTCGGAGCGTCGTGCTCACCCGCCTCCGCTATTTACACAATGAACACGAACGCGCGAAACCACGAACATCTATACCCGGAAGCGGCGGCGGCAATTATAAAGAAGCATTATATGGATGATTATCTGGATAGTTTCGACGACGTACAACGAGCCGCGACCATAGTCAGCCAAATACAGAAAATACACAGCGCGGCAAATTTCCACTTAAGAAAATGGAAGTCGAATTCACCTGAGCTTCTGGAAAGGATAGGCGAGGAAATAGAAAACGCATCCGTAAGCTTCGAGGGCAAATCGGCGGAAAAGGTACTCGGTTTGACGTGGGAACCGCAGGCGGATGCGTTCCACTTCAACCTGGACGCGACCCGCATCCCGCCGAGCTTACTCGAGAGGCCGCCGACAAAACGTGAAGCACTGAAAATTATAATGTCCATTTTTGACCCGCTCGGACTCATCACTCCCATTACAATCGCAGCAAAACAACTTTTACAGGAAGTGTGGCGAAACGGAATCCAGTGGGACGAACAACTTACAGGAAACCTGGCAGAACATTGGGAAAAATGGATCATCGTATTACGTAAAACTAACCAGATATGCATTCCTCGTCTTTATCCTGATTACAGCACAGCGGAGCGCCTGGAACTACATGTATTCTGCGACGCGAGCGAAAGGGCGTACGCGACCGCGCTATATTGGCGTGCGGTCGACCGACACGGGGGCGTGTCTACCACACTCGCGGCCGCCAAGGCGAAAGTGGCGCCATTAAAATTGCTGTCTATCCCGCGCCTCGAACTACAGGCAGCCTTGCTCGGCGCGAGGATGGCAGCAGCAGTCAAGAAAGAACACAGCAAAACTCCCGACGCAACTATATATTGGACGGACAGTCGTACCGCACTCACATGGATAAGGACCGGCGCGAGGTCCTATAAACCATACGTCGCGCATCGTATAGCGGCGATTGAGGAAATCACACAAACTAAAGAGTGGCGTTGGGTACCGACCCGATGGAACGTCGCGGACGATGCCACCCGCGACGTCCCAGAAGACTTTCGTAACGAGCACAGGTGGTTCCAGGGCCCGGAATTCCTACGGCAGGATCCGGTAACATGGCCGTCGGAAGAACTTAGCACACCACCGGTATCGGGTGAGGAGCGCGTGCACAACTTGCGCCATATGGAGCGCACCAGTGTACTGCCCGAAGTCACACGTTTCTCATCATGGACCCGATATTTAAGGGCCACTGCAAGGGTCTTGCAAGCAGTGGCCGTGTTTCGAAGTCTCATTTCAGAAAAGCTGAATTACAAGCGGACCAGGAAGGGCCCGCGCGCCGACCCCGAGTGGCGAGTCAACCCGAGGAGAGGCCCCGCCGCCGCGATGCAGAAACCAAGAACGACGCCAGAAGATAGGTTTCCAACTCTGACGGCGGAGTTGCAGAGAACCGCGGAGCTACTCATAATTCGCCGCATTCAAGAGGACTCCTTCAGCGACGAATTAAAGGCCCTAGAGGCCGGAAGAACTGTCGACAGACACAGTCGTCTGTTTCGCCTCAGCATTGAACTGAAAAATGGTTTAATAACCCTGAAAAGCCGCATCAACGCCGCCACCGGTGTACCGGAGGAGGCAAAAAATCCCCCAGTGGTGGACGGCAACCATCGCGCCACACAGTTATGGGTACGACACGTGCACGAGTCATTGCACCACGCGGGGGTCGAAGCCACATTAAATCAAGTGAAACAGTGTAGATGGGTAATAAAATTGCGACCCACCGTCAAAACCATAATATCGAGTTGCAGGTTATGCCGCGCCAGAACTACAGCACCACCACAGCCAGCCACAGGAGACCTGCCAGCGTGCCGACTGGCACATCACCGCCGGCCCTTTACATATACGGGTTTGGATTACTTCGGCCCACTGACTGTCACAGTGGGACGTAGTACACAGAAAAGGTACGTCGCCCTATTCACGTGCCTCACGGTGCGAGCGGTGCACTTAGAGGTAGTGTCGTCACTGAGCACCGAATCGGCGGTCATGGCGTTGCGCCGCATGATCGCGCGCCGTGGCTGCCCACAGGAGATCTGGTCGGATAATGCGACCAACTTTCATGGCGCGGACGCCGAAATTCGCCAAACACTGCTTCGGGGCGCCGAACAAGAGGCGTCCAGGAAAACCATATCATGGAGGTTCATCCCTCCCGGAGCACCGTTCATGGGAGGAGCCTGGGAGAGATTGGTGCGTTCGGTCAAGACCGCACTCACCGCCGTACTTCATCAAAGAAGCCCGAACGAGGAAACTCTCCACACTCTTCTAACAGAAGTCGAACTAACCCTTAATAGTCGTCCGCTTACACATGTGTCAGTAGATCCCGCCGATCCTGAGTCCCTGACGCCTAGCCACTTCCTGCTGGGCGGTCAGGGACACCCTGCTGCCATGAGCCTGCCAGCGGACCACAGCGCAAGCCCGTACGCCAGCCTGCGTGCAACGCAGGCCCTCGCCGACGCCTTTTGGGCGCGTTGGCTGAAAGAATATCTTCCCGAACTTCGCAACCGGCGGGAGCCCCATGGACGGGGCTTAGAACTCCAAGTCGGCGACCTAGTCAGGGTCGTCGACAAGAACCTCCCGAGGAACACCTGGGTGCGTGGGCGCATCAGCGCCACATACCCGGGACCGGACAGCGTCGTGCGGACCGTCGACGTCGCCACAAAGGGCGGCGTGCTGCGACGGCCAGCCAAGAAAATCATCCTCCTCCACCGAAACGAAGAGGAGCAGTCGCCCTGCACCCAATGAAGATGCACCGTCGTCGTGACACGATGCACGGCGGGAGAAATGTGCAGGACGACTGCATTATAATCTTAAGTATTTATTATGTACAAAATCTTATTGTAAATTTAATCTTATTTGTATTACACTCTTATAAGTCTGAAAGATTTAAACATTAAGTAAATAAAGGCTGCGATCATAGAAATATATAGGAATTAAATTGTCATATATAACATTGCATATATAAGATAAATTGAACTATTAGAATTATATTAAAACTCAGATCTTTGTGTATAAGAATTGTATTAAAACTATTGGAATTGTAGATCTTTGTATATAAGAATTATATTGTCTTATTAGAATTAACTATGTAAAGAAACGAACTGTAATAAGTGTTAACCAGTGTTATGTAATATTATGTGTTTGTTATGTAAAATGTCAAATAGTAGTATTTATAGTAAATAAACGAACATATGGGGTAACGCCCCGCGCACCCCGCGGACCGAACTACCGCCCCGCGCGCCGACGCAGCGACGCATCGAACCAAGGCGTCCTATTGGACGAACGCGTCGCCGTCGCGCGCGGACCCGGCACTGGGGATTAAGCCCGAACTACAAATAAAAATAGCAGCCCCGGCCGGGTAAAATCAGTTCGGTTCGGATCTCTCCAAGCGCACTAGAAGAAGTCAGCAAGAAAACCTCAAGCAACAGCAAGTAGTCAGCAAGTAGTCATCAAGAAAGAAGTGAACGTGTCAACGTGTATAAACCGCTGCTACTCCGTGACGTCACCGTCGTGTCGTCACTCGCCGTGCTGTCGCCGCGCTAGTCAAATAGAGTGCAAACGTACTTTTCAGTGCGAAATAAATTTGTTTCTGCCTAATCGAATCACTGGTATTATTTCCACACAACCAGCACGTATCCTGAACATCTGAACACCCTTGTACGGGATTGTTCGAAGGCGGTCCCGTACAAGTACCATAAGTATAATTTAATTTTAAAGAAAGATTAAGCACGAAAATAAGAGAAACCAGATACGAATCGGCACATTAAAAATCAAATTCAAATAGTGTTCTTGCGATACACATATGTTATAGTGTTGCAGAATGTTTTTTTACAGCGATGTCCCAGAAATCAAAATATTTTAGGATACACTATTCGGTTATATGATGTGACCATATTTTAATAATTATGAGAAAGAATCAACGTATAATGAAACAACGCACTTGATAGGTGGCATGTTGCATTCTAGCAACACTTTCGTTGTGAGTGGCGAGCGCTTGCTCCGCCTGCTGCGGGTCGCGCGGGGGCTCCGTGCGCTGCAACTCGTCGCCCCACAGCTCCAGCCGCGAAGATACCTGCAAACAAACACCGCAAATATGTTCAAATCTAGTATATTCTAAGATGAACTTGACATTTGACGAATCACACGCTTTTATTTATACATGTAATTCAATTCGATTGCTAATTTTAATTGCTAAGTCGTCAAAGATGCTTTTTTCAAGCAATTATCCCATTGACAACAAGAACTTTATATCTTGCATATATTTTTTTTGTGAAGTAACGCTTGGTTTTACAAAATCTTCATATTAATTCAAATCAGAAAGTGTTTGCATGTTTGTCTTCCATTTGAATACGTTCTCAACGAAGATAAAAATTTATGAGGCGTTAATTGAATGTTGTACGTAGCACATAAGTACGGAACACTGGCATATATTATACCCGTGATTGAGTAGGTGATAGATATTAAAACTCCATGCAAGTGTTGACATTTCATTGTGGTTTGAATAAAACAGTTTATTCGCTAACATTTTTCATCAATCCATAATATACTATGATTAAGATAAAACGATTCGATATATATGGCAGAGCAAAAACCCTTCCAAAGTACAAATAGCATTCGAGAACCATTTCCATCAGAAAACTCCTCACAAACAGCTTCGTCAGTTGAACTTATTTATTTGGAAGGGTACCTCTCATTTTCCGTGTCACAAACACGCAGATAAATAAAATTTTCTGCAACTGACATTGTTGGAAAAATATTCAACCGTTTTATTCACTCATATTCATTTTCCTATCATAAATATTCAGTCAAATCTGAGGTTACGTCATTTTATAATTCATTCATACTCTATCATTGTCATTCTAGAGATGCAGATTTAAGCAACCATCTGAAGAGTTAATTAATTATCGTTGCAGATTATGTAGAAACACTGATCTGATAAAGTTTCATTGAAATAACAAGATTGTTACTGTTGAAAAGAGAGAGTCAAAGCAATAACATCCTTCACAGGAAATATAACATTATTACGTTTCCCGGAATACATTTAATTAATTCAACAAGTTTTCAATGAAGAGGGATTGCAGCTGCAGTTTTACTTCTAAGTTTGTGAAGTTATATCTTTTCAGACTCGACGAGGGGATGCAAATATGAATATTGATGATAATGGTCACCTCTAAGGCGTCCCTCTCGAAATGTCTGAGTTGCAAGGTAAGCTCGAGCCGCCGCTCTCTATCTGACCAGAGCTCTTCGAGGGCGCTGCGCGTGCCTCGCAACCGTTCCAAAGTTGTTTCCACGGCTGCGGTACTCGCCGCGTCCGAATCGCCAGATGATCTGCGAACAAATTCTATTCTTAACTAAAACTCATATAAAGTGAAATGGTTTAAAATAAGTGCACAAATGTGAAACTGAAAATATTACTCCCATGTTATGTAGAAGAAATAGGTAAAAAAATGACTATAAACAACGACGTCCAAAATTCATTTTATTTTATTGTGATGAATGGCGAGACGAGCATGGCATTCGCCTGATGGTAAGCGATGTCGTATGCTCATGGCCAGTAGCAAAACCTAACAACACAATTAATTACAAATCAATGCTTGGCATCCCACTTCGCTCGCCATCCTGGGACATAACATGTTAAACCTCATTATGTCCAGTAGTTACTCTGGCTGCAATGTCTTTCAAATCGGAACACAACAGTGCATTCACACTGCTGTTTGGCGTCCTTCCTAGCCGCCTGTCATCAAAGCAATGCAAGTATGTAACATTACAGTTACGTTACAAATGTTACCATGTAACACTAGCTTAGAATCCTAGTCGACAAATCCAACCTATTGGTACAATGAGTTAGATCTCATAAAATGTTGAACAAATATTGAATAATAAATATACATAATATTTATTTTCATACATATCATATCTTATCTGCATTATTAGGTACGCACTGAGACATAATCAGTCAATGTAGTAGGCTTACACAATACGACAAAAATAACATAATTACCAACAAAACGAAGTAGGTACTAATAATGCGCTCTAGTATTTTACACTTTATGATATATTGACCGCTTAAGCACATTATTAGTATTGTATAAACACCAAGTTTCCACAACGTGTTACGCTGTGTTGCTCAATAAATGTCTCAATGAGTATTGCGGGTGACGCAAACGACGCTATACAAACCTCCATCTTAAGCACTGCACCGGTGACTTATGCCTGTGCGATCGTCGATGATATTTGAGCATTTTGCGAAAAAATGATCATTTCACCGGTGTGATGATGATAATACACGCTGCAAGTTGTCGTTTATAGAACTGTACTTTCACTATTGCAAAGGAACTCCCGCGCGCATCGTAAATATGATTCGAGCAATTGTCAATTGAAGGCCAAGTCCGTGTCTGTTAGTATAGTATATTGTTATTGCCTTGGTGCAATAGTGTTGAAATTATATCCCTTAAGCTAATTAAGTACATTTTCCCACATGGGTGCCGCAGATCATTGAATAGACAATACAGTCTCTAGCATGTATTTGTTGCCCTGACTTATCTTTGAAATATGTAACGAATAAATCATTACGACCAGCTTATATAACCGTATCAGTTATATGTCACCAAACGACATTTCTTCCTAGTCATGGTTACGGTGCTAATGTTTTCTCAGTATAAAATGATCAAATGTAGACGGACACCAACATGTATCTTTTACATAACGGCTATTCAATTTACACCGGTAATCTACAAACAATTTAAGAATGGATACAATTACTGTCCAATGCCAGTTAATTGTTACCTGTTACCTATGTTAAGTGAGAGGTACATATGTATATACAGGGTATATCAAGACCGCGACCGAAAACGAAGCCAGGTGGTAGTTTTAGTGGCTATAGACACAATGCAACTAAAAATTTCGCAAAATAAGCGATAGATTATTTTTTTTTAATTTTTAAAAATCATAGTTTTTAGGTGGTGAATCCTTAGTTTTTGCGAAAATAGTAATTTAAACCCTTACATATCATTGCGTCTTTAAAAATAAAAAGGTGTACATCATTATTTTGGAAAACATATGTATTTATCGCCCAAATACGACGATAAGTAAAAAATTACCAAAAAAAATTAACGACTTTTGATTGCGAAATTTGTTGCGTTGTGTCTCAAGTCACTAATACTACCACCTGGCTTCGTTTTCGGTCGCGGTCTTGATATACCCTGTATATCTAACGAAAATTTTATTAACTCATTGTCATAACTAATATTTAAATGTGGATGCTTCAATACTTTAACGGTTTCATTTAAATAATTTAAAGTGGTAATGTGGGTAATTTTATTTAAAACGAACATTAAACGGCCCACGGTGACCTACAATAACCGCGCGCGCACTGTTATGTTACGGTTGGTTAGCGAATGCACCAGTACTTCATATAATAACACTCTTTTCATTATGTAACACCGTGATTCTTACGTTTTGGTACCAAATAAATTGGAGATCAAAAACGCCATGGCATACATTACATCAAACATATAACGCTTCAAACATTCAAAGACGTGCGTAACGTAAAAATAAACATAACTTCAACTTACATAACTACAAAAACGAATGTTAAATAATTACGTGAAGTAACAACTTCTCACGCTGAACCAAAAATAAAGGCTAACACATCAACAACACTTCTTTCACGGTAAATAAAGTAAAAAAGTCAAACAAACACCGAAAGAGACGTAAACACTCGCAGATGTTGTTTTATTTTTGTTTGTTTTTTGACATAAACAAACGGTGCAATTTCGTAAGACAGCCGCTGTCTGGGCAGGCGCAATATCCTGTCATTGTGCAGGAAGGATGGCTGTGCAAACGCATGACGGCCGCGGCAATTTGCTTAATAAATCAAAAATATTACTAATTACGCTGTCTCTAAGCTTTTCTAATAACAAGTATGGCGTTATAAAATATCATAGCCATTAATAACAATTTTGGACAGCTGATGGTTTGCAAAACCACAGGTGCAATCTAGGAAATAAATAAAGCCATTTTGGTGGCCATAACTTGCCGATGTTCTTTTATGATTAAAACAAATACTAAGCTAATATCTAAAACACTGTTCAAATTTTCAAAAATATTAAACAGCATCATTATTTTTGGACAATTATCAAACGTAAGGATATTTTGGTCTTATTATACTAATAACATGCGAACACGTGGAGTGTTAAATAAATGCTTATCTTATGATTTCAATTAACTAAATTAATCAAATATATGGCAAATGTAGTAATTAACGACATTCATTAATACAAGTATACCTACCAGTCTAATAAGTACGATGAACAATAAATATTGTATACATTCAAAGAACCTTAAACCTGGAAGACAATAATTAAAACATATTCAAATTATTTATTAGCCCTCCTTATTGGCTCTCCTGATGTTTGATAAATATTGAAATGATTGACACAGAATTTTTTTGTACACTCCTTTCGGGCAGTAAACCTGTTTATATTTGTTCGGGGTGCTGTATGTGGCGGTAAACCATATTGTGACTTCAGGTTGACAAGAGCAAAAGAATTAGAAACTTAGGACGTATGCACAGTAATTGCTAATGCAGATAACGTCAGACGCTGGCAAGGCGCGCGCTGCGTAGCTAATACGAAGAAAGTTCACAATGCCTACATAATATATTTTGCCACTCAAAACCGATTGCGGTAAAATCTTATATCTGGCGTCACTACCTGACTGGTTAGGGCTCAAGGGGACCAATCTGTGGATTGAGTATAATTCACAAATAATCGTAGAAGTACTCGTGACATCTCTCGTTGATCGCCATTAACAGGCCATCAACAAGCCATCGCCAGTCACGATGGCAAGGCATAGCCGATTAGCGTTTACAGCAACGATTTGCGTTTAAGTTTGTAAACTTTAGATCATGTATTGACTTTTCTAGGTAAGTCTCGAAAAACTGCTATAACTCAAGTTGCGTTTTAGTGGCTTTGGATTTTATACACCATCTAAACTAACTAAAAAAATATATATTAATATGTGTGTATGTATAATGTATATTCCCCGACCATAAATTTTCCTAGAGCGATGCCATATCAAATTATGAAATACAAACAGCCCAATTACTCTTCGTAGTCAAAGCATAGTACCTATAAAACCTTTTACAAAGTGAAACACTAGATTAATAAATATATTGTACACTTGAAGACCTACGGAGGTTAAAAACCGTTTCAGTTACTTTATTTGAAGTGATGCGGTCATGGCTACAGTATGGCGCCTGCAAGCGCATAAATACGGTACACAACGTCAAATAGAAAACAGTTTGACTAATTTATGTATCGATTAAACATCAACAGCAGACGCACATTCTGGTGCTCAGAACCGTTGCAGTGTCGCTCAGAGCGAGGCGCATTCCTCGCGCTTATGCGGCCAATCGGAACCGAGAGATATCCGCACAAAATTTTTGCACATTATTTATTATTAATTATGCCTGAATTAATTAACTGCCAAATTATTGAAAACTAGCTTCTGCCCGCAAACTTCGTCAGCGTGATTTACTTTATTTGGTACTTTTCATCCCGTCCCGTCCCATTATATCCCGCCCGTCCCATCTCATTCTCACTCAAGGCATGTAATCCAGTCCCATCCGATGGGATGACTCCCTCTGAGTATAAAAAGTAACAAATATATCGTAATTCTTTCCTCATCCTACGGGAACACTGTATTTTTCGGAATAAAAAGTAGCCTAAGTGTTAATCCAGGGTGTCAGCTACTTCCATACCGATTTCATCAAAATCCGTTGAGCGGTTTTTGAGTTTATCGCGCACAACCGCACAGACAAACAGACAATAATTTTACAATTACAATTCTTGACAATAAATCATTGTTTTGGGTTTTATTACGTTAATACAGACCACCCATATTAGTTTTTCTCATTTATCTTCCATAATACAAAGAAACACCCTGTATGTAAATGAAACATATACCAGCTTTTAAGTTGAACCTGCAGCAATACAACTGTGAAAAGCGCTTCTCATTTGGTGCAGTAGTTTTTGCGTGATGCGCAAGTAAATAAAAAGAAACACCCTGTATGTAAATAAAATATATACCAGTTTTCAAGTTGGCCTTGGACCAATATAACTGTGAAAACTGCATCTCATTTCGTGCCTTAGTTTTTGAGTAATGTGCAAGCAAACAAAAAGAAGCACCCCTTATGTAAATGCAACATATGCCTGTTTTCAAGTTGGACTTGCATCAATACAACTGTGAAAATCGCATCTCACTTGGTGCAGTAGTTTTTGTGTGACGCGCAAGTAAATAAAAAGAAGCACCCTGTATGTAAATAAAATATATATCAGTTTTCAAGTTGGGCCTGCACCAATATAACTGTGAAAACTGCATCTCATTTCGTGCGGTAGTTTTTGAGTATTGTGCAAGCAAATAAAAAGAAACACCCTGTATGTGAATGCAACATATACCAGTTTTTAAGTTGAACCCGCAGCAATACAACTGTGAAAACCGCATCTCATTTGGTGCAGTAGTTTTTTCGTGATGCGCAAGCAAACATACAGACAGACAGACAGACAGACAAAAATTCTAAAAAAAATTGTTTTGGCCTCTGTTGCTGTTATAAAGACCCCTCGCGTTAAAATTTCTCAAATATCTTCCATGTACAGACATCGACCATTTACATTTTTATTATATGTATAGATAATATTCGACAAGTAAACAATTTCAATCAAGTCAATCAATTTATTAAGGATAAAGACGCAAGAGACTTGTTAAGAAGTTTTTGTGACGCATCCCAATATTTTTTACCTATAAAAATTCTAATGGGTAGGTCTCTAAGTACTATGGAATATATTCAAAATAAAGATATTGAAAATTCAGATAATGCATAGACAAAATATCCAAAACATATTGATTGCTTATTTTTAACGTATTTAACTATACCAAAATAATCATTAACTAACATACTAGTAAAGAATTAACTTAAAAAAAAGTAGCGTTTCTCTTATTTCTTACGCAAATATTTGTAATTAAAGTTTAAATATTTCAAATGTAAGATTTGAGAGACATTATATCATATCAACATTGTTATCTATTAAATTATTCTAAAGTGATTTTCTAATGGTGCATCCACACCGCAGTTACTTTTTGTATAGTTGCTTTCCAAATGTCACTCGGCAACATCTGACAAGAAAATGTTATTTAGAGTTAGTAGATGTTGCCATGTTAGTATACAGGGTGCTCCAGAACTAGACTATAAACAAGTAACATGAGATAGACCAAATAATTATAAAAACATTTATTTACAGTTCATCTAAGCTAAAATTTGAAATATATGAATGCACTACTTAAAAGACAATCAAATTATTAGAATAATGTACAATTATTGTTATTTTTGGAGTCGCTGTCATCCAAGTTTTATGAGTTAGTAACTACATAAACGTCAGATATTATATTTTATTGAATTAAGGTTAATAAACCACATAATAGTATAAGAGGATATTCGTATAAAATAGATTTCATAAAGTTGTCATTTAATGTTGTCAGGTATAATGTCGAGTTTATTTGGCTGACACCGACTCCAAAAATAACAATAATTGTACATTATTCTAATAATTTGATTGTCTTTTAAGTAGTGCATTCATATATTTCAAATTTTAGCTTAGATGAACTGTAAATAAATGTTTTTATAATTATTTGGTACTCATAGGTTGTTTATTTTTAGTATGAATTTTGTTAGTTTTTTGAAGTCGGTTATTTTTTTTGTTAAAATTTTGGTTTATTTTTTTATTTTTATAGACTTAAAAGTTCGATAGCCTGAATATGGGTAGACCTAGTAAACGCGCTGCTCGTATGAGAGAGCGCCGTTTAAATGAGACAAAAGGAGAAAGGGAGCAACGCCTGTCTCAAATAAGGGAATCTATCTCCAGAGTAATTTCAAAAGATACTTGTGAAGAACGCAATAATAGGCTTTCAAAAATGCGGGCTTACATGAAAAAGTTTTGAATCGTCCTTGCAAATTGATTTTGATTGCCGTTGAGACTTTTTGAAACATTCTTTTATTGGATATTTAATCCTCGAATGCTTCTTACGAACAATTCATCCGACATGACGGCTCGTTCTTCCATGTTTTCACAAAATTTATCATCGTCATGTACAATTTGTTCACCAACACATAACAATCGGCAATGCCCCCAATTGCCGATATCGGTTTCATTACGGAATGGTATATGGCATACTATTAAACTGTAATAATATGATTCTTTGTCACTATTACATCAGATCTTCATGATTTATTGGTATAGGTGCCGAAGATATTGACTATTTACGTGTTTGTTCATTTTATTAACGACCCCCCTCGCCCCTACCCCTACTTTCATTCACCACTGTAACTTTGCTTTTATACTGAATCCAATGCAAAAAGAACCATTGGAATCGTACTCAATTTTGAGGAGTTCTACTCTCCAAGACCGAAGATATTCATCAGATTTTCCTGATTTCTTGGTGAGATCAAAGTGTTAATACGTTCTTTCTGATGCAAAAGAAATCACTAAAATCGGTTAAGAGCTGCCGAAGATATTGACTATTTACATGTTTCTTAATTTTCTAACCCCCCCCTCACCCCTACCCCTACTTTCCTCCACCACTGTAATTTTGCTTTTATACTTAATTCAATGCAAGAAGAACCATTGGAATCCTACTTAATTTTAAGGAGTTCCCCTCTCCAGGTCCGAAGATATTCATCAGATCGTTACCATATTTTTATGGGACCAAACGACAAGCACCAGCTTTCAATTAAAGAAGGAATTATCGAAATCGGTTCACCCAGTACAGAATAATGAGGTAACAAACATAAAAAAAAAAAAAAAAAAAAAAAAGCAACATACAGTCGAATTGAGAACCTCCTCCTTTTTTTGAAGTCGGTTAACTATGGCGGCATAGCAACAAAAAATATTATATTCCCGGATAGGTTCCATGAAACAGCCTTTTTAGAAATCATTCATAAATGATCATGTGTGTACCTATGGATAGTTCATTTTCAAGCACCTTAAAGGTGAAGGAAAACATCAGGAACCATCGGAACAACGTCAGGAAAACATCATTATCTATACATATAATAAAAATGTAAATGGTCGATGTCTGTACATGGAAGATATTTAAGAAATTTTAACGCGAGGGGTCTTTATAACAGCAACAGAAGCCAAAACAATTTTTTTTAGAATTTTTGTCTGTCTGTCTGTCTGTCTGTCTGTATGTTTGCTTGCGCATCACGCAAAAACTACTGCACCAAATGAGATGCGGTTTTCACAGTTGTATTGCTACAGGTTCAACTTAAAAACTGGTATATGTTACATTTACATACAGGGTGTTTCTTTTTGTTTGCTTGCACATTACTCAAAAACTACCGCATCAAATGAGATGCAGTTTTCACATTCATATTGCTGCAGGTCCAACTTGAAAACTGATATATATTTAATTTACATACAGGTTGTTTCTTTTTGTTTGCTTGCACATTACTCTAAAACTACCGCACGAAATGAGATCCAGTTTCCAGTTATATTGGTGCAAGTCCAACTTAAACAC
This sequence comes from Deilephila porcellus, assembly GCA_905220455.2. Taxonomy (NCBI): domain Eukaryota; kingdom Metazoa; phylum Arthropoda; class Insecta; order Lepidoptera; family Sphingidae; genus Deilephila; species Deilephila porcellus. Next base: position 16,617,560 of record LR999970.1, on the reverse strand, counting down.
TGGTATATGTCTTATTTACATACAGGTTGTTTCTTTTTGTTTGCTTGCACATTACTCAAAAACTACCGCACGAAATGAGATGCAGTTTTCACAGTAATGTTGGTGCAGGTCCAACTTAAAAATTGGTATATATTTCATTTACATACAGGGTGTTTTTTGTATTATGGAAGATAAATGAGAAAAACTAATATGGCGGTATGGGACGGGTGGGATATAACGGGACGGGACGGGACGCGATGGGAAATTCCAAATAATCTATACATGTATATTTTTTAAATAAAGTTAATCACGCAGACGAAGTTTGCGGGCAGAAGCTAGTAAGGAATAAATTAGTATGAAAAGATATGCTAAATTATTAAAAAGAAGAAGATTGTTCTTAATTAGATGCAGAACATGTATTGGGCCGAAGGTAAACAATTCGAGGCTTTGCTATTTGGTATTTTTTTCACCCGGATACGGCACACTTCCATGATCCCATACAATATCCCTGAAAAACTCGAAGATTGTGTAGAAAAATTTGGAATAAATTTAAATGTTAAATAAATAATTTTAAAAAAGTCATGAAGACTTGTTTTAAAAAAATGGATCAACCACAAACAAAAACTTAAAAAAAAATATCAGTGGAAACATCCCAAGTGTATTAGGGTTTTAGAACCTTGATAAATTCAGCCCATTTTTGAAAAATTAATAAATTAAAAGTGCCCGAAAATATACATATTATAAATGAAAATTTTATTTTGTATACAAGAGTATTAGTACGTTCTCGTTATGAAAATTTTCCCCCGTGTTGAGTGTATCCCTTGCGTACGCACAAAAACACAACTAGACAACGGTACGGTCCCAGACCTAAACTACGTCATACAGCAATAAAATATTAAATAAATAAATAAATACACCCAACAGTCACATACATAGTCCTGACCCCAAACTAAGATCGAATCTTGTGTCGTGGGTACTACGAGAGACTTTTCGGTCTCACAAACACCCAGACCCGAAACAAATACCTGTGGATCACACAAGTATTTGTTTCGGTGCGGGGATCGAACCCGCACCGAAGAACTTAAACTAATATTAAGAACTTAAAGACATATCATTAAGTACTTGCTAACTGGAAAACAATTAAATGGCCCTTTCATATTGTCGTTCCCCTATTATTATGTAAACTAGCATCATATCATTATGTAAGTTTTCCGTAAATAATAAAATAAAAAATAAAACGTGGCCTTTTTACCTATAGTAGGTACTAGGTAGGTAGGTAACTAACCTAAGTTAAAGACCCAAAACCTGTTTTATTTATTATGATGTACTAAATAGTATTTATAAACAAAATTATCCCCTATTGATTGCCAGACTGATTTCGCGGGTATTAACTTCTGAAAGACTAAAAAAAAACCGTAAAAATAAGGTGGCATACGTCGTACTACGGAGTCCAATTTTAATATACCGATATTGTTAAGCGTATTATTTCAAGATCTTTTGAAAGCAGCCAGACTAATCCGTGACGTCGCGTCGGGCCATACACCCCGCCTGACACAATAGTCTAAAATATGCACGATCTGTTTTTCATTTACTCATAGAATACTCTATAAAATTGATATTAAATTTTTGCCATTATTGCTTATTGGTCAAAATATACGTTTTAGTACCTAATTATAAATATATTTACTCGATGTTACAACAAAGCTAGGGCTAAAATAGAATACATTATTGGGCAGTACGTTTCGAGAAATAAAACGTATGTACATAATATCTAAAATAATGACAATATCGAAAGCCAAAATATATCAATACTTTGCCAAAATTATATGGATCCTAGCGTCTAAGGGATTATATTCGAGATTGGGATATATAAATATTTACAGGTGAACCTCGGGTCTAGACGATCTCCTAAATCTCGCTAAATAATTATAACGTTAGCAAAAAGCTACGGAAGCGACGGCCGTCAACATGAAAGTGTCTGCGTTTAATGAGCCCCTGTCGGCAGTTCCCGCACGTTCCAGCTTTCCAAACATTTGCAAAATGAACATCTTTTAAATAATAATTTCGAACGACAAGAACTGAAAATTAATTACACGATCCAACGTTAATTCTTATTTAGCTAGTACATAACATGGACATAACGCCAGTGAACCTGTAGTAAAATAAAATGTAAACAAAAATGCAATCGATTCACGTTAATGTTCCATCGATAATGAATATGTATAATGTATATATGTAACAAGAAACATATTTATGATGACAGCGACGTAATGGTGCCTTTATAGTTTATTTAATTTTATGTCCTTTGAACTCATAAAAATTCTGCCCGTGATGCGAACAGTAGCCCCCCAGTAAGAGATTCCTAGCCGATCGACAATTAGGGCTCAGTATTGGTTTTATGGGCAGTTAAAACACATCCATTGACGGACATTTTATATCCGGTTTTATGGACACAATCCGACGCGCAGCATAGAGCCGGAATTAATAAGTTGCCGTCTAGGGCGCCTTCCTGCTATTGCGACATACCTTCAACGCTGGCTTCACAAGGTATCCCAAGGCGCACTTGTTGATTCAAAGAAGTTACGGCAAAACTCCACCTTTGTGCACCGCACATACGTAATAGCAAAAAGTGATTTACTTTACTACATACTACCAAAATTCTGGTGGAAAAGAATGTTCGAGAATTCGCAGGAATATTCGCAGGAATTGAGACGTCATTCTAAATATTAAGTAAGTTCGTATGTATATATTTGTAACTATAAGTGCTTGTTCACGTTAACACGCGGGCGCGGTATCGGGCGCGGGTGCGTTTGGCGTGGCTTGCCCGGTACTTACATCGCAGGTGCGTTTCCTAAGTGAACACTTGGTTGACATCCATGTGTTTGATATTTCGTGACCGCGCCCGCGTGTTAACGTGAACAAGAACTAATACATAATATTTTCATTCATTAACATCAATTTGTACACATTCCTCCTTTTTATTTAAACGTCTATCTTCGAGTAGCGGAAACAAAATCAAACGTGTTCTATCTTCATCTTGGACGCTAATAATATTATAATCTATGGACACCCTCAATATAGAAACACAACCTTGAAGGTGTGATGCTGGCATGTTGGCCGTGTGTATTCTCTTTATGAGATGCTAGTTTTGACTTTAGTTTTTCCTTCGATGTAACTTCAGTAGATTACCAAAATATTTAAATATACAATATGGTATTTATTATTTCGGACATCTCAGAAGGCAACCATGCTAACTTCAAACCCAAAGCGCACAGGCTATGGCTAACTATCGGAATCTTAGCGCATACTGATTATGTTTGGAACCTGGCGTTAAACCTCTGCTGTGCCGGCAATTATTGCACTATCGTGGAACCCACATCTTTACACTATACACTTTTTGGCGACACATTCTAATTGAATATTAGAAACACAGGTAAAAAATCCTCTGCTGCGCGGACAACCCCGCGAGCAGGAACGGTAGGACACTGGACGATCATCAGACTCTTTTAAAAATAAAAGGCATGTACAGTAACTACATTTCAACTGCAGTGCCATTTTTCGTCTATTTTCAATTTATCCCCGATGTGCCTTCGTCCAATTAATATCACTCATGTAATGAATCTGTACAATAGACCCTTCATTCCCAACCCCTTCCCCAGCGGGACGTCGGACATCGCCCGGACAGCCGTTACCCCGCAACCTGGGTGGGGAGGCATGTACCAGACGAGACTAATGCACTTGTATCAATGAACGTACAGTAAAAAAGTTTGTCAGACAGCCCGTTTTCTCTACATCATAAGATTTATGAAAACGAACGAATTAAACACGCTAGTATTTCTATTTTTGGGAACAAAAAATCCTTAACTATTTTCGCTATGTATATATGTCTACAATAATAACACTAGTTTACAAAATATAAAAAAATCATGTCCTTCCAGTGAATTTCTTATCGTTTTATTTAGTGACAGTAACTAAACGCAAACATATTATAATATTTGCTTTATTTTTATTACGTCAAAGAATCAAGTTATCAACACATTTTATTTTAAGACTACCCATAAGTTGTTTTTGATTTCATCCTAAAATTTTGTTGCATTGTAGTGTTCAGTTATATAAGTATTTGTTTTTAAAATGTCAAAAAAGGTTGTGTAAAGTACATCCTGACCGTTTTAGTTACGTTTGTGGTGAACTTATTATATCTAAGAAAGGATATCCCATAACGGGATCTCTAAAAGAAGCATATTTTCGTTAGCGTAGCTTTTAAACAATTGTGCTCAATTTTTTCTTGTCTTTCTGAGGCGAAACTGAAGGAAGGTCTTTATTGGACCGCAAATGAAAAAAATATATAAATGAGGTATTTGAAAACAGTTTTTCGGGTAAGAGTTTTTGGGCAACAGAAAAAATGAAAATTACACAATTAATTGCTGATTTATTACATAATTTTCAACGAATGGGTGTCAGCATGTATCTGAAACTTCATTTGCTTCATTCGCACCTTGATTTCTTCCCTGAAAACCTCGGAGAAGTCAGCGACGAACATGGAGAGCGTTTTCATCAGGATGTGAAAAACTTTGAACAAAATTATCAGGGATACTGGGACCAAGCCATGTTAGGTGATTATGGCTGATCTGTTATAAGAGACACAGACTAAAATAAATACAAGATAAAAGCTAAGGCAATTCATTTTCATTTTTTTTTTATATTTTTGTAGGAATTTTTTTGTATATCAATAATCTATATATATATATAAAAGAGGAACCTGATTGACTGACCTATCAACGCACAGCCGAAACTACTGGAGCTAGGAACTTGAAATTTTACACAGAGATTTCTATTATGACGTAGGGTAGCACTAAGAAGGGATTTTGGGAAATTCTACCCCCAAGGGGATGAAAAGGGTTACAAACTGTTGTATGGAAAATCTATACCATTAAAGTTACAAATGTCAAACTTGGCAGTTTAATAAGTCATGCAATACCAAAAATAACTGCATACTTTATTTGTCTAAAAATTAACATTAAGGGGGTGAAAATAAGGGTTGAAATGTTTAAAAACTGCGTGTTTTCTTCCTGCCCGATCAACGCACAGACGAAACTACTGGATCCATAAATGTGAAGTTTGACATAGAGACTCCTGTTGTGACGTAGGGTAGCACTAAGGAAGGATTTTTGGAAATTCGACCCCTAAGGGGGTAAAAAGGGTAAAATACTGTTGTGTGTAAAAATGAAACCGTTGAAGTTGTCAATTTCGAACTTGGCTCTTTTGTTACTCATTTAGAAACAAGAATAACTGAATACTCGCTTTTCTTATAATTAACCCTAAAGGGGTGAAAATAAGGGTAGAAGTTTTATAAAAACAAAGTGTCGGATCAACGCACAGCCGAAACTACTGTAGCTAAAAACTTGAAACTTTACACAGGATTTTCTGTTATGACGTAGGGTAGCATTAAGGAAGGATTTTTGGAAATTCAACCCTTAAGGGGGTGAAAAGGGTAAAATACTGTTGTATGGAAAATCGAAACCGTTGAAGTTGCAGATTTCAAACTTGGCTGTTTAGTTACTCATTTTGCAACAAGAATAACTGCATACTCGCTTTTCTTATAATTAGCCCTAAAGAGATGAAAATAATGGTTCAAGGTTTGTAGAACCGAACCGACGAATCAACGCATAGCCGAAACTACTGAAGCTAGAAACTAGAAATTTAACACAGAGGTTCCTATTGTGAGGGAAGGGAGCACTAAGAAAGGATTTTTGAAAGTTCAACCCCTAAGAGGGTGAAAAGAGTAAAATATTGTTATATGGAAAATCGAAACCGTTGAAGTTACAGATATCAAACCTGATTCTTTAGTTACTCATCTAAAACCAAAAATAAGTGCCTACTCTGTTTACTTAAATTTAACCCTAAATGAGTAAAATAAGGGTTGAAAGTTTGTATGGAAAATCAAAACTACTGAAGTTATTCCTATGAAAAATTTACTTTTGTCCCTTTCGAACGACTTTTCAATTTAATTTGAGCGAGAAAATAAATATTCGATAACTAAAATAGGTTTTAAAACTGTATATGAATAAGGCCGTTTATCAATTGATCCGATAATCCAAACTCAGAGTCAGAATTAGAAATAGAATTGTTGCACGTTGATTTTTGTTAAAAGTTTACGTAGAGGTTACAATGGCACAGTTTTAGCGATATAAGGTCTACATTATCTTAAACACGCAGACGAAGTTGCGGGCAAATGCTAGTAATAAATATTTTGGAAACATGACGTGTTGGATTTTCTTTCAAATTTCTTTTTAAACTTGGTGCATCTCAAATGATAAGAAAAACACTTTTTATTTCAAGGACAAAAACCATGTAAACTAGTGTAACTATTATTAGCTACTTTCGGTGCATTCTTATTTCCCTTTTATTTTACCCCATTTTAATTAATTATTATCGAGTTTTAGTTGAAATGAAAATCATATAATAACAGTATCACGAAAAGATGAAATCAGATGTCTGAGATATCAGGGTAAACAATATCGATTACCTCATAGAAACAATATCATGGGAATGTATGAATTGTATGAACAACGAATAATGAGAATTGTTTTGAAGAACGTAGAGATGTTGTCAATACTTTTATTGTGGTTTAATGGCATGATTCTAAAAACAGCATCTTTGTCTAAGAAGTATTTCAGCGATATTTCAGTGCGTAGTACCATAGTACATAAATGACCTTACAACTAGAAACTCTTACACAAGTCCGACTGGCATGATATTTGGAATAGATATACAGGATATATCAAGACTGCGACCGAAAACAAAGCCAGGTGTTCGTATTAGTGACTTCAGACACAATGCAACTAAAAATTTCGCTTTTTACTTATCGTCGTATTTGGGTGATAAATACATAGTTTTCCTAAAATAATGATGTACACCTTTTTATTTTTTAAGACAAAATGGTACGATAGGTTTTAAATTCAAATTTTCACAATAACTAGGTATTTACTACTCAAATACCTACAATGATTTTTAAAAAAATTTAAAAAAAACTAATCACACGCTTTTTATAGAAAACCAAACTAATAAATAGAAAATAAATTTTAATAAATTTAAATTCAGAATAGTTTTAAAAATTTCAATAAATATAAATTAATAATAGTGTGAATAAAAAAATATATTTTATTTTAAAAAAAGCTTGGTGAAATTTTTATTTGCATCATGTTTGTAACCACTACAACTACCACCTGGCTTCGTTTTCGGTCGCAGTCTTGGTATACCCGGTATATTTTGCTGAGTAGAGATACACACAATACACTAGGAAAGGGTTTGGTTACAGCCCCATCGGAAAATAGGTTTTCAGCTACCAACGATGCACAATTTAGACATTGAGGGATGGAATGAGATAAAGTATGGATATCGGATGGGATGGAACAGACTAGAACCGGATTGCACGCGTTGGGAAATAGTTTGACAGGATCTAACAGAAAGGAAAGTCATTTGAGAGTTGAGACGGGACAGGATAGGATAACATGGGATGAGATTTGAAGTAACGGGAAGGGACAGGAGGTAAGGAAATGACACCGTAGGTTACTAATGTTCAGTTCAGGAATACATAAGTTTGAACGGGAGGGAGTTCATTCCAGAGCTTCGACGTGCGTGTGCGTGCTAAAAAAGAACGTTGGAAACGTACCGTTCGCGAACGGATAGTTTTCAAGTGGTAGGAATGAAGTCTATGAACATACAATTATATTATTCGGCCCGCTGCATGGCACGGGCCTCCTCTACAATTGAGAGTTCTATTGGGAGGAGTAAGGCCATAGTCCAATATAGAATTATTTACTAACTAGCTTCTGCCCGCAAACTCGGTCTGCGTGATTAACTTTATTTGGAATTTCCAATCCCGTTACGTCCCGTTATATGCCACCCGTCCCGTCTTGTTCTCACTCAAGGCATGTCATCCAGTCCAATCTTATCCCTTTGATTATAAAAAAGTAACAAATATATAGGAATTCCTTCCTAATCCCGCGAGAACTCTAAATTTTTCGGGATAAAAAGTAACCTAGGTGTTAATCAAAGGTGTCAGTTACCTCCATACCAAGTTTTATCGAAATCCGTTAAGCCGTTTCTGAGTTTATCCCGCACAGCCGCATAGACAAACAGATAAACAGACAAACTGACAAAAAATCTAAAAATCTTTGTTTTGGGTTCTATTATGTTAATAAACCCCCCATATTAGTTTTTCTCATCGGTCGGTTATAAATTTATTATACGTATAGATTAAGCTTACCTGAATTATCGACACAACTGTCACAAGAAGATAAGCCTGTCCCAACTGACTGTGGCAAATGCTCTTTGATTAATCCAAGGCTCAGTTGTATCAACCAGCTTTCACTTTAACCATGATAACGCCATACATTTGCTATACCAAATAAATGGGATTAATATTTTCAAAGAAAATGTTATTGTCAAACTTTTATGCTACCGGAGGTCTAAGCTTATAAATTTCATACGAATAAGTATCATCTTAAAAAACATCGGAAACATTTAATTCACGCATGGCCACGACATGCCGAACAAAGACTATGGCATGACTATGATTCTTAAATATTATGATAACGAGTCGCATGAGGTTGTGGCCTACCATTGTTTCACTGCTGGTACGCGACCACTTTTTCGATAAACATTCTTTGCTTCCAACTGTGGCATGTTACGTCAACGTGGCAAGGACGTCGCATGACGATTGCAAATATAAATCAATATCCATTGCACACCGTGCTCACAAAGTGGTGTATACCACAGAACAGATGAATATGGTGTGTGTGTGCCAACATAGAAACGGTGTGTTAGGTTTGGTGCAACTACTACGCATCCACCAGGAACTGGTACCATGCCCTCAACCATTTATTTCTGGTATCAAACACGACCGATGACCATGTATATGTGCGTAAATAACACTGGACGTGCACGTTATGCGAGACGCAACGTTATAGTTTATTAATTTCATACAGCTTCTTATTTTGTGCAATAATATTAAACCGATTCGAAGATAGCACAATTTTTTTTGGAATTTTATACTATTTATAATAACATTACTCAATATGTCGCTGTGAATATTTGTGGGGACACTTATAGCAGGGATTATTGTGACTGAAGATAATAACATGAACACATTTTCATGTGTTCGCACAAACGCGCGCGCGCGTTCGTATGAGTGTAATTTATGAATGGGCTTATTGTGGTCGAACGTATTATTTAAGCATTTCGTTTTGTGAGGATAAAAATAATGGAATATTATAAAAAAATATATACTATTTTATTTTAGTAATGGGCTTTGATCACGATTTCGAACCTCCTGTTAAAATTTAAATACTCTAATGAAAATAATCCTGTATAAGCACCGAGAAATAGCTCAGCTACCGAGGGCCTAAACAAATGTTTTTCGCGTGAGCAATTCGACATTTTCACTTCATCAAAGCCATCGTTACTCTAACATTTAAATATGCAAAGTATCGACTTCTTGAAAATCATTTGGTCTCAAACGTAATATTATCTGTTTGAAATTCGATTTCGAATAAACAATTAAGGCGACGGCTTATTAATTATTTGTCAATTTTTATTACATGGTTCACAACATTATACTTCAATTTGTATGCAATTAATGACAAATAATAAACGGGCAACAATACGCAAAAGAAAATTACGAAAAAGCAATGAGTTTTGCAATATAATCCCGTGTTACAATAGAAGACAACCCAGCTTTCTCGCCGGCACCATAGATACAACAATGATAATTAACTGCGAGACATTTTTCCGCTTTGATTTAATAAAGTATTATTGTCGCGATTATCTCATCGCAGGGATGTTACTATCACGCAAAGGAAAACCCAGATTATAAATATAATTTTTGTCCACGAAAGTAGATGCGTCACGTTTCTTCGTTTTTGTTCTTAAATTATTCTCCATTCCTTGCTTTTTCTTGAACCCGCCACATACTTTATAGTAAAATATTAATCGTAGCCTGTAAAACTATAGCTTGCTGCAGAATATTCACATTCGAGAGAATTTAATATCAGCGCGAAATTTTCAAAATTCCATAGCAGTGGATGTTGCTTCTCATATTTACGTTACAAAATTCATAACCGGGAGGTGGAAACTCCAAGAGCCCTTCGAACTCCTTTAAACTATGGCACTGGCGGCTTTTTAAACATCCCCATTCAATGATTCATAAAGTTAATCCAATGTCTACATGAAGGAGGCGTGTCTGTACTCATGGTCTCATGGACCTATTAGTAGATATTACAATGATAGATCATTTTTAACCGATTTCAAAAAAGAGGAGGTTCTCAATTGGACTGTATGTTTTTTTAATTGAAATTATGTTGAAGTTTTGCAATGCTCATTTCAGTGCAATGACCGGTTTTCTAAAAGAGGATAGCGCGTTACTTGACTTAAATGATTTCCATATATCTGTTATGTAACACGTCTCTACAATCATAAGAAAAAGCCTAACAATAGACAAATATAATGAAGTATAATGGACCAATTCACCAAACACCGATTTTTTTTTATACATTTTAACTCAATGTTTACCGACTGACGCAGATTTACTGGAACGTGTATGTTTTGGTCTACTTAAACATTCTTAATGCAAGCACACAAATAGAGACGGTTCTCATAGATTCCTGACAAGAGCATAAGGCGCTTTCAAGTGCGTAAGTTGCTTCAGTCGCGTACAATAGTTTTATTGACAAACGGGACGGTTGCATCAGTAAAATGATCATAAATGTACGCATTATTTAAAACAGCTGGTAGACATGGACTAGTTTGGTATCGACGCTGTTACGAGGGAAAGATAAAAGCGTGAGAGATTCGATTGCGTATAAGCCTACATCAGATACCTATTACAACAATCGACTGTAAACGACAATCGTTACTTCAAGCACAGATTCCCATAATTTTCAATAACGCAATAAGAGACAGGAAGGCGGTCTCGAGAGCGCACAATGATGATTGTTTGTCGAGAGGGTAAGTATTTGTGAGAGCACAATCATATCACATAAGCATCGGGGGCGCGTGGGCCCCGGCCGTACACTCCGACGGGCGGGGCTCGCGTCCTTAACCGTAACAACGCCGGAAGAGACGATTGTGAGACAATTTATATCATTCTCGGCGGCCTATCAAGCGTTGTTGCTGACTTCCCGAGCGCAATCACGGTTCGCTCTATTAGGGACCGAAATGACAACCCACACGACACCGGTCACTACGAATTTCACCTTGCAATAGCTTTGTACACCGCCCCAACAGCATGGGATTATATCCGACTATCACACGGCATCCTCAATAAAGAACAGCGTTAGCCGAAAGCATAACAATACATACCTTGGGCTATACCCCTTTTCGTGTGTTGAAAACTACTTACAAACACGTGCATCTCAGTGTTATTTCAAAATGTACAATAATCAACATTTCAATTTAAACATTCCATTGCACAAGAATAGTTGCATTACGCAACAATTGCAAAACAAGCATAAAATTCGCTCCTCACTAACTTGAGGCGATTAAAATCGATTAAATCTCTCGGAACAATAACCTGTAAATGATAGAAAATATACAGTATTTCATAATTCGGTTATTACGGCAATTATCTTATCGCAAATTTATTCACATAGATGTCCGTGAATGAAAGCACCAAAATATGGCTTAGTATTATAATAAATCAATATACATACGGCGTGGTGGACATAGAATAAAGAGATAGCGTGTGTTGCAAATTCATTAATTTAAATACAAGCTTTCCCTCAGGAAATTGAACTTTATTAAACCCGTGAAAACTCAGTTTTCACGGGTTTAATAAAGTTACTATTGATTGTTTCCCCCGCTCGCAAATAGAGCAAATCGCGTCTAGCCTATGCAACGTGTGTAAGTGTGTAGATCTCGCAGACGCATTAATCAACCAGAAAGAGTCGTCAAACGTCTTCGTACATCACAAGAGAGACCATCGCACCGCGTCTACGGCTCTGTGCAAAAGTCGTATAGCAGTGGTCAAGAGCAGCCCTAATAAAGGGGACACCGCAGACTTTATAAGAGGCAAGTGCAAACAAAGGCGCATCTGTTCAATATTCCGCACCCGGCGGAGGGTGACGAATACGGTTTTTGATTTAGAGATCGTTCTCGATCTGATTATACATTATACTCGTACTACGGCTATAATAACCGCAAAAAATGTTTATATAAAAACTATCAAACAATAATTAATTATTCAGGTCTGTTTGCAAATAAAAATAATACATTAACTAAGTACATTGTTAGATATTTATTCCTAAAGAAAAACATTTCATAATTTCGCAGAACAAAATATGAACATAATGTAGATGAATACGTACATATGCACTCGTTATGTAACAGGAAGACATACTTTTTCGGGAAACCAACTGTTTCTTTTTAATTATCTGGCGCCGCAATAGAAAGTACATGTAGAGACAAACATCATGCAGAAATTAGCTTCTCATATACAAAGAGATTACCTATTGTCATTCCAGACATGCGCTTTGTTTTAGTACACAATTTCTGATGAAGGTCAACATCGCTAGCGGGTACAGATGTGATTGCAGATCGGAAACACAACTAATCCATATTAACCAATACAGATAATTACAGCGACATGCTGTATCATTGCTTGCTTCATTGGATGCACTAGTCAAGACAGATAGTTGGGAGTTATTTCATTACCTATTTTAGTACTAGGAGGCAAAGTATACCGGGTATATCAAGACTGCGACCGAAAACGAACCCAGGTGGTAGTTTTAGTGGTTACAGACACGATGCAAATAAAAATTTCACCAAAACAGTAACAGATATTTTTTTAGAATTATAAAAAAATTATCTTGTTTGGTTGGTAAGTACCTACTTTTTGCGAAAATAATATTTTCAACCCTTACGTACCATTGAGTGTTTAAAACTAAACAGGTGTACATCATTATTTTAGGAAAACTATGTATTTATTACCCAAATACGACGATAAATAAAAAAATCCAAATAAAAAATTGTCGACTTTTTTTGCGAAACATTTTACTTGCATTATGTCTGAAGTCACTAATACTACCACCTGGCTTCGTTTTCGGTCGCAGTCTTGATATACCCTGTATAATAGAGCCATGGTATAAATTATGTATAACTAGCATTTACCCGCAACTTCGTCTGTGTGTTTAAAATAATGTAAACTTATATCGATAAAACTATGCCATTGTAACCTTTACGTAAACTTTTAACAAAAATTAACGTGCAACATTTCTATTTCAAATTCTGACTCTGAGTTAGGATTAATAGGTCCGTCAGTTATCGATTCAGAGACCAATCGGATCAATAAATAAAAAATTCAAAATGACGGCGAACATTATCAATTCTGAATACAAATTTAGATTATCGGAACTCAGATATCGATTTTGAGACCAATCGGATCAATAGATAAACGGCCTTATTCATATACAGTTTTAAAACCTATTTTAGGTATCGAATGTTTGTTTTCTCGTTCAAACTGAATTGAAAAGTCGCTCGAAACGGTCAAAAGTTAAATTTTCATAAGAATAACTTCAGCAGTTTTAATTTTCCATACACATTTTTCAACCCTTATTTTTACTACTTTAGGGTTAAATTTAAGTAAACAGAGTACGCACTTATTTTTTGGTTTTAGATGAGTAATTATAGTGTCAAGTTTGAAATCTGCAACTTCAACGGTTGCGGTTTTCCTTACAAAATTATTTTACTCTTTTCACTCCCCTTAGAGATTGAATATCCAAAAATCCATCCTTAGTGCTACCCTTCGTCACAATAGGAATCCCTGTGTAAAATTTCAAGTTCCTAGCTCCAGTAGTTTCGGCTGTGCGTTGATCCGGCAGTTCGGTTTTACAATACTTCAACCCTTATTTTCACTCCTTTAGGGTTAATTATAAGAAAAAAGAGTATGCAGTTGTTCTTGTATCTAGATGAGTAACTAAAAAGTCAAGTTTGATATCTGCAACTTCAATGGTTTCGGTTTTCCATACACCAGTATTTTACCCTTTTCACCCCCTTAGGGGTCGAATTTCCAAAAATCCTTCCTTAGTGCTACCCTACGTTACAATAGGAACCCCTATGTAAAATTTCACGTTTCTAGCTCCAGTAGTTTCGGCTGTGCGTTGATCGGTTAGGAAGGAAATAACTCAGTTCCTAAACATTTCAACCCTTATTTTAACCCCATTAATGTTAATTTTAGAACTAATTAAGTATGCAGTTAATTTTGTTATTGAATGATTTATTAAACCGCCAAGTTTGACAATTGTAACTTCAATGGTTTAGATTTTCCATACAACAGTTTTTAACCCTTTTCACCCCCTTAGGGGTAGAATTTCCCAAAATCCGTTCTTAGTGCTACCCTACGTCACAATAGGAATCCCTGTGTAAAATTTCAAGTTCCTAGCTCCAGTAGTTTCGGCTGTGCGTTGATAGGTCAGTCAGTCAGTCAGTCAATCAGGTTCCTCTTTTATATATATAGATTAAAACATATACATGTTAGACATCACACAAATTTGATCCACGCAGGATGAATGCCATACGCAATGTTGATACAGGTCACTTATTTTATTGGAATTGCAACACAGTCCGACATGATTGAAGTCTTATAAGTTATCGGTTGTCAATGGTAACGCCGAATAGTCTGTCAGTAGTGTCTGTAATCGGTTTAATAATATTTAATTGTTACTATTGTAATCTTGCCCGGAACAGCGCCAAACGTGCGCACTGACTGATTTATAAGAATCATCATGTCGGACGGCAACGACGGCCATATAAACCGCAATTTTTATGAATCTGCGACATATATAACTCCGCGCACATTTACCCACTGTAATATACTTTAACTATTTTAAATAATAATAATAATCCTCCCAGCCGGTTTCGGCTATGGCGATCGCTTATTTTTTCTCCTTTGCTATTCTCTGTGATGTGCTCTAACATAACTTAATCTTGTTGGTGAAGGTCCGCGCACGTCGTGGACACGTTAGAGCACCGTTCCTATAGTTATAGTTAATAGCCATTGGTGGTCAGGCTTTAACTTTTTTAACTATTAACATGATAACGTGGTTAATTAAATATATACATGTAAAAATAAATACCCGTAAATTATTTAGAATGCCATCAACAGATTACGTAAAGCAATTGGTCTGTGTGAAGTTGGGTGACTCGAGGTCCTCGTCGAACCTACTATAACCCTGTTTGGCTTTAATGAATTGGCACATCGCGAAGATCAAAAAATGTACAGTTCAGCTAAAACTTTCCTAGCCATAAATTTGATATTTATATAAGTCCTAAATAAAATATGAGGTAAATTATTTGGACATTTACATAGATTACATAGAACACGACCGACAAAAACATGATAATGTTCTCATTTCGGATATCATTGTTTTTTATTTCATCGAAAATACCAAGCTATACGATGTTAACCAACAAACACGTATTACTTATTTAATAAAACACTAGAAAGTCAACACAAATAACATATTATATCGTGTGCACATTCGCTAAAGTCAATTAATTGAAATATCAGCACGCCGACAAAATGTTCAAAACGTGAAAAAGTAATTAATTGCTATTTTCACTTAATTAATTACATCGAGCAAATGCTTAGGCATGCAAGCGCCCACAATATTTACTTGAGCCATATTTCATTCTATGCAAGACACAATTTGGAGGATATCCGTGGGCACATATTTATACATATTTCATACCTTGACAAGTAAAAAATCGCTCCGTACTTCTCAACTAAATGTGTGCTTGTTAATCTCGTTATCTTGCCAATTACCCAATATTTTCTTAAAATTTGAAGTCAATTTGCAAGATATATGAATCGTTTTTGTCACACAACATGTTTATTCTAATAAATGTTGTCAAAAAAACATGTCTCGACTTTTCAATGCTGAAAGGGTTCAGCAAAACGATTTTGCAGAATGCAAAAAGCATCATATTTATTTTGTATCAGCTTATATGCGTCCCATTGCAGGGCACTCCTCTACAGTCGAGAGTACCAATGAGAGGATTTAGATTTTATGCCATATATTCTACCACGCGGGCCTAGTGCGGGTTGGCGTACTTTACATACCAGAGAAATTCTTACAAATCACTATGGTTTGTAGGTTTCCTCAGGACATTTTCCTTCACCGTTATAATGCGTGGTGATCGACTATCAATACAATACAGTACGTACGAGCACGAACACGCGTACCGATTGACTGCACGAATGATCACTTTGTAACATGTAACATTACGCCCAGTAACATTGATCAGTATCTTAAGATTTACATCAAATGCATATGTCAAGCACAATGGAAATTCGATTAATTATTATAAATAACAATATTTATCTACTATGATTGTACAAGCAATCAGAGCAATTCATTTAAATACTATATAACTGGCTAAATTATCTCAGTAAGATATAAAGACCTAAAGACCGGGCGAAATAGCGATGTTGAGTCGGAAAGCGGATCCGGCACCGGTCGGGGTAACGCTTGGTAGAAAGATGAAATCATAACTAGCCATCTTAAATAGCATACGGTTATTTCCCTCCAGTCATAAAATATAGTTACGATAAGTTGTTATCCAAATGTTATTAAATATTTTGCACAGGAAACAATAATTACAAGTGTGCCTCTAAGTCGAGGTCAGACATCAACAACTTACAAGTCACAGCAAATCACGTTTAACATGTACTAATAAAGCAACTGCGCAAAAAGATCTTTATATATAAACCTATGCTATCTTGTAATGTGTTGTGGCACCACACGCGGATTATGAACTATGAGGCCCTGGTTTCAATTGTCAGGCCGTGCAACCCACTTTGTGTGACATTTTTCAGTTATATCTACCGCTTTGGCAATATAAGTGCCACCTTATGTGGATCCCTGTTGAAATAGTATTAATTATATATGGGATCGGTATTTATACACGATTTAAACATAATTACAATATGACCATGTTTAATACATAAAAACATAAACTAAACTTGAAAGGCGAGTTATTAGAGATATCTATGGTCTATCGAAAACAGGCCAAATAATAAGCATTAAGTATTACCTTACCTATTTCTGGATGTAGAACGGACAGGTCTTATCCCGAGAGAAATCCAAAACGTTTATTATGCTGTAATTATTTCTTTTCAAGATTATAGTAAAAGATATCGGCATAGCATATAAACGTAAATATTTATTCAATCTAAGAGACAAGTTCACATATCAACACATGAACTATTTCCTTAATTATATAACAAAGAAGGTGTCATCTGGGAATTACGATAATCGCATTACAGTTACAAGTATGTAGGCTACATCCCAAAGGGCTGGTGTCTTCGCACATATCCCACCGGTACGGGCTAATGTATTATTTAATTATGGGCTCAAGTTTATTGACTGCATTATTCAATTTCAAATTAATATCCCACATATTATATCACACACGCTTTTTCTTTTGGAATAAGTTTCGTTTAATCCTTCGTTTACAATTGCGCATGTCCTACTCTGGCGATATTAAGTATTTATTCACGCACAAAACTTTTAGCAGATATGCCAAGAAATGTTCATTTCAGCGTGAGATCACAAATGTTGTGACAATAACAATGTCGCGAAAATATTACGATTTCGATCAAAACATTAAATCTAACTTGATACTAGTTAAAATCAAAATAATAAGAGATTGCTTGCAATGTCCTGTTAACGCAAGTATTTAATTAACGATTTCTGTGTACAGTCGGAGCGACATTCCACATACCCATACAAAAATCACCTAGAGCGGTAATTGCATAATTTGCAAAACTAAATTATAGGCCATGAACGTCGCCTGACTGACGCCACGCCATTAAAGACGTGCTTGCTACTTTACAATATGGTAAAAATTATGCTGAAGACATCGACATTAAAACATTACCAATACCGGACATTTTGTTACGTAGGAAACAATATTAATGACACGTAACTTTTCGGAACAAGAACATAAAAATAAATTCTTTACAAAATAGCAAACCGATACACTAATACACGTTTGTTGTTAGCGATTTCAAAAAAACAAAATAGAACATAAATGAGGAATATACGATGGTTTTGGCAAAAGCGCAAAGAGCGATTCGCGTTCTCCCAGTGGAACAATCGAAAAATCTAGGATAGAGGCTCCGTAGCATTGTTTGTAGTAGGCAAGAGGTTTGAAGTATTTTAAAGAAAAGTTTTATGTACAGTGAGTATTCAGCGTAAAGTAATGCAAGTATAAAAAGTAGATCACGTCAAGTGTCACCAGTCACCATAGTGTTGGCAACCGTAGCTTTAAAATATATTTTCTGAAATCGTTTGCACTAGATGGATCCGTTCTTAATGGCGACATTATAGTACGTTTAATGTTCGCTTGCAAAAGTCTTGCGCGTCATATTATTGCATTCTCAAACACCCTTCGCGTTGGCCAAAATAACATGTTTCACAATGTTGTGTTGCGTTTACTTAATTCTTATGGACAACCGTGTAGGTATATTTATACACGCTGCGTTTACATGTAGCCAAATGAATGTAATTTTTTTTTAAATAAATTAATTATTTCATTCATTTGTAGGCGGATTTTAATTTAATTTATCCTGTATGGTATTGACATAATATGATCATTATTTTAAACCACATGTTATCGCTCCAGGCAACATTTGTATTTTTTATCAAAGTCCTGTATATTTGTTAAGTCAATCTTCGATTATATATTTATATTTGAAACAGGTTAATATGTAAACATTAATTTCAGTTCTTGTAGAAATTAAATATCTAGCAACAAAACATCAATTAACATGTAGGTAAATACAAAAGTTTAAGGGTTTCTAAACTAATTTCTTAATAACTTTTGATTTATTGTGGTACTTTTCACATGATTAAAACACTGCTGATTCGCTTCCTGCTCAGAGACCGACGGTGCGTATGCTTGCGTCCAAACAAACATTATTAGACCAGGAATTAATGATTATTTCAGTATTGAAAATGATTTCGACACTGAATTATTGCAATTGTTTATAAGTTCGGACATATTACATTACTACTTCACAACGCAACGGCCCAAAGCTCTAATTACAAAATAAATAAGAAAAAAAGGAAGAAACTGAAACCTGCTTTAGATTTATTTTGTTTTCTGGACTATGCAATTAAATAATAATTCATACAGATGCATTTGATTCAACTGAGTTACAAATCCACTTCTCTGATATGAAAAGCTCCAGCCGCAACTTTGACGAACTCCCCCGATGGAAGGGGAGTTCATCTCTTATTATAATGATTCCAATCAGGGTTTACTGAGACATATTTTGATAAATTCACATAACGATCAAAAAACACTTTTTATAGAATGAGTAAAAAGAATAATCATTAAAAAGTTTAACGGTCACATAGATCTGCTTTTAAATTGTAAAAAAATACATAATTGACATGTTGATATCCGTCACTAAATACTTAATCAGATATGATAACCGGCTGTCGTTTTTGGATTGATATCCGTATTTTTTGTATTCCAACACTATCACACAAAGTCAGTAACAATATACACGGATTGTATTTTAATAAAGTAAAAAAACGTATGTAATGAATTATCTTTTGTTTAAAGTAGAGTTTTCCGTTGTATTTGAAAGCCGCGCGTAACCGTAGTGGAACGCGGCGTACGGCGAGCGACGAACGTGCGCAGCGGACGTCACTCCGCGCTCTTCTCCGAGTGACGACTGCGAGATGCAACTGCGGTCTGCGAGCGATCGACACCACGCGCCACACGCCGAAGGCAACGCATCGGGAAAATTACACCGCGGGCGAAAAATACACGAAAACGAGTGCATGTTAATTAAACGTTTTCTATATTCATTACCGGCATATTATTACCGATAATACATTGGCATTTTATTTCCACGTTTTGAATTCAATAATTGAAGTAAATGTATTTTCAATAGTCCCGAATTAAAAGTATTAAAAAGGAAATATCCACTTATAAGCCTACGTCAGCTACCATGCGCTATGTATCCATAGTACATATGTGACGACTTCCATTCTTCCATTCCTAAGTCGAACAAATTCAATTTGTATTTTTGTTTTATTGCTTTATGGTTTAAAAATACACAAAAATGCATATGAAAAACTATAACAGAAATGGTTTCCTAGTTTTAATTTATCACAAAAAAGGGATGTATACACAATATAAACTTAAAAATATACTTATAGTTTAGATTACAGGCAATAAATTATTATAATAATATAGGATAATTTAACAGTCGAGAACATTGCACCAAAAAAATGTCTTGAATAACACGTAGATTATTCTAAATAATTTATATTTACCTATGACTAATGCTTATTTGAAAAAGAAAACTAGTACCTAATGGGCAAGCCCTAGGAATAAGGACTTCCTATATTTATGTAAGCGAACAATAATACATAATATGTATTTGTATCTTGACAAAACAGCACATTAAAAAACGAATATTTCAAAAAAACACAATTGAATGGTATATGGTAGAAAAACATGGAGTACACTACAAACAGGAGGGTCATGCTTTTGTAACCCCGCAGTCCCGGGCCCCCAACTCTGCCTAGTGGTTTTTGAGTGCCGTAACCGTCCCGTATTTAAAAGTAGACGTGCATTGCTACTTTTCCAATTGAGAAAACAGTATATTTTAATGAGCACCTTTTCCGCGATGAGCGCTTCACGGTGAATTAGATAAAAGTTCACTCCACGATACACCGGCAGCAGCTAGCTTTGTATGGAAATGACCAAACCATAAAATATTATGGCAATCCCTGCGAACCAACATATAAACCCCGCTATCAACAGTTGCAGACGTCGCGTCGCCGCCATATTTTCAAATATGGTGGAAATCTATCAGTATCCCGATAAATATTTATCAAACTCTATACTACCTGTATAGATATTAGACGTAAATTTTAGGTGTATTTTCATTACTGATATTGCAAATTATACTATAGTATCTTATCTACATTTCGTAATGGATTATTTTATCATATTTAATATTGAAATTATTTTTAATATACTAATACACTTGTCCCGGAAAAAGCCGACTTAAGGTATTATTTAAATGTGATGGCAGTATAAGTTACATGATAAAATTTATTTTCTCTCCTGAAATCGTGTTTATATTAATAGATACATATATTATAATTTTGAGCGTCAATATTTTATTATTCGTGTCTCGTTTCTGGTTTGGGTGTTTGTGGGACCGAAAAGTCTCTCGTAGCTTCTGATACCCACGACACAAGACTCAATTGATCTTAATGTGGGGTCAGGATTATGTAAGTGACTGTTGGGTGTATTTATTTATTTATTATTCGTGTATGTACAACATATATTCTATTTTACGTGAATCATTTTAATGAAGTATTTAAACGAAAAAATGCTATAATGTTTATTTTATAATACTTTCACATCAACTGTTATATATTTTAATTACTGCGCACAAAACTACAGCCGTAGCGAATTACCTATTCATAAGCAAAGCCAACAACATGAGTACCGTTTAGGTCTATATTAATTTTACTTTCCCCTATTCACAGTATATCGTACGCGGTGATCAAATAGTAAACAAAGGACATCCGCACCGCTAACGCTCGCCGAGTCTCTCCCCCGTCTGCTTTATAGAATTTCGGTACATGCAGCCGGACAAACCTAAGGCTGATTAGCTCAAATTACGCACAACACAGCGCGCTCCATGCCGAAATTGCATGCACTTTGTTTTTCAATTTTTTTTTTATTTAAATTGAAAGTATCCTGTATTGCAATAAAAAAAAAACAAAAGTGATACGCTCCTGTTTATTTTAGGGATTCCATTTTATTTATTTAAAACCTGTTACTTCGTTCAAGATATTTTAAGGGACCTTTTTAATTAAACATTTCAACTAAACACTATAAAAACTCTTAATATTACGATAAGATACCCATTTAGAGCTTCCAAACGATGGCGACGCTGTAAAGGGTCTGGCGCCTAGGTTCCATAAGTGACACCCAACACGGAGTGACTTTTCCTGTTACGGTAAACAAGTAAGACCAGGGTTGATTCATTTTCTACCACGAACCAATTATTTATAATGCTTACAAACAGGCGCAGCTAGAAACAAATTCCAATTAATAAACCGCGTTGGTTTTGCAAAGCAATATCACGCGGAATATTCGACGCATGCTCGCAATAATAAACGCACTTCAGTTTTGCTGTTGCAATTTGAATGTGTAACTTTTGGTATTTGAAAGATAATTACTATTGATTATTAAGAGATTTCATCTTGCCTTAGGTATGTATGAATTAGGAGAGGACGGCACTTTAATAACCAGTTAATTAAATTTACAACACCAAATGTTTAAAATAAATGCTTGGTAAATTAGAAAACATACAAAACCACGAATTAATCATGAGAAATTAAAAATAAGTAGTAAAATCTATAGAAATGAAGGCTGCGAAGCAAGGAAATTGAAACAACACTTGGACGCTAGCGACAAATTGAATAATCGTTTTCTCGCGTATTCACTTCGTCTTCACCCGGCGATTGGTGTCATCATTTTATGCAAAACTATAATAAATTGCACCGCCCTTAACAATACTTGGTATTAGCAAACATACCAATGCTATAAACGATCCAGAACAATACTTTATATTAATTACTTTCGTTGCATTGACATCCTATAAAATCTAAAACAGAAATAGAATCGAAAAAATTATAATTGCCATCATCGATTGGGAAATTGGCGTCCGTTAAAGGCTGTTCGTTGTTGGACAATCATTGTGAATAATAAATAAGTAAGTTATTTGATATAAAAATAAAAAAATAAAAATGTATTTAGGAGTCTTTATAAGCCCAGGTATGTTTCACTGCTAGACACAAGTCACCTTCGTGTTTCGTGAAGGGTGTTGGTCTCGGTGCGTTATGGGGAGTTAAAGACGAACATCTTACTAAGGACTACTAGGACCTACCCGGTGTCTCAGAAATTGCTATATATCCTGCGCTTCCTACTTATCTTGTTATTGCGACGAACCGACATCAAAGACTTAAGGTAGTATTACACTTTTAATTTTTAAATAACAAATTTAAGATACGTGTATAATGTATATGTTTTACTATATTTCGAAAAGTGAATATACTAGAAGTATTATAAAGGATTCATATGTACGATTATATTTTCTAAGCTTTCAAAAACTAATTATAATTATTTAAAAAAATAAAAATATTATAATAATTGATCAATTTATGCAATTGTATGATACTGCACAATGTAGAATATTATTGTAAAGCACCGAAAACAAACTTTAAGACATTACGGTTCAGACTCAGTACTCTACGTGTAAACCTGAGTGATCCTGAGTAGAGGCGATTACTGATTCAACAGAACGTATTTTTTTGACGGGTTGAGTAATAGTCTGAGCGCGACGGATGCACGTAGTGGTGTCGCTCCTTTTACGGATATTAACTCCACATTTTATAACCCTATCTGAGAAATCGAAACTATATTTGGCTCACTACTTACACTGATGAATTAGTCAACGTGCTTGTTAATTATTCTCAAGCCATCCCGTATTTGAACGTATTACGATAACGATTTAAGAACTATTAACAAAAAATATTTTAAGTGATTTTTTTGCATGTGCCACAGATGGATACGTTTATTCCAAATTTTTCTTAAGTTTTTGGTGCGTTTTATATGGAACGATTTATTTTTGGCCTTAAAATAGTCTTATACCTTAATACCTAATCATTACAACCAAAAATCTTTCCATGAACCATTTTTTCTTATATTTGCAAACAGTTATAAGTCAGAACATAGAGCCAGATCTGGTGAATATAGGGAGTTAATAAGTAATTTCAAACGACGACAATTGTTCAATTTCATTATTGTTTTCATCGACTTCCGAAACTGTGTTTTTTCTTCATTGTGTGAGGCCTATGCTGCTTGATTATTTTAATTCAATCGATGCAATAATCCAATGCCAACGCTTTTGATCGCAAGGTCGTTAAGAAGGAAATCAATGAGCAAAATTTTGCGCATTCCTTAATTTCAGAGGATGAAAGCTGGCCGAAGTTTGATCGATGGCCGAAGTTTAAAATCCCCATTTGCACTCTGGTCAGCTTTCGCTCTCTTTCACTGGGCTGACGATGTTTTCGACTCTGGCGTATAGTGATAAGACCATTGTTCCTCCATTATTATCTTTTCATGCAAAACTCTTTTATAATACGTGGTATACTCAGAAACGGCTCAACGGATATCGATGAATTTTGGTATGGAGGTAGCTGACACTGTGGATTAACAACATTCAGGCTACTTTTTATCCCGATAAATTAAGTGTTCACGTGGGATTAGGAACGAATTTCGATATATTTGTTACTGTTTTATACTCAAATCGATGGGACGGGACTGGATTACATGCTTTGAGGGAGAATGAGACGGGACGGGCAGGATATAACGGGACGGGTCGGGATGGGAAATTCCAAATAAAGTTAAACACGCAGACGAAGTTTGCCAGCATAAGCTAATTCATAATAAATTGCTGATTTAGTTGTCGATGACGCAGAGCGACTTTTATGAAACATGCAATGGCAATCAAACGATTCGCAGTTTCAGTTGTCGCTCGCCTTAATTTTACGGCTGCTACTATACTTTTTCTATCAAATTAAGCAAATAGAGACGAACACCAATGGTTGTCGATTCTCATTGATTTTATAATATGTTGGCATACCTAGTGTTGAAACCTGCTGGCAATATCATCGTGTTTACTATCGTAATCAGGAACAATAATACTCCACAGGGGCGGCTATAACTCTAGTCTTATAATTAATGTAACTGACACCAAAGAACATTTGACACCGACAGTTTTCAGCTCAAATGCGTTATGCTACGATCATTTAATTCATTTTAATCAGCTACGACTGAAAAGCAACGTTTAAGCAATACGAAAATGCGCTTGCTAAAGACAGCAGTGAAGCTGAA
Organism: Deilephila porcellus; assembly: GCA_905220455.2. Classification (NCBI taxonomy): domain Eukaryota; kingdom Metazoa; phylum Arthropoda; class Insecta; order Lepidoptera; family Sphingidae; genus Deilephila; species Deilephila porcellus. The sequence goes on along the minus strand of LR999970.1, from coordinate 16,592,582 downwards.
GCTAAGTCCACAGATACGCTTCATACGCATATCATAAGGACATTTCTTTCAGCGTAACGCGTTATTAAAGTAGTCAGTATGTCATCCAGCTAAGCGGCTCGATAAATAACACATTGTTCGCGGACAGCTATCGCGTCGCGTGCCGAGAGCGATAGCCCGAGCTTGAATTTTCACTGAAAACCAAGTAACGCTCCGCTGTGCTCGGCGGTTGTAGAAATTGGGTCGCATACCGTTGTGTAACGTCCCGAGAGCGCGACGCAGGCGACTCTCGTCATTTTGTATTGGAAAATTTATACATATAATAAATTTGTAACTGATAGATATCTGTACATGAAAGGTAAACGAGGAAAACTAATATTAGGGGTCTGTATTAACGTAATAGATTTTCTGTTTGTCTATGCGGTTGTGCGCGATGAACTCAGAAACGACTCAACGGATTTCACAAAAATACCTAAATACATAATTCCATCTTGATATTAAAGATTTTGTCTGCCATCATCATCACCATCATAATACCATTGTATTATTTAATAGATTTTAAATAGATTTTCGGTCGAAGATAATATAAAAAACAATTATTAAGACAACTGATAAAGATGGGGTTTTAATATCGTTAAGAAATATAAAATATACAGTAGTGCAACAATTTCCGTGAACATCTTCATTTTAAAATGCCTATGCTCCGACCTACCACACAGACTCCATAATGGGAATAACCTCGCATGTATTTTAATATCTTTTTTCTAATAGCGCATAAACAGCTACAGCAAACTGAAAGTGCAGTACAAAAACAACATAGGAGTTTATGATACTCAACATACCATACAGGGATACCAATGAAAATATTTTCAGTATCGAGCAGAGTACCTATCGTTATCTATCATGCTTCACATAAATACACACACGCGGGTAGTTACCATAGTGTACACAACTATTAATGGAGTTTTGAATGGACGAAGTTTGTCATGGAATATAACAATGTCACCGGCTACTATCAAGCACTTGGTAAAATGGAGCAAGTGTAGCCCCTACTACTTTCTTGAGACTTGAGTAGTGAGAACGGTTCCACTTCACTCTCATTTGCATACTTCAGTAGACAGCAGCTTGATTTTGCCTTATGCACTTTTAAAAAGGACTCGTCAGCCTTTACATTAATGAAATAATGAACATAAAAAATACGCTTAGATTTATAATTTTGGTGAATAATAACTGTATTACCGCTGGCTTCACATTGTTTATGTAAAGGTCGTTATAATGTATTTGACTATCAAAATATGAGATAAAATTATTAAAGGAATCAAATTACTGCAGCAACACTGCTTGTATTTACGTGATATTTCGGTAGTACCAAAGAGCTGTCTTCTCGTACCCCTATCCCGCATTACTTTGCTCCGCTTTTCGCTGGAATAATGCAATCTGTTATGCGGTTTTGGGCTTTCGAGTTATATTACGACAGCAGCTGCATCTTATCTCATGATTAAATGACAAATCAATTGCATTACTATTACAAGCATGTTTGTTTTAATACTCGAAAATATCTCGTAGTACAACGTGTATTAAAACAATAGTGGTCGCGACAAGCACCCGTACCGCGGTGGCACTAGTCATGGCACAATGTCTCCACTCTGCACTCGAGACGTGCGCTCTCTCACCCGATGCAAATGATACGAATCTTTTCCTTCCCATTTAGCTCGCAAATGAGGATAACGTATTATAAAACTCTTGCACACTACATCAGAGACAATAGCTTTGCTTTATAGTCTAGTCAGAACGAAGAGTCGCAACACTGTCACTATGTACAGAGTTCTAGTAAAAAAATACAGACTATAACTATGGTTCGATTGTTGCTGTTCTAAACTCCACATAACGATTTAAATGATTCTTAAGTGTAAAAGTCAGTGAAATATAGAATTAATTATATGCTACAGTGTATAGAGTTGATAACTGGCATCAAGTTAATCCTTATGGGCTATAACGCTTGGGTATAAAGCTGTAGACTTGGGGACTGCTGAACATAGACTGCACCCTTATATTTCTACAAAGACATTAGCAGCGGCATACATTTCTCACTGCTACTTCAAGCTCTTGATTAAGTATTAGGTGCAGTTTGGAAATTATATAAGTACCTGGTGCAAATATTTATATAATAAATACTTATTTAGAAATAATACCTAAACGATATCTGTCTTACAATTTTGAGTCATAAATCATTATTTTATTTTTAATTGACTATATAGTCTACATGATATAACTTGATTGCTGCACGAACTTATTATTTAACAAGGTGCTGGCACGGTTTCACCTGGGTGCTGATACTTTTTGGGTCCAGTCCGCATCAGCAACATATTATTTCCCGTATTATTTAATTTATATATTAAATTCAATGCCGTCCTCTGTACTGATTTTCCCGTCCCGTTATATGCCACCCTCTCCTCTCTCATTCTCCTATGTAATCCTGTCCCATCCCATTCTTTTAGAGTTTAAAAAAGTAATCAATATATTTGAAATCCTTGCTCATCCCACGGAAACTCCATTTTTTTTGGGATAAAAAGTAGCCAATTATCAAAATTGGTTAAGGCCTTTCTGAGATTAGCGTGCACAACGGCACAAAGAGAGACAAATTCTAACAATAATTGTTTTGAGCTTTTATACGTTAATACAGTCCCTCTCATACTCGTATTAGTTTTTCTCTTTTATCTTCCATGTACAGACATCGATCGGTTACAAATTTATTATGTGTTTAAATTATACAAGCTATGAAACAATTAAACATCTTTCAGACGAATAAATTTTGCTTAGCATGATTAAAAAGATATGAATAGACTGTTTTTTCTTATTTATTATTATTATAAATAATATCTTTAATATTATTGCCGAAATACGCATTATATAAATCATATTTTGCAGTTATGTGGGATAGGGGTAAATAGAAGATGATAATTGAAAACTACTGAAAGGCTACTAAGTGTCTGTATCCAGTATGATTATGGCGAAATATTGGGTGATTAATATTTCATCACCATCATCCTCAGTCGCATGGTATCTAAGAGTGGTGAAACTAGAGAGGTTTAACAAGAGTACCTGGGCACCGGCCCATGCAAAGGTTGCAGACGCGGGTGTTGCGCAGAAATAACTTGATCAAACGAATATTATATAGGAGCGCAGTTACAGAAGCTCGCATCGGGCGTGTAACAGGTAAGTTTCGTGGTAACAGGTAAGTTTTGAACGTTCCATATAAATTGTTAGCGTGTAGCAAACATTGACCTATTGCAACACAGGGGACACTATAAACAAAAGGTCTGCGTCATAAAAGACCTGGTCCATTCTTTTACTTTAACAGTTAAAAGCACAGCTGTACCTGAGGTCCTGCAGCAGAGCCTCCCCCTGTACGATGGTGGCGGCGCAGGCGTCGAGGCTGGCGGCGCGGTGCTGCGCGCACTGCTCGAGCGCGCGCCGCGCCGCCTCGGGCGTGTCGTCGGACGCGCACACCCCGCCGCCGCTCCGCAGCGTCTCCAACCATTGGAGCAACTGCTCAACAATATGACATTTATGAAACCACATAATGTCTCTCTTATTAGGAGTTGCTATAGCCACTGGATTGTTTTTACTATATTAATTTCTCTAGGACACGTTATCCATCTAAACTCAGTATGTTATTTGATTTGTATGAACACATTGATCTTTTAATTTCTAATTCAATTATTTTTAAGTTGGACTTTTAGGGATAATGTTGTAGTTTTGTATGTATATGGTTTTTCAATAGGCACGCGCGAACTTTGACAGAGTATAGCGTCCATCCTGGTCAAGCAATAGTTGTCAAATTCGGCATGAACACATATTTAGTCGTGACATTTCACCATGGAACGCTACACGCTTTAACAACGCGTAGACGTTGTTAAATTGTATTAACAAAATCAATGCTCTATTCGCCTAACGTTCCGTGCATTGCCTCCAATTTATGGCGTTCATGGCCGTCCTGCAGAGCCCACAATTAACTCATGAGTTAAAACCCAACGACCACAGACAGCGCCGTGTACTCGCTGATTGGACTTTAAAGCATTTGGCGGCTGACTCTGCTTTCGGAAAAAACCCTTTCAGTGATGAGGTTCATTTTTGGTTGAGAAGATTTGTTAACAAACAAAATCGCCGGATTTGGAGCGACGAAAATCCACGGTAGATTCATCAGGTGCCTCTACTTTCTGAAAAAGTCACTGTTCAACATTGAGCCCCATTTATGCGAAAATGTCATCCAAAATTGGTCCATCAGGATACACCACCTACAGCTGAGTCACGGCGGCCATTTGGCTGAAATTATATTCCATACATAATGTCATCGAATATCGTTTAAAATAAAATAAAAGTTGTGGCCATATCACTTACACAGGGTTTTTTATTTTATTTTTAAGTTCGAGCGCTCTTAATGAAAAACCCTTTACATATGTGGAGTTACCGCTTCCAAAGATTTTTGTACATTTCGAACAAAATTTTGAATAATGACATAGTTAGACACCATTCTTAAATGTTTTAAATACATCACTAATATTAAATACATATTTTTTCACATGACTGTTACAGACTAAAAAAATATACCTGAAACTTTCCTTGCATCATTAATGTCGTATTGAAGGACGTATCACATATTTCACTCCCTCTTTATATAGGAGATATTTAAGTAAAACAATGAAAGCAGTAATATGCCAGAATGTTTACCTCTTTTTCGTGGGTATAGAGTAGAACAGCCAGGTCTAGCCGCCGCCGCCGCCGGTCGACCCTCGCGGCGAACGCGGCGACGTGCGCCTCCAGCTCGCGCGCCACGCCCAGCACCTCCTCAGGGTCGCACTCGCCCGACCGAGCCAGCTCTTCCGCCGCACCCAGCAGTTTCTCCGCGTTCGTGTACGTGTTCTACGTAAAATACCATGGTCATACATGTCGTTCACAATAAAATATTACCAATTGAAAATAGTGCTTTTGTTTACTTATCAGTTTATTTATTGTCGTGCAAAAATATATAAAATACAAATGTCCGAAATAATCAACATATTCATAGTATTTAAATAAAACTGTATTACATGGTACAAAAAAAATCGAAATTCAAAATAATTTCAATTGATAAAATAGGACTATTTTATGTGGAAAATAAAAAGGAATTTATGACTCAACATGATAAATACTTACTTGTGCAACATTCTCAAAGTGTTCATGAGATTTCTGATAAACTCTTGCTTTATGAAGATTCCTTCCTATTCCAGTATTCTTCTGCAAAAATACTTCACCATGATTTGCCAGCCAGTCTAGTACCTGTTAAGAAGAGCCTTTATTAGCCTTTATTTAGATTTAAAATTGACATAAATGGTATAAATTTGTATCACAGTCCACAAGCACACGCTAAATACCGACCTGCCTACAATCTTCTTTGTACAACAACAACGCCAGTCGTTGATGGAGCTTCAGTCGAGCCTGGTGGTACCGCGCTTCTAGTGCTCGATGGTGGCCCAGGATCTGGTGTATGACTGCGAGCACGTGGTTGGCGCCAGAGCTGTAGTCAGCGGCCGGGTCGCCGCCGCTGCTACCAGCACTGCTCACCGTGCCGTCGCTCTGCTATAGTGGTCAAGGAGTCACACAAAACAATCGTTAACAAGGCATGGAAAATAAATACAATGGCCATAAAGAAACAGAGGAACTTGATTTGATTCACTATTAACTACTAATAGGCGGCAAAGAAAAATCTATAGATATTTGTATCACCCATTTCCGTTTAGATGTATTTTAAAGACAATAATAATTGGTTTATTAACTTATAACTAAACAAAGGTAGTTCATTACTTACCAGGTCAGCAGGGTCCGTTTGATGGCACACTTGTACTAAATGGTCCAGCTGGTATAGCAACTTTTTACTTGTTGAATGGACCTAAAAAAAATGTTTTGCTCCGCGTTATCAATATTTGTTAACACAGTTCATCATCATTGTATACTAACAATTCTTAAAACTGAGGTAGCTATTAGAATGACAACATTTAACAATAATGCAACATGCTTTTTCGTCATCAAGTTTATCCGGCACGGTCGTGTAATAATTACAAAAATTGCTTTTTTAGGCTACTTATTATTATGGATATACACATAAACTGGAGACATATTTCACGATAATAATAATTGTAATGATAATATACAGGTGTCTCAGCCGTGGTAATGCAAACAAATTAGGGAGGTATATCTCAACTTCAGCTTTATGTATGAGCATGGTCACCTCAGTGTAAGCCTGGCACATGTGCTCATAGAGCTGTCGGTGTCGCTGCGCGTGTTGCTCGAGGGCGCGCGGGTCGTTACATGGCGCGCCGCCCTGACCCGTGGCCAGCTGCAGCGCCACCGCACATTGCGCACCCCACCCGCCCACCGCCGACGCATACGCCTCCGCCTTGTGGTGGAACACCACCGACAGAGACAATACTGCTGACCGCTCTTCAAGACCTGTCAAACAAATTACACATAAGACTATCTTGCGTTTATGTCTGAGTGTTCATTGTATAGTAATAATGTTTAAACACATAAGGTTACCTGCTGATAGTTGTTTATAGGCTCGTTCAAGCCTGTGCGCCAGCGCGGAGATCTGTGCCTCTGCGTAATGGCGCTTGTCGGCGAGGCGGCGCGCAGCCGCAGTCACGCGAGCCACGCTCGGCCGCCCGCCGCCCGTGCATGCCGCCGCGAACCTAACGATACATCTATTAATTAATCAATCTCAATCAACGACTATTAATATGCACTCATTTACTGTAGTATATGTAGTCAAAGATTTGGCGGAAGCAAAGTGAATGAAAATGTGGTGTGAACATTTTAATGACCACGACGTTGTCAACGAGGTCTATATGTAGGATACACATACCTAGCATGTTCTTCTTGAAGACGTTTAGCAGCCGCACACGATCGACCGATCTCGACGTATGTGGCGAGAAACGCAGTGCGGTGGTTCACAATCCATTCCAACATCTGTGCAAGAAACAAAAAATACATCATCCACCATCATCATAATTAGTAATAACAAAATTAATAATGATAAATGAAATTCTTAAGTTATGGAAATATTGTGAGGCAAGTCTTTATTTCTAGACATAGGTAGTCAGAGTGTTATTTCTATAAATATCAGAGTTGATATTGCATTGAATTGTGAATCATTACCTTTTCGCAATCCTGCTCAAAGAGCCGAAGTTGAAAACACTGGTCGAGCTGCATCTTCTTGTGTTGCCAGAGTTTGTGCGCGTGAGCATGCGCTGACCGCACGGCGGACAGCTGTGCACGCACCGCTCCGGGCGTGCCGCAGTGGAACGCTGCGCCCTCGCCGCCACTGCCACTCGCTTCCGAGCACAGCGCCTCCGCCGCCTCCAACCGCTGCACCACTCTCTCGCCTACACATATATCATAAAATCCATTTATTTCACCTCTTACACCCTAAAAAAGCTATTTGTAAGTCTGTTTCCAGTCTTCAACAATGGCATAAATCACAAGAATAAGATAACACATGGTTAACATCGTTAAAACATCCACAAAGACTTTCCGATGAACTGTGGCCGCTAATGTATACCTACTTTTTTTACGTTACAAACACATATTATTAAAATATGTTAAAGAAATGGTGTGAAATTACAACAAAATAAAAATAAAGAAAACCAGTGTTGGTTAACTGCGAATATATGCGTTGCAAACGTCATCTATACAGTGCAGTAACGTCATCTATTGGCCAATCGAGGAAATTTTCGCATAAACTTACAATAAAACATTACAGAAAGTACAAAACAAATAAACTGCACTGCCATGCTTATTAAGTCCCCAAGTAAACAAAATACAGAATTCAGTTTATCGGAAGTCTGAAGAATTGTCGTCACGGCAAGTAGATATTAACTGCACTGGTGCCTCATAAGAAAGGGGCCCAAAGAATCCATTAAACTTTATACTTAGCATATGAATTGTAAACTTATAACATAAATAAAACATGTGCAAATTCTAAATCATAAAATATTGATTATCATGGTTGAACTTTGAAAGGTGCTGGTGTACAGAAAATTTATAACAATCTTCACAATTTCATATTTTTTTTCAGTGCAGCAGAGAGGCACTATTTTTCTTCAATTAAAATGTATTTTTACTTGTCACCCATCGGTTTATGCCTTAAATAGAGGCGCACCTCCCGACAGGCGAAGTGATAAATACCGCAGACCAATAGCATTAAGTAAACTATATTTCGTAAACAATTACAATTACCCTCCATCAACTGTTTTTTTCCTTTCGATTGGACAACGACCGTGTTCATTCACTGTAACCTAAGAAACACTCAGAACCAGGCACACATAAATATAATCAACTGTTTGACTAAATAACAATTTAGACAATATTATAATGCAAACCACAAAACTTGTAATTATAACATGGTAACAACGTGAGTGGTGGCGAGTTCGTCGCGGGACTACGAACTATCGAAATAAATATCGACAAGCAGACGGATGTAACCAACAGCCTTCGGCGTGGCGTAACTAGCGTGTGCGCAATTGTACTGAAACTTGCGGCTTATACAATCAAACGCCTTGTCGACTCCCTCGCCGCGCAACCACCCAACAATCACAATGATAACATTTAAATTCATATATTACATCCCATTAACCAATTAAATAACCATTAAAATATTTAATTGTCTGTAAAATATTTAAGAACATATTACAAATTCAACAAACACGGCAGTTTCTATTCCGGCATTGAAACGAATGATAATTCTTCCACGCCAAATTACGTGTTGGGTACTGATTAATGTCTTATGCATTTTGCATTTGTAGCGTAAAACTGCACCTTGAATTTATTTGTACATGTTACCAACTGCAATACTTGATTCGCAATTGTTGTTGCATGTAAGTAGTTGTATAATACAATTAGGGCAATAAATAAGTCAGCATCAATTACAGCTTGATTTTTTAAGCGCTTTGTGTGTATGCTATAGCAAATTATAGTTATTTCCAAAACATATCAGAAACAAAAATAATAAGATAATTCTTTTTTGGTATCTGCGATAGAGGCCGAGAGCCTAGTACAATACCACAGTCAAATGTCTTTGTATTACTAGCTTTATAAATGTTATTTTGTGACACTTCATTGTAATTACTTTCGTAAATAAAAATGAATTATTATTTATTATTTTTCAATTGAACTTGAATGGTTAGTATTATGGGAAATAAATGCTGGTTCAAAGACACCAATAATATGAATTCGTAAACACCCTTCGCCCCATAAAATTTTAAGGTATGTGTAATTTTTCCATAATACTCGTAGTCCCTAAGCCTGTATTACAACACCTGTGCTCACAACTAACTACGTAAAAAGCTGGTGTAATCTCTTACCCTGGGCTTCGAGCTCATCCACGGGGACCTTAGCGAGTCGTTTGCTGATGTCGGCGTGAGCGTCGATGGCGCGCCGTGCTCCCGTCACGTCATCGGCGAAGTCCGCCCGGGCGACGTCCTCTTGTAGGTCGTCGAGCCGGTCCAGCAGATCACCTGCTTGCCACATCAACTCTTCTAGCGCCTGCACACACGACAAGAAAATAAAAGTGTTATTATTGATGACATTTATATACACAAAATTAAATAATTAGGAGAGGGTACATAGTCTAATTATTACAAATCAGCTCCCAAAGATCCAATTGGCTTTGAATTCCGACATGTAGGTTCAAGTGAATCAATAAGGATTTTTATACAGAGTGATTTATCTAAGTGGGAGTGTATGGCCAAACTTCAAACCCTGAGGAATAGCGCAAAATGCTCAAAGAAGTCATGAGCCCGATTTTGGCGGTGACTAAAACGTGAATTTTTGAAAAATCAATATCCTTGTCGAGGAATCGCACCCAATAATTTAGAAAATATACACATGTTGTATTAACACACTATTTGTTAATGTCATCAGACCAAACCAGAGGAATGAGGTAATTTTAGACAAAGTATTATTTGTTGTTCCATTTACTGAACGCCTAGTCTCCATGTGTGGGGAGTGGAATTTTGACATTTTTCTAATATTGTCGAATGATTTGTAAAAAAATATGCTAAGGAGTTGAATTCTGTAAGTAGAACATAGATTTAATTAATGATAATAGATTTGATCTTATGGAGGCATATATTTTGAATTGTCACTTGCGCTGTTGTACACAAAGTACAAATTAATGTCCTTCACACGGTGCCTTCACTGTTAAGCGTCTCCAAAAAAATATTTATAATCTTAAACAAGAAGGTAGCTTTATTAATGTAAACTAATAAAGGCAAGAATTTTTAATTATTCTTTAAAATCAACTGTTCTGACCAATTTTATTATTTTCCGATAATTCCTTTACTATCGTGGGTAGACTAGATGTTATGGTACCTAACGGAAAAGCAATATTTTTTTTTGTTAATAATGATTTTTCCTTTAGTTTTCCATATGTCATTAATTAGATACTTCCCAGAACTTGATTTTATTTGCAATGCTATCGAATAGTGTACTACATCATGTTTTTTTTGTCAAAATAATTTGGCTAGATTCCTCGCTAGGAATATTGATTTTTAGAATTGGTGATACAAATCTACAGAAATAAAATGGATTAGAAAACATATATATTCAAAAACATATCGCTTTTGACTAAGAATTGAAACTTGCTTGGAGGTCATTTCGGTTAGTGGATGATAATGTCTAATAATGTACAGCTTTATAACATAAGGCCCATTACCTTAAATATATTTATAATATAATATATTTCGAAAAAATCGTCATATTGTAATTTAGGTATAATATGCAAGATTAATGTAAGAAGTAGGAACTTACCAGTCTGAGATCGATCCACTGCGTATGGTCATACTGCAGTGTGCCATCTAAATCTGGTGTGAGTTGTGTCGTGTCTATTACTTTAGGAAGCGCTTCTAGACTAATCATGGTCGTCTGGAACAAAGATGACACAATGAGATCACAGCAATAATCACGCACATATCGCTAAATCGCTGTGGTCAATCCGTTAACCGCACCCGTTTATTGGACGGCTGACCTTTTATCTATGTTTACATAATTAAACTAATCATTGTGATGATTCTGAAATGAGATAATTCACGATTCTTTCCATCCCGATTACTATATTTCATCGGATAACGAAAACAGTCACTCCAATTTACGCGGCGAAGCTGTTTGTAAACATCAAATAAATGGTTACACAATATAAAACAAACATAAAACTTAATGAGAGTAAATGTATATTTACTATTGTATTTGTTTACTATAAGCGCATAGTAAATAAAGCTTACCTCGAACTTGTACTTATGTGCTCCTATTGTTGTGCGTTGTTTTTGCCAAAAATTGTCAGGTTTAACTACCAAAGCCTGGTGGACGGATGAAGGGAAGTGTTCCTGCAGAACCTTTAGGATTGGCTTGATCGCCGCCCATGCTGAACCTCTCATATCGATCAATATTGTAAAGCCATGTGACCTCACTGTGTCGCTGTAAACAAAATTAATACACTTTGTACAATTCTGTATTTACTGGAATATTTATTATGGCACCAATTCATGTCGGCCTTGTAACCTTTTGTTTTAGAAAGAAGAAGACCAGTCAGCAGTCGAACCGAAGGCACATAACTTTAACTTCAAATTAACGTCAATTCAATATTGAAATCTATCAACCGTATTCGTATCTATTGAATAGTGAAGGAACTTGCATACCCAATAAATTCTTCAAGAATTTGATAGCCATAATATGAAATGGTCCAAACTACGCTAGGTAAACGTTATGGACCTACACCAAAACGCTGGATATTTCTCCCAATAAGCAGCTAGAGGGAACAATGGCAGAGAACTCTACAGTGGTATATGAAAGCTATTCGTGTCTCGGGTTCTGCTAGTGTTTATTGTATGTTTCCAGCCGGTTGGCATAACGATCTCGGCTGAATATTCTATCTGTATTGTGCAGCGCTTACCCGCCACCATACACATTGTAAACACTTTTTCGTGTCAGTACTTGAAAGAAATCACGCTGGCCAACAATTCTAATCACCTATTGTTCGACATATTATTATGAAAGACAAGAGCTTTATTACTACCTAGTAATGTTGGCACAGAAAACACACATCGTGACGAGTTTTCAACCCATTTATTTCCTCGAATATCAAAATGAGTTGGTGAATATAAACACATCAATAACACCACCGCCATACAATAGAATACCTTATTAAGAAATGTTGTTAATTTATAACCTATTAAATGATGTCAGCAGACGTATGCACAAGAAATAGGAATATCGTAGTCAATTTAAAGAAGGAAGTTGTGGCAGCTGCTCATTCATAGGTGATATTTACTATCGATTATGCAAACGCACGCGGTTTGAGGTTTGCCTGTGCGTGGGCACGCGCTCTCGGCATCGTGTATCGTTTATGATGAACGCTTACCTAGGTATACTGATTAGATAATGTAGTAGACGCCTGTAGTCATCTGGCGCGACTCGGTCCCGTCTTGAGTTCGCTGGAAACCATATGATGGGCCCCCCGCGGCGGTCGCGGCCCCCGGTTAAAGCCGCAACCCGCTCCTGCAGAAGCGGGAGCACGTCGAGCGCCCGTGCTCCGGCCTCCATCGCTGCCTCTGCTCAGGGACCCAACCGAACAAGCCTGACACACAACACTGCAATTAAACAACTTTATAATGCACGATAATACATAATTTATTTACAATATTCTTTGTATTTTTTAAACCATAAAAGCATCTTCAGTGATGTTGAAATTGATGTTACACATACAATAGTCTATTGGATTAAATTAATTCCGATATGTAAGCTCACTTCCTTGTAAGATGTTCAATATCATGATTCATAATTTAAATTTACAGTATCAATTGTTTCTCAAACTGCTAATATCAGTTTGCAGGATGTAATATCCGTGGGCAGTGTAAGGATATTACATTCATAACTTATAGCATCCTTACATATCAGGATGATGCTTTAAATTTCTATCCGGTAGTGTTAACAAAAATATAATTAGTGGAAATACATTCAAGATTATGAAATACATTGTAAAAACAAATGACCTTTATATTGTTAGTCACGGTTATGTTAACTCAATAGGATATGTTCAATGTCTTTTACCAAGAATATATTATATTTATTAAACATTATTAGAACTTATTAAACAAATGATAGGATATATATTATTATCCCATTATTCACTGTATTAAGTAATATGGTAAACCCTCTAATAAAGAATATACTATCAATCTTGAGATCACTAGTAGCAAATGGTATTTCCTAAATGTTTATCACATATATTTTCTCCACTGTCATGTAACTAAAAAGTGGTATTATTCATTATCACTGTAATATGAAACTAGTGCGGAGCATTGTAATTTGTACCACATCAATTAAAACATGCTCTTTAATCATATTCATTTAAGAGATGTTGTTATAAGAATTTTACTTTTATGTGGATGGATGGCACTGAAGGTTGATTACTTTTTTCATTAACACACATTAATGATACAAGTACTAGATAAAGCAAGCCATTACAAGATAACCATACGCAGCATAGAATGTAGCTGACTCTTTCATATATATCATTGTAATTATTTAAGATAATTATGTATAATTCATCAAATATGAAAATTATTTTAATATAAAGTTAAAAATGTATTATGTTAAACAGTAAAATTAATCACACATTCTATATTAATATACGAGTGACTATGTTATAGCATCAGATAAACATAAATCTATAGTTGGCTAAAGAATAGCAAGGTACATTGTGGTCAACACAACAGAGACTTGCAAGTAATATATTATGTATATTGTATACTATTAATTTTAGGCAATGATTATTCACATGTTAATGTTGCATGGAACTCACATTTAAGTTTTTGTGATTAATCAAATGCCTAACTGTTAAAAAAATACATAGGCATGGCCTAGTATTACTACTCTAATTATTTTGCACACTGTAAGAGTACATATTACAATAATGCATAGATATATTAAAATATATTTTACAGTGATCCTGGCATTCTCAGTTAAACAATTCAAATTTATTTAAATCATTTTCTGGAGACAAAAATATTTATATATAGTAGATATCACTTTACTATGAAAGATTTCCAAACTAATATAGAGGTCTGGAAATATGATTCAGAAGCTATGGACATAAAATACCAACAATGAGAAAATATTTGTCCAAATATCACATTAAATCTAATTAATCATCAAATGCCACAGGTACTTGATGATAACTCAGATTAGCAAATGCTATCAAGTTGTATCATTTTTATAATCTACAAAAATAAAAATATTATCTGTAATACATACTATGTTTACACTAGATAAAAAACAATAACAAATAAAACATACTATCAATACAAACAAAGTTTCAATTTCATTAGAAATAGGCCTAAACTTTTATTATTTACTAAAGTCCTTACTATTGTCACACAAAGAAATTTAAAATAAATTATAATCTACTGTACCTCTTCATATAGAAACACTACGAATATTACAATAAAAGTTTAAAATAAGTGTCGGAATGCATTTACTTGTAAAGTCACGTCTTTTCTTTGTAAAGCAACGGCTTACGCCAGGGAGGGTCAGGGTGCTTGTATTATTACAAAAAAGAAAACGAATGCCGCATCGCTCACGAAATATTTAATATTTACAAGTAAACACAATTGAGCACTCACTTCATAGCTAAATTCTTGCATACTCTAATATTTTAATAAACGCTGATGACAAATTATTTCAGATACACAACTAGCGATGTAACAAAAAATAACCTCAGCTATGGATTTGAACTAACCGTGGTGACTCAAAGACTCCAGTTAGTCAGGTATAAAAGGTTCAGCACGCATTATTGTCACTGTCGTTACGTTCACTAAAACATTAGTAAAAAATATACTCATTACTGCCCTTAAAACTTAATAAAAACACACAAGCTGGACTTTAATGACAAACTGAGGATCACCAACCACCACAATGGCGCGCCAGGGTTGCCTGTTGCAGTGTGACCACTGTTTCATGATTATTTTGCACATACATTTGTATTCTATACATTTATAGTACTTATACTATAGCATGATATTATTGAGTAAAATCCTGTGAGATTATTTTAACTACATTACATATTAATTTCATTTTTGAAAGTTAATTACTTACCATTATAGAATGAGAAGTTTATCAACATAAAATAAAACTATTCAGCATCCGTATTAAAAAACACGAAAGGCGTAAATAGTCTTAAAATTAATAGGATTGTAGACATAGACTGAGAAAATGCAGCTTAATTTAAAACGGAAACAAGATATAGATAGTGTATATCGATAAAGTAATCGAGACAAACATTATAATTATAACAACTTATGATATTTGTAAGAATTATCAGATTGACGAAAAAATATAAAATATATGTTTTATGTTAAAAGAGTTACATTTAACATAATTAATTTTAAATTTAAATCTCAAATAGAAAACTTATTCAAGGGCTAACGTCAAAAGTAGTTGTTGTCTAACCGCGTCCGTTAAAAGGTGGTTAAATACTAAAATAAAAATACCACGGTAAAAACTTTACAACCATAAAAAGCAGAGCTTTAAGGAAATTGATAAGTCTGGTAACCCTAAATGGTATACCACTAACCAGGGTCGTATGCATTACATATTATTATTACTATTCTCTCTTGATTATAAATTTTAATAAGGAATTGGATGGGTGGGCCAACATATTTAGATAATTTGTTAAGATACCTTGTAAAAATTAATTAATATGAATTTAACATGCGATGAGCGCATACCACAACAGTTGTAGCTTATTTTAATTTAGGGTCTTTAGGCATTCGTCATTGTGCCTACCTAAGTTTCAGTTTGGCATCGCACATCAGCATGTTGACGCATAATTATTAATCAACGACCATTTTTATTACGATTTTTATGATACCGTACATAAATGGGAATAACGGTACCATATAGGATTTAATGGGATATTTCTCATTAAACTAGAATAATGCCTAGAATTCATGAAATTTCGCACTAAGCTAGCGATATAACATAAGTGGGTAAGCGAAAAAGATAGATGCTAGCTTACAAAACTTGCAATGAAATGTTTTTTGGCGTATGCAATTTCGACTCGCAATAGTCCGTTTTTTATTTGCTAAAAATTGAATTGAATTGAATTATTTGCTTTTATTCTATCTTCCAATTGATTCTAGGCTTACAAGAGTTTAAATGTTTCTGGATAGTCTTACACCGTGTAGGTGTACGGACCGGAGACCTAAGAACGCGAATGAGACTGTAATTTTCTAAACTTGCTAATGCTTTTGCAAAAAATTAAATACCGATAGAATGTGAATAACTATGGCCATAGCTATTCCCAAATAAAATTACATCATAATATCATGGAATGTCATATCTTGAAATCACACGCTAGTCCCTAGATACTTTATAAGTACCTATTGGAAACAATGAAAGCTAGGTATTCTCCAATATAAATCAATTTTGTAAAAATTTATATATAAATAAGAAATCTACTTACCCACTGCTCTTTGAACACATTGTACATTGGGTCCGGTTTAATTTATCTATCTTCAAATGATTGACGCCATTATAATGTGATACAAGAAAAATATATACCAGTTATAATAATAATCTAATCAAATGAAAGTACCCCTGTTGGAATTATAACAGCAAACATCTTACTTCAGGAGAGTAAATTAGGTATATAGAGGCGTCGTGTGTAGGCGTGTAGGCTAAGGTACTAAGTACATGGTAAGTAAGCCTATAGTCTTGCTAAAGTTTGTATCTCGATATTTAGTGGAGTAATCCTTTAAGTATGTACTGTACTTTATGAAAAATATCAACCCACAATCGCCCACTACTGAGCACGGAACTCCTCTACAACCGTCGCGTGGGTTCGAGTGTGCGATTGGAATATTATATTATGCTAAAAGATATAGGTTCTTATACGCTATAGAAATATATTTGTGTATACAATGTAAATCTTATGTTACTATTCGAATATGAGTCATTCGGCATGCCTCAATTGGACAACCAGGCTTGCTTAATTTCGGCATACACGATATCAGATTTACAAAAAAGGATATTATAATTATAAACAGATAAAAAGTGATAGATATTTTCATTTTACACATATATGTTAATATGTATAAATAAAATAGCAACCCGGCCCGCCTTAGACCGGGTTAACCAGATACTTTCTATTATTGTCATCATATGTGTGTCAGTCATGTGTGTATTGATAGTTAATCACGTCGCACAATGTCGGTGAAGGAAAACATCGTCAGGAAACCTACATGCCATAGCAATTTGTAAGAATTTCTATGGTATGTAAAGTCCGCCAACCCACAGTAAGCCAGCGTGGTGTACTATGGCCTAACCCATCTGAATCGTTCGATTGTAGGCGGTAGCAGTGGCCCGTGTCCTGCAGTGGGACGTATATGGGCATTGGTCTGATACAGTACAGTACAGTTCATGGTGTTTAAATTTGTGATTTTTCACAAATCCCATAAAGTTAACCATGTAAGCAATAATAACTTTAAAGAAAACAAAAACCTCTATTGCTTCTTAAATAAGCCCTTAACGCTAAAATACCAAGATTGCCGCTATGGGGTCGTTACTTCACCCCATAGCTCCACCCTCGTCACAAAAGTATAACCCAGACTCCACATTCTTCATTCGAATTCGAGGTGACGTGAATATTAAATTAAATTTTAATTATTAATTAAAATGAAATTATTCGCTCGGTTCAGTATCGGTTTTTATGGCAAAACTTCCGATTATAAGACGCGATGCAATATGAGCGAATAATCGATTATTGGTCTTATTTTTATTAATTCCTTGTAGTGTGGTTCCAAGTTCCAACAGGTCGATGTGGAGATCATTGATGGAGGCCTATGTTCAGCAGTAGAGAGAGAGAGAGAGAGTGTGTGCTTGTAGATAACTTAAAATTAAACCACGTTGCCAGAAGCTCAAACGAGTTTATAAAATATGTATGTTGGCTGAGACACCACAACTTTAAATATACAACAAAAATACTAATAAATCATGATGATGTACTTGGACATAATCCAAACGATGATGGCACCATCTATAGATGGCACTGTAACAAAAACGTTTGATTGTCACAACAGTCCCACACATAGTCCTGACGTAAAACTAAGATCGAGTTTTGTGTCGTGGGTATCAGAGACTACGGAAGATTTTTCGGACTCACAAACACCCAAACCCGAAACAAATACTCGTGGGTGGATCACACAAATATTTAATTTTTTAACTAAACTTTATTTTTATATCGATAATATCCTTTTGTGAATCGGTTTTCGTAGTATTACCGGTTTACGGCTGGTGTCAGCATCACTAGTTCTTTCACTTCGCATGTTATTGATTTTCTGACATTAGGTTCCTGCAAACTTTGGTGGAAGCCGAGTGAATTTTGAATTTAATTTATTACTTGCGTTGAAAATGTGATATGCAAACATAATGACATCGCTATTCCTTCAGGTATTTTTTAAAAGTCTTTACAGAAATATTTATGTGCATTTTCAGTTGTAGAGATAATATTAAGCTTACAGAAAGTTCTGCAGTGCCATGTAAAATCTATTAACCAGTAGCCACTTCATTCGATTTTGAATCAATTTTGTTCAAAGCGTCTTTATGCAACTGCGATGTACTGGTTCTGTGTTTATTTTATTTGTATATAATAAGGTTCGTCAAATAATTAATTCTGAAATAAAATTTTCGGGTGCAAATTATAGTAAGACCAAAAATCATTACTTCATTTTATTCTTGTTTAATGTTTTTAAATAACTTTATGGTGGTAAACATTTCATTGATCAATTTCTGGGTGGGTAAAATGATCAATATCTATGTTTTTAAAAGCATGGGTTCATTGTACTGTGTTAACTTATTAGATGAATTATTTATAAAATATATAGTTCCTCCATGTAAATGCGAATGTAATACGCAAGTGCTAGACGCGCTAAGCGAATACCAGTTTATATCCATACATTTAATTTCTGATCTATTTGTAATATTATACATTACAGAGTACTGTGTTTATGCAAAAAAGCTTTATATATAAATATTTTTGCACAGTATAATATTTTTTCTGATAAAATAAAGTCTCTAATAAATAATTTCCAAAAATATTGCAGCTCTTATTGCTACTACATATTTGTGTGCTTATGCAAATAAATGTGTGCATGGTTCATTTATATTACTTCCAATAATAACTGTATGTAGAATAACATTTCATTTTAAGGAAGAAGTGAACTTAACCTTAAGGTTGGTTAATGTAGAAATATTTTATGTGTAGCAATTTGGTAAACAACCTGCTGGATTGAAAGGTTTTGTCACTTTGCCATGTCAGCATTAATAACACTGACCATATGCATATTGTTTTCTTAAAATGGTTTATGCCCTCCTTTATGCCTTAAGCATATCCTACCATATGAAAAATACCCAAATTGATTAATTATAATTCCAAGTTTATAATAAATCTGACCCAATGTATATAATTTTTCAGGTAAAGGAGAATGCCCATTCTTAGTATCGGTAAAAAAATATAGTTGACACTGATACCGATACTGCTTAAAATTCATTATAGCTTTTTTTATAGTTTGTCCTTAAACATTTTCATGTTTTAACCCGCGAGACAGATTTTATAAAATAAAGTAAGAATCATCACATTTTGCAATTCGTCAGCCATTACTACAAATGTGGCTACCAGAGTGACTGGACTTCAAGTTCATTCCTCCAAGAACTACAGGCCTGGGTCGCATTTATGTTTATTTTAATTGAAAAAATATATAATTTTGCCTACCCAAAAAAGTGGGTTTCATAGAGAGACAATAATTTGCCATGTTCCAAATAGATTTGTCCAAACATTTTGTTTCTTATAGAATTATGGAACTGCCTTTCTTCTCCTATGGTTTGAAATTCAAAATGAATGCCCATTTTCTTTCCTGAGATACCAAATTCTCAATTGCTGATATAAATATTAATGTAATACTAGGAGTTGAGCATAAGCTTAAAGAAACTGATTGACATTAAAACTTCGAGGCAACCAGGATATTTAAGATATCAAGTATTGTTATGTCAACCCTGTCAATAAAAGTCCCATTATTTCTGTAATTGCAGAAGCACACATGTTAAGAGTAATATGTAAATTAATTATTGCTCAGTAATACCAGAAAAAAGTTTTATACACTGTGTAATTAGTCTCATGTTAATATTTACGAGAATAAATGTTGAAAGTATTCACTATTGGCTCATGGTTGTGTATTTACAGAATTAGTCATACCACTCCAGCATCATGGCTATGAAACTGGTTCCGGAGCTCAGCTCCATGGAACCAGAGAACTACAGGAAACATTTTAGAACTTTATGTTGGAGTGGCACCAGGTTTGTTTATGTATATTTCATGTTATTATCCTTGTGTTAATTATGATATCCCAAAAGATCGAAAATTAGAAGAATTTAGTGTTTTACGAGTGTTTAAGGCTTTCCATGTTACTTTGTTAATACAATTCTGCAATAAAAAATCAAATGGTTTGCTTAGTTCGAAGTTTTCGGAAATTGTTCCTTTACGAGGGTTCTTTTAAAATAAGGACAATGAGTGAGTGTAAAGGAAAATTACTTTTAGATGATCACAAAAAATAAATATTTCAGGAAATATGATAAAAAGCCCCAAAAGAAAATTGGAAAGAAAGAAAAGCTTCGAAGGATAAAGGCAGCAAATGCGCTCGCTGTCTGTTATGCTCCGGCGCTTTTAGGGAATCCATCACAATTTGCCGTGTTTGCCAATATTAGAAGATCTATTCTTTCCCGTTGGAAACATCTTAACGGCCCTTTACCAGATTTATCTGACGACAGCGACAGTGATGACAATACGACACATGTGCCTGTTCCCAAATTGCCGAAGGTAATTGACTACTTTTATGTTTGTAATGTACCTAGCTGGAGGTTCCAGTTTTTATATAATGCTCTTTTGTGGATACCCATTTATTAAGTGAAATATTCGTTCCAACAGGTCACAGGTATAGGTCTCCGTGCAGTGTTTTCTTTGATAGCCCAATCAAGATTTAGTGATGCGTACTTTTGCGAGCAGGCTTTGAAGGCATTGCTTGATGTGCTGCAGGGACATTCACCAGAAGAACTATGTCAGGAACCAACTGAAGTATGTTTTAGCAAAGGGAATAATAAACTGAAGAGTATTATTTGATGGACTGATTGTGTCTTATGTTTAACAGATGATAGCAAACCTTCATATGATGTTGGTGGACGTAGCTAGCGGAATATCCACTGGCGGCCGAGCAGAGCTTCCAACTGCACTAACAGCTATCAGTAGCTCGTGCTTAGTTGCGTTATCAGTCGCGCGAGGGGAAGCAGAACTTATTTTAAACGCTGTCGCGTCCCTAATTATGTCTTCGGCATCTTTATCGGAGCAAACTATACAGGTTAGTAATTACGTGGTGTTTTAAAAGAAAATTTGACTTGTATGGCTTAGTAAGTGAGGTCAGTAAATGCATTTTTGAGTAGTTTACATTTCGTTCTAAGTCATATTTTCATAACGTATGATGTAAGCTAAATAATTTTAATCAGTAAACTAACTTACATCAGAAGTTTATTTAGTTAGTACGAAATAAACGCATCGAAGGACTTAACTTTTTAGCATCTTTGTTACTTTGTACTAGAAACTCTTTTGGTTTTAAAGATACACTACTTTCATTTATTTTAAGTTTGAAGTTATTAGGTTCAAGCAATAAAGGGAGAGATAATCTCATTATTCTTTGTACAACATTCAGTTCAAATCATCAGATATCATAGATGATGTGTTTAATCGATTGCTCTTTAAATACTTACTTTACAGATACCTGCAAACCTTACTAAATTGCAAAGAAGCGTTCAATCTGTGATCCTCGGATCACCATCCCGCAATCAATGGCTGGGTTACGGCGTCCCACATCAGTCTTTAGTTACAAGTTTTCCAGTCGACCTGCCTCAGTCGCTGACGGCTGGGCCCGGCGAGCTTGTGGTACGCTCGTTGGTATCAGACGGCTGCTATTTATATGTCTTCACATCTAAAGGGTTACTGAAGATCGGCTCTGGGTACGGCAGCTCAATAAAACAACATGTTTATCTCTATAAGCCGGACTTCTTTGCAAGCGATCGACATGGCTGGCTCGGATATTGTAGGGTGAGATTTTAATTTAAAGCTAGGAAAAATATTGCGAGAATTTTTTCAAATATTAATTAATAAACATCGATTATTTTAGAATAAGCTGTATCTAAGGATTGGGAGGAAAAAGACTGAAGTTTATGAGATAGATAAGGAAACGTTTGAAGTGCGCAACATAGTGCGATTGGATCCCGGGCAGCCATCACCAGTTGAACCTAAGTCGGCTGTGTTCACTGACGGCAATCAACTCGGACTTATAACACTGAGCAATTATGTACGTTTATAATATGTTTGACTATCCATCATATCTTTAAGACATGGATTAAAAAACATTTATTACTTTGAATAGCTAAGGTATAAGATGCTTCTTTAAGCCTAGTTTAAAGAATGATATTACACAATGAGAAGGAAAATAAAATATATTTTATAAACATTGTTTTCTAACAGGAAAATTTGACAATACGTACGTACAATGTGGATGCTATACCCGAACGAACGGAAGGGTCAGCGACTGTAACACTAACATCACGCAAAGAGCTGAACGTCCATCTGCTGAGGAGAAGAACGCTGGCGCTAGGACGAGCTCCATTCGAGGATAACATCTCCAGGCGCATGATGGAACTAGACGTGCCGGTAGCCATGCAACTTGATGATAGCGATGACGATCCACTGCTAAGCATCTACGCAGGACTAGACTTTGCGCTTCTTACTACACACTCTGGAAAGGTAAATATATAAATAATAATACATTTCGCGAATTTTTAATAAATTATTTTAATGCATATTACAGCCCAACTCTAAAAATATATCTGAGAGTTTTGAATATGCTGCTAAAAAGTATATACAGGGTATATCAAGACTTCGACCTAAAACGAAGTCAGGTGGTAGTATTAGTGACTTCAGACACAATGCAACTAAAAATTTCGCAAACAAAATTGTCAACTATTTTTTCGTAATTTTTTACTTATCGTCATATTTGGGTGATAAATAAATAGTTTTCCTAAAACAATGATGTACACCTTTTTATTTTTTAAGACGCAATGGTAAGTTAGGGTTTAAATTACTATTTTCGCAATAACTAGGTATTTACTACCCAAACACAATGATATTTAAAATATTGCAAAAAAAATTCTGTCGCTTATTTTGCGAAATTTTTATTTGCATTGTGTCTGTAACCACTTAAACTACCACCCGGCTTCGTTTTCGGTCGCAGTATTGATATACCCGGTATATTATAATTTTGAGTCATTTCATCATCATCATCATCAGCCCTTCTGCGTCCACTGCTGTACATAGGCCTCTCCCATAGCACGCCACTGGTCTCGATCTTCAGCCCATCGTCGCCAACCGCTACCAGCCACCCCACATTGAGTCATTTACAACTTTGCTAATTCTTATGTTTAATGACAGATTTACTACATGGGCAAAGGCAGCAGTTTGGGTTACAAAACAGCTGTTCCACATACTGGTCGATGGACCCTCATAAAAGAGACAATGTTCACGAAAAACGATGCCCCTAACACCAAGAAATCCAAAATCATGCAAGTGAGTATACATTTCCAGATTATACATATCCAAATTTCATTGCTGTGCGATAAAAATCATGTACTTTACAGTAATTAAGTAGAATACATGGTTTTATCGAATAATTTGGAGTAAAATGTTACGATGGCCGCCTGCCTGATCAACCATTATGGGAATATGCCTTTTTGAAGTTATACTTCTTTGTGGCCGTCCATTAATCACGTGATGTTTTTTTAGCATTTTTAACCCTCCCCCTTCCCCCCTGGTGATACGTGGTGTGGTTTAAGACTAACCCCACCCCCACCCAAAATCACGTGTATTTTTAGTGCCTACAAAGAATCTTAATTTTTTTAGAGTATCATCTTTCAATGTAAGTAAGGTATAAGTAAAGTACTATCTAGGTTAGTTAGTAAAGTACTAATCGTTGCCTGATAACGGCGAGTCAAGTTCACACTACACGCCGCTTTTCGGTTAAGAAATCGCGCATTGACGAAAAAATAAATACACGTGATATCTTACTACACCCACCCTCCTCCCTTGTGATATTTCGTGATTTTTGCTAAACCCTCTCACCCCCTTTCGAGCCACACGTGATTAATAGACGGCCCCATTAGGCACGTTATGTAAAAATGATGAGGGTAAAATTTTAAGATGCGCGCGCACCACTGTCACTCAAAAGTAAATAATAATACTTTTTACTTTTATTACTTTTGTGTGACGGTGATGCGTGCGCATCTCAAACTGAAATTTATATCACGTAATTACCATTTGTAGGTGGCAATAGGGCATGAAGGTGTGCATGCAGTACTAGTACTCGACAACGGTACTGCGCTGTTTACTGGAGTGGCTCGCCGAGGAGAAGATGGAGATCCTGCTAAACACAGAAGGAATCCCAAACCTACCAGACCCAAGAAAATATTTAAGGTCTGTGTTGAGATTTTTATTACTTATACAAAATGCCCTTACCAAATTGAGTCCCGTATCACTGAATACCATTTATGCGGCTCGAGCGTTTTCTGTAGGTAAATAAATAGGGTGTGGTAGCGGCACATGTGCTATGCCGATAAAAATGCACCATGTGTGTGCGCCGTGGTCAGTATGTTAATATTGACACATGTATGTTTTATTGACCAAAAAATATATTTTCTGAATGATTTGTTTACATTAAGTCCGCCTGTACAATGTTATTGTATAAAGATTAACTTAAAAAAAAATGTATTTCACACGGCACAGGCGGAGGGACATCACATTGTATACGCTGCCTGCAATTACGGATCGACCGCACTTGTTACGCGGCAAGGCTTGCTGCTCATGTTCGGCAAAGACACGCAGCACTGCGACTCCACGGGGATGGTGCTCGGATTACGGCATGAGAGGGTTATTCAGGTATACTATTACAATAGCATTCAACTTCCATTAGTAATTTTTGCTTGTGTGTAAAATCTTCCTTATTTTTGAAGTTGTATATAACTTTTATGTACGTCTATTTTTGCAGGTTGCGTTAGGTAAGGCGCACGCGGCCGTGCTTACGAACTTCGGTCACGTGTACACGTTTGGAATCAACAACAAAGGGCAGTGCGGACGCGAGTTTGGCTACACCAAAGAAAGTGAGTTTGTATGGTTGCCTTCGTAACAAATGTTGCAAACGACTTGTCACGTTCTTGTGTCATGTGCCTTTATACGATTGTAAGATACAATTTAGATATGATGTTAAAGATATTGATAGCTTATTATTTTACATTTTATTATATTATAAAATGTCACTTTAAGCCCAATAGTCTGATGGCACATAAAGCTTAAATAGTGATCTATATAATAAATTTGCAATCGATCGATTTATGTACATGGGACGTAAATGAGAAAAACTAATATTTGGAGTCTGTATTAACGTAATAGAACCCAAAACCATGATTTTTAGAATTGTTTGTTTGTCTGTGCGGTTGTGCGTGATTAACTCAGAAAAAAGGCTTAATAGTAGAAGATCCCGTCATAGAACGACCTTCACCGAGCTGTTTAATGGATCAAACGTATTTTATATTAAATTTAATATTAAAATATTTTTTTTCAATTATTAATTAATCATATGCTGGACTGAATTTTTTTAGACAACCCATTTGCAATATATTTATTGACATATTAAATTTAATATAAAATACGTTTGATCCATTAACCAGCTCGGTGAAGGTCGTTCTATATCGGGATCTAAGACCATAACGGATTTCGATGAAATTTGATATGGAGGTAGCTGACCCCCTGGATTAACACTTAAGCTACTTTTTATCCTGAAATATGTTGTGTTCCCGTTTGGTAAGGAAGGGATTCCGATATATTTGTTACTTATTTATACTAAAAGGGATGGGTTGGGACTGGATTATATGCCTTGAGTTAGAATGATATGGGATGGGCGGGATATCACGGGACGAAACAGGATGAGATGGAAATTCCAAATAAAAATAATTTCAAATAAAGCCAATCACGCAGACGAAGATTGCGGGCAGCAGTTAGATTATAAAATAAAATGTTGTTACAAAAATGTGTGTGTAGCTTTGAAAACATTGTCTGATGTTGGCAGAAGTGTTGATGCCGCGGCGATGCGACAAGGAAGACGTGCGGCTGTGCCAGGGCGCGCACTCCTTCACCACCGAGTACTGTCGCGTGTGCGTCGTGTGTCGCGAGTGCACGGGCTTCTGGAGCGCCTGCAACTGCACTCATCTGCCTAATAGAGTGCCCGGAGAGTGAGTGTGTTATTATCATTTATTTGACGCTACTTTTTAAATATATATGTGTTACTATTGTTGTCTTCTTGGCGATAATTTGGCGAGTTTTGATAGTAGTATTTATATGTTTACAAAATCCAATAATGTGACTTGATAGGTTACCATATAAACTGAACAAAAACACGCATAAAATTGCATAGTGTGTACATTGTATTAATGATTGGTAGGAAATGTGGATGTGGCGAAGGTGACAGCGGCTGCGCGCTCTGCGGCGTGTGCCGTCGGTGTGCGGACGCTTTCGTAGTCGCCGCGCGTCCAGAACGAACCGCAGACGCGGACGACGAAACGGACACCTCAGTCAAATCAGAATGCAAAAGCGGTCTGTACAATACTTAATTCTTTTTAATTTAAAATGAACGTTGTTTATATCCTTAGTGCATTAGCACTAGTGTGTTATAGTAACATTGAATTACTTATTTAAAAGCTTATTGTTTTTTTAGTTATCGTGCAAACAGTGATGTTCTGTACAGAACAATTTTGATCGACTTGAAAAACACAATGTATACAAAATATTTAATTGGGTAAAGAATAAAACAGTATTATTTAAACAACTTTGCAAATATATTTTTTTGTGTAATAGGTACATTATTATGTAATAGATAAAATTGGTTGCTGTGAGTTAGGTGGGTGAGACTTCCGGTTTTTTAGACCTTTTTAAGGTGTACAATAACGTACTATAATCATCGATATTAATGTTACACTAGATAAGACATTCAGTATGCAAAATGTGTCCCACCTAGTTGCGGTGCATGCACCGCACATGAAGCAGTCTGCTTCGTGACAGCGACAGTGCAGTACGCCTTATCGGATACGTTTATAAGTAATTTATTTTGACATTTCGCCGTCAAACCGAAAGCGAATCGTCTGAAGTTACATTTTCATAATAGTTCCAGTCAATGAACTAAATGTCGGTAGTGTGCTTTTAAAAATACGGGGGCACTTTGTTTCTATGACGTGTCTCGTCTATCGGTAGAATATAAGTCAATGAGTATAATATTTTGATTTATATCTTAAGGTTAAGCCAGCGTTTGCAGTTTACACTGCAAAGCACAAAAATATGTTTCGTATGATATCACATTAGAAATCTTAGAATTTTCGGCCTTTCTGTGCTATAATATTTATGTATTCATTATTATACACATAAACTTTCTTCTTGAATAATTATGTTTATTCATGTAAACAGCATTAAAATTCGATGCGTATTTTAACAGATATAAGCTTATACATTGGCAGCATAAAGTATATGATTAAATTTTTTATTTAATTATGTTCTTTATTATTCAGACAAGGAGGGCGCAAAATTTGCTCAGTTCGAGGGTCCATCTTCCGGGCCGGATGTGGATCGGGATCCTAACCTGAAAATCACGTGCCTGGCGCCCGCGCGCGTTGCCATGCCGGGCGGACATCGTGTCGCCGCCCTCGCGTGTGGACTGCACCATACGGTGCTGCTCACGGAGCAGGGTAATTACTAAACTGAATCTGGGTCTATCAACGAGATAAATAAAGAATACCTGTAAGCTGCAAAGCCGATATTAGTGGCAAAAAATATCATCATAGCACTGCATTCAAACAAGCTGGAATTATAAAGTTGTGTTGTATTGCAGGGGAAGTGATAACATTTGGTTCAAACCAGTACGGGCAGCTCGGCGCGGGTGATATATCGGCGCACCACAGACTAGTGCGTGTGCGAGTCCCGCGCGCCGCCGGCGTCGCGGCGGGCAGCAACCACACCGCCGTACTTACTAGAGACGGCGAAATCTACACATTCGGAAACTTTCAGGTGCGATTCTTCATATTTTATTCATATTAATTATCCATGACTTCGTTTCAGTACAAGTATAATGTATGCAGGATGCTAATGAATAAGACGTCGCTTCCTGATTTAAAAAAAAAATAATACAAAAATAATGTCGATTCATTGTTCTGTCAAAAAAGTGCAAACCAATAAACACACTTTGGTATTAATATTACGTGTTTGTACAAGTTGCTACTAAATAGTTATAATATTACTTAATGACCGGAAATGTAGTCACTAACAATGTGCTCGTTTATTTAAAATGAAACACCATTTTTAATTTAATTTACAGAAAGGTTCGCTCGGCCGACCTCGTCAGGAGGACGGATCGCGATCGGATAGAGGTCCCATATGGTATGCAACACCGGGCAGGGTGCCGCGCGTGGGTCCCAAGTATGGCTGCAGAGCTGTGTGGGTCACGGCGTCGGGCGATCAGACCTTCGTCCAGGTGTCGCAGGCGCTCATCAAAACCGACACCTTATTCAGCTCCACTATAACGGCTAATAGCAATTGCATCAGTAAGTACATTAATTTAGATGTTGTCTAATCCTATTCAATATAAAAGTATTTCTTAAATACAAATTGCGTGATATAAAATGTGTATACTCGTTAATTTCAGTAATCCTACCCAACCGGCCTGAGCACACGTTTAAATGCCTGACGATAAATAAGAGCGACGGCACATGCAATGCGTGGACCGGGCCGGAGCAAGTGGACTTTGTCAACACTCTCGCTTGCCTCGATCCTCTGTACGACGTGCTGTGGTGCTACCAGCCGCAGATGAGAGTCATGAAGTGCTTCAATATCCTTGCCTTCGACTCGCATAAACTACAACGCTGTTGCAACTCGGACCCCGATGGATTTGTCGAAAATGATTTTGATTATCCCAACTGCGGCAACATGAAGCGGTTGGAAGATTTCAAGAATATGGAGAATTTCGAAATTATCAGCAATAAAGAAGAGAATCCTGCCGATAACATTGCATTGACGAATAATTCGATTTTGAATCAGGAGTTAGCCATACCATCATCTCCGGGATGTTTTGTGACAAGGATGCATGCAGCCTTGCACCTTTTGGGCTGCTTAGATTCGTTGACTTATGCTCACGATGCCAAGTAAGTAGTTTTACAAACAGCACAAGTGTGTTCACAAAATATTCATAACAACGATATAAAAATATCACTTTTGAAATAAATGTTGAAATGTTTATTGCTTAGCTGTTGTACCATAATAAGAAATACGGATAATAATTATGTTAATTTTTTAACATCATACTAATATTTTTTAGTATCGCTTGCGTTTCATCACGCTTTTACTATTATATAATTTTGAGTTATAATTGTATTACTTTGCGTCATTGTTAAGTCACGAGGTGTTCCCAAACAGAATTACCCACGTTGAGTGCAAAAAGGAGACGCCGGCACCACCCATGGCTCCTCTGAAAGAGGACTTCCTAACAGTAAACAGATTTGAAAGCCACGGAGGAGGTTGGGGATATTCTGGACATTCTGTGGAGGCTATCCGCTTTATGTGTGACACTGACATCCTCTTAGGTAAGATTAAACGTTAATTGATGTTGAAGTTATCTTCTATAGTACATTCAGAATACTAACAAAATCAACGTTTATTAATGATAATATCATAATCTATAATTGCTATAGAAAATTTTCTCCAACATTTCGCTTTTGTATAGGTAAGGCACGCTACGAGTATTATTTCGTAAATAATGTAATTATTATTTTTGTAATCATCTCCCACCTTGTTTTTTGATTATACTAAATTTTATATACCTACCTTTATATTTTTAATAACTTGTATTGTACTTGTACTGTGTATTATCCCAATGTAAATGTAATAATGTAATTTTAAACCATAGATTTTTCTTATCTTTCTACTTGTTGCGTGCTCTCCATTGCACAAATTAATAGATCTTCTTTGAATATTTTTTTGTTCTTTTCTTTTATAACATATTGTACTTAGATAATGTGTATAAGATTTTTTTCATATATTTTAATAATTGTAATATTTGTGCAGGTGGTTACGGGCTATTTGGTGGTCGCGGTGATTACTCTGCGAGAATAAAGCTGTACGACATCGGTCCTGACGGCGGCGACTTGGAAGGCGACGGAGAGCTCGTGGCGGAGAGTGAAGAAGTGGTGTACGAGTGTGCGCCGCGAGACCGATTCCCAGTTCTTTTCTGCGTTCCCATAGCCGTTGCGGTGGGTACTCGTTTGTCAGCTTGTCGTTTTATAAAAATATGTTATCTATTTTTATTTACAAATCTCGTGGATGATAATTTATGCGTATTATTTCTCACGTCTGTTTACACTCTGTTATTACAAATTAAGATATAAAATGATGTCCATTATAAATGTTTAACTTCTTTGCAACAGTCTCACAAATGGTACGTCGCATGGGCGAGTATTAACGGGCCTTCTTCAGACTGCGGCTCATCGGGGCAGGCCATGGTGATCAATGATGAAGTCGGATTTCACTTTAAAACATCAAAGAAGTCCAATAATGGAACTGACGTTAACGCAGGACAAATACCTTGTCTTTTGTACAACTTGATTGGACCTGACCATAATGTCACATACAAGACGATAGACCCGGGCGAACCAGTCATTGTACTTACTAAAAACATATCAAGGAAAGTTACAGTTCCTTGCTTCAAATCTCTTATTACTCTGTTACAATGGAGTTGGGAAAAGTTCAAGGAGATCTTGTTGGAGTCGAACGGCCTGGTGCCGATCAATTACCAGAAATTGACAATGATGAAGCATCAGAAACGATTAGTGTACGTGATTAGAGCTTGTTTGAGACTGATCAAGTCCTACGTCAATGAAATCTACCCGCAGAACAACAGGAAGAGGAACTCTCACGAGTACATGTCGTACTTCGAAGCGATAGGTGAAGTGAGGAATTTGATCCAGGGCATAATGTCGGAAACGACCCCCAGTTGCTCCATGTTGCCGAGAAAGCCCGGCAAGATGAAGGCACACCGAGTATGTTACGTGCAGTTCGCGCTCGAGATGACTTTCGCGATTCTGCAAGAAGCGCACGATACCATCACTGCGTGTTTCCATGCCTTCTTCCCGACACCAACATTGAAATGGAATCATCTATGCTCAATGCTCTTCCATGTAAAGGTATTTTGGAAACTTTTAATCATATCTAAATCACGGTAGGTAGCTGATGCATTTTTTAAATTTATTTTCCTCTATAGGACGGCGTGGTTCCAAGCCCATATATCCGTGAACTGACGTCGACGTGTGCGGCGATGTGCTCGTCTCGTAGTCTGCGCGATGTCCTGCAATACATAGTGCCTGTCACGCAGAATGCCATAAACATCAACGAGAACAAACGCCCCGACAGTAAGGTGAGGCCCTGACGTAGTATTACAAATATAATAAGTTTGCATGTGTCTTATTGTTGTAAACCTACAATCTCTTCGCTTTACTTTACTACTATTTGTACTGGTCAAGCAGCAGCAAAACCTGTAGCTATAGAATATACGTGTATGTTAGCTGTTACCAATGAAAATGGACGTTTTTAAAGATCCTAGTGGCGAAGGATGTGCCGTCCAAGTCGGCGACGGTACCTCGCGCATCTCACTCGCAAAAACCACCACCAGTGCCACCTCGCATGAACAATAAGGAGACGCAAAAGGTATCTAAGTGAATGTTTGCATCCTGTCAAGGTCTTGGTTTAGAAATATTATTAACATAGATTCGCACTAGTGTTTGTAAAAAAGATCTAGATCTAGATATTCTGTAAAAAATATTTACGAATGTTATTTCAAACTACGAATGCTTTGATTGGATACATTCATTTTTCCTACAGCCTTAGTTTCGTAGGCCTGTTTCTTACTGTACCCTGTCCTTAGGTTTTCAGACCATTTTTTTTTCATTTACCCGTTTGTATATTAAACTTGATACATATTTCATAAGTTGTTTTGTGGTTACAAATACACTAATAAACATGA
Source organism: Deilephila porcellus (assembly GCA_905220455.2). Taxonomy (NCBI): domain Eukaryota; kingdom Metazoa; phylum Arthropoda; class Insecta; order Lepidoptera; family Sphingidae; genus Deilephila; species Deilephila porcellus. Next base: position 16,560,303 of record LR999970.1, on the reverse strand, counting down.
TGGAACGAATAACGACGTTTAATTTTATTCCAGTCATCGGATTCCGATACAAAAACCAACCACGCGGATTGGAACCTGCTGGATGTGGTGCCGAAGCTGCTGGACATCGTGCTGCTGCCGATCAAGCAGCAGATGATGACGCGCCAGTGCGGCCAGCCGCACGACCACGGCGAGATCCGCCAGCACGAACGCCTCGCCGAGTTCTGCTGCAAGCTCAGCGCCAGGATAGTCGGCGAGCTCGCACACAGCGCCATTAGCGTCAAAGTACGTCAACTACTTATTATACGTTTAGTACTGGGTAGTTCATAGTGTAAAAGAGGCGCAGTAATACTCCAATAACCCTTTATGATATAAGACGTGAACCAAATTCAATGTATATTTGGAACTAATTATAGTTAATTATGTATGTAAATGGGATCATTGACCTGATATTTCGATGTAGTCTATACGGTTCGCTGAGTTTTATACTTGCCTGCATAATATTTTGAAAATGATAGTTTTTTTTGTGTAAAAAATAACTGTAATGCTTTGTTTGTAATAATCAAGTTCTAATAAGTTATTTAAAAATTAAAAAGAAATAATACAAAACTGCATGGTTATGTGGCATGCTTCACTAGGATGGTACGTTATTTGTTTAGCAGGACGATCCAGACGGAACGGCGATAAAGAATTTGGTGACGCCGTCTCGGTTCATGCGCATGAACCAGTCGCGCGTGTGGAACACGGGCAACGGCAGCCCCGACGCCATCTGCTTCACGGTGGACCGGCCCGGCATCATGCTGGTGGGCGTGTGCGTGTACGGCGGCGTCGGCAACTACGAGTACTCGATCGAGCTGCTCCATGATGTGCGAGTGAGATTTTATTACTTGGTGTTGTTCCCTGCGGCCTTACGCTTTCGAGGCACCACCCGTTTGTCACGGGCTTTCGTCGCGTAGTTAATCACTGGCTTATTGTGATATGGCGCAGAAGAATAAACTACACATCGTTATTGGTGTCTTCAATATCCAGGCACTTATTGAATGCAATGGTAAAGCTTGTCGGTAACAATGAAATGGCCTAAGACGCAACAGTAAAGATAATATTGTTTCCTGTACGTGCATGCTAAAACATACGTATTCCCCTATATAACCTCTTTTATGGAATGCTGAGTGATTCAAAAACCTGTGTTTTTAATATTCCTATGGTTTTGAAAATTGTTTTAGTTAAGTAAAGTTCGCACCAGATTCAGTTAAAAAATTGTCGACACCTATATGAATTGCGTGTTGTTTTTAATATTCAGACGGTAGGTGTGTGATTAAACGAGAGACAAAAATAGAAAGGAGGTATTGATAGTTCTCTACAAAAATGTCTATAAAACATCTTAAATATTAGACGAAATTATTTGTCCAATTAAATTATTTATGGGACACTGAGCGTGGTATGTACCTACTGTGCGTATTCAAACGTTACTGATCCATGTAGCTGCTTCTTTCGTTTTTATTGCCGCTAATGTTATAAAATCAAAGTAGCCCAATGACAAATGGAACGTGCAATGCTTGGCATTACGCTACTTGATCAAATCCCGAATACAGAAGTCCGACGAAGAACAAAGGTTGTTGACGTGGGAGAACGCATCACCAAGTTGAAGTGGAGTTGGGCAGGGCATCTGGCCCGACGTTTAGACGGCAGATGGACCAAGACACTGACAGAATGGTGGCAATGAGTCGCGGCGGCTAAGAGGCAGACCACCTGCCAGGTGGTCAGACGACATCGTGAGAGTCGCACGAAAACAGTAAATTCGAGTTCAGGCTAGCGAATGAGGAGGCCTATACCCAGCAGTGGGTTGACGTGGGCTGATACCTATAGATAGAGAATGCCCGTGGTCGACAACGGCTGCCGGAAAGGTATGACACGGATAATAACGTTAAATAAAATAGGTCAAGCAAGTCGTTAGCACAAGGTAATCCACACATTTGCCTAAAATATTTAGTCCATTTATTTTTCCGTTATTAATTAATGTCGATTGGCGTACATAATTATGAATTGTTATAATAATTATCGCGTGAATAAACAAGTTTCTTGTTTAGCCTCACACCTTGTAAAGTTACGTAATATATTGCATGTTCTGTCGTTATTAGTCATTTATAGTAGATATATTACTCTGTTTCACGCTTCTTGTTCATACGTAAAGAATACCCACTATTTATTAAGGGAATATACTACTGTTATAAACACAATGAGCCAATATTATGATCAAGGCCCTTGACCTGCAAAAATAAGAGGAATATACGAACTTGGTTAAACAACTAAAACGAAAAACGCAGCACAGCCATTTCTAAGAACTTTATTTTGAGATTAAATAAACAGCTGGAGAGACACCCACTGATTAAAGTTTCCATATGTATGGTGTGCAACAATGGTTAGTATATAACGCACCCTGCGTTGTGGCAACACCAAATTCAAGGATGGGAGGGGTAAAAACGTAAACTCTTCTAAGATATAACGCACTATAATACATGTTGTAACAAGTGTAATAAAGAAGCTATGGATGTAGCGAAAATTAGTATTGACATGAAATGACGACGCATGAATTCGGTCCCTGCAGCAACTGCAAGCGGCGGCGGACGAGCCCAACCCGGCGCACTGCTGGGTCAGCGTGGAGGTCACGCACGGCACCTTCAGCTACGCAGACTGCGCGCATGATGTCGCACAACTCAAGTTCGAACGCCCGTTGCCCTTGAAGGTACGTGTACCATTAGTACAAAAAAGGAGGGTCGAAATTTATTCAACTTAATATTCATGATTTTTGAAATTATTGAATTACTTATTGTCCTGATCTTTAAAAACCTTTGAAAACTCTATTATCTAGGTATCGATGCTCAAAAAGAAACAAGGTTTTGTTTCGTTATCTACTAATTAATTCCGTTTTTTGCGTTGTCCTGATCTACACAAGAGTAAAATATCCCGATATTTATATTTTCCGCACAAAATTTCGTTACCTAGCAAATCATACCCCTTGTTTATGAGAACTGTGCTGAAAACTAAAAAGCACGGAAACAATGTTCTTCGTTTTCCGGAGATAAGAACCACAGTCCCTCAACATTGTGGGTGTTAGACTAGATGGCTAAAATATTATTAAGCTCTAAAATATCATAGTGGCAATACTCATTAAATTATGTATTATAGGAGGATCTTCGGTACGCGATAAAGTTCTGCAACCACGGCGGTCGCACTGCCAACGGCGACTGCGGCTTGCCATCCGTGAAGGGACCTGATGGGACGCTATTTCGATTCGCTTCTTGTTCTCTCAGCTTCAATGGAACGACTTTGGCCAGAGGGCAGATACCCAGTCTCATCTATTATGGGTATGCAAATGTTTTTATACTATGTTATCACTTTTTAGGGACGGTTATTTAATCTCAACAATAAAAATACTGCGAGACGGTAGCGGTTTAAGGCTTTAGTAAGCAGAGTTACAAAGTACAATGATATTCATAAAACTTGACGAATGCATAGATTTGTAATAGATTTGTCGATCATTTTTCGTAGAAATGTATTCATTATTAACGGTTTTTTTTATATTTGTTGATAATTTATTAAAATTAATATTTGTACAGAACGACAAAACTGAGCACAGTGCACGTGTCTGAGAACGCGGACTCGTTGATGACGGCGCTGCGTGCGATGACGCTGCGTGTGGCAGGCGTGGTGGTGGAGCGCGGCGCCGAGCTATTCTGCTCGCTGCGCAACGAGCTCACGGCCGAGGACCTGCGCCGCAACGCCGCCGTGCTGCATAGCTCGCCCGCTGTCACCACGCTAATTCCCTACACGCTCGCCAACCTCGAGGGACTCGACGACTCCAAGGTATACCGTTATCATTTATCATTAATTATGTTTGCGAAAAACTTATTCGTATGCAGTGACAGGACAAAATGAGATAGAATAATATTTTATTGTTTATTACTAAATTAATCTAAATTGTTTTAAAAACAACATGTATTCTGTCTTTATTGCTTAAAAACAGTGCATCAATATTCTAAAAGATCAAATCGATATATTGTATAGACCTCTTACCGAACATATTATACATTGAACCTTCGATCAAATATATACTACATGTCGGAAGAGCACTTCAAAAACGATCCGAAAAATAGGGCCACAAAAAGAAGTATGTCTCTATTTCTATTTAGTTATTTCCAATCATCACCAGCGTAAAGTTTAAATGCTGTACGGAGCCTTTAAATTTTGTGAAAATAATGACCATAATACCAATATTTCGAAGGGAATATCTTTTTTTCGATAAATTAATGTCTATAACTATTTATTTCCATATAAAAATTTAAACAAGCTTGAAATATGAATCAATTAATAAATAATATTTTAATTGTTTCCAACGTTTGTGAGAACGCGTCAACCTGTCAAAAGTTGGCTATTTTAGAATAAGAATGGAGGAAAGTACAACTTGTTTATATAAATCTTAGGTCCATTTCACTGTGCAGTGTGAATGTCAAAAGAAAGAAGAGAAGAATTTCAAAACAGCGTGTACGCTAAATATCAACATATTATTTTCAACCTTATTGTTTCTTTGTGTCGCTTTATTTTAGAATATCTGTGCGCATTTATTAAAAACTTAATTATTAAGTGACAATTTAATTTTATGGATTATTTTTTCTTCAATGATATAACATCTTGAATGAAAGTATATTGTAAGATATAATAAATCTTATTTCAAACTATTAAAGTTTATTGTTACCTGAAGTTGTTTACATTTTAAGACTATTTTTCTACATTTCGTAGTTCGAAATACAAATGTATAGGTATAAGCAACCTCGACCACTTTTGGCATGTGATTTTGTTTCCGACACTGTATCTAGTATATATTTGTTCGAAGCATTGAACAATTATTTAATAATGGAGTCACCATTAAGTGAATAATGCCAGAAGTTCTAACATGAAAATATACTCGGCAGAGCGTAGTGAAGCTGCTGGAGCTGATCCACAAGCTGCTGCCTCACGTGGCGGCCATGAACATGCTGGTGCCGTCGGCGGAGGAGCTCAACACCACCAGCGCGCACTACTACACGTGGGTGGAGAGCGACCACCCCTACAAACAGGCCACCGTCACCAACATGAGGTACTTACACGCACCCCAACTATATTAATGGCAACATAGGTTTCACCAGGAAAAAGGAAAATGGCAAAAATTCAGTGATTTGGCGCTATATCATAAATCTGACTTATAATATTGGAGTTTATGATTTAATCGGTACCAATTGAAAACTCAGTTTTAATATTTTTTGACATTATAGGAAGAAAATTAATTATTTATATTGTTTTTATGAGAATTTAGAATGTATCGATCCATGTACAAACATCCATCTTTCTACTATACTCTGTTATTTAAGAATATCAATTGACCTTCTAACAGCTTATGCTTGAGCAATAAGCAATTATAATATCGTTTGAAATTGATCTAATAGAAAGCTATTGATTGACTATGGAATGAATATGCTTGTCAGAGAGAAATATATCCGATAGTTGAGTAAAAACATATCTAAAACGCTATAATCGGTATAAATTATTTTTTTTAGTTTAAATATCCCTGTGCACATGGAACAATTACTGAAAATGGCTATGGTTAATTGGAAGAACTCAATAGAAGAAAGGCCTTGGAATGATCTGTGTATTCCTGTTTGGTTATATTACTATGTATGTAAAATCATTATTTTAAGACTACAGATTTGGGATACAAATCTCTTAATACAGCTATGAGTTTCAAAAATGAAGAAGGTCTTTAAGCATTTTAAGAAGGTTTGCTTAAATCTTATTCTATATAAAATTAGTGTCAGTCCCGTTAATTTTTCTGGATAAACCTATATTAATTATAATTTTATCTGGGTTTCCTACTATTGATGACATTAATTATGATTGAGGACATCATTGCAAAAATTGCCTAATCATGCGGAATTTCTCGGAAGGTTAGGGTACTATTGCAATGACGTCCTCCATTCATCCTATGTTATCACCCAAGTTTTAGTTTTTCCGACAGAGTCCAGAGCTCAGCAGGATGCAGATGATATTATAATGATGGCAGGGACGTGGGTGTGTGTGGATATCACATAGTTAACACTTGAAAATTTTGTGAAACAGGGTATTGTTCCCCCCTTCCGTATCGTGGGTGATTTTGGAAATGGATCCGCGAAGCATCACGGCCCAGCCCGAGGACACATTGACGGTATATGCCGTGGCAGGTTCGCCTAAGCACCAATGTCATTGTTCTAATGACGTGCGCCTCCCAGACCCACCGTTCCGTAAGGTAACAGACGTAAGCAATCATTCATTCACTCACCAGGTATCTCACGCCGTGTCATTCAATTGCGGTTTTTATTGTTTGCCTTATTAACTGCTTAAACTCTACTACTGTATTCTATTAACACAACCCAAAAAAGCTACACTAATAATACCTTTGTTATGGGCTAAAATTATTTATTAGCTTATAGTAAAAAGAATGCTTCTTGTTAAAGAGTATTTGACAAATTGAAATGTGAAACATATACAGAAGTTGTTATATATTTCACATGCGTAATAAAATTATAATACAGATCTCGTTCTTCAAATGTTAAGTGATGTTGTTGTCAAGTACTCTTTTCTAACAACTAATCCTTTTCACCCTTATAGTTTAATGTCATGCTTTAGATGTCATAATTTCCTATTAATGTGTTCGCTTGCTTTCTATGTGTGAAGTGTTTGTTGTGTGGCTTGGTTGCGTGAACGCTGTGTGTTGTTGTAGCGATACATCCAGCTGACCAGCGACGCCGAGGTGGAAGACTTCGGCGACGAGCCCGACCCCGAGGCGCTCTGCATGCAATACAACTGCGTCTACGTCAGCGTCACGCCCAAACTGGCCAACGTGTTAGTATTAACCTTTTATTAATTAATACTAATTATTTATTTTACTATGGATGACATGGACAATATATTATGTCATAATATTATAATTAAATACTTTTTTATAGGCCGTCAGAGTGGCCTCAAAAGGCTTTGTTGATACCTGGAAATGAAGTAATATTTTCGCTGGAGACCGCCACGGATTATCTTAACGAATACAGCAAGAATAATCAGTAAGAAAAATTACAGTATTTCATATTTATTAGTTGCTATTTTATTTATTTTATAAAATCATTTTATTACAATTATACAAGATAAGAAATATTTACGCGAATTATCATTTTCATAGTATAAAGAAAACTATGAACAGTTTTGAATTATTACATTTAGTACTTTACCTGATTTTCGAGAAAACATCAGAATGAAGCAGTATGGTTTATCAGCAGTGAGGACAACCGGTACGGGTTCCGCTGCTTGTGTGTGGGCTACGAGGACGCGCCGCTGACGACGCAGCGGCAGGGGCTGGCGGCGCTGGAGATGGAGCTGGTGTACGCGGGCTCGGCCTGCGCCTCGCGCCTGCTCGCGCCCGACCTCGACATACCGCCGCTCTCCTACTGTGAGTGTCACTATACTCGCACAAACAAATGGAAAATTATCCCTCCGTCTGGATGACAATTACTATTGCGAGCGCATTTGTAATACATGTGTTTTTTACAGCATCACGGATGAAGTAAAATCACTAGCGGCGGTATTATATTTGAACTGCCAATAAATATAATAAATAACTAATTTCAATTAAACAATTTTAGTGATTACAGTCATTAACAATGGAATGACTCATTGAAATGAATAGTTTCCGGAGAGCGATGCGTCGCCGGTCCGTACATGTGGGCGGTGGACGTCGGGCCGGTGCAGGTGGCTCCAGCCATTGTGCTGTGGCCTGCAATGCTCTTGTGCCGCATACCAATGTCAGATGTGATTTTTATCAAACGGCTTAGTCTAACCACGATACTACACAATTACACATTGCGCGAGCGTAGCGCACGAGACGTGCCCCGGGTTTTACAGTATTACTCAACCCAATGTGTATTGCATATCTATTGGATCTTTGTAGTTTCGTTCCAAATACTAGCAGCGCCAACAAATATGCACCACCCATTCAGGTGTTCGCAAAATACATTAGTAAATCCATTTGGTTTATCGGACATCAGAGATATTACTGTATTGATGTGATGTACTCATACATAATATATGTAGACAATTAGTCGACACGAAATATTATTCTTTTGTAAGTAGGTAATTGTAACTAAAACTTTCGCATAAAATTAAATGGCATTAGACGAATGAGCGAATATTGTGGCAGCTACCGTGGTGGAGACGCAAGTGAACGCGATGATCGGCAGCAGCCCAACGAACGCGGAGGGCGACTCGCAGGACGGCCGCGAAGCCTTGCTGCTGTCGCGCGGCCTCGAGCTCTCCTCCTCGCCCACCGTGCACCAGATCTTAGAGGGACAGCAGTTGCTGCGGTAAGTACTCCAGGCTCTCCTCACTGAGGTACACCATTTCATTACGCACTATGCAGATAATACAGACAGTATTATACAGTTGTATTAATGTAATAAAGAGCCACGTTGACCATTCAGTATGATCTCCTACTGAACATTGTTGATCGTTATGACGAATTATATGCTTTTATTATTTCTTAATCGTTAACTTTGTTTATAAGTCATATACATAAAACATATAATCTTAAAAAAATAATATATTTTAAAAATAAATTTAACTTACAACCTAGTTAGATTAAAGTAGTCAGAGTTTAAGCCCATTCTTTTAAACTTGAATTGCTTTTATTAGAATAAAATGTTAATACACATTGTTAATGATAATCTGAAATGATTTAATATAATTTAATTGACTGCAAATTAAAGCTTTGGATATGACACTATGGTGAATAATTAATTATTCCTCTACGGCCTTAAAATTGTGAAGCAGGAATACACTCACTTTTGACTCATTTTCACGGATTCATTGTTATTGACACAAGACACTGAGTGTTCTTACAGTCATAAATGAATTCAGTGGTAATACTGAGAATATTCATATCCTTAGTAAGATGTTTGTCTCGGTGACGCGGTAACTAAATACGCTTACAACGGCAGTTTTTAGCGATAAGCCATGTCAGATGATTGCTACTATTAGCCATCATAACGGTCATAAGCTGACTATTCAATAGAATTGGTTTTTATACGATATAGACGGATGTAACTAAATTACCAAATTAGAGTTTTTAAACAATAATGTGAGCCCGGTAATAAAGGAGATTATAAAACACAGATTAAACTGATCTGAACGGTCACGTGCTTAGTTATGTTTTCCTTAGTTTATAAATATTTGTTTTCAAGATAATTTCATCTTTATACTAAATGCTGTTACGGAACAAAATGCATGGCTTGTTTGAATTTTGTACTACGTCCTTGTACATGCATACAATACTGTATCCCATAGAGGTAGGCAGAGACTTTGCTCGATCCTGATTCTTGACATATTACTTCCGCTTCATTCATTTTCATCAGTCTCTTCACACATTGTCTACGCAACGTCATTGACTTAAAAAAATATCAATCGCTTTGCGTCGTGATTGCGATGTCTGATATCATTCAATTACATTGAAGAGGAAATGGTAATTCCCGTGAACTATCTTCACATAGTAAACAAAGAGAAAATTCCGATAACAAGGCGAGTGGTTCTTTTGACCCCATAAACTAACGGAACAGGCTCATGCGAACGTTAATATTTTAACGATTGTTAAAATATGCGTTTTTATCTTAGATCAGATAAAACACGACTTATTCTCGCTTTCAAATTGTTCCGCGAGGACATATTCACACATATTCACCTAAGAACCATTGTTCCCGCAGTCAGTCCACATGATTGAGTACTGTTTCACTGATTATTTTATCATCATAATCAAATGATTAACGTAATGCCAAATGTTTTGTATCACGTGTTAATTATAGTGCATGCAAAAAGCAACACAGCATGTTTAAACTTCCTTCAAATGCCTACCAAAAATTATATAACTAAGTTTAACTACGTTTTTTCATCCCATACAAAACAAATCGTTTTTCTGAGTACTACTTTGGACTTGTAAGTTTGCTTGTGGACTTTTAAGCTGATGTTTAACGTTTCATCTTTGTGAAAATTTGACTACCACTTTTGTGATTAAGTTTTTAGAGCATGCTCTACACAATCTTGTCACTGGATTCAATATCAGTTTATGGCCTATGGTGTACATCCTCTAAAAATTGAAATATATCTCGATAACTGCATTAGAGGAGTAAATATATTAACCTTCGTTTTACTTAATTAATCTTGCTGTTAAATTGTTACCATTATATTGTTTAATCGTGCCGTGTAAAGATTATACAGTTATTTATATACACAGCAGTATTGTGATTATGAGAAAATAGAAAAACCAATTTTTTATGTGTTTTTTCGGAATTCATAATACTATATTTTATTATAGACGTGGTAAATACTAGCAACTGATATCCTTTAAAAACATGGTTATTATTATTTCATAATGTAGAGATCTTCCAAACACAACTTTGGTGTCTTACATAACAAATTAATCTATCTTTGAACTGTTTTTTTCTTACTTATAAGTTCACCCTAATGTGTGTTTAAAAATCTAGAATGGCAATATTATAAATTATTAAAGTGACTCTACAAAGAGTCTGACTTAAATGACATAGTTTAAGGCAGGTTAGAAACAAGTATTTCTGGGAAAAAATTCAACATATTAAACACAAACTATAAACAATAAAATAATTTAATATTCTCTTATGTTAATTTTATTTTGTAGCTATTATTTAGAGTCTAAGTTCTACCAGATATATCAATTTATTTATCTCGGTATATTTCTGAATCTATGGATACATAGAATGCTTATTTAAATTTTTCTTCATGTTTCAATATTGAAATTGGACAATGTGAACCATATTATCGTTCCCTCTCTCGTCATAAGTACTTTTATCATCATATTCATGTAGGCACATGTCGAGGATTCCTTTAGGTACAGCGAATTGTATCGGATCAGAATGGTGAGTTTAGTGGACGCACTTCACTAAGTAGTGTGTTCACACATATACTAAGAGTTGTGTATATGTACATTCCAGCATAATATGAAGCGAAAGTATTCCTGGCTTGCGGTTGTATGCAAAATTAGTAAGTATCTTATTCACGTTTGTTATCGCCATAATGTGCATATTTCATATTATAAGCTTTGTGATTTTGTTACACGTCAACCTCTTACATGCGATTCTTGATATTATCTTTGTGATCTCGATTAATACTATGAAAATTGTGCGTATAAATTGCACTTACCATAAGCCATAACTAGTAATTATAATCGAATGTAAAAAAACATAAAGTCGATATTGTTGTGCAGTGGCAACCACTTGATAAATAGCACAACAGAGCTATTTTTGAGACATTCGTGTCATCTAAGTTCTAAGCAGTAGCACCGGCATATTGCGCCACATGCGGTCCGTGTGCCGCGGCATATGAATTAGCATAATAATTATATCACATGGAAACCGGTCGCTGAGCGATAATAATTTTACTACTCTGTGTTGTATGAGTACGTAACTATCGCGCTGTTCGCGATATAGACTGCGTTTCGCCATGTTTGGCCAAAAGATAATGTATGCGAGTTTGTTCGCCTGCGCCCGGTTTGCCGATGTAGTAATGAACCGTGTTAGTGGTTTTGGGAGGACTAATCGTTACCTTCATTAGTTGGTCGTCGCCGGTCACAGGTCGCAACCTAGCACGGCGTAATGGCCGCGACGAATGCCTATTACAACTTTAATAAAACTCGTTTCCTGTTCACTATAATATTAAGCAAAACAGTTTTGCTTTAATATATTTATTATTTCATTCAAGCAATTAATATTTAAATGTGGAATTAGTGAGTTATAAAATAGGGTACATTTTGATGGGCTACGATCAGTTGTATGTTAGGAATAAAAATAAATATTTTCATTTTATTATCATAAATATCTATGTTATAAAGAGTTTTCAACAAACTGCTCATTGTGTGTTACCGCATCGGTGGCGCAGTTGTACTACGGTACGATTACAATACCGAGGTTTCGGGTTTGAAACAAAACGAACGAACACGGGTCCGGCAAAGTGATATTGAATTTTTCTATTTAAGTATTATCAGTCAGAAATTAGTGCCCGACATGGCGATAGGCTCGCCCCTTATTACATCGTGGGACGGAACTCACAAGGCGAAATGTGGGTGTTCTTGTAGCATATCTACCTAACCCTTCTAAGAAAAAGGCGTGAGTTTATGTATGTATGTACTCATTGTGTGCGCAAGGTCATTAATTTATAACCATACATCGTATCAGCTCAAGCAACATATTGTATAAAACGCAAGGCAAGCAAACACACTCTTGTTAATAATCGCATCAGTAAATAAAATCGCTTCGTAATACTTATATAATAAAACTTGTTGTTCTGTACATTTATGACCAGTCGCTTTAGCCAGCAGCTTACAGCGTGAGAATGAAGTATTGTTTAAGAATGGCAAACTGTGCAATGGGCAATTAACTTCCCTCGTGAATTTGTCATGCCGATAATATTAAGATTACAGAAATTGTAGCATACACAAAATTATGGTAGTCACGGTTCTATTCGCATAACGCAAGTTTATTTATAGGGCGCAAGCATTAGTCGTACATTACGTCATTTGTATATAAAATATTGTTGCGATAAATTAAACATCCACTTTACGTATAAACAATCGCAATGCTAACAGGAAATAGTATCAAATAAAACAACGTTGACTTTGTATTTTTTTATTACATTTTTGGAATAATTTAAAAGCGTTCTTGAAAATCAACAAAAAATACAATAGTTTCCTATGTGTACCTACACAATAATAATTACTATCCCGATGATTATAAATCTATTCGTGGCACAATTTAACGTTTTGATGAGGTAGGCTCTAATTGTGCTCCTGCTTGATTCATAAACTTTCAAAATAATCTTATATTAATAATACCATACTTTACAATCACGGTATAAAAAATATAGTAGCATAGATGAAAAATTACAAATTGTTTGTCATAGTGTAGATTAAAATATTTTAGTGTAGATTAAATTATGAACCTAAGAAAATTCTGAAATTTGCGCATTTCAACCATCAAGCGCGTGGTTGCATTTATAAGTCGGTGGTAAGAAGCTCAGCTCTCTCTACAACTATATGAAACTCTGTTTCTCTATAAGTTTTACCGTCTGGCATCACTATCTGGACTTTCTTTTTCTTTTCATTTTCACGTCTCACTATAAAGAAAATTGCTATGGCTAGAACCAACAAGGCTAATATTACTCCTATCACAACAAAAATCCAGAAGGTTTGCTTGAATGCTCCGCACCGGCTATCCACATACGTCGGCAATGAAACAAAGTGGCCCTCTAATTGGTACCAGCAAGTGACCGATCCAACTTGTGTTTTCATCAGCTCTCGCCACTCTTCAGCCAACTCACATGTACAAGATACATTTAAATTCAGTCCATCGATGCGTTGCGTCAGTCTCGTTCGGTTGAAAATCAACGAAGACGGAGTTAAATATACCACGGTATTATTATCAATAAGCAATTCTTGTGGGCCCATTTGTGATGCAACTTCCAACTCAACGGTGAACCCTAGGAATGCACCTTTCCTTAAATTTCTTACTGTGTTATTTCTAAAAGTTATGGGCCCTCTAGTGACCATGTGGAAGGCATCACCTTCCAATGTGTCGATATTATTATTCTCAATTAATACCCTCTTTGGTGCGCTGACAAGAAACGTTAAACTATACAAATAATTGACGGTAACTCCTTCCATGCGGAACAAATTCGTCACTTCGACGTCTGATAGAAACCTGCTGGGTAATTTGTTTACCTTGCCGCCACTTAATAAAAAGTTTAGTGTAGTAAATTTTTTGAATGCTTGTATTTCTATGTTCTCGAAGTCGTTGTTTCTCAGCTCAATACTTTTAACGCCTGACAGACTAGAGAACGCGAATGGCTTCAGGTTCTTGATTTGGCTGTTACTTATCAAAATATCATTGACACGTCCTTGTATCGCGTGTGATGCGATTTCATCAATTGTACAATTATCTATTATTATTCTAATACCAGGATTCATTTCGTTTTCCCTGGGGAAAAGCGACCACGAAAGCGCTCGTTCGTTGATGTTGACATGATCGACGTTTCTTATTTCTACGTTACGGAGTTGGATGAGATTTCTAATAGTATCTGATAGGAAAGACACTCGGGTACAGCCATCGATGATGATGCCCGTAGCTGTTGAAGGCACCCTGTAAGCGCCATCGGGCCGTAGAGTCACCTCCTGCCAAAACAATATTATTATCCTGTTAAAACATTTTATGAACGTCGTTAATTTAGCTTGTTATAATATTGTATATTTTTTACTCAGATTATAATTATGGCATTTGATGGAAAATTGTTCTATGTCATGCCTTATCTCCGGCAGTGTCAATGATCCAAATTAAAGTGATATCAATAATTAAATAATTTGAATGGAACGCATTTACGAGAAAATGAAAAGAAAATGTTTTTTTTTGTTGCACTGTCCGTAATATTGGTAGGTACTTAACCGATAAGATTCTTACGAGGAATAATTTTAGAAAACATAGTGATTGGTGCTACACATCTATGTTCTAAAACCTAGCCTACGTTATTCGAGCGTCATTGAGTCATGCCAAATATATCGTATAGAAAAAGTAATCACAATTAGAAAATGGTGTCGACGTACCGCATAAGCTTTGGTACAGTTGCATATGACTCGGGTGAACGCGTCGCACCGACAGAATTCGTCTTCGCACACGGTTGGCGTGATAGACTGCGCCAACGAGCCGTGTAGTACCAATAAGATTTGCCACCACGTCGACCAACGCATGCTAGACGCCTCACGTCACCATCTCACTTGATTACTTTAAGCCCTGTAATAAAAATACTGTTTACAATACCGTAGTAATATTTGTCACAAGGAACTGTCGATTTGTATAAAGAAATTGTTGTTTGTTGCAGTCGGTTATGTAGTTAGCCATCAACCGTTACGTTACACAAATTTATTTATACATCTCTACAATTTCATTTCGTTATTATAAGTGTCTAAAAATTAAGATTGAATTAACGCTATTAATGTCGGAATGTTATGACGTGTATCTATTCCTGGGGTACTCACAATTTTTATGTGGCCATAAATCAATGTAAAACACTTCACTAATTTCTGGTACCGTGCACTTCACGTACCGATATTCTTAATTTCCAATTGTAATATTTTTCGTGAATGCTGTAACGTAAAGTATTGGAAAGGTAATGAAATGTGCCTGAGTCAGCTTAGCATATCGTTATCGGTGGCGCCTTATCAGATAGGCGTTGGGTCGTAGAGCGCGCTCAGCCGAGTTACGCCAAGCTGTGCCGTCCGCACCTCATTTTAGCAATGCTATCGAAACTGATATCTAAGCGTCCCGCCCGTAATGTACAATTTTACTTTGAATATAATAATCATCGGCATTTTTAATTTGTGTGACGGAAAGTGATGTGGACGGAAATAACGTTGATTTCTGTCTGACTATGCGAAAGATGTCATTCATAAAACTTTACTCATAAAACTAATCCAGCCCAGCCCACAGAGCTTATCCATATTTTATCCGACATGACCTCTATCCTAGTTCAAAACCTTAACCTAAATCCTGCCGAATATGAGAAATCGCTCAGGTGAAAGATCGTAGTCATACATTTTTTATCTATAATAGTAAAAAAACAGAAACGTATATTTTTGAGGTTAATAAAAAATGGAATCAACCTTTCAAAATGATATGATGAAAATATATAATTTACGGATATTATTCGCATAATTTAGATAGCATTCAAAGTATATTTAGTTCAATGCCAAGGAAATCATGCAAATGCATCTTTGACATGTGCAGAGGCAATTTTACAAATGTCAAATGTGTACATATAATATATTAATTTTATGATTAATGCATAATGCATTACATATTGTTGCACTATTAGACTGTGGATTTTCTTTTACGCGGATGCGATCGAGTTTGGCTTATACTTTCATAGAAAAAATATCGAACTTTATTAATATGTATTCAAGTGATATCGAGTAAGAGTTATCAGCAAATATAGGAAACCGTAGTGTAGCTACGTGACACGTTTTTTTATTTATGCTAGTTAGAAAAATTATGGTGCCTGTCGCAAACCAGAACATTGTTTTAAAATAAATTCGTATAAGTATTGATTTAAACGTTCAATGTAATAAAAAGTAGTACGAGTAGTAAAAAAAGAAATCTCCTATGTATGCACATAAAGTAACATGATGAACTGAGTACTAAGTTTAGTATACATTTTTAATCGTTTATTTTGTGGAGTCGAGACGAGACGGTATTCGGGGCGTACCTTAAATTTTGGAGCGCGCGTTATTTATGTATGCACAAGAATAATATCGGTATTTGTATCAATAAGAGCGCGCCATCCATGAAGCGTCTGCTTGCTATGCTAATTATGTCTTGTTTGAGTTATTTTAGCGATTTAATACCCGTAGCGAGGAGCGATAGTATAGTAGGAAAAATGTTACTGAAATTCGTATGCGCAGTTGCGTTCAAACAATTAGAATGTTTATAAGTGATGAGGTGTTCCTTTACCGATCGTTTGTAGTGGTAACTTATTTATTATTGTGGCTAGTTTTGCATGAACGGTGAATAATTTTATTCGGCATAAACGGTTTCTAGAATTATGACACTGGTTCTTACAAATAACTACGAATGTATGAATAATTGGGATGATAAACGCTCTGTAAAATCGAATGTAAAGTGCTTGTATTGTGACACAGAAAATTTGGCACTTGGGTGTGTGATGATTAATTTCTCAAGTATCTAGTGCTTATCTAGTTTTATGATGTTTATGAATAATGATTTTGTTTGCTCGTTTTCAAGTATTTCCGTATATTATAATGTGTTCTATATTGAATATGTTACGTCATCTTATTTCTCTCCTGATCGTTTGTGTGTATATATGACTCCAGGATTATATTCCATATCAAAGTGCAGTATCTAAGTTCAATATTATTGTAAGAGGTTTGATCTCAGCGCGGTAGAGTTTCAAAGCAAACAGGTGATATATAGGAGTTTAATTGATATCAGCTTGCAATTACCCGTAGTGCACAAATTCTGCGTGCATTTGTTTCACCTTAATCAGCATTTTAAATATTACCGAATTATCACAGTACATCAGAAATTAACAGGATGTAGCCATTTATTAATATTTTACGCTAATCTTAAAGTTATGAGATAAAATAGGTTGAATGAAAAGTTGAATCTAAATTTAGATCAACATTATAGGTAATTGAAGAAATTAATAAATAGGGCACATATAATTAATCAAATGATCCATTTTCCACAAATACTAACTACCTAGTTCTTATAAAACAATGCGCGTAAATATCGACATAACATTGGGTATATTTCTGTTTCAAAGTAATAGTCAAATAGACTGTTTGTTTGCACAGCGCGCTGCACGGTCGTGACATAACCTGTACAATATCATCAAAGGTTTCTGCGATATAAATCTGAAATTACGTCATTCGGTGAGCTAAGCTTTATTTTCGATACAATTGGCCGTGTGCATCACGCTGCTCACGGTCAACCCGCTGCAGGTGGATCAAATTTTTTGTATACTTGTTAAAGCATTTGTTTACAGATTTTGATACGAAAACATCGTGGGTTGGCTTTAAAACAATAAGGCGTACTAGAGTTTAAACTCGTATTGTAAAGTTTACGTTGAAGTTTTGTCAGGGGTGTACTTGGTACACTGAATACAAAATGGCCGACGTTAACATTTTAAGTGATCTGTGTTACAAAATGCTTTCACTTTTTACTTTAGTCGCCTAGAAGATGTCTACAAGGGAATATTTATCCTCTTAAATGTAAAAGTTATTATTTCTCAGATTTTTACCATCCATTAAGTCGGTTAAAATCCTAATCAAGTTAAAAGTGTATGGGTTAAAGTAATAAAAGTAAATGAGAGTAATTCCCGCAGTATGCCCCCTGCAGATGTGGCCGATATGCCGTTGGGAGAAAATGAATATAATCCGGAACGTGCGCGGGCGCACACGACTCGCACAGGTTGAGCTTGTAGGTTTTATTGTAACAACTTTAGAACGCCTTGTATTGTTTTCCCTTTGTGTTGGAAAGTGGTAAAATTTAATGTGCCAGAGTTACTATACTCATGTAAGGGTTATTACTCATTATGTTGCGTCAGAAACGATATTGTGCTTTGGTCTTCGATCAAAAAATAAAAACGGCAGAGCGAATAATGCCTCAATTCCAAACTGAAGTCTCATTTCCATTTAGTTCGTTTTCGATTGCGCCAACGTGCTAACGTGCTAACAATTCCTCAGTATGTGTTCGAAAACTGTTGAAATAACTATCGAAATTCAAAATATCGGACGGATAATCATTCCTTCAAAAATAATAAAATACCCAATTATTTTATTGAATCTACAATTATTTCGTTTTAAGTCAATACACGCAACAGTATAAAGCAATTTTTGGCAAACAAATGGTTGATTTAGAACAGTGAAACTATGGAATAGTTTAAACATATTTTTATTTTTATTTATACGATGTTTTTTAACTGCGCCGTTATATTAGTCTATCTAGTGTATTGTTGATCGAAGGCTTTGGTTTTATTTAACACGTTAAGAGTAACTTTCTGTTACAGAAACGTTACCGTGAAATAATATTAAATGACCAATAAAGATTCATTATTAAAAAAGGTAGGTGTAGATGGAACTAATAAAAGTGTTTGTTCAATATCGGTCAGGTGCAGTATATGGCAATAACCAACGTGGACTGCCATTTAAAAGATAGGTTCTCAACCAATCATATTTCCTAATTCAAATACGAGGAAGGTCACCGAACATATAGGCTTTCGTACAAATTTTGTCAGTGGATGCATTGCTTCGTATGTTCGAATACTGCGATTGTTTTATTAATTTCAATAAAATTCAGTACTATGGAATCTACTACAGATACCATCATATAAAAAAGTTACTTCTTGTATTAAACATTTAGTGTCTATTTCGCAATCAAGCATTATATAATATTTGGTCAATTTCGTAATGCAGATAAATGACAGCTTATAATAATACTCGTAGTTCCGCCCTAGGGTTTAAGGGCAGCCTCACATTTTTAGCATCCCTTTGTGTTTGTTAGGTGCGATATATATGTTATATAATCGTAGATTTGAACTATCGTGTTTTACTTGCACCAGATCGCGTCACTTTGGTGCATGTAGTTTGTGACAAAGAGTATGATGCATTATGCAGCGACGCCTGTGGTTACCGGTCATATTGAAAGAGAAAACTTCATTAACGTGCATAAAATAATATAATGAAGCCTTTATTTTCAGCTTTTATAAAGCATAACAAACAAAAGTTTGTATTAAGTAGTTATAGGTATTGCTTTCATACACCTTATTTATTTTAAAATATTTTATATATTTTCAAGGAAATAACACGTTATGTGCTTATAATCGAAGTAGCTTAGTAAAAATCGTATGTAAGTTTGTTAACGCAGTTAATATTAAATTTATTTGGCGACCAGGATAGCGTATACTTTTTATAGTCAAATGAATTTCAAGTAACAATATGTTGACTGTTATAGAAATGTGTAGTACGTTGGCGGAATAATGTGTGAATGTGCGACCTGCGTTTTATTACCGAATCAATATTAATGCCGAATGTCAACTGTGGAGATTTTTATTATGCTTAAATATTTGGATAACAGGAACTTTATCTTTGCGTTAGCCATTTTAAATTTTCACAGTATGTACTCACTTTACGCTTTATTACTAATCAGAATTGGAACGACCTGATATAAAAGGGTAGTTTCCTGTTTTTATTTATATATTATTTCATTTATATTTTTTTAACCTGTGATCACCCGCCGTTCGAAAGTCAATCGTGATCCCTTAAACAACAATATAAGTTAGCGGCTGTCGCAGCTATAACGAAAAGTTTCAAAATAGTTGTCACAATTTTGAATTTCACTACGAATTCGGTGTTTCAGTATTGGGGCCATCAATTAACATTGAATTTAAGAGCAGTCGGATGAGTATTTAAAAATCCAAAATAGTAGCCACGGTTTTCAAAGGTTATTTTATTATATAAATCCACTATTTCAGACAATGGCATTGTTATTAACTACATTGTTTGAAGCCTAGCTTAAAAGCTCTTTACATTATTACTGAGATAATATCCAGCAACGGATTTTCTATTCATCCGAAGATTGCCTTTGTTGCGTCGACCTCTAGAACCGTTAATCGTTATGTAGGTGTTGGCAACACATGTGATATTGGATAGGTTTGACATTGCTCCTTTAGGAATATTGCCAGTCTGGGTCATTGAGTTGTGGTCAATTTGATTGACGGGCTACTCAATCTAAGATATTCAATTCAGTGTTTTACTGAACTATCATGATAGCAATCTGCTAGAAATAAAACAAGTACTTAAGGTTAAGGTACTGTTTCGTATCCCCTTGCCTCTTATTACATATTACGTTATTTTCTACCCCGTTATGCCTATCAGGTACCAATTCTTTGAGTTTGTTTTTTATACAGAATTCTTATAGATTAATTATTTTTATTATTCGAATGTTTGTATCTGATTTCTACTCACATATGAAAATGTGTGCATTTGGATGATTTTTCGGCTCTGTTCAGAGCTTTTAAGTCAAAACACATGGTTGTCGTTCGCATAAATTTTAGCCTTTTGGGCAGTTTTGCTTAGAGGACATTGTCAAGAACCAAAATTCACTTTCTCAATGTTTAGAACTGAACATAAAGATGTATTCTGAATTTTCTTTGTTCTCGTGGTGAAGGCAATAAATTTTCCTCGTAAAGAATAGTCGTATTCATAAGTATTTTCAATATTGTATTAGGCACAAGTGGTACTTCATAAGAGTTAACACTAACAACGTCAACGACAATTGAATTTAACCGTAGATGTTTTGTATAAAGGGTTATATCATTACAATGTCGGCGAGTTCTCAAAAGTTGATGTTGGTTGTGGCGGCGCGGTGCGTCGCGTCGCGTCGTAGAGCCCCGGGCCCGACCGGCGCGGCGCGGCGTGGTGCGCCGCGCTGTACCCTATGCCGTATGCGCACCGCACGGTTTGTTTGCCTATAACAGCACTTGTGGGACTAAACCGTGTGCCGTGGTTTATCTAAGGTGTAGTGTTACAACCAGACCGTTCCTGCAACTATGCGTTATTAGTTATTACTCGACCCACTAACTGTACTAATATTTCAATTGTATGAACTGCATTGATCCTCTACAACATTTATTTATGTTGGTAAGGCTTATATAGTAGGTCTTTACTTAACGTAATTGGAATTTGTGATACTGAATACATCTATTTTGATTAACGGGTTAATTACATTACCTTTCTTTGCCCAATCGTATTACAAATCTACGTCTTTTTACAGGAGAACCTTAACAAAGTACCTATCAGAAATTCTTACAGTGATTATGCATTTAAATATTCTTAGATTAAAAAGGTAAGATTCAAGATATTTGCATGTTCAGTTTTTTAGTACTTTATCAAATTAAATAAATTCGGGATTGTTTTCATAAATTGATTATGTGCAATAGCCGCAATATATCCTTTCATTTCTTCATTATTGAAATAAATGTTAAACGCCATGTCCTGTTGTTTATTTCTCTTTATAATTTTTTGAATGTAGATATTACTTGGAATATCGAAGATAGAAGGAGTTACAAAGTTGTCTTCTAACATAAGTTCCATATAGAGCACATCTCAATAACCAGCAAGGTCAAACGCTTGTACATTGTGCATTTCACTAATAATTAATTTCCGTTGCGCAGCGCGTAGTATGTGAAGTGAATTGAGAAGAAATTGCATGTACCAGGTACCTACTTGCCAAATAACTGTTATGTTGGGTGGTTGGCAAGATTTATTTAGTATTACTTCGTGCACTAACTGAAGTAAGATTAAGAGTATTATCAACACAGTTCATAAAGAATGAGACCAACACCTTCCCTTTAAAATAATGACCAGGATGGTTTCGAAGACTGGTTTGTCGAGTTTTTAAAGTCTAACGTCACATCTGGTAGTGACGCTGCCGGTGGGAGATAAGGTATTTTAATATCTTCACTGATGAGTCAATGTTTGATGATGAATCAACCTGAATTGATAAAACAATCGAGAGACAAAGTAAACGTAAGCCACTTTAGGTACGAGAAAGTTTTGTTGGTGTCGAATATCACGAACCTTTTATAACACATACTATTGAGTGTCTCTGATGACGATGAGTAATGAACTTTACCCGTTCTCTCAAGAATACACTATGGTTTTAAGATATTTTACTGTATAATAAATTTAATATCTCTTTAGAGACCATTGTAAGATAAAGTCATTGATTTTATTGTATAACAATATTCATACGTATTATTTTTTGTTTTCAATGTTTCAAATATAATAATACATGCTTATTAGAAGAGTTCAAGACTAGCGTTGCCAAATTTTGCGTTGCATTGTATCTACATATAACCACTAAAACTACAACCTGGCTTCGGTTTCGGTCGCGGTCTTGATATACCCGGTATGTACATATAACCTGTCCGAAATATCTGTGAACCCAGCTGGAATGCGGTTCACATTTCATTTTTTTGTGATCCCCTATCTACTATTAATTATTCAGGTCCACAGATATTTCCGACGGGTAATACTTTAGTAACATTAAGTGACCCATTTATATATAAAATATTAGTTTCAGTTTAAAAAGTGTCATAATAACAAATCCTGAGACTTTTGACGGCATATTATAATTAATGGTTGCCATTTTGATCTCCTGAGATTAAGTGTACCTTACTGCAATATTCTTAGGATTAGGATTCATATCACACTCGGTCATTGAAGAGTGGAATGACATCACCTAAACATTGACGAACTAATAACTATTTTGGGTTTATATTTTGTAATGTTCGATTTATTATTTATTTAATTAATTATTTAATTTATTTATTATTTAATCGCTCAATTGATTCTCTCGATTGTAGAGTAGGCCCGTGCCCTGCAGTGGGACGTATATGGGCTGATACAGAATACAGAAATGTTCGTTTAAGTTCAGTTGTTTGATTTTTGCATATCCCCTGTTTATAATTAGGTAAAACCAGCATTAGTATCATAAAATAAAATTATTGATATGGAATTGAAATAAATAATTATGCTTGTATAATAAACATAACTTAATTAAATTACATGTATTACGGTGAACAGTCTTAAGGTGAATGTTATGCGTTCCTTGGACCTATAATTATCATACATAGCATCAATCGAAATGATTAGTGCTGAATTTGAGTAATAAATGGTAGATGTAAAATATATTTAGACAACACATTTAATACTATACTACATTATAAATATGAACAGACATAAGTCGCTCGTTTATAAAGAGCTGACTAGTAATATTTTTTACGTACTATTTATAAGATATTCTTGACAAAAAATACTGTATGTAAAATTGACTTTGCATGCACATGAAAACGATATATATGATTTAACAAAAAAAAATGGATGCAGAAAGTAGTTTAAGGTGAGGTAAAATCACAAATGTGTTACAACGATGTTGTTAATTTTATACCTATTACTTTTGTATTTTACGATTCGCACTCTTATTGGAGAATATACGTATATTAGAAAGACGTGCGGTTTTCCATGTATTTTGAATATTGTATGTACTGTGTTGCGTAGCCGATTTATTTGCACAATAATATTCAGTATGAAACGAAGTACTTTGTAAATTAAATGCACGGGACTGAACCAAACATATTATGTAAACATACAGCAATGACCAACTCGAATAAATAACATACTGAACTTTTTAAAAGTATCAGTGAAATTCATATCGTTTTCGTTGCTGGTAGTCACGTGTTTACATTTAATTTACTGCACAAGTAATCATCATATTCATGTTGTATAAACAATAATTATAATAATAAATGTATAAAAATCTATTGCTTACCTTAAACAACAAGGGTGTCGTAGAAGTTTTACAAAAATATCCAAGAATGGCACTCAAGAAGCAACTGGCACGATGAAACAAATGTGTATCAAAATATTATGTCAATTTAACTGCACACTATGTCAATATAGTAAACGGCTAATTTTTGATAGTTCACAAAGAAATGAACAATTCGTACGTGTTGTTTGGACGGTTCCCGCGCAAGCGACTGATTCGATTCGAAAGAGACGTCAGTAAAGCAAAGAGGTGCGTCTGCGTGGCGTGACCTTCAAACCTAGAGCGCTCCTCTAATTCACAGTGTGACCGGCGACCGTCGAGCCAGCTTCAATCGCAAATAATATTGTGGCTTCTAAAATATATATTATCTTTTTCACAATAATATGCTATTGGTCTTGTCTGATAATCGAAAAAGAAATTTCGAAATAAAGTAGGATCCCAGAGTTGCCAGAATTATGTCATTTTAATATAGGTACCTAAATCAAGTTCTGTGGTTTAATCAACTGTCAGTGAACCCGTCATTCCGAAAGTGCTTTATAATTATACTTAGCCTTATAGATTGAGCTGGCTGTTTACAAAATGTGTTTAAAAGCTTTAAATAACATAATATTATTATGTTGTTTAAATCTAGAGAGATGTCCAACCATCGCGACATTAGCGTTTTTTATATCTTGTCAACTTACTATTTTGCCATTCATTGACAGCCTCCGTGGCGCAGTTGGTTAGACGCCGGCTGTGAAACGAGAGGCCGCGGGTTCGATACTCGCACTGAACCAAATGTTTGTGTGATCCACGGGTATTTGTTTCGGGTCTGGGTGTTTGTGAGACCGAAAAGTCTCTCGTAGTTTCTGATACCCACGACACAAGACTCGATCTTAGTGTGGGGTCAGAACTATGTATGTGACTGTTGGGTGTATTTATTATTATTTATTCCTAACGGCGGGGCATGTAGGACTACCCAGTATTATTATTCAAGAATGTAAGGTGTTATCGATGACAACTGTCGTGCTAGATTCATAGACTGTGTTATTATAGATATATCATTAACTGCAGGACGTATTAATTATCATATTTTTTCTCTTATGTTCCCTAAGGCCAAGTTATGGTTTTATAATTTATATAGCCTCTTATTTAGCGAATTTGATTTATATTTGATACTGAAAAAAATATATACCACCCCAACTGATATTACAAATATGATTGTGAGTTTGTTTCTTATGCTTTTACACCTTCAATATTCATCCGAATGTCATGAAATGTGTCGCGTGTTTTTTTTAAATCATCGGGTACAATTCCTTGCTAGGCATATTGATTTATCAAAAATGTATAGGTACAGTTTTAGTTTTCATCAAAATCGTGCTCGTGACTCCTTTCAGCATTATGCGCTATTCCTCATAGTTTCGGATTTGGCCATCCACGGCCTCTTGAAAAATACACCCTGTATATATAATATGTATATTCTTGCAGCGGACTTTTGTTGCTGGAAATATAACACAACTGCTCAAATTCCTCGGTATTGCGGTTTTGTTTTAGGCGACCATGTCCTAATCATAAATTTCATATTTATTGTACTGTTTATTATTATTTTATTTTCTTGGGTAACTTTTAAATGTATATATCATTTTCAAATTGATTTAAATCAATTCTTTTAAAAGGTTCTTCTTATGAAGTATTTAAGATGAGAGGTCGTATATTTTATATAGTCATGATAAATAACAAGAATCTAGTAGGTACGTCCGACACAAATTATACGCAACATTGGAAATAATTATGATATAATGTACATTACGTTATCTTGATTGTTATTTTCATAGAGACTGACAGCGTGTAACTAGCATTGTGTCAACATGTGGGACGTACTGACCACGACTTACTCTAATAAATATCACATTTAGACTGTTCGGAAAAATAAAATATCTATTTATGGATAACCGAGAATCTTAGTTTCTTTTTTGAACTTTATCACTATAAGTTCACTACCACGCTGCGCTAACGTACAGTCATATTTGTTGCAATTTTCACAGCTTATTTTTTTATTACGGCGGGTATCCCAACTAACATTACAATATAGTTAATTAAAAAGCTTCTAAATATGTGTGAGCTAGGTATCTGAAGCAAATAGCTGTGGTTTACATTTACAAAACATGGTTTATTAGCATCGAATATATTATTAATATTAGCGATAAAATACTCAATTCCTGTTTATTTCGCAATAGGTGGAATATAATAATATTCAATAATACAAACGAGGTGACATTTTTATACAAATTATACACTTTAAGTTTATTACAGCCTTGAATTTCGATTATTTTGTAAGATTCCGTTGCATTAGTTGTAATAACGAAAAGAATATTGTGACTATCAATGAGTAGTATTTGAGATGATTTTAATTCTGAATACAAACTTACGTGGCTGGCCACTGTGTTTCCATAAATTAAAGACGTTCATGTTTGCTTCAAGACAAACAAATATTATCTAAGCATATTAAAAACTTCATTTAAAATCATTTGTATACATACATACATACATAAACTCACGCCTTTATCCCAGAAGGGGTAGGCAGAGGCGCCACCAGGACACCCACATTTCGCCTTGTATGTTCCGTCCCATGATGTGATAGGGGGCGAGCCTATCGCCATATCGGGCACAAATTCCTGACTCCGGGCTGATAATGAATAGAAAAACCCAATATCACTTTGCCCGACCCGGGATTCGAACCCGAGACCTCAGCTTTGTAGTCGTACCGTAGTACAACTACGCCATCGAGGCAGTCATTTGTATAGATCTTTAATAAAGCCGTGTTTCGATTTTGTGATAAAAAATAATTATTCTTACTGTTTGTTGCCGATAACCTACTTATAGTGAATTAAGCAACCTCTTCAGTTTGGCAAGAAGTCCACGTTATGTAATATATGCTAGTACCTATGGTTTTAAGTCCAGTTCAGATGGTGTGACAGCAGACTGGGCGCGCGTGGCTTATATTTGTGCCCTACTACGTATTAATCGCGCTGCTTGTAACACTTTCCATATGTTTTATGACGTCTTGCAAAATTACCAACTGCAGCCGTGAAAGTCATCTCGGTCCCAGCACGTTAATGAGACAGTTTTTATGTAAATTGTGGAATAGTGATAGGTTTTTACTTCTCCTAATTCATATTTGTCAAATGATTCGATAGTACATTCTAATTCGCTGAGTTGGATTTATACAACAATTTCCACTTAAATAAAATTGTATATTGGCAGTGACTATAATGCACAGAGTTTTCTTTTCTCACGTCAATTTAATCTATAAAACAATGGTACTACCCTATATAGTCGAGTATACCCATTGTTAATATGGCATTATATGTATATCGTGGCTTTATATCTGTTAATGTCCGATTCTACCACTTTGACAATAAGGCTCTACCATTGCGACTTATGTGTCTACTATCGTCTACATTATGAATGTAGACTTCATTTCATTACTTGTGAGAGACTAAAATTAGTTAATTAACAATAATATCAATATACGTTTTTAAGCTAAGCTGAGATATAGCATATTTTTAAAATTTTCAATCGGGTGCACAGTTCTTCCTAAAAAGCGGCTATGCTTGAGCTTATTGCTTTGAGATAAGATATTATGCACAAGAAAATTGTGATTATTATTTTAAAGCCTACGTTATCATCAAGTTGTCAAATCTCAACGGGTAGCGATTTCTTTGAGAAAGTTAAGTGCGCCACGAAAGTTACTTTCGAATGCCGAATATTGCCAATTACCAAAACCTTGTAATTTATGAACAGATTCTCGGATCATAACATATTGTGATGTACAGGTTGTTCTATATCTCGAACATTAACCGGCAACAGGAACAATGTATGTGCATGTGCATGAACAGTGCATGATGTATTACTTTTAATATTCACTAAAATATTTGCGGTACTTTTAGCGGCTATAATATAGGCATGCTATAGTAAAAAAAATGGTGCGTCATTTTTGGAGTGTATTAATGAAAATTATCCTTAGATAAAATGTTTATTATTAAATAGATGTAAATTTTAATTTAATGTATTCCAAAATCTTTTTTCGGTATAATGTTTAATGAACAAAGTTTGCAGGGAGAGCAAAGATACTACACCAGCCATGCTCGGTAGTTAGTCGTATTGTGAGATAGTATGCACACATCAAAGTACGTCGCCGCCTCGTGCGGCATACCCTTGTAATCTGAACGATTACAGAGGTCAATGCCATCAAGCTATCGATAGTCAAGTTCAATTTTTCTGCGTTCGGTGCGTGTTTAATTGAGTTAATATTCTATTGCATTGTTAATTTTGGAAAAATAAAATGCAAATACCTGAAGTATGGAATTTTGGTTTTAATATGCCGTTGTATTAGCGGATAAAATATCATAAAGTAGTGGTCCCACAGGACCTAGTTGAGATTCTGCCGTAATTTATCATTTCAAAGCCGGAAGATTTTTTTGCAACGATCTTTTAGAGTCAACAAATGTAAAACACCACATCACTCTTCGGATTGGTGTTGCAACTACTACCATGTTGATGACTACCATGGATGTTATTGCATTAATTTGTTGGTATTAATTGAACATTTTAAATAACCGGTCGGTTAATGTCTCGTTAATTTTATTTGTCTGCAACATGTATCGGGTGAAATTGGCTATGTGTGTCAACGACTGATGTTACTTGTACATGATCCACATATTAATCATACTTTCCGTTGGCCATGTGCTAATGAGGCAAAATCCCGTATGATATACTTAGATTTTTAAAGACAAGTTTTCAAACAGTTCACTTGACAGTAAATTGAAGCTACAATCACTGCTGTACGTGGGCTGACAAGTCAAATGTAACAAGAGCTGAATTACCGCCTTCTATGGAGCGAGTAAGGTTTTAATAATAAATAATAATAGAACAATTCACCACAACTGACCGGAAAAGATGATACTAATAAAATCGTATAGATTGTAAACATTATACACATAATATTACGAAAACCATAACAGAAAAGGTGACTTAATACATATAAAGATCTTAAAGAAGAATTAGCCAGAATTTGGAGAATAGAGAAAGTTTTTATAGTGCCCATAATACTTTCAGCAACAGGTGTTAGTCCTAAATATTTACACAATAGCATGAAACTTTTGGACCTGCCCACACGTTTGTATTATATTCCCATGCAGAAAGTGCTGCATTCTTGCAAAGTAATGACCAATGGTTTGAACCCGAAGTAAGTCATAAGTAGGGACTTGGCTTATAACCGTCATTCCAACACCAGCTACTTTGTTTTGGTTTAAATCCACTTAAAATTAGATAAATATAATGAGATCTTAAATTGTAATAGAAGCCGAGGTTCCCCAAATAGGCATAACCTGTATCTTGCGATAGCAATCTTAGACTTAGCGTCATATAAAAGTTACAGAGTTACACTAAAAGCAATACCGGGTATATCAAGACTGCGACCGAAAACGAAGCCAGGTGGTAGTTTTAGTGGTTACAGACACGATGCACCTAGGATTCATCCAAAAACTCTTGGAAAAACTTTCTTTCAAGTATTAGATATATGATAACATGCGAAAAAAAATGTCTTTTCTTAAAACCAGTAGGTCGAGCGTAACGGAATGAAGTTGGTTATCAACGATTCGCTCTTCATTGAATGCGGTCAAATGGAAAGAGATGATATTGGAGTGTCCCAGCCCTAAGGCGAGAACTATATTCACTATGAAGCCGGTAAATGACAATGTGTGGAAAAAGAGACGTGAAAGATAGCATTAAACCTTGTGGTACAGTCCTAGTAATTCGCAAAAACAAAGCTTCAAAAAGAGTGCAATCAGGAAATCACGAAGTCAGGCGATCACGTTGCTCTAATTGACTACAAAGAGCAGACATCGTTTAGTTGCACTAGAACACTATAACGTTGGCTCTGATGGAAGCATTCCAAAGTGGCACTTACTAATTGGTTGGGAATCCTCTAGATTTATGTATCAGTTTAGATATTATTTTTTCATTTATTGATAAAAGGACCTTTGGCGCTATTCGTAGATCCCAAAATAACGAAAATACCATTAATTCGAACTCCGTTATACACAAATAAGTCACTAGGTCATCATTGTATTTGTTTTTTCGTGTCCCATATTGGATGTGCCGGAATATTTGTATGGACTTATTTTAATACGGAAAGTACTCCGTATTAAAAAAAAGCTTCCGAAAGTGCGCCAGACATGTTCATGGTGGTCTCGAGCTCAAATTTCTTTGAGCAATAAGACCGCCACATGTAATTTTTTTTCTGTTATGTTTTTTATTTTTGTTTCATTTGGTGTACAATAAAGTGTAAATAAATAAATAACATTCAGATATAAGCTAATAAATCTTTACAAAAATACATATACATTTGTCCAAGAGTGTAACATTCAAGATTCAGTGCATCATTGTACTATACTTTATAGAATTCTCGTAATAACTCCTACATATTAACCATCGGCATTTACTGGCAGCTTTCATTAATTACATTGCCGTTCAGGTGTCAATATCACAGGCTTTGATCGGAGCAACGTCGCTTTGCCCCACTCGTGACTGTACGTGAATGGATTCAATCTTTATGCAATTCTAACGGTGCCTGGCCTTTTATTTTAACATCAAAGGTCGTCCTTATGACGTTTTTTGACCTTCGGTCTGTTTTTTTCCATTTATATGGGCACTCACACTTTTTTACATTGTCATCCCTACTTTGTGAACTAGCGGAAGTGTGCACTATTTCACTTTCTTTTTTTATCCTTTTACATTTTTATTGCACAGTGCATAGTGCATAGCCGTTCATTCAATTTAAATGCACGTTCCATTTTTTTTTTTCTATATTTCTCTCTAGCCTATACTGTCCCACTGCAGGGCAAAGGCCTCCCTATTCTTCTTCCACCCGTCTTTATCCAAAGCTTTCTTCCACCAGTTGGTATCAAAATGGTCCAAGTCATCTCTCCACCTCCTGCGCGGCCTACCATGAGATCTTTTTAAGTTTTGTGGAGTCCATGCGGTAGCAGTTCTAGCCCACAGCTCGTCTGACATACGACAGACGTGACCTGCCCAGTCCTACTTTAATTTGGCAGTTTGCCCAACTGCCCAACGTCCACGATTTTTGTTCTGGTGCGCAAATCTCTGTTTCTATTTACGATAAATAAATACAAATACACCCAACAGTCACATACATAGTCCTGACCCCACACTAAGATCGAGTCCTGTGTCGTGGGTATCAGAAACTACGAGAGACTTTTCGGTCTCACAAACACCCAGACCCAAAACAAATACCTGTGGATCACACAAATATTTGTTTCTGTGCGGGGATCGAACCCGCGGCCTCTCGTTTCACAGGCGGCGTCTAACCAACTGCGCCACGGAGGCTGTCAAATACGATGCAATGTATCTTTGAAATGCATATTATTTGGATTGAAAATCCGTAGGTAGTTTTCAAGAATCGTCACATTTTTATAGCGCACTCTATTTTCGTTCATACATATTGTATTTAAAAAGATTATTCTATGTGGGTATGTCAAAAATAATTCCGTCTAGAATTAGAGGAATTTTGATAAGAATAGGGATACTCTCCTTCAATATCGCCGTAAAGATAAATAATACATTGTTGTTTTTGTTTCATTACAAATCACATTATATTTCTATTGTAAAGCCTTCTTGCTCGATTTTAGTTGGGTGGCATAAAAATAAAAAATCATATAATATCATTGCAATAATTTGTAATACGCTACCAATAACATTAATTGATTTTTTGTATTCTATAATATTTATTGTGGGTTCAGCACTGGATAGGTTTGTCTAAAATTATCGTGTCAGAAGAGGAAATTGATCATTCTAAACGAAATAATTGTATTAAGTACTTTCTTACCGTTTAAATTTACGAATAAAAATACCGAGCTTCGAGTTTAGTTTGAAGTTTTAGTTCCGATGTGATGCCGATTTAGATAGAGTTTCAAATTGCAAAATATTATTTCATGCAAACTAAACAAAGTAAATATGTCATGTAAATTCATTTTATGAATAATTTCATTTTTACTATAATATCGGGCAACATAAATAATTATATTTCAGGCTTTTTTATTTACATTTCCACTTACGTGGCACTATATTACGGCTCTTAAATTGTAGTACCTGCATAGTACATACCACAGATAATATTATGTAAAAATGTGAATTATTATTTACCTCATTTTATCGTATAAATGAGACCGCGTGTGTGACGCGCTAGAATAAACAATTATCCGTGTAATAGGTACATGTAACTTTACGAACATGAATTATAATTTTGTAATGTTAAAGTATATTTTTCTTTGCTTCGGCGATGGTTTGTTCATTACGCATAATGGAGACGTTGTCCAGACTTCCAATAGAGTAGCAACTTTGTTTGGAATTTGAATGCAATCGGTGAGTTTACGCAACGCCCACTATATACATAAATGTTTATTTACATAAATTCGGCTCACGAGCCGTGCCCCGGTCCTGAAACGAATTTTAACGGAACAATATTATGAGCCGGGAGTTAAACGATGTGTCCGTAGAATTTATACAAGAATACATTACTGTTGTTGAAGCGAATTTTAAATGAATTATTTTAAGATTTACCAAGTAGTTTTCAAACAGATATATAATAATATTCATTTCTGTACTATTCATACGTTTGATTTTATGAAATTGTGTAAGCTATTTAACAAGGTATATTTTGATAAAAAATCCTGCTGACATATCATATTATGATCATGTAAACTTGTTATTTGTTTTACAGTGTTCTCCTATTTAATTAAATGTGCAAGCAGATAAAATACCTAATGTACAAGAATGAGCGTTTGCAGCAGTTACTCGACAATATGGAAATGTTTTACAAAGTAACAATACTATGTAGCATTGAGTGCTTGATGGCAAAAGGAAAATAGGTACAGTAAAATGCATTTGTAAAATAATTCCTCTCGAGAATGTGCAATATCCATTTGTTCAACCTGTTCGATGCTTCAGTATAGTAGTCTGAATACCAAAGGCGAGTGCGATGAGAAATGATGACCCATTTTCGTCAATTTTGTTTTGCTGTATGTTTCTTAATCACCTCCTATTTACGTTTTATATTAAAGTTCGAATAAAAAAAAACTACTGAACTGGACAGTGGACATATTGCTGGTTACTTAAAATAAACACATGTATGATATACATATAATTTTATGCGTAGTTGGCTACTTGCGTAATATGTGTAGTCCTAGATAATTACGTACACAATAGTTATCAATTTCGGCGCCTGGCCGTTACATCGAGCAACTTGACTTGCATTACAATTGCCGTCAGCTCACATCGACTTGTGTATCCGACACCAGGCATGATAATAAATATGGCCTTGGGTGTTTAAGTAACAAGATACATTTATTCTCTTGTTAACTCAATTAATGACGTATGTACATACATATTGACCTTTATCTTAAAATAAAACTATGCTTCATAATGTTACAAGTTACAATACAAATACTTCAAATATAAGCTTTGCTATAGGTTTTGATCGTATTATTATGTATAACATGAATACCGAGACGTCCTGTGAGTGCATTTCCAACGAAGTTGTAATGATAAATGATAATACTGATGCAAATCTATAAATTACGCGAGTCAACACGATTTTTGTGCCTGGCTTGCAAGTTTGCTTGTGTAGAAAATGAAGTGTTTTTCTATGCCTAGAATCAGAATTCAAGCATTAGAACAGAAGCACAAATTGTCGACTTGTGGTATTAATACAGTTTTGAGATAACTTAAAGTGAAATACCACGAAGTAATATTATCATCCGACTGATTTTCTTGTTGTTGTAGTAATGTTGCCTCTTCAAGGTGTTTATTTACTTTATTAATGATTAATCATCTACGGAGAATCCAATTGACCAAAGTAGTATTCATTTACGTGAATATTTATAATGTCCCATTAATCAACGTCAAGCCGAAGTCGGTTGATAGGGCAGGTAGTGGTTAAGCCCAGAAAATTAAAAAAGAACGATGTCACGTTAGAGACAAACTAAGCGACGCAATATAACAATACATGTACAATGTACATATCCATATTTGCTAATTTTACGTTTGTGCTTTGCAACGAGTCTCTTATGAAGTAAGTACATATTATATTAATGACTTGGCTCTAGTTTTTTTTATTAAATATTCGCTGTGTCTGCTTTTAGTTTTGTATCACAGTATATGCTGATGATACGTTTTTTTATCACAGCCCTGGAAAAAGGAATGGTTGGAAAGTGAGGCGTAGTAGTGCCAAACTTGATTCGTCGAACAACAACAATCGTGAATGCATAAAATATCTGTAACATTGAAAATGTACAACATTTTCAACGCAATATTTATATTTAAAAACTTACGTTGAAAAGTTCATAAAAGCATATTGTTGCGGGCAAAGATGAACGACTGCAATGTCTTGGCGGTGCATTGTTATCGTAAGGGGTGCGTGTTTTTATTTTTTTATTAATCTGGCACGCCATAGTGACTGCATTGCACCTGGTGGTAAGTGCTTATGCCGTCCAGATAGAGTATCGAATGGTATCAGACGGTAGTCTCATACCATTTGATACAATCATGCCGGCCCGCTGAGATGCCTATTCACGCTACGGCGGAAGGACCCAGGATTATAGGAAGGAGGGAACACGTGTGATGGCAAACCGTTCCACAGCTTAACTGTGCGGCAGAAAAATGAATTAGAGAACCTTTTAGTTCGCGCCGAGATGGATTGAACAGTTAAGCTATGGCTCCGCAAGCCAGCACGCGTTGTTCTGTTAAGGAAAGGAGAGAAGTGGATCAAGTTAAACAATACCTCAGAGCATTCGCCATGATACAGACGATAGATTACGCTTAGAGAGTGTAATGATAATCATAAAATAAAATTCTATAGTATTCACATTCAACATTTATTTCACATCTAACATTCATCGTGTAACGTTACATACACATAATATATAGATAATAGATATACATAAATATATAAATCGACTATAATGCCTGTTTACATATTTTTGCCGATTCACTGTTTAATAATTATTATTAGTTCTTTATTAAATATAGATAAGCTCGATACACATTTAATTTTGGTAGTCGAACAATACGAATCGGAACAATACAAAGTCGAACGGTGTGAATAAATATTTTACAATATTGTACTAACACCGGAGGATTTTTGAAACCTTAACTATAGGTATAAAAACTATGTGTGTTTTAGAAAAATATAGAAAAATATTAATCAGATCTATGGTTTGAGCTTCTTTAAAATATTTAAGAATAAATAATGAAGTTAATAGTCTGGAAATGTATTTTAAAATATACATATCACTATAATAAACTCGTATGATCTTCTAAAATATAGGTATTCTCTAAACGATTTGACTAAAATTTTAAATGACGACATATACTACGTCTATTTTAACACTTAACGCCGATTATATATAAACGCATTCGGACTAATTGAAATAGTATTAACATTGATTTAAATTGCAGCCTCTAAGGGTTCACTAAAGCTTTCAAGGAAAAAACACGGTGCACAGCTTCTACATATTCTAACACAACACCAATTGTTCTTTTTTATTTGCTTAATATTAGTTCATAGTATGATGATTAGTAAATAGCGTTTTTTTCCAAGTCCCTAGATTCAAATACTAAACTGTGTAATTCTATTAAATGTCTTTTAAATTGCGAAATTACAATGCGAATTATAATGCGAAGTTATACATATAGGATAAAGGATTATGGATTATAAATCCGGATAATTAATTAACTACTCGTATTATATCCTCACAGGTATGACACTATTTAGTTCCAACGACTTTTCATAATCAAATAAAAGCACTAACCAAATAATCAACGAATCTAGAACGAAATGCAATTTTCATCGTGGCACATACTTAGTATTAATTACAAAACTATATACAACAAAACACTCAGCTGTGTTCATATCGTCACTTTCATTTGTGCTCTAACATTAAAAATATTATAAAGTAAATTAACCGAAATTAATATCACAGCAAAGAAACGTTTAAGCATCGTCACGCATGCGCGTCGCGGTGTCGCCGCGTGCTTTTCGCGGCTCGTTCAGCCGGTCACGCAGGGGTCCAGGTCCAGGTAAAACTCCATGCCGGGCGACGGCTTTCGGCGGCGCAGCGGACGGTCCCTGGCTCTCGTGTCGTCCATGGTCCCGTAAGTCTGCACCGGCCGTCGCGCGTCCTGACCTCAACCGTGCCGGAATGAAGTGCCCTCTCCAGGGTCGGCATTGATAGGCTTTTCAGGGAGAGGTCGGTTTATCATTTTGCCGGAAGAATTTGTGGATGTTGAATTACAAGATTTAATTGTCGATGTAGACAATGGCCCGCCTGCCACGCTGCTCGATGGTTTGAACGAGGGGCTGGGCTCATTGTTGGAGCTCAACTTTTCGCGCACAGCTCGGAGGTAAGGGCCGCGTGGAGCTGCTTGCTCAGCTATAACGTCTGGAATGGCTCCTAACAAAGTTTTCTTCTCTTTGTCAATATATGTTATCTCAGCATACAAATGAATCGCCATATCCAAAGGTTCAAAATATTCATGTGCTAACGCTGTTTGCCGATTGTACGGGGATAGAGGCATTAGTTTATCCAGAGATGGGGTTCGGGTGCCAACACTTACCATTTTTTTATTATTTCGTCCAACACGCGGCAAAGTATTTTGATACGGAAGTTCATATATGTTTTCTTCAGCATTAATCGTGGTAGGCGTATTTGCGGGGCATATGCCCAGCTCTTCCATTTTCGCAATTTCATAAAGATGTTCAATCATTTCTCGAGCTTCTATATAGTTATCTGGTACCTCTAATCTCTGCTTCAGGTTTTCTAATAACTCCTTCGTCAATTCTTCAGGTAAAGTTTGAGTTGTTTTGTCTAATAGCTGTATTGGAACTTCTTGTAGACTTGATTCTTGAACCATTTCCTGAACTCGGGGCTCGTTAAGTCGGTGTCTCTCGGAATACTCATTAACAGAAAGTTGCGAAATAGAGCGTGCATTGTCCAGGCCATTCCCTCTGCCGCAAGTGCAAATTCTGTCGCAAAAAGAGCCACATGAAGAATTAGACGATAGGAGTATGTTTTTAATATTAAGACAATAACCTTTGCGTCTTAAACATTTTATGAAACTGACTAGCATAGCAATAATTACGCAAATCAGACAGGTTACTATGACAATGCCAATAATTTTCTTGTCTCTCTCACTCAATGTCGATTCTTCTTTATTTTTATGAGGAAATCTTGGATTTTTTATTTCAACCACTTGCCCTTCAACTTTCTGTAAAGCCTCGCAATTAATCGTATTCTTATATGGATTACAAACGCCATTTATAAATTTCGATATTTTCATGTTCTGTTCAGGCTCGTTAAAACATCGGGCGAAGAATTCATCCACAGTGCAATAGCTTTCTGCCACGTAAGGCTCAGCCGTCAGAACATCAAGACCTTTGGTAAGCCACTGTGTTATATTACAGTGGCATGGTTGTCCATAATAATTGTTTTTATACACTATTTTCGTTGCCGCATAAAAGGCGACATCTCCTATAAAACTAAGACTGTTTGGGTTCATCGTTTCGATTTCATTTTCATTGAAAACCAATTCGTTGACGTGGGACGTTTCAAGAGCTACAATGGCGTTTGGTACGAGCTCATCAAATGAATTTCTTTGTAATAGTATACTGTTCGAGGATGAAAAGACAAAGCCTTTTTCCATAAACTTATGAAATGTGCAGCCCGTGATTACGACATTTGCAACAGTCGCGTTAATAGCCCCCGAGTCGATGAGATCCAAACTGAAATAAATGAATAAAAAAATATATTTAGTGATCGAATAGCATATTTGAAAAGTGTGCCAAGGAGGTTCTGTATAGGTGTGCTTAGCAAAAAAAGACTATTATTGGCAGAGGATACTATCGTCACTTAGTTATCAAAATAAGTACGAAAGGTATCTACGTATCTTTAGGTACTAAAAGTAACTTGAATCTATAAAAAGTAATAATTGTGTGGCTCTACCACTTTAGAAAGGGCTTAGATGCGCGCCTTTCTGAAATAGTGAATATACACTCTCTTTATTCAAAATTTGCCTTATGGTTTAGTGCAGTAGCATGCATAGTTATATCCATAGATCCATCAAACTAAGTCGTAGTGTTATTTACCTGTTATTCGTGAAGTTTAAACTGGCGACAGCGGAAAGCATTGCATTGGAACTGAATTGTTGAATTTTGCATCCAATGAAATTGAGATGGTGTATTAAAGATTTGGGTGCAAATGCTTCTTCCTCGATGAGATGAATAGCGCAATTGACGGCCATCACAGTGTTATATGTGTTGGCGGTAAAAGCTCCGGTGCGTATTCCGCGGACATCCACCGTGTCCATGATCACCCTGGCTGCCGACGATCCAAAGCTTTGTGCAGGAAATTCCGGAACTGTCGTGTTTATCAGTTCGACCTAAACAATACACATACATTATCGTTTATAGGTGGATAAAATGTAAACAAATTAAATTCGCAATTGCGCAACGCAGCAGCGGTTAGAAACTCGCAAAGCATTTTACAATTAAAAACCATACTGACCGTCATGCCAGGGCCATGTGCACCGTAATTGCCAGCAGCGGGGTCCAACATAAACGACCCTTGGCTTAGCTCCAGTTTTCGGACATTGGCTACTTTTATGGACAATAGCCACGAGAACACCTCCCCGGCGAGAGACACGTAGTCGCAGTTCTGTATCGCGACCGATAACGGACCTGAAATCGATGGACGAACTTGATCAGCGAATGCTTATCACATCACCAAGAAAAACTCGTTCCACCATTTAAAGTAAGCACTTGAATATCGGCAGACCAATGACCCCGTTTTCGAAACGGCGTGATTCAAAAGTTTCGTAATAATTAATACTGCTTGTGTGTATACTTGAATAATACAAAGATATGGTTTTCTTTACATTTTGGAAAACTTATTGGAATTTATTATTTAAACTTGTGTCCCCAGTACGGTAAAGAAAAAGTATTAAAAGTAAATGTAAACTTATTGTCTAAAATATACAAGATTTGAAACTGGATTCTCTCGCCTTGTGAGTCATTATCCTGCTGAACGAATGCCGAGTCGGAGAAATCGTGTATTTATAGAATGAGATGCTGTGGACGGACGTTCCCTACAGTCCACCTATCGACTGTGTGTCCTCAATTTGGAATAAAGTCAACTAATTATGACCCTTACTGCGTAGCCGCTTTAATGTCTGTACCTACTTGTCGAACAAAGTAAGTGTTTTGCAAACATCCCATTCCTTTCGGTAATTGAGTTATTATATCAATATTGAACATGCTGAAATACAATTAAAAGATATTCGTATATAAGTCTTAAGTAATATTTCAATGTGTAAGAGATATCGCGATCAGACAACTGAGTATCGCGCTGTGTATTTTATTTTCGGTTCAATAGGGACCCTTCAGGAGGGAGCTCTTCATGTACTGACATAGTTGGCCGTCCAGCGAGTCATTGCATAGCTTTTATTGGAATATTTTTAAGATCAACTTTTTGGTACTCAATAGATATGTTATATTATTTTTGTGATTAATGCGAGTTTTCGTTTTGCATTCAATTATATATCATGTATCATAATTGAATGCATGTCCGCCATCTGTACTTTTTATTCGTAATTGTAATATCTTTTATGGTTTTTTTTCCCTTTCTGTGTGTAGTAAGAACAAATAGATAAATATATTATTATGCCTATACTTATGTCACAGCCTCTATGAATAATAATGACATCTGCAGTAGCGCTGAAATAGAAATAACAATTCGCAAATTGCAATTAAAGCAACGCTACAACACAGACAATATACAACAACACATTATGCGAATCAAAATAAAATAGTTTTATTGTGGTATTTAAGTAAAGCTAAAGTGTTTATTTGTTCACGTATTTATGTAAAAAAAAATCATAAATTAGTGCAAAGGTTATTATCAATAAATTTACGCAGTTTTAATCAATTTTAAGTAAATGAATAATAGACAAATCATTAATTTATATTAAAGAATAAATTATACATTCGAGTAAAATAAAATTTAAAAGGAAGTATATTGGGAAATAGTTGTTTTTGATTGGTGTTTCAATTGTATACTTGTGTGTCAATGTTAGTTTGAAGAAGTTTAATAAGTTTTGTTTATTGATTTATGTGATGATTTTTAATTTCAGCTAAGTTAGCAAATATGAATGCTGGTAATTACACACGTATGCATGCCAACAACTAACAAGGCACAGCGTATGTTGCATATGTTTCGGCACGAACGTCGGGGACACAGAAATAGTCTAGCGTTAGTCATCGCTTGCGCTGAGACCGACGCACTCGTACATGCCGCCGGCAGCTTCTGACTGACTTTATTTGTGTAACGCTTGAATAAAACCTCTATATCGGAAACGACTTTTCAATATATTGAAAATTCAAAGCACTCTTAACATGCGCTTCGTCTATTTTGTAAAATTCACATACAATTCTTCTTTCGGCTTTCCGATATTATATTAACATAGCATTTGTGAATGTACATATATTTTAATATATACTTTTACGTACTTTACCTACTTAATGCTTATGTTTGTTCGTAATTAAAACTAAGAATTGATTGCAAATAAATGTTAAATAGCCCATGACAAATCCTTGTGTTAATTTCCCCTTAGGATTTGTAGGTCATTCAGTGTTTTACTTATATTTTAGGATTTATACGAGAACACGCAAATTAAGAGCCAAGGTTGTTTGATGATTTTGAATTCATACTAAATGGTTCAAATGTATTGCTATCAGTCGAATGCCTCATCGACCCTAAAGCCAATACGAGGAAACACGACCATGTGTTCGTATTTATGACTCGACATTATGAAGTTGATTTCTTGGTAGTAAAACTGATACTATAGGCGTATGATAATTATAATTTAACTGTAACATCTTAAACCCTGTATTTTACAACAATTCTATCGAACTAAGCATAGAAAACAAACAATTTTTTTGGCTAACTCCATCCTTTACTAGATTAGGTATATCAACATTTTTATTCATATTATTAATTATTCTCTACCTTATAAGTATATAAATAAGGTGTTTTAATACCTGCATATTTTATAGACGACCTGTTTTTTTATCATAACAGACATTTCCTTGTTGTCTATTTTTGTTACAGTATGGGATATAAAGCGAGCGATTGGGTTTTGCATAACGCAAGCCGAGCATGCATATTGCTTAACTACTTATAATAAACGTTTATTGCTATAATTTGAGCTATAAGATGTGACCATAATTTTAAATAAAGTATTTTACTGTTTTTTTACAAACATTTCAGGGCTTAAAGTAGAAACAAAAAAATACCTAAAAGTACATAATGTTTATAAAAAAGATAAATACAGTAAAACTATTACGAATGTGATAACTGTAGCTCATACACTTATTATAAAAAAGATAAGCTCACCCTTCTTGCCTTCCACATTGGTTTTGCCTGGGGGATAAAAAACACGTTATTTTTTTATTAAATAATTTAAATACCAATGAGTCTGCGAGGTGATAAGCCATGACTCGCTCGGGAAGTGATTTCAACTTTAAATTTCATTGCTCTATGCGAGACGAACGTTTCCTTTTTTACACATTGCACATGACATGTGGATTATTTTGATACTGGTGTATTTTGAGTAGGCCCAAACGCTTCCTGTATAGTTTGCTCGCATTTTCGCTCCCGCTGAGTTGGCCGATATGTGTTTATAAGTTTTGATTAATCGTAGTACGAACAGCAAAATCTTTAATGCTTTGGTTGAATTATATTTTATAATACTGGGTTTTGGGTGGCGCTGTTAGCCATATCTTTATAAGTTTTACTATACATCTTTAAGGTAAAAAGTCTCTATATTATATTTCACTTTTTTAGATATCTTAATAGTAAATTACATTTAATGGACGAAATTTCTATGG
This sequence comes from Deilephila porcellus, assembly GCA_905220455.2. Taxonomy (NCBI): domain Eukaryota; kingdom Metazoa; phylum Arthropoda; class Insecta; order Lepidoptera; family Sphingidae; genus Deilephila; species Deilephila porcellus. The sequence goes on along the minus strand of LR999970.1, from coordinate 16,518,300 downwards.
AAAATAAAAATATGTATATTTTATGTTATGTCCTACCATTGAAATAAATTTTCTTCTCATATTGTCAATGTGTACTTTTAAAGTAAATTGTCTATCCACAAACCATGATTTTACTATTATTCTTCATTGAAACCATTGGTGTGAAGTCCGGTAGGTAGTTGTTTATTTTTTGCCTTATAAATCATACTAATGATGGTTTTACATGGGTAGCAGAACCTAAATAAATATACCTCAACCATTCATTCTGCGGGTCAAGGTCATAATATGCATACATAATATATGTTACAATTACTTGTTTAATGCGACTCAACAGCCTTAATTTCTAGCCTCATTCAATACTTTTGATTTCATTTCACTCGCATTAAACAAATGTGACGTCACATTTATCGCCTACTCAACTGATAAATACTGTAAATTAGGGACCCATACCCGTGCCAAACCACAAATTTAATCATAGATTATCTTGGTATTTACTAAAGAAACTTATAACAAGCAAAGTCAGGTGATTTACCAGAATTTTCAAAATTTATTACAAACATATTGTATTACCTCGGTGGCGTAGTTGTACTACGGTACGACTACAAAGCTGAGGTCTCGGGTTTGAATCCCGGGTCGCGCAAAGTGATATTGGGTTTTCCTATTCATTATCAGCCCGGAGTCAGGAATTTGGGCCCGATATGGCGATAGGCTCGCCCCCTATCACATCATGAGACGGAACATACAAGGCGAAATGTGGGTGTCCTGGTGGTGCCTCTGCCTACCCCTTCTGGAATAAAGGCGTGGGTTTATGTATGTATGTATGTATTAGCTCCACGTAATGTGTCCGTTCAAATCGAGTTTGCGGCGGGTGGTGCTTCAATCCTCTTTTAAAGAAATATAACCGTAAATGTTCACCATTGTATGAATTTATAGTAGTATGATTATATCTTTCCGACTTCCGTATTTATAAAATTGACAATATTAAATTTATGCATCACATATAATGCTTACAAAATAAATAAAAGATAACAAAAAAAAGTATTGTAATTTAAGTAGGTATATATTTTATTTAGAAAGCTTCATATACACTGTATGTAAGACGAACTCTAATCTACCAGCATTGAGCGCACCACCTTTAGGTGTTGTCTAGGTGAGTTGAAGTAGCGTTTATATTTTGCTTTTCATTCGTTTAATTATGATTTGTTAGAAATCCATCATAAACGAACTGAATGACGACTCGTTTTGATATGTGATTGCTGCGTTAAAAATGTGGTAGACGAGTCATAAAAAGTGGGGAGCAAGTTTCTCTATTTTTTGTTCGTCTGGTACGATACTTGCGTCACGATCGTCACAGCTTCTGTCCACATGTCGCGACGGCTTCATGTGTTCTATTACACTGGCATGAGGCATCAGCCGCATCACACACTACACAGTGCGTTCAGTCTGACGGTTTGTGTTGGACACAGGAAGCATTAATTGAGGTATTTGGGCGGGTGACGCGCTTGTCTTTGATTATTTACTCGTCAACTTGATCTATTATGAGCATTTCAAGTTATAAGCGAATCAGTACATTTAATTACTTTAATTGCTTAAATTACTTAAGTAGAATAAGATGGGCTACCTTCCAGTATAATTTCAAGTTTTCAATTCAATGGTTTAAATCTGCTGTCTAATGTAATGGTTTGATTGGCAAAATATTAATCGCTACTTGACGCCTTTGTCCCAGAAGGGGAAGGCAGAGGTACTATCAGGACATTCACGTTTTGCCTTGTGTGTTCCGTCCCACAATGTGATAACTGATAAGGAGCGAGCCTATCGCAATATAGTGCACAAATTCCTGACTCCGGGCTGATAATGATTTTATATATTTTATTTTTATTGGTGACGACAGAGGGCACCGGTATTTGTTTTATAGGTATTATTAAAAAATCCAAACGCTTAAGTTCAGTACCATTTAGAATTATCATGAGTTTCTTTAGTAGCACTGATTTATTAGATAGATTAACTGCGTTAAAAGTGATACCAATATTATAGTATATTATTGAACTCCAAGGATTAAACAACATATTTATATTAATTCGCTATCGAAATATTCATACAAGGGATGCAGTATAAAGAATTTGTGATCGTTAACTTTGACTTAACTTGTTGTCGCCACTGAACATTTACAAATACTCGTACACCTAGTGGAGTATTGTATCGGAAGTGTGGATAGCCATATCGTGTTTCAGAACTTAATTAGAGCAATGCGGGTTAGGCACTACGCGCCACACAAGCATTGTTTGCAGACTCATGGCCCGTGCATTTGCACATTTCAAGCGTGTAAATTATTTGAAACTTCACATGATGTTACTTTATGTCACACTTTGCTTTGTATCATGTCGCACAATTATTAATCATTGTCTTGGCACTAGTGTTTATAGTTTTTAGTAACGGCATTTCGGTTCATTAATTTATATAAATTTTACCAATTTAAAAAATGCATTTGTATGTTTTTTAAGCATAGCCTTCATCAGCACTGAGCTACCAAAAGTGGTTTTGTCAAGAATTTTCAAGGCAGATATAAATATTTAACTAAAGAGCCAGTCATCCCATTGGCAGTTTCTGAATGGATGCTTTTACTTGCGTAGTTTTAAATTCAAATATCGTAAGTAAAGCGGCAAAGCCGCCCGTAGAACACTTAAGTTACTAATGAAACCAGTTCTATGAGTTTACATCCTGTGTCACGTCGCTCGTACGCAATAAATTCAAAGTACCTATACAATATTCACCGCTTCTACTGCTTTTTCACTGTCCACACTGTTTGTATGGATTGTTTTGTACATAATAAATATGCTTTTAACATTTACACATTGATTAGTTATAAATAAATTTCAAGCTGCTTCAAAAAAAAAAGGATTCGCTTTGATTTCTTATTATTAATTGTCTTTGTCGAGTTAATTCTATGGCATGCTTTTGTTTTTGCGGAAGGTCACTGGCAGATATTTTCGAAAGGTTGGAAGATGCTGGATGTGACAAGCCCAAGACAGTGTAAAATGCCGCAATTTGAAATTCGCAATTAAAAAATATATAATAGTTATCCTATAAATCCAAAAATTAAAAAATGCATTAATGTTACTTTGGCCTTTGGTGTCAAATAATACTTTATTAATTTAAAAGCCTTTCTAAAGTCTATCTAAACTAAGAAGTTCCATTTGACGTTTCATACTTTTAACGTAAATAACTTTGTGCAGACGTAACTCACACAATTTCAATAACACTTTCCGTAAATCCGTGGAATTATGAAGCTATTCTTATTTTATCACATGATTTACCATCCATAATCACTAAATTTAAATTAAAATCCTTTAAATAAAGCAAAATAACCATTTTAAACAACATATTTTTTTTTCTAGACGTCATTACAAAGTCACCTCGTTGGATCTTTTACCGGTAGAGTCGAGACTATTCAAATGCATTAATTGTATACGCATAATTGGTAAAAATATATAAATAATCGAGCAGTTTTAATCCAGTTGTTGTTTATTTTTTTTAAATACTGAACTTTCATCTAATAATAGTTATACTGTCAACGAACATATATCAATAAATAATGTTATAATATTATTAATATTAATTAATTTATTATTAATTAATAGATTTGGATATTATTACATTTATAATATCAAAAAGGCAGTATTGCTGGATACGGCACACATACGAGTAGTGAGGAGGGTCCTCACTTTGGAGTATATGTGTTATGTATGTATGTATCATGTGTGTGATGTGGACTGGACTCAAAAAGTGTCTGCACCCGGGTGAAGCCGGGCCGGGCCGCTAGTAATAGATAAATCACTCCTTTTATTCCTAAATAGTAAAGTGACTTATGCAATTGTGGATGACTCATTAGAATAAAAATTTTCATGAAAAAAAAAAACGAAATAATGCAAACCAAAAATATAAACTAATCGATTAAGAAATACAAACAAATGGTATCGATATCTCTTAATAATCGGATAATGTGCAAACCGATTTATTTGACATCATCCCTATTTCACATTGTCAAATGGAACTTCTTAGTTTAGATAGACTGTAATGCTCTGAAATTATATACCTATCTTGATTAACCAGGATTTACATGGATGAACAAAATAAGTGTTTTAAATATCCACATCAAAAACGCGGAGTACTACACTCCTGTAGAACTACTTACGATATATTTTACATATCCGTATCAACACACAAACAAATATAGGCTATAAATTGATAAAGAATTGATTATAATTTAGATTGGTATGTGGTGCTCCGTATGATTTGGCAGGAGCGTTTTGATTTCTTTTAAAGAAGGATATTTCCAAGAATATAATGTCGAGCTTACTGACATAGTAGATTACAATTTTGTTGAACTTTGTTTTATTATTTTTTAGTAATTTTGAAATAAGTTTCGTTAGATATCATCAAAGTTTGTAATCGTTGTGTAATCTAGTATAATGTATTAAAACAAAAACACTGACGTCAGCGGGTTACACTGACCAGACAATCAGTATAGATAAAACAACAAAAGCGGTGCACCTAGTTGGACGTACGAGCCGATAATCAAGTCCATCCTGCTACTCGCCGCTGCCGCTCTAGTCTCTACATACCGCAATTCCACAAATTCGGTTATCATCCTCTAAACAATCGCATTGTCACATTTATTTTTGTCGCATATCCGCCACCCAAGTGAAAGTGATGTGGAATGAACCCTGCTGTACGTAAATATTAATAAATATATGAAGGTAGAGTTCCAATTACTCAGAATCATCCATATTGCATATATCACATATTAATTGATTGAGGCTTATCAAATACTATTTACTTTTAATATCATTAACAACTGTTTATTTAAACAGTTGTTTTGGAAACTGTTTGCTCTAGTAATATAAGTTTTGATGAATAAGTGAATTTTACTCGGAACTGGTGCGGAATTTAAGCACATATTTTACAGCCGTTAAAATATTTACACTATGCATCGGTGCACCATACATGTGGAACGCTGTTTTTAAATATCTTATTTTAATATTACAATTATAAAAATAATTTTAATATTTCTATCGGAATTTACAGAATATTTATTGCTAGTTCTGAGCTGAGCGTACACGTTCCCTATAATAATAAATAATCGAAGTTTAAATAGGCTCACTTCCGTTTTTTAATAATATATAAACCCAGGACCATATTGGGTGTACGGTGTACGCAACCGCGGTTCCGTTGTATAGCATTGATATTTTTTATTGTATGACGGTGACATGGCGAGAGGTGACGCGACGGTGCGTCCGAAGCCGTTAAGCGCGCCCGCGGCGGCCCGCGAGTACCCCATGGCAGACCGGTCACGCGAGTCGGCGCTCGCCTTTCATGGGTGTTTATGGAAACCGCGATACCTGCGCACTGCGTCCCAATCACGGGACCTGGTTATTAATATTCATGGTAGCGGTGAATATTCTTTTACAACACGTGACGCTCTAACGATTTGTTCTGCTATTCCTTACAGATTCATATTTAACTGATTTTATACCTTCGGTCAACAATACGGTTGAAGGTTTACTCATTGCGCGTTAATTTTCACGTTTTCATAAGATATACCAATACCCAATTGTTAAAATATTTTAACAATTCTTAATATCTAATTTTAAGTTATACATTTAACCATTGTGTTTCGGGAACTGTCTAAATTATTAAATATTGTGATAAACATGTTAAATATGTAAATGAAAAGAATAACAATATTCGGTTGATTATTGAGTGTTAATATTTATCGCGGCGTGGTCTAATATGGTGCAATAGGTTTGGTCGCAAAGCGAGCTATATAAATCACTGTTAATTAATAGGCTTAGATTAAAAATGATGTCTTGGGGGACATAAAGTGCGAAAAAGTTGCTATTCCAGTATCCATCGCTCAATGGCGTTCAACTTGCGACGTTTTGAAATTTCTATTTAGCAGCAGCGTTCATTGTATTTTGCGTTCATTATTTTCAAAATAACCTAGGTTTAGAATAGGATACAGTAGCGCTATGCGGCTATTGAATCGGTATGTGCAGGAATTAATAAACAGAGTTAATATTAAATCTGATTTAGCTTTAGCATAGAAATAGGTCGCGGTTTGCAAACACCATATTAAGTACTTCGGCTTTCGCTCAGCAAAGTGTACAACGAAACCTTACCTCGTACTTTAAAGAAGGTCTTCTCTTCCAAGCGTACCAGGTCTATGTTGCAGATGTCGAGGTAGAGGCTCACCACGTCGAAATTGACAGCCGCGTATTTCCTCAGCACGAGTATTTTAGATCCGGAGATGCGAATGTGGCGCGCATCCGTCAACTTGCTCAGCGAGTTGGGCCCGAACATGACGGCTTCTGCGCCGCTGACCTCTAACTCACTGGTCGAATTCGGCAAGTCACCCTCCATTATGTTGAATTTCTGTCGAACATGAAAGCATGTTACAATCATTCGGCAGCTATTCGCATCTACTTAATATGAATCACTTCTGTTATGCCTTCGATCTACTTTTAATAGCGAATGTCTAAAAATAATATTACGTTTACCCGCCCTTTGTTTTTGAATTTCTGGTTAAAACCACATTCCACGTTAAGATTCCGACGGAGCACTTATTATATTATTATTACTAGGAATAAACATTCTATAGATTATAAAATTACCTTTTGTGGAACTCGTGACTTTACATATTATATTCCTAATTTTATAAATAAGTAGGTATCTGAAAGTGTTGTCAGCGGCAGAGAACAGGACATAAGCTTCGTTTTATCCAGAAATGTGTTAATATGAATGCGAGAGAAGCCCTGTCTGGTGCGTTGTCCCGGCTAATCCACTGAACCGATGAGGAAGTAATTTTGCGCGAGATAGTTCCTTAGGGTTACTTTTTATTATGAATTTGAATTCCTATGAGGGGAAAGGGGGCACGTTAGAATTAATTTTAGGTTTAGTTAAGACTTCGCGTTAATGGACGTGCGGCAGGCTGGAGTAACTGCACCTGGGTGAGGCTGGGTCGGACCGCCAGTTATTTAATATTGCGTTGAACCATAAATGACCATGACGAATTGCTGAAGGTACATTAAAGCTAACGGCAGAGTTCAGGCTTGTGTCAATTTATGTTCTGGGTTTTTAGTATTGGTGTTATGCGTCAACACGTTTCTTATTAGTGCTTGTTCACGTTAACTCGCGGGCGCGGTCGCGGGCGTGCTCACGAAATAACAAACATATGGGATGTCATACAAGTGTCCACGTTGGAAACGCATGTGCTATGTAAGTAGCGGGCAAGCTCGAGACAATCGCGCGCGGCGCGCTCGCGGCAATATCAAACGCTTGAGTTGCTTGTGTGTGTTCACGTTGAACTATAGTCTATCTAAACTAGAGATGTAACGGAGCTTCGATTCCGGTTCCGTTAAGTCGGAACTTCCGATTATTATTACACTTTCGGTTCCGACTTCGGTTCTGATACTTTTATATCGGAGGTTAATCGGAGGTTGGACGAAACGAAGTGAGCGGCGCGCGACGGCCTGTGCCGAACAGGTTCATACATGTCGCGCGGGGAATCCCCCGACCTCCGCTACGTGCACTCTATGATCAATTATTTTTTCACTTGTTGTTATTATTTGTTACGCTCACGACATTTAGGTTATAGATAATTGTTTTAAAAGACTATAAATCATGTTTTATTTGTCCTTAAACAAACTGACCCTGCCTCCGATTCCGATTCCGATTTCGATTCCGATTCCGATAAGTCAAATTTGAAAACTCCGATTCCGATTTCGGTTCCGATAAAACTACCTCCGTTACATCCCTAATCTAAACTAACAGGTTCCATTTGACGTTTCATACTTTTAACGTAAATAACTTTGTGCAGACGTAACCCACACAATTTCAATAACACTTTCCGTAAATCCATGGAATTATGAAGCTATTCTTATTTTATCACTAGATATACAAACCATAATCACTAAATTTAAACTAGAATTCTTTAAATAAAGCAAAATAACCATTTTAAACAACATATTTTTTTTCTAGACGTCATTACAAAGTCACCTCGTTAGGTCTTTTACCGGTAGAGTCGAGACTATTCAAATGTATTTGTATACGCATAATCGGTAAAAATATTTAAATAATCGAGCAGATATAAAACAGTTGTTTTTTAAGTTTTAAAAATACTGAACTTTCAGCTAATAATAGGTATGCTGTCAACGAACATACATTAATAAATAGTGAAATAATAATATTAATATGAATTAATTTATCATTAATTAATAGATTTGGATATTACAATGGAAATGAAGGCAGTATTGTAGGATACGCCACACATAGTGAGGAGGTTCCTCACTTTGGAGTATATGTATTGTATTGTATGTATGTATCATGTGTTCATAAGCATGTGCGTGATGTGGACTGGACTCGAAAAAGTGTCTGCACCCGGGTGAAGCCGGGGCGGGCCGCTAGTAATAGATAAATCACTCCTTTTGTTCCTAAATAATAAAGTGACATGCAATTGTTGATGTCTCATTAGAATAAAAATGTTCATGAAAAAATAAACGAAATGATGTAAACTGAAAATATAAACTGTAATCGATTAAGAAATACAAACAAATATTATCGATATCTCTAAATAATCGGATATTGTAAGAACCGATTTATTTGACAGCATCCCTATTTCCCAATGTCAAATGGAACTTCTTAGTTTAGATAGACCTTAGCGGCGGAGCTCGCGATTTACTCGCGACGTCAGGCAAGTTAAACCAATTTGAACTTGTCGCTCGAAAATTTATGAACTGATTACATTAATAATGAGGAGGAATATTGTTTGAACTTGAATTTAACTACGTATAATAAACTGCGATTTTTTAAATCACTTTATTTCTTCGGTTTTTATACATTTATGAAAATATGTGTTTCTTCTGAAATCTTACTCCTTATTGAATCCAAGATGTAGTCAAAACAGTTGACAGTCATCCTGGTATATCCAAAAAATATTGAAGGATGTTCTCTCAAATTACTAAACAAAGTATGAAACTCAGACTGCCTCGGCGGCGTAGTTGTACTGCGGTACGACTACAAAGCAATTCTTGCACACCAATTCTAATATTTATCATCAATCACTTTAGGTATGAATTTTCGATTAAAAATAAAAGATCGTCGTCTATGTTTTCAATCTCTGACAACGTGTCACACTCGCGCAAACGCGTGGTCGTCAACGTGAACACGTCAATCGCGCCCGCGCCTGCGACCCCGCCCGCGACTTAGCCCGCGAGTTAACGTGAACAAGCACTTACTCGCACACGAACTACTTTGGTAATTGTTGTTTTTATAGCAAAATATTCAAAGACCTATTTTAAATATAAACCTTGCCTTAATTCAAAACTATATTCATTTAAAGGCAAAGATTCAGATATAATAGAATGACACGATCGTTGTGATTGAAAGCTGCAGCGACACAAGTGCGTGCGGTTCACACATATTGTGAAATAACACCCGGTGGTCCTTAACAACAGCTCCCAGGCGTCATAGCGGATACGGGTACATGATTAAATTAACCACTGAGTGGAGAAATCGTACGACTGGGTGGTATATCCACTAACTTTAAATGTGTTCAGTCGTATTATGTTATGGTGATTAACGATTTGTCGCATCAGTACACATAAAATCAGAATCTTGGGGAATAATTATAATTAGTGCATTTTATCTGTCCGATGAAGCTTATACTTATACTTATCAATTTGTTGTGTTTAATATGGTCGCGTTACGTACTTTGGCAGGAAAAACGACGTACAAGCTGACCGATCGAGCAACAGAGGTAAAGAGAGAGTGAATTACTTTCGTCTATTGTTCTATAGGCAGTGGTCAAAACTCAATGAACTGTTTCCTTCCCGAGCGTCGTGTTTATCTAATTCTAAACGGCTCCTTGTGCATTGTTATCGAATTGTTGCGGCCACCGCCACAGATAACACGAGCGTGAGTCAGTCGCGCGCGCTGCCTTGTCTCAAAACAAAAGCGTGTACAAAGCGCACACTCAAATTTCTTCAATAGATAAACGTTTGCTCAAGTGTTTGTACTGCGTTCATACTGATTCTAGTTTTTACGCTGTACTATTCCAATAGCATTTGGTCTGCTGCGGCTTATCTTAACACAGTAGGGCCGTGATATGAACATAATGTAAATGTCTACATTATACTTTCCATCGAATTAATGAGAATCTTTGTTGTTCGGAGGCTCGTTTGGAATACCTATCATGTTTATAGACATTTACTCGCTGCTACAAGGTTACTTTCTATATGTACATTGTACATTATTTAATGAATGCTCCCATCTAACTCTGATTGCTTTCACGTGATCCAAATTGTCAACCGCAAGCAAAAGATACATGGGATTTTTACAATAATTGTATGCTCGATGCAATTTCATCAATGAAATACAACAATGATAACAATAACAAATACAAACCATGGATTCATTGAGGCCAATCAAGGGTCCACTTTTAAAAATATGTTCTCGTGAACACACTTTGGAATATATTAATGCTGCATTTGTAATAAAATCATTTTATTTCAAACGTGTTATGCTACGTTTTCTCTACATGAACAAAACTGTATGGAATTTTAAATAATCTGGGCAGAATAATGTTTTTATTGCTCTCTCTAGTAGTTCTTGAAAACATAATATACAATCTCGGCTTCCGTAAACTTTCTAAGAATTTATATTTTGTCGAAGCTTTCATGGTTTTCCTGGTACAACATTATTGAAATGTTATGATATATTGCATATCATCCAGTTAGGAACCCTCCACGACCTCTATTGATAGCATAATAACAAGCACAATTCAATACATATAATAAATTTGTATCTGATCGATGTCTGTACGTGGATGATATACATATTACAAAAACTGTTATGGGGGGAATATTTTAATGTAAAAGAACCCAAAGTGATGACCAATGACTGTTACAATTTTTTTACAATGTTGTGTTTGTCTGTGCCTTTGCGCGCGCTTATATGAGAAATGGCTGAACCAATTTGTTTGCATTTGGTGTGGAGTTTGCTTACACCCTGGATTAACACATAGGATGCTTTGAATTAAAATTATTTTTTCCCTAAATTTTCAAGGGTAATTAAATTTTAACAGACACTGAGCAGATTACTAATACCTCAGTCTGACCCGTGACCACGAAAGCTGTAAAGCAATCGAAACGTCGGGAAGTTAAAAATATCTTTCAAACTCAAAGGGATGGGATAGGACTGGAGAGGACAGGATTACATACATTGAGTCATGGGTCAGAATGAGACGGTACAGGACGGGATATAATCGGACGGGACAGGAAAAGCAGTATAGAGGAAGACAGTCACATTGAGTTTATATTGTAAACTAGCTTCTGCCCTAAAACTTCGTCTGCGTGATTAGGTTTATTTAGAAATACCCATCCCGTCCCGTCCCATTATATCCCGCCCGTCCCGTCTCATTCTTACTCAAGGCATGTAATCCAGTCCCATTCCATCCTTTTGAGTATAAATAACTCATAAATATATCGGAATTCCTTCCTCTTCCCGCGGGAACACTAAAAATTTCGAGATAAAAGGTAGCATAAGTGTTAATCCAGGGTTTCAGGTACCTCCATACCAAATTTCATCTAAATCCGTTAAGCCGTTTCTGAGTTAATCGCGCACAACCGCACAGACAGACGAACTGATAAACAGCCAAAAATATTAAAATTCATTGTTTTGGGTTCTATTTCGTTAATACAGACACTCCATATTTGTTTATCTCATTTATCTTAAGTGCAGACATCGATCGATTACAAATTTATTATAATATGTATAGATAAAACAGTTATTACGCGCAATAATATGTTGCTAATGTGGACTGGACTCAAAAATAGATTAATAAAGTTGATTCAGACGGTGTTTTTTATGAGAACGGATTCCTCAATGAACTTTATTTATGCTTAAAGCCGCGCACCTTTTCTGTGATGTTATGTTTCAATTTTTGTCATTCACAGAAAAGCCATAAATTTCACATGTCCAGTCGTGCTAGATACGTGCTGCGTTGTGCGTACTCGCTCCTGACTTACGGCGACTATGCGCTGTTTTGTTTTGCAACAATCACTGTAGTTTGCCTTTTTCGGTGTTTCGGCCCGCAACTGTGAGATACGTCCCAATAATTCCCAATTTTTGGCTAACGCAGTTTAAGCGGTTCTAAATTAGAAGGTGAAAAACGCTTTGGTGTTCTCGTCGGAATGTACAAAGTTTAAGTAACACCCTCACCAAAGACGCGTAAGTACTAGGACCGAACAAAAGACGATTTTTAATACTTAAGACACTGTATATAGCATATTGCAGCGGTGTGAGGTTCGATCAAGCGACCAAAGCATGATGGTGTGGGTAATAACGACGAGGTTATCAATATTGATCAGTTAAGTTCCAATATTGGAACTAAACTGACTAAATTGGGTTGTAATAACCCGGACGAGACGCTCTTGTCGGATTTTCGAATTGATTGCTAAGTTCAGTTTGTCTTTGTCCATACCGAGTGGCTATTTGTAGATGGTTCGTTTCCGGTTATATTTTTCTGCGACCTCCTTGTTTCTAATATATGTCACTGGGCTAGGAAACGAATGTTTTCCGAAAATAGAATCGTTCGTAATCGGAAGCACAACTGTTATCTAAGGTATTATAATTTCTGATAAAGCATGTTACATAATATTATTAAAATATGTAATAGACGACGATATCGTTAAATGGCATTGTAAGAAATGGGTAATCGTTGATTAATAATAATATAGTTGGCAGTAGACTGTGGAGGTACGATTGCGCACAAACCTGTTCGCTGGTCGGTGCTCATGGTTGCCGCAAGTCAAGTTGCCGCAGTTGACACGTCACGTGTGCTTGTTTTCAACAAATTTTGAAGCCGTCCATATATATTTTTCTTAAATGCTTCATAACTGCTGATTTGCGGTTTGCTATTAGATTTGCATTTATTTTTGAGGTTTCGTAGGTTTCTCATGTCAACTCCCAATACAAAGATACCCATGACCACTGGCCGAAAATGTTATTTTAAACACAATAATTAAACAACACACGACATAATATTATGTATGGCACATTCCAGTATGATAGTATTAAAATTGCCAATCCCATTGGAGTTCGCAACTGGGTTTAATTTTGTAATCAGCGGATGTCATAAACAATGCCCGGAGATTTTCGGTTCATTTTGATGGGGCATAAGTCATTTGAAACAATGGATGGGTGCGATTCTCTATGAGCAAAGTACTTTATGAAATTTTAAGCGTCGCGGAGGACCACATTGGGCACTTAAAAATTTTATCTAAGAGAGAGGAAACTTTGCAGCGAGTAAAATAATTAAATTGACAGTTTAATCGAATTTAACCTGTAGCGAGGGCATTGAAGTAGGGACCAAATATGACCTGTCACGCTTCACAGATTCTAAAGATTCCCGCGTATCAAAAATTCCAAAAAGCACCATGCTATGTTTAAAAACCTTTTTAATTATAGGTTTTTGTGACTTACTCGCGAAATTCGAGTGGAGAAATCATTACCTGTCAATTGTTACAAAATTTTAATTGACTGCACTATAAGTATTTTTATCGTACTGAAATACAGACGGGAGTGCCCGTTAGTTCAATATGAAAGTGGTCTGTGTATTAAACTAACTGAAAATATGAATGTGTATGTAAATAATTATTTTAACTAATTGTATATAAAATTATTACAAATAAATAGCATGTTAAATCGTATTAATATCTAAGGACCATTTATATTTTTGGAGGCCATGTTTTGGTATGCAATTTAACAATTTAATGTGTGATATTCTAGTCATAATGAATCCCGTAATTCACTTATACCGTAAGTGGGCCTCGGATCACTGGCTATTCACCTCGTTCATTGAGCGTCAATTAGTCGAGATTTGCGTCGCAAGGACCTTAACACATGTTGCTTCATAATTATTTAAAAATAGACTCTATCCCAAGTATACAAAGATGTAATTTACTTGTTACAGTGCGAACAAAGTGACAGATCTGTTTGAGTCACCGCAGAAACGAGACTCGACGAAATTTTCGTTTGTGGACATGATCAGCGTCCAGTTTTTTTTCAAGGGGATTCGACTTTTGGTCGTTTGAATCCATTCTAATCATGGGCGTTTTATACTGGTATAACACAATTAATTTAGTTGGTTTGGTATTAATGAAATCTGTTCCATTTCATTGGGTGCTATTTTTATATTAATATTTGAGGTTGTAAGGTTTAAAGAAGTTTACAGCGATCAAAAAGAACAATTACTAAATCTGTAAGAGTGAGTCATGCTTAAGCCTAAGTATTTGTCTTTATCATCTTGTGGCAGGGATTGCGAAGGCCATAAGTTGTTTCATATTGTATTGGTTGTTCCCGTTTATATATAATTGAGTTTTAACACGTTATTTGGAATGAATGAATATAAAGACATGTAAGACTGTTACATAACGCCTAGTTTAACATAATTACAGAAATGTGTTGGGTTAACACTGTTTGCCAGCACTCTGGCCTTGTGTGTACACAATAGCCTGCTCTCACAGGTACCATAGCTTACCACTATCGTAACCACACTCATTCGTCTCCTCTTTAATTTTACGTTATGAATATTTTAATGGATGTTCTTTGTAATGAAACAAATACGCCACTATGCACGTAGATATCAGTAGGACAAGTGTAGGCGGCCGTCCCTCTTATATTTGAAAATGAAACATCTTGTTCGCGATCCGGTTTAGTTACACAATAGAGGAGAACACAGTGAAGCGAATCACTTGTTGCTCTAGAAATTGCAGTACTTACTACTTAGGTCAGCTTAGTGACGTTACCATTGTGTAGGTAACTTAAATAATATACAGTAATAACTGGCAGCAGGCAGGTACGGCGACCAAGGTCTCCCTATTCAGTAGCGAAGCGTGTGCAAGTGGCATGTGGTCATTTGTTTACACGCTGTTTGTCGACAAATCTATTGTCACTAGATAAAATATGACATAATAAAACTAACTCCATAGCGAATTTAAATATTTGTTGTTCCAACAAATCATATAACAAATAGACTATTTTTTGTTTGAACTCTCTAAAGGCCTAAAAATAATCAGATGTTAGTTGCCAGCGGTGGGAAAAGTTACATTATGTAGAAGAAATTTGGATTCCGTGCTGAACTGAACGTGATGCAGTAAACAGCGTGGAGTGCGGTGTTTAGTGATAACTGATAGTATACTGGCGACTGGCGAGCCACACCGCACCGGTTCTCATTATAATCTTTACACATTTATAAATCGTGTAATGGTTACGAGCAACAGATATCGTTTGGCGGCCAAAGAAAAAATACCAACATACAAGCCAGATACATTTTGTATTATTAGAACGTATCGTTTCTATGGATTTTTCTCACAATTAATAAGTTTACACTACTTTATTACTATTGCATGTGGGTATTTATATAAAACCAGAATAATTATACATGATACTTTGATGTTACAATATTAATCAGAATAGTTTGTAGTTCTTTGCTTACATACATAATACATAATCGTCACGCCTGTATCCCATAGGGGTAGGCAGAGACTATGGATCGCCACTTTGCTCGATCCTGACATATTACCTACTTTCGCTTCATCAACTTTCATCAATCTCTTCATGCATTCTCGTCGGTTCAGGGTACTTTTGACCTGACCCTTGTTGAATGTTCTTTGCTTATGAATATAAATTTGTTTAATTCTAGTATTGGAATTTTCCTATTCAGTCCATTTAATTCGAGTAAGCCGCGGCTGCTCAAAGGTAGTTTTTATAAATAAAACACAACGATTCAACACTATTTTTCATGTAGGTCACATAGCGTGGTCTAAAATTAACTTTTAATACGACTTCAATGGTCTTATTTGAGAACCATCGTGGCTCGTTTACTTTTTTCATGCATTGAAATAGCACATTGTTTATTGTAGGAAATACGTCGACTATCACAGAAGACACGGTCTTGTAAAGCCCAATATGGCTTAATATAAACTGGAGCGACTGCAGCAGACGGACAGCACGTCAAATATGCTTAATCACTCAATACTAAGTTCTGAATCGGAAGGCTGGCTAGTTCATATGATGGCTGGACTAATCTAATTATTACGGTTTATACTTAAAACAATCGAAACTACTTACGAAGTCTAAAAATATGGTATACGGCGGCGAACGCAGTGTTGATAACGTGCTGTCGAATAATCTTATCATCAGAGTTAAAAACCACATTTATTGTTGTCTATCTTGATAAAAAATATGAGTAATGGCCACAGGAATCGCAATTTGGTATTTACGCTTTCATTATGTTTTTTAATATGGGTCTAACATTTTAAAATTCCATTCCCATTGATCATAACTCATAACATTTCATATTTTGTCAAATATACTTAGTCACCTTCCCTAAGTTTATTTTCTAGATAAGAGTAAATTTAAACTACTACGATGCATTTAGATTTTGTTTGAATGTTTTATGAAATCGAATGCATATTCTGAAATCCAAACTTGTCCGTATTGAGATTTAGGAGACAATTATCGGTAATGAGAGAAAGTAAGTGACGTAACGGCTCACACACATCCGGCGTTTTGTACATGCCCGTTCCTCTGTCAAAAGCGGCGAGTTTTGGTCGAGAGACTCGTTGGTACACTGTGCAGTGTGCAGTGTTACTTCAACACTCGCTTTACATCTATTATATATTTATTAGCACCTTTTTGTGTTTTTATACTTACGATAATTTTCTAATAGCATGAAATATTTTTGTATTATATTATGAAATGGGAAACTTACAATACTGGGCAATTTATTCATTATATAAAACCGAATGTCTATTTACAGACAAAGACGGCACACGACTTAATATGATTTTATTTCCATACAAAAACAAAGGTTGGAAAACACGTTCTGCTTGATTGGAGTCACAATTTGTAGGACGATTACTTTATTAATTTTATATAGAATATTTCTTCACTCGGAATTTGTCGAAATAATACAATTTCAGGGAAATATATTTATTGGTATTCTGTTTCAATACAAAACTATTCAAATTACCGATTGGTAGTCTAATTAAAAAACCCATATTGTATTGAATACGAGTAATACTGGTTTTACATTTGTCTTTAGGTGATACGTGGCATGATTATATATTATTAATTATCGATGTTTGAAGATAAAGCTCGGAGGTAGAGTGTTAAGGATTGTTCTACTGATATTAATATTTCTTTTAATAAATCTTCACCGATTTAGTTTTTTTTTAAATATCCGAGTGATGCTGTATATTTATTGTATCGTCCAAGATTTTGATATCGTAGTAGTCGTGGTTGTTTAGATTTCTGAAACCTTATGTTAGGTACTTTAAATTGCTATTATTTGTATTCTTAATATAGGTAATAGTACATTTTTCATAAATTGGCTTAGCGCAATTGACTCTTAGAAAATGATGATTCTTGTACACTACATCTTGGAATTGAATAATGTACTAAGTTAGCTACTACTAGTTAGCTTTGAAGTCATAAAATATTTTAATAGATATACGAGTATGATATCATATAAGTAACAATCACACTAACCTAAAATTAACCATTGTGATGGTTATAAAAAAATAACTGTTTACTAATTTCTAATGTAAATTTACGCAACGAAAACGTTCCTAAGCTATACTATTTATATAAGAAGTGTTTAGAATGGAAGCAGGCATGTATCTCAATATCGCAGGAGAGGCCGCGGCCGGCGCAGGAAGCGATCTCTCATTACGGTTTTTTTTTTGTTTTGTCCGTTGATCCCGGTTGGCCGCGCCACAAGTTGTGAGTGTGCAGTACTGCACACTATTCAAGCTTATTTAATTCCGCCGCACCGGTGACATGAACCAATGATTATCTGGTGTCCTGTTATTACGTGTTCCTACCCGAATGGACAATTCTGTAATTGCAATTTACAATATGCTTTGAAACATTAATTTTAGTTATTAACATTTTTAAATATCGAAATCTTCTATATGTGTGTATAATTTAATCAGTAGCATTTAATGTAATGATATGCATGGCATTAAATAATACTCGTACTACAATACGGGTGTGATTAAGCTCGCTACAATCCAGTGACATGGTGTTTGTTGTGTATCGCGCCACAGATCGCGCGTTGATCTTGCGGCCGCCGCGCCCGCGCGTCACGCCACGCCGCGCCCGCCCGACTTGCGCCGAACGCTGCGTCCGGCTTATATGATTATTATTTTTTTACTAGATCTGAATAATTCGTTTTGTTATGATAACTTTTATATTCAAACAGGCAACGCACAGTTTCACTGATTTCGTTAGAAAAGCGCTCATAATTTACAATACAACTAAATCATATGTACCTTACCTAAGTTTTGTAAATTATGCAACAAAACCTCTTCTAATGCGTCCTTTCGGATGTTGTTATACAATAAGATAGCGTGATTTGTAAATTATCTTATATAATTAATTTAATAGCGAGGTTTTGTCAACTTCTATTTTTGTTAACAGGCAATAGCAAATAATTGTTTAAAAGCGTGGCTTCAAGTCCCGCCAAGATGTCTTAACCTCCTTGTCGGCTCTATATCTCTATATCTTGGTGTGCCGGCGTCCTCGACCGCTAAGACGCAACAGGTGGCCAAAACATTTTTAAGGCACCCCCGCGTACATACATTTTGACAAGTACTTTAGAGTACACACGACGCACGTGTTTGGTTCAATATTGATGCTCAATGCTTACTCGTATATTATTTCATTGTTTATTACGTTCTTCATAGGTAACTATAACAATCTCTTTAACTATTAACTGCTACTTTTAAATATAATCAGTTTTTTCCAGAATGTGAATAAAAATCCACAAGACCCGTTCGAGTCATTTTCCTTATATCGCTTCATTCACTATTATTCACAAACTGGATTTTTAGGTCCGTAAAGACGGACTGTGGCTTGTGGGTATTTAAAGACAATTTATTTAGTGATTTCCAAATTTCACGTTCAGAGTCGAAGTTATATGTGCATATAACATTTATATAATGCCTGCTCAGGGTACCATCGTATCATTTCTCTTAATTTATGTTAATAGCTAGAAACTTTTCCTTTTGCGTGTTATTGTAAATGAAGTTTTAAGTTTTTGTAAATATGATGTTACACGCAGTAACAGACGGATTGAAAACAAATAGCGAAAGCGGCGTACCAATATTACCGGTAAGGGCCTTCTACGAGTATACTGTAATATATGTTATGCACTATTATGTGGACTATCTGTCACATCTGATTTAACCTGAAATTGATGGCAACGCCCGCGCGCTCTCTGTAGAGTCAGAGAGCGAAACCCTATTCGAACCGTATACTTATAAAATTTTTACTAATAAAAAAAAATGTCACGAAGTGACAAGACTTTGCTTATTATCAGAATAAATTACTTATATATTGAACATGCTTTTGTTACTTTCTTGTATATTCATAATGTAACTGAATGTAACCGAACTTTGAACTCGATTTTCGAGAACTATGTATGTATATGACTGTTGGGAGTATTTATTGTGTATTTACTTATATGGAAATGGAATTAATGGCGAGATGGTAAGCTATACAACCGCTCATGGACAGTAGCAAAACCATACAACAACATGAATTACAAAGCAATGCTTGGCATTCCACTGCACTCGCTTATCCTGAGACATGACGTTTAGTCTCATTATGTTTATAGTTACTCTGGTTACAATGTTCTTCAAACCGGAACACAATTCTACTCTTAATTAAATATTTCACAAGAATTAGAGTTAGTTTGGAGCCAATCTTAATGAAAAATGGCATCACGATACTGTAAGTGATACAAGAGGTAGGATGTATTTAAATACTAATTAATAAATTTATACAATGGTACAGCTAACAGTACATTAGGTATTATTAGGGTTTCCGCTTCAAAAGCATATTCCAAATGGCTTGAACAAGTTTTTACTGGATGGTTAAAAGTTGTAATGATTATGATCATGTTCATTAATACTTATGCGTTGTTTTATTGAGAGATTTTGTGTGCAACTTCATAGAGGAGTGATCGTACTTTTAAAGAAGTAATCCATTTTAGAATGGTTAGTTGAAACAGCTGACTGTACCGCAGTATTCACCAGTTTTATTTTTTGCCATCATATTAAATAAATAGGTATATACTACTTAGATATCAAGATATACGTTTTTAACAGTTTTATTAATATTCAATAAAAGTAGGCAAAAAGATTATGAAAATTGGAGTATTTTAAGTTTTTATTCGATAGAATCGCTGCGCAGAAATAACCAGTCGTGACAAATTGATAGATGCAATTTCGGATTCACTTAAACAAGTTTGGTGTTCAATATCAAACAAAGCAAATATTATCGGGCTGCTCATCCTGCTAATTAGTGTAAATACACTGTTATATTTCTTTGGGACACGTGAGTACGCCTACGCACGGAAGGACAAATATAGGCCGTCGTTACACGTGTACATATTTGAGATCATAATAATAAAAAAATAGTTTTTGTGATAATTATATATCTATATCAGCCCATATACGTCCCACTGCAGGGCACGGGCCAACTCTACAATCGAGAGAATCGATTGAGAGTGGTTAGGCCATATAGTCCACCACGCTGGCCTAGTGCGGGTTGGCGGACTTACATACCGTAGATAATTACCTAAGTAAATTTATTTTGTATAGCGTTTGAAATAGCTAACGGATTAAACCACAGGATTTAACAGTTCTTGCATTTCCACGTGTTGCCAAAAGGTAGTTGACTGATTATACGAGTAATAAAATACTTCATTAATGAGAGCTAGATGAGATTGTCGTATAGAAATTGGTAATGTGATTGGTTATAAATTTTAGGTAGCCACCTTTTGCCCAAATCTTACTAAAGTTTTTACTTATGAGTAATTGTTACAAGTGTGTTAATATTTGTACATCACTCTATTCTATGCCATACAACAATATATCATTTGATTATCATCATCTATTATCGTCGCATTAACAATGTTTTTAATTTACTGCTTTCAATGTATCCCTATTACACTTTCACTACTTGACGTATAATGAGGACATTCCTTAATAATTTATCGAATCTCTGTGATAATATCACGCCTCAACATACTCACTTCGTGTTGGGTAACTTTAATTTATTCCTTTAATTCATTTAAGAAATACGGTCGCCAAAAGCCAAGGCCTTGCTTAATCTTAAGCAACTTGACTTGCATCGAGCGGAAGTTTGAACGGCAGATTAGTAATCTTATAAGTGGAGTTTCTTATTTCCCATTATTTATTTAGATTAAGGGTACTAATATATTTTTTTAATTAATACATACAAGTTTTATACGCTATATACTTTGATGAACATAATTCCTCTGCTCCATTTTTTACTTCCTTAGACCTCTAAGGAAGCAACCTTACCTATCACCTGATACACTTCAGCAAGTTATAAAATAATATGAAATTATCAACTTGTACATGAATGTAAATTACATATTTATTCCCTCGTGTTTGTGAAGTCTCATTATTAAAGATATCATAACATAATGTATGAAATCATCTTCAATATATTCTTAAACACAAAAATACAACAGGTTTATACCTAACATTAGTAATGTGTTACATGGTAGGTTTACATCTGTTTCACGGTTACTAAGTTGTTACCGCATGCAACTGTATTAACATAATTATGCGTCATTTCTACATAACAATATACTTTTCACCAAACAGACCTTAGAATTTTTTCAGTGCGAACGGTTCATACAAAGTTTGAAAGATGTTTACTGTTCTTAAATATTTTATATTATAATATAGTCCTGTGTTTTCAATTGACCGATAAAAAAATACAATCTGACTAAATAAATGTGATGAAACGACTGTTATAGTTTATAATTTTATATGACTATTGAAAAATCCACCTTTATCGAAACGTTCAAAATGTTCGTGATCAATTAGGTTGTCCATTATGTTATGTTGTTAATTATGTTGTTGATCGAAGTTATGTATTGATTCTTTCGGACTATTTGTATTGTACCTTTTTGGAAACTTACTATAATAGCTGGATATGATTGTAATAATTTGGACTTCAATAACGCTCTCTCATTACCGTGGAAATAAGTATCTAATAAATAAAAAGGTGCTATTCTGTTCGCCATCGTTGTTCGTTATTCCAATATGTAAAGAGAGCCAACCGTTGCGTCGCATCGTCCTCGGCGCGGTCTACTCATATGAGAATCGAAATATGTCTCGTTAGTTCGTTGTCTGTTGTGTTCAACCGTCTGTTATGATAGTGTGCGTATTTATATGTGTTTTATACGTCATTTTCGCGTATGCGGCCGTGGTCACCGCAAATAGACGGGTCGGGAGATCGAGTCGAGTCGGTCGGCGAATCTCGACGTGTGACCGGTCGCAAGCCGCACCACTGCACTACAATCTACATCACCCGTTCAAATGTATACAATCCTACTGCTTCAAAATCGGATGTGTTCACATTTCCCAGTATCCATGAAACATGAAAACATTGACGTGCTGCCTACAACTTGCTGCAACTACCTATATCAATAATTGTTATTTTATCGAATTTGCTTGTAATGAATTCGTTTGTATTTTTTGTAATCGTAATCAAGTATCTTCCCGAGTGAAGGTGCAAGACTTTGGGCATATTCAAATTAGGTAACGTGTGTATAAGATATTAAATTTAAAGATATTGGCACTTCTTTTGTAGAACACAGTATTTCTTTTAAATTTATCAATACATGGAAACGACTGGAGGTATTTGCAGTTTTTTTCGGGTCAATGTTACGAGGCAGTATTTTTGCTATTGTATGTACTATGGTTGCATTTTTAACCAATAAGTATTTGACAAAGGCTACGGCGTGATTTGATACCGTCGATGTTATGGACAATGGCGACGTTTGTCCGACTAATTTACCAGTCATGTGAGTAATGATCTCATTAGTTGACGCACCATTGAGAATATTTTTTGTGTATTTGCGTGCTTTGTGTCTTGGGCTGTCAGAAAGCATGCGCTCCAGTGGCGGTGGCCCCAGGTAGTGTCGCTTCGGTTTTTTTTTACACGTCTGTTCGACTTAAAATGTGTATGTTTTTATCACTATCAGCTGAACAAAAATATTTGTGATAACAAAAGAAGCATACACAATTGATAATTGTTATTTGTTTGATAAATGCACAGACGTGAAACATTAAGATGAATTTAAAAATTACATGAAGTTAATGACCCAATTGAAGAATGATTCTACCAACTCATTTAGTTGCTATGTTTGTTCCATTTTACCCGTTTCCTGCGCGCTACGTGCATAAACAAGTCTTTTAAGACAGTATGATTTGAGACAGGTTCTGTGGTGTTATCGTCAAATCAAATAATTTCCGTTCGAGATGCGGCAACATTCGTCGCTACTCGCTACTCGCCAGTCATTTTATTTTAGATTTTGTACACATGGGAGCCACGCATCTTGTTATTTCTCTTTTGTTTATTTAAACATATGATTCAATTTTTAACATAAAATGAAGCTATATTAGTAATAAAATGCAGGGAATCCTTCATCCCATCCGTTGTTTATCGTTTCCTACGAGTATTGTCAAGCTACTTATCATTTGTTTAATTTACATAAACTCATTTACTATTCTCCGAACGTTTAACCCGAGGTGCTCGGTAATAGATAACTATACGGACGTAAAGCTTTACAGCCAATGCATTTTGGGATAGGAATAGTTTAAATGAAGAAAGTGCGTGGTGAATGTGTGCTTGTCGGAGCACGTTCACCGCGGCAGTGAAGTTACCAGTTAGGGTGCGTGTACCTGATTCGGCGGGACGGTGCAGTTGATGCTGACCCACGAGGGATGCGTGTCCGGGTTGCACTCGCAGTAGGGCGAGATGCAGAGGCCAAAGTTGTAGTCTGGATGTGCGCCGAGCACGCTCACTGCAAGCAGCACTAACAACGCGTACGGAGGCGACATGGTGCCGCGCTGGAGCGCGACTGACTGCGCTCGCTCACCGCTACACACAGACTGGCGGCATCCGAGATCGGCGATCGCACTGTCTCCCGGCTCATACTAGGCACTAGTGACGCCGCGTTGCGAGCGAGCCGCTATTATAGATATCGATGATGCCGTCTCATTTGTACGTTTAGCACCACTCCACATATTATTTATCACTTTTATCGCAATTCCATCGTTCAATGCTAAAACGTGATTGGCTCATAATGTAATGTTAATCGTAAAAATTATTTCAATTACTTAATTGTCGGTATAATTGTCTGTCTCTAATGAAAGTGTTGATTTGTTTTCCGAAGGTGCTGGTGATTAATCTTTTTTTACATTGTATTAGCAAATCACTAACTATCGTTTATACAAATACTAAAGAAATACACCCATGTAACAAATCAACCGCTAGTAATAGGCATCGAGACTAAATTTACGTAACCATTCAATAACAAGATAATGATGTCCTAAATAAAACCCGGGGGAGTCTAGACTACACAATCAAAGTACCATGTTTAGTAATTATATGAATTAAAACCATAACTGTTTTTAAAAAGATTAGGTGCCCTACTGAATATTATGTGAGCTCAGCTTGAGAATATCCGGTTTCGAACGAACTGGCACATTTGTATTAATCTCTTTTCGTGCCAGTTTAAAAACTAAATAAATATGTACGTTTTATTCGATTCAGCCTGTGTACATTGAAAATTTATTTTAATAATGGACAGGCCAGCTTAATACTGTCGACCGACGCGGGATAACTTTATTTAACCACTGGATACCATATTTTCATTTCCCTGTGATTACCAAAGTATTTATTCTTTTATTTTTCAGTTAAATAAATCATGAAACTCTATATATCGAAAACAAATTGTTTAACTTTATTTGTGTTAAGATATTGTCAAAATTAAGAATAAGAAGACTAACCTAAGGTTATCAACTATTTTATACGTAGTAAGGTACCTAAGTAACGTAGTAACTTTAATTATTTATGTTCTTTACAGGAAACATTATGCAATCAGTACAGGAAGCATGTATTTCCTTTCATCGAAAGACTAGTTGTATTGTAACTTTACTTTAACGAGCTATCTATTTATACGCGGCTATTATTCAAATATGTTTTTCTGTGAAAAGGACTCTGTTATATTAATAGCAGTGATTAGTTAATAGGAATTAATTTTCATTTTTACTGATAGAGGAGTTACACGTTAAATATTAATTTATCGATAAAAGAGTATGTCGGCGATCCTAGTGATTGCAGCCCGGCGGCGTTTAGCTAGTGGACCCTGTACCATGCGACTACACTTGCATCTTGCACGTTGCGCGCTCGTAATATCTACGGGAGGCGATCATGGTCAAAATCATCGCCAGCCACGCTTCAGTATTTTATTATTTTTAAAAGGGCATGCTTTGTAAATATGTATATGTATCTACAATACGTTAAAATAACAAGTTTCACTTTACTTTCGATTTCGGGTAAGTGGTAAGTAGTGTAATCAAGTAAATGTCATTCTGTTTCGAATGTCTTATTATGTATCATTACATTGTACTTTTTCGCTACTATTATATTTCTTATGTTGAAAAGTTGCAGCAAATGCTGTAGCTATGTGCAGTTTTCTATGAACTGATAACTGTTAATATTTAACACGAGATAAAACAGTATAAAACACCCATTAACAGTATAAAACACCCATTAACATAAGTATTATTTTCGATGTGAAATTTTTAGCCTATTCGTAATCTATAGGGTTTTTCAATGGGTACGCGCGAACTTTGACAGAGCATAACGGCCATCCTGGTCAAGCAATAGTTGTGAAATTTGGCATGAATACATATTTAGTCGTGGCATTTCACCAAGGAACGATACACGCTTCAACAACGCGTAGAAGTTGTTAAAATGTGTTATCAAAATCAATGCTCTATTCGCCTAACGTTCCGTGCATTCCGTCCAATTTATGGCGTTCATGGCCGTCCTGCAGAGCCCACATTTAACTCAAGAGCTAAAACCCAACCACCACATACATAGCTGTGTATTCGCTGATTGGGGCTTTAAGGCATTTGGCGGCTGACCCTGCTTTCGGAATAAAAATCATCTTCAGTGATGAGGCTTATTTCTTGTTGAGTGAATATGTTAACAAACAAAATGTCAGATTTGGAGAGACGAAAATCCACGGAAGATTCATCAGGTACCTGTACACTCTGAAAATGTCACTGTTCAAAATTGACCCCCATTTATGCGAAGATATCATCCAAAATTGATCCATGAGGATATACCATCTACAGCTAAGTCGCGGCGGCCATTTGGCTGAAATTATATTTCATACATATTGTCATGGAATATCCTTTAAAATAAAATAAAAATTGTGGCCATATCACTTAAACGGGGTTTTTTATTTGTTTTTTAAGTTCGAGCGCTCTTAATGAAAAACCCTTTATATTTCCTTGAATTCCTTTTTTTTATAGTGGTGTCGGCATCCAACTGATTCGTTGTAGTATTAATTATACGAATCTAGAACTTTTTAACATTATTGTTACATGATTTAAAAAAATATATTTATATTTTTCCATTGCTATATTTGCGGGCTAAGTGAGATTGTAGGGTATTCATAACACCCGTTCAGTATGAATAATAACAACTCAAATCAAGTGATGTGATTTTTGTGTTGTTGAAATACAGTTCCTTTTAATCATATCCACCGGATATATGATATAACTTTATATTTGTCCAGTTTGATAAAATCAAAATTCGGTAAACAATATTATGTGTCTCAACTCTCACTGTTTGATCGTCATACATAAGTTGGCCGGAGTTACGTATGCCTCATCTAACCCTATTAATGCAATCGAATGCAAGCTCAAATTAAACATGTAAACTAAATGGTTATTCTAAAGTGCTTTCATCCAAATTTTATGTCTGATTAGGTAGATATTATTGAAAGATAAAAATGTGCAAAAATAGTGCCCACGAAAATCTCTTTCAGCGTGTTATAATATACATTTTGAAAAATGTTCCCAAAGATATTCACAGACATTTTTGATAGTAAAATATTGAGTTAAATTAGTAGAAATAAATAAGTAGTGGAGAGAAGTGAATGGATCTGACAATATGGACACTTTTTCGTAAGAAGATACTATTGAATAAAAATATTATTAAGAATGGCCATATGCCATGAAGCTTTGCTGAAAACTATGCATTAAAATAGCACTTTAATATTTATCCTAGATATGTTTTAAGTAAATCAGAGAAAGTTCGTTTAACGGAAGATAAGTCCTATTTCAAAGAATACTGATACTAATTTCGAATGTGGATCTTGTGTGGAAAGCAAAAGTCTTTCAAAGTTGTCGATACATCATACACGGCACACGCAGCACAGAACACTGACACGAATCATACTGCAGGCTCGTGACTGTGAATACCGTGGGCTCGAGTGAATTTATTTCGTTGATGAGAAAGAACAGGTATTGTTGATTGCCCAGTAGTCATAAAACTCATCGTTTTTGTTCACGGATATAAAAATATTATTAACTTTGAACTAAATGAAGATATTGTATTAATTTTTGAATAAGTGCCAAATATCTAAGGAATCGAATAAAATAATTGACATCCTGATACACGACGCGCCGCAGCTCTATCATTTTACGATAATTATGTATCTTCATAATTATAAGAAATAGTTACTACTAATAATTATCCTCCTCCCGCATCACTTTCCTTATTGCTGAGGGTCGTGATCCCCTAAACATGCTGTAATCTTTGTTCTGATTATGCTGCGCGACCTCTTCCTACCAGTTATTCTTGATTATTTCCGTCCTTTCTGGTTGTATAGCCAAAAACTCCAGTAGGGGATAGCGCGACGAACGTAACTATTTTCAATTTTCTTGTAAAAGCAATACATTTTTCAATAAGCAAAAAAAAAACATTTCCCGACCTTTAAACTTAACATTAACCCTACCAGAAAAAAAATAAACGATGTAGAACAGTATGGCGAAAAGTTACTTTGTCGGAAGTTTTGCAGCCTGGACTCGCTACAGCTAATACCTGGATGGCACAGTTACATTCTTCCCTGGTCTACCCTACTCGGCGCAAGAAGATGGTAAAATGCCTGGTTTTGCCTAGTAGATCGCGTAGATTGGACACGTTGTTGGCGCGGCATTTAGTCCACGGAATCTGGAGGTTATTTTATATTCCGAAACGAATTTTTATTGTTCGAACGTTCGATGTCCGAAGTAAGTTTTAAGTTTTCCACCTCTAAAAATCTATTCTATTCTCAATAACACCTATCATCCACTTCAAACTTAGTCCATGGTTACCTAGGCACATGCATATGGTTTTACGTACGATATTCAAACATCGTTTAGGATCATAGAGTAACCCCCTGAAGCATTTTCCCCAAGCGCCACATCTTGAAAGCATCTATGATCGGCCTTCTTCAAGGTTCACATTTCCAATCCATAGTTGAATATGGAGATGACCAAGGAGTTGACTAATTTTATTTTTGTTTTCCTCTTGATGTTGCGGTGTTTCCATATTTTGTGCAGCTGTGTCATTGCATTTTTGTCATACCTATACTTCGTATTTATTTTTCTCAGGAACTATACACACAACAATACTTTTCATTAATCAATATTAGTTACATAATATGTACCTTGTGAAATGCCTGCAATAATGTGCCATCGTCATTATGAAGACTATTTTTGTTGTCGTTGATCATCTCTACTTTACACAATTTTTGGTACTATATAATATTTTAAATCTATACAAAAATATCGTTACCAGTTAACTTTCCTTTAAATTATGTTGTGGGTGGTTTAGAAGATAAACTCAAATATAAAATAAGCATCAAACAAGCTAGAAAACTCTCTCGTTCCTTCCATTTTCGTTATTTTTAAGGCCGCGTTGCCTCTTAAGTTAATTGTTCCGTCCTTTATTACGTTGTATATGCGTTATAAGACATAAGCCAGAGTAACTACTGGACATATTGAGACTTAACATCTTTTGTCTCAGGATGGCGAGCGCAGGGCAATGCCAAGCATTGCTTTGTCAATCATGGTGTTTTATGGTTTTGCTAATGTCCATGAGCGGTCGTATCGTTTACCACCAGGCGGACGGCATGCTCGTCTCGCCATTCACAGAAATAAAAAAAATATTCGGAATCAAATTTCGAAATTTAAATAAGATTATACTCCATCATATTTTCTCTTAATTATCCAAACATAATTAAGAGAAAATATGATAAGAAAATATGAAGTGCGTGGTGGCCTGTTGGTAACGGACCAGACGCGGCTGCCTACATGTTCACGGTGGTCACGGGTGCAAATCTCAGGGCACACCTCTGACTTTTCGGAGTTATGTGTGTGTTGATAGTCAATCACCACGCACTTTGACGGTGAAGGAAAACATCGCGAAGAAACCTGCATACCGTAGCGATTTTAAAGAATTTCTACGGTATGTAAGTCCGCCAACCCGCACTAGGCCAGCGTGGTGGACTATATGGCCTAACCACTCTCAATCCATTCCCTCGATTGTAGAGTAGGGCCGTGCCCTGCAGTGGGACGTACATGGGCTGATATACATATAGATGATATAGATCCAAACATGATATCATAAAAGCATTTTTTTATCTTTAATTAAACCTTGCCTGTTTGAATATTTCTTCAATTTAGTATTAAGGCACTATTTGAATGTTCATTTGTTTAACGAATTGGAATAGGAATTCCATTGATATGTCAACGGGGCATCGGCTTGTGCGGTTTAATATTTAATTATAACCCTCCAGTCCTCGACTTCAAAGGCTATTTTTAAATATTCACATCACAAAAAGTATCTGTTAAACAGTCCGCCTCCGATTCTTTATTGATGACTTTTTAAAGGATACTTCAAAAAAGTATGATACTTATAATTTGTGCTTATTTCTTATGTACCTAATGTATACATTTTTTATAAAAAAAATTGAATAGATTTATCTGTTATTTTAGTTAGAAAGTTCAGTGTTCCACGTGCACTCTGATTAGTTTCATTACGAATAAAACTTAACTGCCTGGTACTAGCAGACCTTTGAACATCGTCCATAATTAATCAACTCCCTGATAAGGCTTGCACGGCGCTATTTCCGAGTTAGCCTACGGTAATTGAAGGAAAGATGGACAAGATGAAATGACGGCCCAGGATAACTTAATCAGCGTTGCAGTTGCAAATCTACTGTTTCGTATATAAAATAAATAACAGTAAATTAAAACAAACAAAAATAAACTCAAAAATTATTCGCAGAATTAAATGTATCTCTGTTGCTTAAATTTATTTTGATGTATTTTAATGCCACAACCGGCGATAAAGATCGTCTACGATCTTCTATCCCCTAAAGCGCTGTTGTTCAAAATGATAATAATAGGTTTTCTCTCTTCACATTTTATTACATCGGTCATGTTAATACTATTTGATAGCGAGTATAAATGCTCGTTGTTTATATTGCCGAGGCATAATATGTCAAGCAATGCGATAAACAGATTTTTTACCGTTATTTTTAGTTCTTAAGTTCGCCGAACGCCAACATAAGGTAGCGCTGTAGATTTTTTCTGACTTTTACGTTACATGAATCAATAATGTATAGAGTATAAATATTAAAATTAAGTAACGTTGTCCTCAGGTGTGCATCAACCGAACGGCAGTTTCTATCGGACTTCGTGGTGGGCGCGGAGAGCACCGCCGGCGGACGCCTGGCCCGATGGTTGGCGCCCACCTCCCGCGTCGAACCCACCAAGTGCGAGATGAAAGCGCCAGCCACAACGCCCAGGCCGTCAGTCAAAGCCAGCCTCCCTATTCTAGTGCGAGATCAGTACGGCGATGTGGTCTTGTCGCCTGCACTCAAAGTAGAGGTAAGAAAATTAACCCTTTCTAGTTTAGAATTGAAATGTACATTTTTACTACAGCGAAAAATAGGTTATCCGTCTAGCGGAACTGGGGCGGACCAAACAAATGTGATCGCTTACCTAATCCGGTCCACTTCCTGCAACTGGGCTGAAAATAAAATTTTAAATAAACATTCAGGACAGTTTTCACCTAGCCTGCCGTTTATTTTCGATGTTGTGGCAGGTTCGGCGTGAGAGAAATCGGAACAGGTCTATCAACCTGCTAACGGTTTGAAACGCCCTATATTTGCTTGACCTTTTATCCACTTCAATTTAATTTAAAAATATATGTGTGAACATGTGGCGTAGTGCTATATAGCTTCATTTTGTGTTGGAACGACATTTCGGTCAAATTATGTCGAATTTAGGTACGTAAAGTCTACCAGTTTTGTTTAGCCGCTACCGTATTACCAACTCTACCGTTTACCTTATTTAAAATAACACCAGACGCTCACAGCGCAAGGCCGGATCTTACTCGAGTAAAACAAATATAGATAGGTAAAGAGATTTGGCACTATTAAAACGTATAATTTTAACACATGTTTTACATTGATTCCTGATACACCATTTTGAGAGCACGGCGTTACCGCTTAGAAGCCTATGTCATAACGCAATTGGTCGACAATTGATAACCATTGATATGCATTTTATCGCGATCTTCGAACCCAGCGTTTTAGATGTGTGGTCATTCGATCCTGTTCCGATATTTATTCCAGTCTCAGATAAATGCACTATTCACATTTCCATAGTTCACGCAAATGTAAAGATAAATATAAAAACTAGCCTGATTTCTCAGGCTGCGGTTTCAAATATATATATCGTTCTCAAATTGTAAACAGCATTTTACAAATTAACTGCAGCTATATTTACGAATCGAAATATAGTTTTAATAAACTGCGTATACTGCTTGCAACTTTAATTGACGAACAATATAATTTTAAAAAATTAACCCATTTCAAAATAGTCATTAAAAAGAGAGAAATAATATTAATCTTTTAAAATTCAACAATACCTTAACATGCCAACAATTTTTTTGAAGGCGGTGCTAGTTCTTTACAGGCCATTGCAAGAAAAGCTGTATTGAAGGTACAAAGGTTCTCCGGATTACCCATGATCGCTATACCTAACTACTGATGGCGGAGATGTACGATGGACGCAAGTCGCGCTTTGACGAACATTGTGCACAATTCTAAATGAAACAAGGGGAGTTACTCTATGATCCGAAACGAAGTTCCAATGTTCGACAAAATTCGTTGTTCCACAAAATGTTCGAATCCTCTATCGAACGTCGTTACCATAGACTTGGTTCGGATAAGCGTCATATAGAATAGTATTGATTTTTAGAAGTAGAAATCTTATAACTTACTATGGACGTCGAACGTTTAAACATTCGAAGTTCGTTTCGGATCATACAGTAGCCCTCTAGATAAATATGAATCTCAAATCATTTATGTCCAATAAAATAACAAGGATATGAAATATGACGTGCTGTTAAAATTGTAGTGTTCCAATATTCAATGGCACCATAATTGCTAACACCGGTCGCATCGATCGTGTCTTGAGTTCAGTACAATATTTCAGATATACATAGATAGAGTCGAAAAACGTATGCATGTATAATTATTTGGGGTGTTTCAAATCTATCACAACACATTAGCTAAAATACAACAAATATTGGATAATATGCAAAGTTATGTAATGTGGTGTATAAAACTGAGCAGCCTCTTGTCTGAATTATTGATTGGTAGGTGGTTGGTTTACACACGAGTGCATAGTCTGCGTTTGCATAGCAAGCATTATCTTGTCAGTGCGACAAAGGGTCCGGTAATCTCCTCGAAGACAAGGAATGCTTCATCAAGGGAATCGGCTTATAGGTCATTGGACTTAATCATTACATTTAAATAACTAATTAATATGATGCAATTGGTAAGTGTAACATTTGTTGTAAAATTTTGGATCTTTGCAAACATTATTCGTATTTAAGTTCGTTAGATTTTAGTGCGCTATTATAATGTCATCATATAATATGTTTTCCTATAATTATTTTTTACATAAAACATAATAAAGACGATATCGACAATGGGAGCGAAGTTCCTGATTTATCACAATACATAATTGAGTACTACTACTCTCAAGTCCCATACCACCTCTCAAATATGTGCAATTTAGCATTTGGGATATTAATTTCGCTAATTATTTACGGGTGATGGCGTCCCATTAAATATAAATTACCATTCATCAAGAAGATTTTCATTCTTCTGCGTGTATTTTTATTAGCAGATTGTTATGAAAAATTTCGTTGCTACGCCCGCGCTTACTCTGAAATCAAACGGTATTCAGAAGCAATTTGTGTTCGATATTCATCGAATAATACATCAACAATATGTTCAAGTATCAGTGAATGTTAGTCTATTTTAGTAAAACAAATCTCACATTACGCATGATTATTTTTTTATTACTTTATCGACATTACTAATCTCATATCTATACTTCTGTAGCGATTTTAATGATTATAGACCGCATTAAATGCAACTGTAAAAGCTTGAAATATGCATGAAAATGGTAAAATATGCAACATAAATTATAAGTTTTAAAACAGTAAAAAGGGAAAAACGTAATATGTTTCATTTTTTCAATTATCCTTAACATCATAAAATTAGTATAGCATAAATTTACGTAATTTAAAAATTTAACAACATGGCAGACCATAAATTATAGACTATAATAATGAGCGGCTGCGTGCGCTTTACAAATCCTGCGGTTTAGATACGAGTAGGTAGAGATTTGGAAAAAAGCGTAATTTATTTTTAGAATACATTTATTGTAGCAATACAAAGAAACTTTTTGAAACAATTAATTTTACACTTATAAATCGAATATCCCACCGAAAATATAGTTAAATATTTATGATCAGTACATTTTAGCCATAATGTGCAATTTTGGCTGAAAATTAAGTAAATATACAATTGCATAATTATATTATTATAATCCGGTCCCTAAAAATGTCATGTGGCAGATATTCTGCTGTAAACAGAAGGGTATAAGTCATATTCTACATAAATATAACGAACACCTTTCACAGATTATACGATGCTAATTAGGATCATTTTTAATTTATTCTCATAGTAGCATTGGCGCGTGTCGACTAATTGAAATATAATACTTAATTCAGAAGTTACTACTTAAGTTAGAAGAAATAAATTAAATAGTCTTTTGAGACATTGAGTTTTTTTTTTTGTTGCTGACTAATACTTTTATTGACATTTTGCGAAGGAAGCTGGTGAGAGGAGGTCAAGGCCCTCAGAATTGAGGAGAAGGACGCAAGGAGGAAGGAGGAATACTTTAATATCAATAAGACATTTATTATACCTAAATGATTTTACATAAAATATATCCCGCCGACGCACCCAGTACTACAACTCCTGTCGGCCCGGATCAACAGTGGCACGAAAAGAATTGGCACCGCGCTCCTGAGCTCGGCGAGTCTCTAAGGGACACTAGCTTGTCTTTAACCCGCATCGAAATTAATCAGAATGAAAAAACAAATAGGTGGAGTTGGAAACAAATAATTGTCCACATAAAATGTATAATGATAAAGTCTCGTTATTCCATTCCAATTTCCATTATAAATCTGTTTTATTTCTGTTTAGTGTCGTAGTTTCATTCCTTGCAGTCCTTATGTGTGAAATGCTCAAGACATTCACAAGCATACCAATCCAATGCCACCCTCGCTGTTGAATCATTTAAAGCTGGTGCTTCTTGAACGGTTACCATGACCGCTCAGTGTAAAGGTTACGAATACTCGTTTCAGGATAAAAATTATAGTAACATGTTTGAATAATACCTGAATATTTCACATATAATGTAATTTTGACAATTGGCAAGTGTAACATTGTTTATTTGTGTTTAATTATTAATTGACAGTTAAAATATTTATGATTAATGAATCATCGATATTAGTATTATAAAATAAATTGGCATCAGGTGGTCGTCCAAAGGCTGGAAGAGAGTGCGCCCCGGCCGAGCCGCGCGCTCCTCGCCGCCTACGAGCACGAGCCCATCCCGGACGTGCCCTACCAGCCCACCGTCAAGGAAACTATGAGTTTCCAAGCGATCTCCATGATGAAGGTATGCACATCACTTTTTAATTTTGTTCCACAGTAGCATTTGAAACTATTTTCGTAGCGGAAAAAATTTAATAGTGAAATAGCATTTCATCGCAGTGGTTCCAGGAATTGCGTCCGTTTGTACATAGCTTGCTGTATATTTCACTATACAACGCAGCGGTTTCAAGATTAACATTCCACGAATAGATGTTATGAGGTAATATCATGTACTGAATTTCATTAGTTATTGTAACAGTTCATGTATTTGATAAACAGAAACAGGTATTTTTAACCGACTTCAAAATAAAGGAGGAGGTTCTCAATTCGACTGTATGTATTTTTATAATTTTTGTTACCTCCTTACTTTGTACTGGATGACCCAATTTGGAAATATGTAAAATTGAAAAAATATCAGAATCAAATACGGACTTCTAGTTATGTAGCGTTATTTAGAATCCGTTCATTATTTTCACAGATTACGCACTTAATACTATCAGACAACACTATTACTTTGTTGTAGAATGGACAATACGAATAGGGTGTTTTGCATCGGCACGATTTTTTTTGTTTGTCTCCCACCCTCGATGTCCGCCCTCACATCGAATGCTGAAGCATTCCAAACTTAATAGAGGTGGATTAGAACTGGCATCAACTTCGATTGAATTTGCGCTGTAGCGAGAGTGCACCACACGTTTCGCAGTTTTCCGCGTGATCCCTCCGTCCTCCGAATCGTAGCCGAGCCAATTACTCGAGGCTCTATCGATTTACACCCATATTCTTAGACGTTTTCTCGACTCCACTTGACGTTACTAGAGGAAATCCGTATTCTTAGTAGAAAAAAATCTCCTCCACTCAACGTCACTCAAAAATTTTCCTGTCTCGAGGAAAGGAATCAACTGTCAAACTCAAGGTACGTCGCGACCTTCCTTAAGGAAGAAATAAAAGAAATAATCCTACTTTAAAATTGTAATTAAAAGAGAGAAATAAAGTTTACCTTTTAAAATTCTTAAATACTTAAATATGCCAACAATTTTTTGAGGTGGGTGCCTCTACACGATTTACACGTTTTCCTAGTGAATGATACAAACATTACTCTTTATTTCATTTAATAAAAGATTTGTGGTTTGGAAACAGTGTTTATTATTTTAAACAAGTTATTAAAGATTTCCAACAGTTCCTGTAATACTTGTACGATACTCCGTACGAATATCCCGAACGACGATTCATCCATAAGAATATCCTTCGAAATTTCCGGGTTGGATGGTATGACCCTCCTCCTGTCTGCATGCGTTTTTTTCTCCGACTCACTAAATATTTGTCTTCCAGTCACAATCCCGAAGATTTTGAGTTCAATAATTATAAATTATTCTATGTAAACACTCTGACATGACATTTGACTGTCACTTTTCAAGTGATCATAGACTATTTTCAAAGGTTTTTTGTTAAATCTCTACTTTATCTATACATCAATGACGTAATTAATGACGTTTTTCCTTGACTCAACCTCACTCGAGGAACCTTTAGTAAAGGTATATTTTTAACTAAGCATACCTTTTTCGAGGGTCCCTCCAATTCATTTGTAAAGTCACCTCGACTGAAATAAGGTTGAGGAAGATTGGAGGACACGTCTTAGAATACGGGTGTTAGTCTCTGTTTGATGACACGACGTATGTACTTTTTCATATTTAGCATACACCTCTTTAAAGTGATAATTCATTAAATATTAGATACTTTTACTGACGTGTGTATTAAAAAATATTAAAAACTGATACT
The DNA here is from genome assembly GCA_905220455.2 of Deilephila porcellus. Taxonomy (NCBI): domain Eukaryota; kingdom Metazoa; phylum Arthropoda; class Insecta; order Lepidoptera; family Sphingidae; genus Deilephila; species Deilephila porcellus. The sequence goes on along the minus strand of LR999970.1, from coordinate 16,481,501 downwards.
TGGAGATTTTCCGTACTGGACAACACAATCAGAGCAATGTTCGTGAAAGGGATATAGAAGCGCGGAGCGGGTAATGCGTTTTAACTCTAGCTGCACGATCTTATTTCCAATAATGATTGTTACTACATCGGCTTATGGAAATTACCAGATTATGGTTTATTCGTACATGTATGATGCACTTAAAAATAAAAAATATCAATCTCGCTTACATTACGCTCGTATCGTCAGATTTTGGAAATGTGCCCTTTTTAACTAATAATTAAGCCACCTTGTCTTAATCTGACGCGCTTAAATATTTACGACGTTTGATTTTTTTTATTAGTCTGGTGAGCTGTTCTGGACGCAGTAGGCACTACGAGGTAGTCAATGTAAGGATCCTACCCTATCTTTATCTGACGCGCACAAATTAATCCTAGAAACCTCATTAAACTACCCCATCTAACGTTTTAAATTGCTTGAAAATCTAGTATCATTGTACTTTTCTTATCCTTTGATACATACACACTGACGAAGGTTTTAAAATAGTGTTAAAAAGTTTCCATTGCTCCAAAACTACTCAAAAATTATAATGTTATTTGTCATGTTGGAAAATAAAGTATATTAAACGATATCATATATTAAATTAACGTATATAAAGATTCTAATCTATGTTTTTTTTTACAATCTTTTTATTTATTTATTTATTAAACTAGGAATTATATTAAAAGCAATACACCGACAGTACGAAAAAAAATCCGACCATTCGCCTCTTAAAGTATGATGTGTCATGTGACCCATTATCGTAGAGTTCAAATTAACGGATCCTTAATTGGACTTCTTAAAAAATAGTAAAATCGAAAATACTTAGTATATTTGTATTAACAAATACTAACGTATAATATGCAAACTCCAATAAGAAAAAGTTTCAAACACCCATACAAACCTTACAGATATTTTCCATTAGCTTAATTGGTTTTAAGTGCTTTATATCATTCAATTTATGCTATTATATGGCACTCATTCGAGCCTTAGATGCGATACTGCTTCAAACATAAATAAAATAAATAAAAAAATACAGCCAGCAAACACATACATATATATAGTCCTTACCCCACACTAAGATCGAGTTTGCTTCGTGGGTATGAAGAACTACGAGACACTTTTCGATCACACTAATATTTGTCTCGGTGCGGGGATCGAAACCCTGGGCTCACGTTTCTCAGCCGGCATCTAACCAACAGGGCCAAAGAGGCTGTCAAAAGATGTATATAAGAGACATATTGAAGACAGTAGTGATCGATTTGCAGACATATCAGAACTTCTCGTTCGAGGAGCTGCGGCTGGCGAGTGGGAGATGGGGAGAGTCGTGTCCGAGCACGTCCGCGTTCGTGTTCAACGGGTGCGTGCCCGTGGAGCGGCTGGCGGTGCGCGTGCAGGCGGAGGGCTCGTATACCGCCTCATGGACGCCGCGCGCGCCCGGCGTCTACATCTTCCGGTGCATGCTCGACGACATACCCGTGCCTCAGGTCAGCCCTTACTGTATTGCCACATTTTGTACTATCGTTAAGTATTTCAGCCATTTACAAGGAAGCTTTTACGTAACTCATTTGTATGACCAACCGAAAACGAGAGAGTTAATTTTAATCATAGGTAGTCGTTCCCAAATATATGGAATATTATTGTTAACATTGTTCTAGTTCACAGATGTTGAGCGCGACGATTGACTCTCGTTTCTTTTATCAATTGCACTACATTATGAAGCGTACCTACGGTAAATAAAGCTTTTAAACCAATCAAAGCCAATTTTCCTTGCCAACCGCTAGCCAGGAACGACATCGAATGTGATGTGTTTAACATTTATCAAGTGCCAAGGAATTACAAATATATTTGTTACTACGTCTGTTATGGGTTAAGTATGTTATTAAAGTAGTTTATAATCACAAATTGTGCACTTTTACGGGATTCAGCACAACATTTCAATTTGTAAAATTTTAAGATGTTAGAATTATATATATTGTAATAGTGCACCGACACCGCAGTTACCGAAAGGGGTATGTCAGTGTCACTGGCTTTCCATTCCGGCACGCTGCGGATATTGCGGCCGAGCCGGGTCCCTAACAAAAACATACTGACTCAAAACATTTCGGGCGGTACTGGAAATCTCAGGGCGAGAAGCGCCCCAATTCGTTCACTGAGATCGCCCGGCGCAGAACCAGTACGCAGACTGGTCTTTCTCATTTGGGAACAAAGTTGCTACCCACTTACGAGACGAACATGCCATTCGCCTGATCGTATGCTAAATAACCGCTCATGGACATTAGCAACCAAACAACACCATGAATTACGCTTGGCATTCCACTACGCTCGCCATCCTGAGACATTAAGTCTTATTATGGCCAATAATTACTCTGGCTACAATGTCCTTCAAACCGGAACACAACAGCGCATTTTCACTGCTGTTTGGCGGGACAAATAGGCAATGCGGTGGTACCTGCACAGACGGCATCACATATGAAAGACCTACCACCAGTAAAGTTACTTATCATGTAAGTAAGTACTATATAACATCGCATCATGTACTGACATTTTGTTATCAGTTGTTGCTGAGTAACATTTGAGACATTGCTGAACAAAAAGTAAATGCGGTGTGGATGCACCATAATACAAGTATTTAATGCATATAAAGTAATGTTCGATTTCTACAAAAAATAAGATAAAGAAACAGAGATTTAGGCTGATATAACATTTATTTGTACTCTGATCAACAAGAAAAGTAACAATCGAATGACGACAATCTAGGACTTGACACATTGTTTATCTTCTACTGGCCGCACCACAGCACGCAGCACTGAGGTTGGCTTAGAAGGCACATCTAACAGTAGTATATTTATTCCAACGCTGTGTTATCCCGCAGCGAGCGCCGATTTCATTACTATTAGAGTTCATGTGTTCAGCATAAGCTTTTTAACGACAAGGAAAATGTGAAGCACCCTTTCTGTAGGAGAGATAGTAAGCGGTGTGTGATGTCGGTCACCGGCAACTCGGCCTCGCAGCGCGCCGGACGCTCGGATATGTTAATTACATTTGGCCCGGTTCTCTGTTGTCTTGTAGCGAGCGCCGCTTACGTTCTGATTAATTATTGGAATACAAGTGTTCATCAGTGACCTAACGCTATGTTACGACTAAAATCAAATGTTAGTATTACTAACAGGCTCACCATTTGAATTCAAATTGACTTTCCTTGTTCATTAATTTAAGAACAATTAGAGCTTAATGACAAAGAGTAAACGTCAAAACTGTCAAACCTGTTTTCTAATTGTTTTGCGCCACGTAACTCGGGTTTTCAATAACCTTGATAATATCAATAGGGGTCCCTGTCAGTAGGTAATTGGACGCCGGATAGTTAATGGACAGTCGCTTTTGAAAGCCAAAAACTAAGATAACAACAAACAGATAACGACATCTATATTATAGATAAAAATCTCTTAGTACTCAGAATTGTTGTAGTTCATGGGTTTTACGACATGTGGCTGAAACAAAGTGTAAAATAATTATTTGCCGGTGACTGTCACGAAAATAGACAATGGTCTTCGGCAAAAAAAAACTGAATAAAGAAGCCTGTTTTCACTAGGTACAGCACCTTAAATATTCTTTAGATCGCGTGCGCTGTGAAAACTATAATATGTTGTTCATGTGGACTGGACTCAAAAAGTAACTGCACCCGGGCGAAGCCGAGCCGATCCGCTAGTAATGCAATAAATCGCAATAATATAATGCCTTTTAAAGGACTACCTGAAACACTTCATTTCATTTCATTTCATGACATGACGTGAAATGTTCAAATAAACGATAATTTTATTTTGTATGTTTAAAAAAACCTATATCTATGAAAGTTGGTTGTTATTTCTGTTTGAGCTCAGCTGTTGGTATGATGATTGCAATAAGTATTGTGTAGGAGTTGACGGTGGAAGTGGCGGAGGCGGTATCCGAGGGCCCGGCGGAGCGCGGAATCCAGACCGGCGCCAACGCGCCCTCCTCGCCGCCCTCCAAGCTGCGCCGCTTCATCGCGCTCTTCAGCGCTGGCCTGCGCATCCGAGCCAGCCCCAGTCTGCAGGCCGAGGAGATCGGACGCTTACCGCCCGGCGCCAACATCGGATTCGTTGAGGAGGTAATCTACTGAAGTATGTCAGCAAACCTTTTGTGTGCAACAAAACACACACACAACAAGTACATATCAAAACATTTTTCAAGTGGACGTGGATGGCCAAATTAGAAACTATTAGGAATAGCGAAAAATAATGAAAGCAGTTACGGGCAAGATTTTGATAAAAACTAAAACTGTATACTTAGATTTTTGATAAATTAATATTCTTGGCGAGGAAGAGCCCCCATAATTTTGAAAAAGAAAAAACACCTGTTGTACATACTGTATTACACTACGGAACGTAACATGCGTAAAAAAATTTTTTTTGCTAAAAATGACGTCTTTCCTTTAGTTTTCCGGATGTCACTACTTCCCAGAATTTGACCCTTATTAGTAACATTATCAAATGGTGTAATAATACACCATGTGTTGTTTTTAAAAAATCAGTGGGTTCGATTCCTCGCTAGGAACATTGAGTTGTAAAAAATCCTAGTATGCTGTTTTATTTTTCTTCAAAATCGGGCTCGTGATTCATTTCAACATTTTTCTTTATTCCTCGTAGTTTCGGATTTGGCCATACACGCCCTATTGGCTTAATGCCTTTACTTTATTATGTACTAGCTTCTGCCCGCAAACTTCGTCAGCGTGATTAACTTTATTTGGTATTTCTCATCCCGTTCCGTTCCGTCCCGTTATATCCCGCCCGTCCCGTCTCATTCACACTCAAGGCATGTAATCCAGTCCCATCCCATCCCTTTGAGTATAAAAAATAACAAATATATCGGAATTCCTTAATCATCCCACGAGAATTCTTAATTTTTCGGGATAAAAGATAGCCTAAGTGTTAATCCATGGTGTCAGCTACTTCCATACCAAATTTCATCGAAATCTGTTAAACGGTTTTTAAGTTCATCGCGCACAACCGCACAGACAAACAGACAGACAAAAAAATCATTGTTTTTATTAAGTACGTTAATTAATTCAGACCCCCCATATTAGTTTTTCTCATTTGTCTTCCATAATACAAAGAAACATGTAAATCTAACATATACCAGTTTTTAAGTTTAACCTGCAGCAATACATCTGTGAAAACTGCATTTCATCTCATTTCGTGCGGTAGTTTTTGAGTAATGTGCAAGCAAACAAAACGAAACACCCTGTACTTGAATGCAAAATATACCAAATATTAAGTCGAGCCTGCAAAAATACCACTGTGAAAACCGCATCTGATTTCGTGCGGTAGTTTTTGAGTAATGTGCAGGTAAACAAAAAGAAACATCCTGTATGTAAATGCAACATATACCAGTTTTTAAGTTGAGCCTACAGCAATACCACTGTGAAAACTGCATCTCGTTTGGTGCAGTAGTTTTTGCGTGATGCGCAAGCAAACATACAGACAGACAGATAGACAGACAGACAAAAAATCTAAAAAAAATTGTTTTGGCTTCTGTTGCTGTTATAAAGACCCCTCGCGTTAAAATTTCTCAAATATCTTCCATGTACAGACTTCCATCGACCATTTACATTTTTATTATATGTATAGATTTAAATGGAAATAATACGCATACAAATGTGTGTGCCACAATAAGCGCGACTGCGCACAAGTTTCGCACTTATTGAGAATGCTAAATATGGAAGTAACTAGGGTACGGGCCGGTTATTTTCAACAACTATGTATTGATTCAGAAACAGTTATTTCTGCTCGTCTGCACTGGCGTATCTAGAATTATTTTCCAGGTACGCTTCGCCCCTGAAAAGCTTTCGTTAATAAATAGGACCCCACTTGATACGGGTTGTCGTGAGCTTCACGTTCAAGCGGAAGTCATGACGTCATTTGTGACGTTTTCGTCTCGACCACAACGATCGTGGTGGTCATATGGAATGGCCAAAAGAGTCTTTTGATCACAGTGAGTGCTTAGTGGAACGCGCCCAATATTTATTAATATTAACGGTTTATTAACGGTAACGCCAATTTAATTTAACCACATCGCAAATAATTTAATAAGAATCCTGAACATCATAAATGTAGAAAAGAATAGGCACACCGAAAAAATCAGCGAAATATAACTACCCGGATGAAAGTTGTTTTTGTTTGTTGTATGCATCGAAATAATATGTATTAGTCATCTGTTCAGAAAAATCAAACCAAATCCGCAATAAAATCGCGACCAAAAGAGTTCAATTTTAAATAATAAATAAATAAATACACCCAACAGTTACATACATAGTCCTGACCCCACACTAAGATCGAGTCTTGTGTCGTGGGTATCAGGCACTACGAGAGACTTTTTCGGTCTCACAAACACCCAGACCCGAAACAAATACCTGTGGTTCACACAAATATTTGTTCCGGTGCGGGCATCAAACCCGCGGCCTCTCGTTTCACAGACGGCATTTTAACCAACTGCGCCACGGAGGTTGTTTAATGAGCCCTTTTTATTTAAATCAAAATATTAAAAGTAGTTCAGTCGTTTGGTTCTTAAAAGGGGGATACCTGGAAAATTTTCTGGGAGATTTGAAAATAAAAACTCCCGGAATGATTTGAAAATCACTCATTTGCGTGATCTTATTGATTTCGAAGTTCTCTTTTCGAATTTCTACTTTGCGACCTCGCATCTTTGCCGCTCGCGTCGCCATATTGGAAAAATAGCGTCGGAAAGCAGTTTTTTTACGATAAAGTTTTTGGACGCCATTTTTCCAATATGTAATTTTGTAATTCTTAGGTTAGGTTAGGTTAGTAATTATTGATTACGTCTAGCGAGTGTTGATTCGTGGGCGGATTTGTATAATGTCTTTTCGAAGTTATTGTAATTGAAAATTTAATATTCTAAAAACATAAATATTAGCTTTGTGGAATTCAATATGGTTGATACGTCGGCTGTGTGTTATTTTAGAGTGCTCCTGTGTGAAACTACTTAAATGTACCTCAGACATTTGTATTGGGAAACTAACACCTCTGAGAGCGCAGCATACTTGTCTGAGGTGTGTATCGCCCACCTGAGCCCCGCTCTGTGTACTCAATGCATGTCTGTTAATTTTTTTATTTGTGCTCTTTTCATTACCCCAATTTTATTGAAGCTCAACGAATTAAATTAAGCATACAATAAACGTTTATGTTCGTTTCAGTTTTATCACTTGTAACTGAGTGGGTATAATTAGTTTGTCAGCGATTTGATAACGCAACCAATAAGCATATTGACTATCAGTCAATGTCTGTAACAGATCGAGATAGGAAAATTTTCGTTGCTTTGTTGTGGAATGACTAAGAAGTTTCAATAACGATCCAATTCGTAGTTAAATTGATTATGTGTTTAGTTGATCACTAATTCGATGAGGGAGGTGAATAATCGGTAGTGGGCTTATTTTGGAAGAATATAAAAGTTTATTAGTGACTATTCTTATCACGATTATGCCAGAATATTTAAATAAGAATACTTATCGTGTGATTTCGGCCGCTTTACTTTCTGTCTGTCATTGTGATTCACTTCACAACCTCCTCATACTACCATCTTAAAGTTGCGTTTCCATTAAAAAAATTGGAAATCTTTAGTTGCATTGTGTCTGTAACCACTAAAACTACCACCCGGCTTCGTTTTCAGTCGCAATCTTGATATACCCGATATAAATATTTAAAAAAAATACCATCTGCGACATTAGTTGTTTTATGTGGAATAACTGAGTATTCAGTAAAAATTATTTATTGTCCAATGTTAAAATAATACCCTTCTTCCCTCGCCTTTGACTTTAACGTACGCGAATCGAAAAACTTTATTCTATAATAAAACAATATATAAACTATATTATTAAGTAGAATTTTGTGTTCTTGTAAATCTTTGCTGCACGTTGTTACTTAGCACGTGAACCATCCATAAATATGGCCTATTCTTAATCCAGTTAAAAATTATCCGTGTTTGTCCACCTACAATAATTGCATAGTTTAACTCTTAATATTCTTGCAGGTGGTAAACAAGGATGGTACTTGGGTTCGCCTGAGCCCAGACTCAGTGCGCGCTTTCGTCGAGGGATGCGCGGGCCCCGCGTGGTGTCTTCAACATCATCGACATCTTGATAAGGCTTTGTTGGTGCCTGTCGAAGCCAGTAGCCCGACTGCTGTGAGTTTTAATTCCTTATGTAAGCCGCTAAGTTCCACGCTGAATGTTCACCGCCAGTTTCAGTATAGATTTCTCCATCTAGAGTAATGCGACAGCTGCTGAAACATAATCTAAACTTTGATTCCGTGGATTCCAAGCAATATCGACAATAACTTTTGCAATACGTATTGGATGTTCATCTTAGTATAAATAATTAATCAAAGACGTTTTGAATATTACTATTCGAATACAAATCTCACGTGTATTTCAGTCTGAATGCGCCAGCATTTGGTGTGACTTTGGTGATTTGACCAGTGACGTAGCCGCCTGGATTCCCGATGAAGAACCCGCTTTGTCTGAAGGTATTATAAACTTTAACAAACTTTTTATATTAAACATGTCACACGCTACATTTTATCGTGGATTTAATTAAAGGTATTTAATTATGAAGTATAACATATTATGTCGCTTAGGAAACTGTATTTTATATTAGAACTATATTAAAATAGTTTGCATCGCACTGCGGGACCCATATTTTTAAGATGGTATGGGTTTTAATGGATATTATTATACTCGTAAATAATTTCATAACGACTCCTGCATATTATCTTGACAATCGCATTCACTGGACTTCAAGTTACAACTAATCCCACCATTTAAAAATATTTCCACGAGCTACTAACTTTACTAAAGAGAACTTTAGTATTTCCAATTTGGTATTGCAAAGAAATAAATTTTATTTCAGAACTGTCCGGCGGCGAAGAAAGAAAGTACCGGTTGCCTTCTATTTGCGACCCCCTTGTTGATGTACGTATCTACTACTTCTATTATTGTCATCTTTGTATTTCGATTATTACCAGCCCTCATAAATAATCAACTAACTCCGTGGCGCAGTTGTATTACGGTATGATTGCAAAGCTGAGGTCTCGGGTTCGAATCCCGGGTCGGGCAAAGTGATACAAGATTTTTCTATTCATTATTAGCCCGGAATAAAGAATTTGTGCCCGATATAGCGAAAGACTCACCTCCTATCACAACATGAGAAAAAAAAATTAAGGCGAAATATGGGTGTCCTGGTTGCACCGCTGCCTACCCCTTCTGGGAAAAAGGCGTGAGTTTATGCATGTATGTATGTATGTGTCATAAATAATCTGAATAAGTAGTTAAAATGTACTTCATATAGAAAATATATTTAATAATTTTCCAAATGAGTGACATAATATGGAATCCTCGTTGCAGAGTGACGGCGCATCTTTAGCATTTGCCCCCGGGTTGGAGCCGAGCAAACGCGGCAGGATACCTCGTAACGCATTGCCATTGCCAAGGTAATTCTTCTCATTGTTAAAAAAAATAGATATAAAATATGTTACGATAAGTATTATTACAACTATGTGTGTTGTATGCCAGACTCCCACGCCGCAGCAACGGTAACAGCGAAGAGTGGTGGTCGCCGGACAGACAGCGCGGCAGTGACAACTACCGAGACGTCAATACTATACTCGAGGTGCGAGAAACAAGTACTTTATTACAATGTGTAAATAAAGTATTTTTATACCTGCTAAATGTTTGATGTGAAACATCTATTGGCCAGCTTTGGCATAAAAATCGACTTGAACGTCATGAGAGCAGATTTCATGATGCAATCATGCCGTAGTGGGGGCACCCACTACGCCGCCGCACTCGACTCCTTTCAATGTGCGCGCTCGTAAACTAATTTATTCCGTAATTATAATAATCAAAATAATTAAATTTATAATTAATAAATTTGTAATGTAATCTAATACAAATACCTAGATATTTCTCATCTGCTGGGCGTCCCGTGACGGTAGACATAATATTTTTTAATTTCTTTTATTACTTGTTATAAAGAAATCTGTTTTATTACTTTGATGTAGTGTGTAAGTTAAATAAAAAGGTCATTATTAGACAGTACTTGAATCAATATCATCTTTTCATTAGAAAACATGGTCTCCAAACTAGCTTATAGGCTCAGACCTGAGTTTCACAAAAAAATATTTTCGTAGTATTATTCCTTTATTTATTGCTATGTTAACCAGACGGAGATCGAACCTGAGCACGAGCCGGAAACAGAGGTGGTGGGGAAGAACACGGGCGGAGGCGTCGCGCAGACGGGCACGCAGACCTCGCCCGACAGCGGGGGCGAAGAGGCCGCTGCGCTCGTGCACATGTTCACCGCCGGGCTCAGGGTCTGCTCTCACTTCTACCTATCTCACTACACTACCAACATTGGCCACATATTACAGTCCTAATCCTGCAAGAAGATATAAGTCATGTGTCGCACGTTAAAATATTCGAGTCAATGTTTGGTCCCACAACACCCAGATCTAAAGAAAAAACATGGGTTACACGATATCGATCTATCGAGACTCCGTTTTCTCGTTTTATAGCTGGCTTCTGAAGTACCTGCACTTTCTTGTCTTAGCCAACATTAGCAGGACTTTTTATCATAAAAATCACGAAGATTTTATTTTAAGGCGGATCCCGCCGTGACTCCGAAAATGTCCGTGCGGGAGCGGATGGCGGCGCGGCCGTCGCGGCCGTACAAGCGCACGATGTCGCCGCCGCCGCTGCCCGCGCGCGTTGCGCCTGCGCCGCCCATGCCCAAGAAACACGCCATTAGCCCCACGCAGGCAGAGTGCCTGCGCGCTATATTCGCGGCTCTTTTGTGGCATGAAGGTGACAAATATTATGTTTATAAGTAGAATTATCGAATAGTAACTATTTCAGTTGGCCCTCATAAAAAATCTTTGTTGATTTAATTGCACTAATAATACACAAAAGACTTTTAAAAGGATTTTAGTGCCATCCAGTTAATTTTTAAAACGAATCATAATACATTCATTGAGAAATAGCTTCTGAATGATATTCGACATGGTAGGAAGTATTGTAAGTTCGTAATTTTGCCTGTTTAACACATTGTAACATTGAACCGGCAGGTATAGTCCACGACGCCATTGCGTGCGCGGCGTTCCTGAAGTTCCACCCGCAGCTGCCGAAGCACGGCGCGCGCGTGGTGACGCGCCCGCCGCACGACGTGCACACGCCACGCCACCAGCGACACTCCGTCGAGGTGTCCAATGCAGGTGCGCTACACACTTTCCTGTGTAATGCTTCACCTTCCTCTTCAATATTTAACAACTGGAGAAATATAAGTGGGGCTCCTGCAAGCTAATAACGTGCAAACATTTTTAATCATCGTAGTTTTTATTAACATTGTATCAGCCCATATACCTACGTCCCTCTGCAGGGCACGAGCCTCTACAATCGAGAGTACGATTGAGAGGGGTTAAGCCATATTGTCCACCACGCTGGCCTAGTGCGGGTTGGTGGACTTTACATACCGTAGAAATTATTAGAAAGCGCTATAATATGCGGGTTTCCTCACGATGTTTTCCTTCACCGTTATAATGCGTGTTGATTGACTATCAATACACACTTGACTCCGAAAAGTCAGAGGTGTGCCCTGGGATTTGAACCCGCAACCACCGTGAATATGTTGGCAGTTGGGTCTGGTCCGTTTACCAACAGGCCACTACACTCTTCATTAACATTATTTTTATTTATTTATTTAAACACGTATACTTATTGCATAATTATGCAGCAATCATTTTTAAATCATTAATTTTCTCAGGACAATATTTGCACATTAACCCATCGACTTTGGAATCGTTGACCCGTTCTGGCGTGGAGGCGAGCACGAGCCGCATGCGCAAGACCGACCTCGACGCGCCCATCCGAGAGGAGGAACCGCAGCCACACGCCGCCTCCGAACCACAGCCACATACCAGCTCTGCCAGTAAGCACAGCTTATACCAATGCCACTATCACAATAAGAGGCTCATTTTAATCAAATAATTAAGCATCCAATAAAGTCGATCAGACATCCACACAAAAAAATTGGCTGAAATATCCTTGAAACAGAATAAAATGCGGCTTATCATTTGGCTTACCAGGGAGGCTTTTCGACATTAAATATATGATGTGATGGAAATTCATCTTCGACTTTGACTTTCAGTTCAGCACGTAAATAAATGAGAAATAGATTTAGATTTAGATCACTCTTATGTGCGACTCTTAAAATATTGTAAAAGAGAGATAGATAAATAATAATGACGCGAGTTGTGTTGCAGGTCCGTCGCAGACCGTAGTGAATGTGCTGCCGCCGGCGCTGCGCGCGCTCGTCGCCTTGTGGGACACGCTCTACGACGCCGACCAGCTCGCCTCCGTCACCGACAAGTCAGCACACCTTTTACATTATTATTATACTACAGCGGAAATCAGGAACATCATTACAAAATACAAACATTTATAATACAAAACTATATGTTTTCTCTACCTATCAGTCCTACGCTGTTGCACTGACTTCCGTCACGCCCCGTCTAGCGTATCTAGGATACGCGCACAAAATTTGTTTATCTGCTCTAGAATTGTACCTTAATGATCTACACACATTTCTGTATGGTTTGGTTTCAGTATCACTCAATATTCCCTGCAAAGTGAAAAAAATTAAAATATCTATTATTTAATTCTATTTCAGATTTAGAAAAGAAATTCCTGAGAAAAATGAGAATGACGATATGAGACCAATGAGTGGCATACGTAAAAAAAGAGATTGGAAATCATCCGGCTACTATAAGACGCCTTATTCAGGTATTTTTGTCGTGATTACAACATATATGTATATTCTCTGTATATTAGTGTTATTTAAACGCCCCGATTCCTCGGTAAATTATTTTTTACAAAACACATCCGTTGTCCGTTGCACCTTCCTTGTCTTCCGCACTGCTACCACCATTCATGGTTCAAATATCTGTATCTTTTGGGACTTCTGTGTTATCTGTAGCTTTTGGGACACCGCCATACGCGTAAACACCCACAAGCAAGCAGACATGTAACAATTACACCTATTTAATGCCAGCATTTAATTAATACAAAAACAATCCTGAGCTGTTTGTGATACTCCCATTAATCGAAAAAAATACACGGATAAAAACTCTCGGTTTACAGTTATTTGCCTACCTATAAAGTGCGAGGTAAAACGAATGACAACTTCTACATGTATTGGAATATAGTAATAACTTGCATTTTGGCATATGAAGCTATGAACACATCAATGAAACTGAGGAGCATGTAGAGATGAGCATGTGTAACATTATTTCCATTTAACTTTGCATGGACTTGACATTATATGTATAAGTAAGAATCACAGTGACATTTAGTGAGGGAGGACGAGCTAAATATCAAGTATGGTGTATTAGTGATTTGTGGGAGGTTTTGAAAGTAGTGTTGTTTCCCAGTGCTTTGCGAGTTGTGCGGTGTGAACATCCCTCCACCCCTGGCCATACACATGCGGAACCAGCACCCGGGCTGCCGCATGGCCACCTCGCGCGGCTTCGACCGGGCCGGCACGTACAGGCGCGTCGACACTCTCACGCTTGTAGACGCACCCGCACTTGCAGACCGACCTATCACCGTGTGCGGACAACTCGCCCAAGGTAGTAGTATCTGCACCGATCAACACTGCTAATATCCCTGGTTTTTGATTTTCGTGCAATATTTAATTAGCTATAAAAGTGTGTAAAGACCTTACTAATTAGCATTTGGCACTTTATAATATCTGCTTGACACAATGCGATACAATCTTGAGTTCATAATATACAGTATGTGTATGAGTGTGTGTGAGTGTGTGTGTGTGTGTGTGTGTGTGTAGACAAAGAATGGAAATCGATCGCAACTTAGACGCCTTCAATAAAACAGTTTATTACTTTACTCGCTTTCTCTGGAATCACGATTCCTTGCCTATTATATCAAGTGTAATCAGACACGTTGTATTTATATTAACTTGCAAAATTAATATGCATTTCTTTTTTAACGTACCCTTACGTGTTCATGAAATGAAAAAGATTCGTCATATTAGTACTATAAGCATAATTTACCACACAGATCGCCAGTTGTGGTACATATGCTGCGAGAAGTGTCGCGAGAAGAGTCTTAAGACGGCTTCATGCGCAAAACTCATCAAGACCAAGACTATAACTGAAGTGCCGTTCGATCGCGCCGACACTGGCTCGGAAGTCGACCACCACGTGGTCAAGGAGAACGCCATGTTCCTGCTCGAACTGGCGCCGCTCAATGACTCAGGTAACGTTTACAGCTCGAAGTTGTTACTTATACCACAATCGATCAAAATTATTTAAGCCCCACTTTTTAACTTATGTAACTGATTCCGAAAATAACACCATTGTATAAAATAAAACTATTCGAAAATTAACTTTTTAAAGGATTTATTTTGTACCCTATTTGACGATATATAATTGCTTCACAATTGAAAAGTCAGTTCTAATGAATTGTACCTATATTTACCGACAATTTTGCGATAATTCAGTATTTTTTCCATGTTCATGTTTGTACGAGTACTTTCCGTGTATTACAAACAGATAGTTTTATAAACACTTACAATATTATAGAGTCGCTTTCGTCGCCGTGGCACGAGGGCTCGACGCGCAGCCCGCCCACGCCGCCGGGCAGCTTGTGGCAGCCCGCGCCGCCCTTCCAGTGCCTGCCCGCGCTGGGCGCCGCGCCCAAGGCCACCGCCATCGAGAACACCGCGCGCTACCACTCGCTCGGCCGACCGCCGCCGCCGCCAGCCGCGCCGCTGGTATACCTCTGCCGCATACACTATTTATAGCCAATTAAATAATACCTAGCTTTTATGTGCGCGCATATCGCGAATACTAAAATATCGTCTTTCCTTTGAAAAAAGAAAACGATGCGTCTGCTCACTATAGTCATTAAAATGTTTGATGCATACCCGCACCGTTGTCAATGCTACCCGAGCGATATAGGACGATGGTGATCTTCTTAACCTCTAATTTTGAAACAAGACATATTATTCTCATACTGGAAAGAAATCATAAACAAGTTATTAATATTTAAAATGTTCAAGACGGAGAAACATTATATTTATACGTCGAGAATAGGTCGGTAATCAATGATTATTGTCATATGTATAGATGATTATAATAATGTGTATATTTTTCAGAGCGGGGCGTACAACGCGGCCGAACCGAGCGGGTTCCAGTGGCCGCGCGTGCACCGCTCGGTGTCGATGGGGCAGGCGGGCGGGCGCGACCTCGCGCACGCCGTGCAGCCGCCGCTGGAGCGCCTCGTGCACTCCGACCAGAACGACTCCTTGACCGGTAACCATCCTACACAACCTACACACCGCCATAAAATAATGTTGTACACGTCAATACAACAAACTCATTTTTAGTCCAAGCGATGTACTATCATTTTAATGGATCTACATTAAAATTGTCGGATTCTTTGTTTTATAAAATTCTGTAACATATCTGTAAGAATATTCGTATCCCGCAACTTGAAGTAAAGTCGGAGTCACTGATCGATCGGTCCGATCACGTAATATAATGAAAATAATAACTTTCCTTTTGTAATATTATGGCCATTACACTTGACATTGGTGGTATTTTTTGCAGGTGCTGGGTCTTCACTACTGTCGCAGCCGAGCGCGGCGCTACAGCGGCTCGTAGGTTGCGGCGAGATGGCAGCCGGGTGTTCCGTGTCCGCCTTCGAGCCGCCGCGCTTGGACATCGACGCTCTTATCAACAACCCAGTGTTCTCCTTCGTCTTGTCCAAGCGCGACCTACAAGCTTACAGACAAAAGATGGACGCCACTATCCGCATCAACGCTGTCCGACAATACGCTTTCGAGGTGATTTATTTTATTAAATTTTTGTTGGCATAATCCCTCTGCATATAACACAAGTGCGTTGTGGCCTGTTGGTAACGGGCCAGACGCGGCTGCCTACATGTTCACGGTGGTCGCGGGTTCAAATCCGAGGGCACACCTCTGACTTTTCGGAGTTATGTGTGCATTGATAGTCACTTTAACGGTGAAGGAAAACATCGTGAGGAAACCTGCATACCGTAGCGATTTAATGAATTTCTACGGTATGTAAGTCCGCCAACTCGCACTAGGCTAGCGTGGTGGACTATATGGCCTAACCACTCTCAATCGATTCTCTCGATTGTAGAGTAGGCCCGTGCCCAGCAGTGGGACGTATATGGGCTGATACAACGATTGAATACTAGATGAATTATGTTAAAATTGTCGGGACAATACATGAAGGAAAGGCTTGAGTCAATAAATGTTTGGCAGGCGTTGAACTGGCTCCTGCGCTCCTCGACGCAGCCGACGTGCGTGCATGACGTCATGTGGTGGTTCTGCGCCGCGCTCGACAAGTATTCGCGGATAGCGCAACCGCAGCTCGTCGTCGACGAAGCTAAAGAGGTACTGGAGTTGCGACGCACAGAACAACTATTTTGTTCTTTTGATACATTCCTTATATGTTTTAGAGCAACATACTCGTATTATTTCCCATATTGTTTTATTTATTTTTAAACTTAACGGCACTGCCGCCCTCTGTACTGCTTTTCTGTCCCGTCTTGTTATATCCCGCCCTGTCCGTTTCATTCTGTCCTATGACTCAAGGAATGTAATCCTATACTCTTCGGTCCCATCCCATCCCTACCGAGTTAAAAAAGTAACAAATATATTTAAATTCCTTGCTCATCCCACGGGAACATTACATTTTTCGCCGCCTTAACAATCCGTTAAGCCGTTTCTATATTAGCGTGCACAATCACACAGACAATAAGAAAAAATTCTAACAATCATTGTTTTGGGGTCTATTACATCCATACAGTTCCTCCATAATAATTTTTCACTAAACATCTTATACGTAAAGACATCTTATCAGTTAGAAATTTATTACATGTGTATGTGAACAAACCCGATTTTAGGATAAACTAGTTTCGCCTAGGTTAAACTAATTCTTCCTAAACACGATAGGCTAGACCAGTATAACATGTATATGTCCTACGAATTCTACACAAATTCAAATTAATGCTAGGAAACACATCAAAAATAAATGCTTTTCTGAATAAAGTAAATAAAACCGCAATAATAAACTGAGAATCAAAATACTCGATCACAACGAAATAATCATTATGTTAGGTTTAATCGCCCTAGGCCGAACTAATTCATCCTGAAATCGGATTTGGCCGGTAACATATTAAACACATCAAGGTTGATTTTTTTTGTTATTCCTCATAGTTTCAGATTTTTACATCACAAAACACATACACAAACACATACAATTTCACCGTATGTGTTATTTATCTGATGAGGAATGATGCCAATGTCCAATGTATTGAATTAGCAACAGGGCGCGTCGAACGAGAACGGGCGCGTGTCGATTCCCACGGCGAGCGCGTCCGCCATCTGTCCGGGCGGCACGTCGGGGCGAGGCGCGCGCGCGGCCTTCCACGCGTTCCTGGGCTCGGTGAGCGCGCTGGCGCCCTCGCTGCCCGCCGCCAGCGCCGCCGGCCTGCAGGCCGTGCGCTGCTGGGCGCTGCACTACTCGCCGCACGACCGCGCCTTCCTGCACCGGTCAGCGCCACTTACACTTACTAACGATACCCACTACAAGTGTTACTCTTTTCTGCATCCACACGTTGCACAAGAGGCTAAGGGTCCTAAGTGTAAAATTAGTTTTAATTTTATACTGGACGAATGCTTTTAAATGTCACTTTGTGTTGTAACCGCTACGTATTTTGTTAACGCTGCATTTGGATAGCTCGCAAGTATTCAGCGTGATCAGCAAGATACTCTCCCATCCCGAGGACGGAGTCTACGAAGAGGGGATGATGGGCGCGCTACATGATAGCTTCCATAGTATTCTTAACAAGGTAGATCACTCTCAAATCTATGACAAGAAATCGAACCAACAATAATATTCTTGCATTTTTTTTATAAACAGGGTATATCAAGACTGCGACCGAAAACGAAGCCAGGTGGTAGTATTAGTGACTTCAAACACAATGCAAGTAAAAATTTCATTCAAGTATTTTTTTTCTTATTCTCATATTTGAGTGATAATTACATAGTTTTTCTAAAATTATGACATACACCGATTAATTTTTAAACACGCAATGGTACGTAAGGGTTTAAATTACTTTTTTTGCCAAGACTATGTATTTTCCCCCCAAACACGATGATTTTTAAAATACTGTAAAGAAAAATCCGTCGCTGTTTTTGCAAAATTTTTAGTTGCATCGTGTCTGTAACCACTAAAACTACCACCTTGCTTCGTTTTCGGTCGCGGTCTTGATATACCCTGAAAATTTTTGTAAAATGAGGAGTATAAGTATTAAATTTTCTAGGAATTATTAATTTACAAAAATGTTTACTGTGGGGCGATTTGTATTGATTACTTTGTACAGGCTAATGAAACAAAATAGAAAAAATCCTATATTTACTTTATAAAACTATAGATTAAGTGCAGCGACAGTTGCGAATTGGTATTATCTAGGATGTATCCGAAAAATATGAATATATTGCGTCGATTTGGTTAACTATTAAACTGAATTATAATCAATGCCATATTTCATTTACGCGTTATGTGTTGTAGGAAAGCTATGTGTGGAGCTGTCAAGACGTGACCGGTTGGTGCGACATCGCCGTGTCGTCGCGACAAGGCATGGCAGGCTCACTGACAGATGGAAGCACCGAAACCTTCTGGGAATCGGGCGAAGAAGACCGAAACAAAGCCAAGTGGATTCAAGTGTCGTACCCGGGCGGAACTAACAACGACCGCCCTCATATCGTGTGCGTGCACGTAGACAACACGCGCGACACTGTGGTGCGTTCCACAGTATACGTTGTCGTATTTATCGTATTTGCAATGTACCCATAACAAACTTTTTTATTGTGCATATGATTTTTTTCTTTTGTTTCAGAATAAAACTCTTTTGATTTCGTTCCTGTATAGCAGCGGATCTAGTGATATGTTCCACATGCAGGATATTGAGGTGGATCCCAAAATGGCTACATGGATATACTACACTTTGCCGAGTACGTTAAGTTATAATAATATAGATTGAGCGGGGACTTTCAAAGTGGGCTATCAACGTAGGTGGCCTTGGAAATCTGTGTGAGGTTTCTTTAATTTAGAAGTAGAAAACTTCGAAATTGTGATGATGATGATACTGTGTAATACTTTTATATCCACATATTTGTCATCTAAGTGACCACTTTCTTCTTCGTCATCAAAAATAATTTATATACTTTAGCATATAACTCCGGAAGTAGTACATATGAGTTTTTAAAATAAAGTATGCGTTTTCTAAGTAGTATTATGAGAAGCAGCAGTGAGTGGAGCGGGCGGTTGTTGTTGCAGAGGTGGCGAGCGCGTCGCTGCGCGTGCGCTGCGAGCTGCGCGGGCCGGAGGCGGCGGTGCGCGTGCGGCAGGTGCGCGTGCTGAGCGCGCCCGCGCCGCTCGCCGCCGCCGCCGTCTCGCCTGCGCAGGTGCTTCACGACCTCTCCGAGACCGACACGCTCCGAGTCTTCCGACTGCTCACGTCACAGGTGCCACTTACGACATCCTCTACGATGCCCAAACAAGCGCCAGAGACGGTGGAATATTCTATTGTCGACACGACGCGACGCACCCCAATTAAACTGGAAATTGTAAATGTTTCCAGATAGCAAATTAAAAATCCCGACGGTAAAACAAGTGCCGGTCGTTGAAATCCCGCGCCAACACCATCTCATTCATTTAAATTGTGTAGTAGCCGGGACGCTGACTGCCGCCTGTGGGAAGTAGGTATTTAGAAGTTAATGACGTAACATTAGTCAAGCAAGTTGCTAGCACAAACATAATATATTATGTGAACTTGTAACACAAATAACCATTAATTTTATCCTACGAAGCGTCATACTCATTATTAATATTATTTGGGTGACTCTAGTATTACATATTTAACTAATGTCAAATTAAACATGAAATAAATAAATATTATGTATCTGAAGAAAAATAAATGTTTCAAGTGGGCCGGGATGGGCAAATCCGAAAATTGTTTCATATGTAATTACTTACTAAAATCGGATCTTTATGAGCATCATTATCGCATGGTTTAATAATACATCATGTGTTTTTTATTTCAAAATCACAGGGTTCAATTCCGCGCTAGGAATATTGATTTTCAAAAGTCCAAATACGCAATTTTAGGTTTCATCAAAATGGAATTGGTGACTCCTTTGAGTATTTTTCGCTATTCTTCATAGTTCAAGCACTTGACCATCAACGCCTATTTAAAAAATTGACTTGTAAAAATATGCAATTCTAATAGTCGAACCATTATATATTAGAATAGAATGGAAAAACCATTACTTGTTCATTAAAGTACACATACACTGATACAAAATTAAAATAACTAAATTACAAACCTTTCATTACAATTTACAACGTTTAAATAATTGAGAGAAATAATAATAACAATAGATACAAAAAAAGTGTAGCAGTAGGTATATTTATTGCAACAGAACAAAAGGGTGATGACTCAGTATACGTTCACTCATACGTGTAAACACTGATATTCTGCCATTACCACCATATTTTTTCAATAAATCACACCAAGTAAATAAATGTATAATATTAAACACACTCAACAACTATAACTACGAGAAACTTTTCGATCTCACAAAAAAACAAACAAATACCTGTGGATCACACAAACCTTTGTTTCAATCATCACATCAATCAAATCATGACAAGTACATCTGGAAGTTCAATTTAGACTGAGTTTCTATGTCGATTTACAGCAAAATGACAATAAGTGTATATTGATGTGCAATATAATATAAGAATGATTTGGACAGGTGTTCGGCAAGCTGCTAGAGTGGGACCGCAGCGGCAGCGAGTCCGGCGCGGACGCGGCCGCGGCCAGCGACGACAACGCAGCCGCCGACGACAGCGACCTCCGGGAACACGTAGTTGGTATTCTCTTTGCGGGACACAAACTTACATCTCTACAGCGTCAGGTGATTCCTCAACTATATAGCTCGTGAGACACATAGTTCGTTCATTAGCGGCGCTTGCAATTTTCACTCGAGCTGTATCCGCATAATATGTCACAAAAAGGAAACAACACTGTACCTATCACTACCTATCACACCAGATGTTCCCAAATGCATTTGAATAAGTTACAACGTTGTACCTGTCCGTATGACGAAATTTGAATATGCGGGAATATTGAGCTAATTACTACACTCATAATAAATTGCGAGCTGTTCCACCTGCCTATGCTTATTTTGTACGCGTTGCTATGGGGACCGCTAAATATGCGCGTCCGAATATAGCTGATGTAACTTGTTTGAATGGTGCACCTATGATTTATTTTGAATGGCATGCTTTTAGACAGTGTAAGAGAATATAGAACGGTGGGTTATTGTAGTTTTGTGATACGCAGGTGATGTCGCACATCGTGTGCGCGATCGGGCTGGAAGCGGCGCGCGTGCGCGACGACTGGGAGACGGCGCTGCTGTGCGCCGACGCAGTCGAGCGCGAGGGCGACGATCCGCCCTCCACCTCCGCCAAGCAGGCCGCGCACCAGCAGGACAACTACTGCTTCGAGATGCTGTCCCTGGTAGCATTACCTTTATATTCATTTGGAATCGAAACGAACATGCGAAGCGATTGTACAGAGTGAATTTTCAAATGGGCGTGGATAGCCAAATCCGAAACTATAAGGAAAATCGAAAAATGCTGAAAGGAGTTACGAGCCCGATTTTGATGACAACTAAAACTGCATACTTAGATTTTTGATAAATTGATATGCCTTACTAGGAATCGAACCTGATGATTTTGAAAAAATAACACATGCTGTATTATTTCACCGTTCGATAATGTTGCCAATAAGAACCAAGTTCTTGAAAGTAATGTCATATGGCAAACTAAAGGAAAGCGGGCATTTTAGGCAAAAACGTTGGGAGAGGAATTTTGAATCATATTATTATTATTTTTTTAATTATTATTTTAGAAAGGCTTACAGACTAATTAAACAGTAGAAATAAATGTAATGTAACTAAATTGCTGACAACAAGCCTCCACCAATACATATTTTATTGTTTTTTTTTTAATACATATACAAAGAATTTGAGTTCTGTTATTTTAATATGGATTGAATTAGTTATGATAGTACTTATCTAAAAGAGGCTTGTGTGAATTGTTACTCGCGCTTTTGCACAGAAAAAATGTCGTGCATATGGTCTCTTCACTGTTCATGGTCTTTAAAAAAATATTTGTAATCTTTAACAAAGAGGTAGCTTTATCAATATAAAGTTATAAAGCCAGGCATTTGTAATGAAGCGTTACAAATAATAGATGCGAACAATTTTGAGTTATTTTCTATTGGTTCCATTCCAAACAAAAAGATCCTTGGTGTTAAGGTAAGGGAAGAAAAAATATTATTTTGCTAAAATTGACCTCTTTCCTTTAGTTTGACGTATTACTTTACTACCCAGAATTTGATTCTTCTTAGCAACATTATCGAGTAGCGTAATTTTTTTTTCGAAATCACCGAGTTTGATTTCTCGCTTATTGATTTATTAAAAACCTAAGTATGCGGTTTTAGTTTTCATCAAAATCGGGCTCGTGACTTCTTTGACGATTTTTCGATATTCCTCATAGATTCGAATTTGGCCATCCACGCCCACTTGAAAAACCCAACTGTACGAGTATAACATAATATATAAACTTATTTTCACCATATTCAAGTAATAATGAAATAAGTGAATGAATGATTGGATTTTTATTTTTTCAGTAATAAGCCGATTGCACTGGTACCTTAAAGTATTTCCTCTTTTCAATATGACACATAGAATATATTATAACGATTTCTAACATGTTTCGAGTAGTGCTATAAACAATAGTGAGAATAAACACTGGTTTGCTTAATATGATATTTATAATCAGTTTTAGTTTTACGTTGTGTTTGTTGTACGTTGCGCACATTAAACAAAGTGTTTACATTGCAGCTGCTGGCTCTGAGCGGCAGCGCCGTGGGTCGCGCGCACCTCGCGCAACAAACCGAACTCATTGCAGACCTCTTGGCTCTCCTGCACACCGGCAGCGAACGCGTCCAGCGACAGGTGAGATTTTATTTCACTTTTATACTGATTACTACTATACACTATATCATTTATAACATTGAGTACAGATATTACAAGGATATTTTAGTACATAAAAATTATAAGATCTTTTTTAATTACAGATAATATCTTTGCTCAGACGAATGATCACCGAAATACCTCCGCAGAGAATGCTGGCTGCTATCAACCAAGCCAATGACTTGGACACTAGGTATAAACACCTAAACTTTTTAATTGCATTCGTTGCCAATTAGCTTTGTTTAAGCCGATATTATTATAATTTGAGTTCACAACATTCTCATTATTACATTTGCAATGGGAATATAATATCCGTCAATTTCAACGAGATATTATACGGGACCCCTCCAAACTACTCATGCTGGGAACAAAATATACATGACAAAATAGTCGGGTACAAGTGTCGTTATTTGTGTTCCTGTCTCAGTCACTCTTAGCACAGCATCTGCCCTCTTGCTTCACTGGTTTTGCCGTGGTCCTGTTTGGTGCCTTCTCATTGCGCACAAATGTTGTTAGCGATGTCGGCTCCACTATAATGTATGAACGGTGACGTGTCAGGGTGTCACTGCTGGACCACCTGATGGTGTACCTGGCGAAGGCGATCACGGTGCAGGTGAAGGTGAAGGGCGCGGGCGGCGTGTCGCCCCGCGTGTGCTTGCTGGGCAGCAGCGTCACGCCCGCGCCGCCCGCCACCTGGTTCATGCGCGGCCTCACCACCAAGAAACACGCGCACCTCGTCGCCAAGCTGCTCGCCGACATGGCTGAGGTACTCACACGCACTTAATTCTATAAATTAAGGCAACACTTGAAATTGTCGTAAGTTTTACATTTTTATTGATACGTAGTACAGACAACATACGCCTAATAACATACATAAAGGGGCGGTTGAGCTGCAACACAAAAATGACGTGTTATAGGCTGTACAAGCAATCACGATCACGAGGAATTTGTCCCATCAGCATTTTACGCCATAGTACCTTATTTTAGTAACACGTTCAATCAGTTCGCATTCGGTCACCAGTCATACTGGAGGTACTCATTATATTATTCTACCACTAGCTTCTGCCCGCTAACTTCGTCAGCGTGATTAGCTTTATTTGGTATTTCTCATCCCGTCCCGTTCCGTCCCGTTATATCCGACCCGTCCCGTCTCATTCTCACTCAAGACATGTAATCCAGTCCCATCGCATCCCTTTGAGTATACAAAGTAACAAATATATCGGAATTCCTTCCTCATCCCACAAAAGAGCAGTCTAAGTGTTAATCCAGGGTGTCAGCTACTTCCATACCAAATTTCGTCGAATTCCGTTAGGCGGTTTTTGAGTTCATCGCGCACAACCGCACAGACAAACAGACAAAAAAATTAAAAATCATTGCTAAGTTTATACAGACCCCCCATATTAGTTTTTCTAATTTATCTTCCATAGTATAAATAAACATCTTGAATGTAAATAAGACATATACCAGTTTTTAAGTTGGACTTGTACCTATATAACTGTAAAAACTGCATCTCATTTCGTGCGGTAGTTTTTGAGTAATGTGCAAGCAAACAAAAAGAAACATCCTGTATGTAAATTAAATATATACCACTTTTTAAGTTGGACCTGCACTAATATAACAGTGAAAACTGCATTTCATTTTGTGCGGTAGTTTTTGAGTAATGTGCAAGTAAACAAAAAGAAACACCCTGTATGTAAATTAAACATATATCAGTTTTCAAGTTGGACCTGCAGCAATATAACTGTGAAATCTGCATCTCATTTGGTGCGGTAGTTTTTGAGTAATGTGCAAGCAAACAAAAAGAAACACCCTGTATGTAAATGCAACATATACCAGATTTTAAGTTGAACCTGCAGCAATACAACTGTGAAAACCGCATCTCATTTGGTGCAGTAGTTTTTGCGTGATGCGCAAGCAAACATACATACAGACAGACAGACAAAAATTCTAAAAATAATTGTTTTGGCTTCTGTTGCTGTTATAAAGACCCCTCGCGTTAAAATTTCTTATATATCTTCCATGTACAGACATCGACCATTTATATTTTTATTATATGTATAGATAATATCAAAGCATTTGAATATATCAGTTTTTATATAAAAAAGACTTATTTATCAACTATCATTCTATCATACAGATACTGTACGCATCGCACGCACTACGATGTTTTTCCAAAACCGAAATCCGCTTTTTTTCGGTGCAAAGCTAATAAATAATGTTTAAATGTATAGAGAATGACTCCTACAAGCGTATAATGTAATAAACACCTTAAAAATGAAGCAACCTGTTAATATACGCCGTGAACTAGAATACGTACTCATAGATCTAAACTAATATTATGAAGAGGAAAGATTTGATTATTTGTTTGCTTTGAATAGGCTCCGAAACTACTGGACCAATTTGTATATTCTTTCACCATTAAAATCCCACATTATCCCTGACGAACATAGGCTATAGAGTTATCTCAAAAAATTATATCTGCACCCGGGGCGAGTCGGGCTGAACCGCTTGTATAATCTAAATGGTGCTATTGTGTATAAATTTCAGGGCAAAGTATCAGGCGAGTGGGGCTTGGAAACACGAACGGCGTTGGCGAACTACGTGTCGGCGGTGGCGCAAGTGGCGGAGGCCGAGCGTCGACCGGCGTGCTCTATCGCCACGCCTACTATTTGGATGGCTCTTGCCGCACTGTGCGTTTGCGAGCAGTCACACATGGAGATGTGAGCATATGCCCTCGGCCTCGCTTCAATAGCCAAGTGCATATATTTGATTGGTTAGTGACCGGTCGGTCGTGTGTTCAGTGTGAACGGCACCGAGGAGACGCGTGACTCCCGCGGCCGCGAGTCTGCGGCGGAGTCGCGGCCGCACTGCGCCAACCATGACGACGGCTCCACGCTCGCGGTAATCGACTGTCGCTCGTGCGGCCCGCTGTGCGCCGAGTGCGACCGCTTCCTACACCTCAACAGAAACGCTAGGACGCATCACAGACAGGTTCCGACTGCATACTATTACATTAATTATCTATATTTTGTTGATATTATTTAAAGATCACAAGTATTTTTTTTCATACTATCGTACTAAAATAGTACCTTGCCAACATGTATTCTATCTATGCACAATAATGTTAAAGATCTGCAAAGAAGAAGAAAGTGCCATACGTATCGACATTCACGAGGGTTGCGGCAGGGCAAAGTTGTTCTGGTTGCTGCTGCTAGTTGACAGACGTACTCTGAAAGCCCTGGCGGAGTTCAGGGGCATGGATGGCGTGTGCGAAGGCGGCACCCTCGGAGAAGGACCGTCGTTGGCGGACGGGCCGCCTGGCTTAGCCGGAGTATGCCGTTTCTGCGGCAGTCGGGGTAACACGGGTCTACTCGCGATAGGAAATATTTGTGCTGACCATCAGTGCCAGGTAAATAATTTAATTTGGAACTGCAATCAAGTTGAAAGGATATTGTGAGTTTGTTTCATTGCAATAATTATGTTTCAATATGAAATAAAAAAGAGAAATACAAAATATTCAAAAGCTTTCATAATCCATTTGTTTCTTACATTGTTGTACTTGTATAAATGTTATGTTGATTTATATGTGGTTAATTGATAGTATGAGAAGTGGTGAATGATGAAGGGCGACGTTTGAAGTGATGTCGGAGTAGTATAGAAGGCGAGTGGTTTGGCAGGAGCACGGTAGCGAGGCGTGCAGCCGCGTGCTGGCGTGCGGGCACATGTGCGGCGGCGTGCGCGGCGAGCGCGCGTGCCTGCCGTGCCTGCACGGGTGCGCCGCCGCGCCCGCTGCCGACGACGCCGCTCCGCTGCGCCAGGATGCCGACGACATGTGCATGATCTGCTTCACCGACCCGCTGCAGGCCGCGCCCGCCATACAAGTAACACATACTCTCACTAAACACTTACGTCTCAGCTGCTGCATTTCGTTTGGCGATTAAGATTGTCTAAGACCGAACATGCCTTTCCAATCCCATATTAAAAAGGTCGGCAACTCATCTAGAATCCCTATATTGTAGAGGTTAATGGGCGACAGTAATCAATTATCAAGTTGATGGTTTGCTTGTTTGGCGCATAGCTAATAAAAAATCTTCAAGATTTTTACGTATTGTACATATCTTATCAATGAATTTATTCATACATACATACATACATACATACATACATACATACATACATACATACATACATACATAAACTCACGCCGTTTTCCCAGAAAGGGTAAGCAGAGGTAGTAGCAACTAGGAAACCCACATTTCACCTTGTATGTTCCATCCCATGATGTGATAGAGGGCGAGGCTATCACCATATCGGGCACAAATTCCTGACTCCGAGCTAATTATGAATAGAAAAATCCAACATCACTTTGCCCGACCCGGGATTCGAACCCGAGACCTCAGCTTTGTAATACGTACCGTACCGTAATACAACTATAGTCTATCTAAACTAAGAAGTTCCATTTGACGTTTCATACTTTTAACGTAAATAACTTTGTGCAGACGTAACCCACACAATTTCAATAACACTTTCCGTAAATCCATGGAATTATGAAGCTATTCTTATTTTATCACTAGACTTAGAATCCATAATCACTAAATTTAAACTAGAATCCTTTAAATAAAGCAAAATAACCATTTTAAACAACATATTTTTTCTAGACGTCATTACAAAGTCACCTCGTTAGGTCTTTTACCGGTACAGTCGAGACTATTCAAACGCATTTGTATACGCATAATCGGTAAAAATATTTAAATAATCGAGCAGATATAAAACAGTTGTGTTTTAATTTTTAAAAATACTGAACTTGCAGCTAATAATAGGTATGCTGTCAACGAACATAGGAACATACATCAATAAATAATGAAATAATAATATTAATATAAATTAATTTATTATTAAATAATAGATTTGGATATTACAATGGAAATGAAGGCAGTATTGTAGGATACGGCACACATAGTGAGGAGGTTCCTCACTTTCGAGTATATGTATTGTATTGTATGTATGTATCATGTGTTCATAAGCATGTTCGTGATGTGGACTGGACTCAAAAAGTGTCTGCACCCGGGTGAAGCCGGGCCGGGCCGCTAGTAATAGATAAATGACTCCTTTTGTTCCTAAATAGTAAAGTGACTTATGCAATTGTTGATGTCTCATTAGAATAAAAATGTTCATGAAGAAATAAACGAAATGATGTAAACTGAAAATATAAACTGTAATCGATTAAGAAATACAAACAAATATTATCAATATCTCTATATAATCGGATATTGTAAGAACCGATTTATTCGACAGCATCCCTATTTCCCAATGTCAAATGGAACTTCTTAGTTTAGATAGGGTATACGCCACCGAGGCAGTCAATGAATTTATACTATTCAACTATAATGTTTCTAAATTATAAAATCGTGTTTAATGCACGCAGCACGAATGGAAATGTGTTTCTTTTAGTTACTTACTTGAAAAACTTCTAAACATCATTTAACTTCCGTGTCATTAATATATG
Organism: Deilephila porcellus; assembly: GCA_905220455.2. Lineage (NCBI taxonomy): Eukaryota > Metazoa > Arthropoda > Insecta > Lepidoptera > Sphingidae > Deilephila > Deilephila porcellus. The sequence continues at coordinate 16,452,729 of LR999970.1, read as the reverse complement.
TAATATCTTGATTGCAAAGTGTAAGTAGTTCTAAACTTACACTTCTTTATACGCACCCATTTGCGAGAAGAAAATTTCAGTTACACAATACACTATTCTACTGATAAAGAAATAATCGCATTGCCGTTGCAATGAATTTTATTTCATTGTTATTTTGCGGTTTTTGTGTAGTTGAAGGCAAAAAACTATTACGTATTATGGGCGGTAGAAATGCTGAAGAAAATGAATTACTTTATGTTTTGAAAATGGGGGTCAAAGAAGTTTCGGAACAAGATATTAGTAATATAGCATATGTTACATATTTTTGTACTTGCTCTGTTCTCACGCCTTCGTGGAGTTTAACCGCTGCTCATTGTATAATAGCGATGCAAGAAGAAAAGGAATTAATGGACAACAGAGGCTACGGTCACATAGGAATAGGCATAATAACACACGTGAAAAAAAACATCACAGGTAACATTATACGCGGCGTGATACATCCCACGTATCACACGAGCATGTATCGCAACGACTTAGGCTTGCTAAACAATGAAGCTATTCGTCTAGATGTGTACGCACGCGTGAGCGTCGTCGACTTGAGCTCGCTCATAGGCCAGGAAGTGGAGGTGGTCGGCTACGGGTACGCTAACTTCACCTCGGAGCACGGAACCGATATAGTCGAGCCAGACATCCTACGAGTGTTGAAAACTGTGGTGATACAGTGCGACAAGGAGTACCCGCCGTTCGTGGCGCTGTGCCTGGCGCGGCAGTGCGGCACGTACGGCACCACGTGTCCAGGCGACTCCGGCGGGCCCGTGGTGCACCCCAGCGGCGTAGTGGGCCTCATGTCCATGGGCGTCGAGAGTGATTGCTTCGTCGACGATGCCGAGCGAACGCACAATGTCGGAATAATACATCCAATAAGTCCCTCTGTCGATTGGATTGCGAATGAAATTAAATAGCTCAATGTATAATAAATATTTCAAGTGTGACGAGTGTAGGTATCTGGTTGTCCGTCTGCTTCACCGTAGCTGCTAAAATCATGGACCATTATAAACCCATTTTTAAATACTTATTTTTGTTTAGATAGGACTACTTTAAAGGTGTTGTTGGCAAGGTTTTAAAGCAACTGCCCATCTGTCACTAAACTATATTTTCTCAGGTATTTTCTAATTATTTAATAACATTAAGCAACTTCAACTGCCTGATAGATACGAGATCTAGTGGCTTCAGTAATATTAAAATAGCATAGTCGTTTTGATCGGATGCTGCAGTATCATCGGAAGTCGGCAGTAAACCCAACTGTTGGCCAGTTCTCCGTAGAGGTGTCGTGTGCATTGAGATGATTGGTATGGTATCACTGAATACATAAGACATAAATTAAGTCAGGGTATTAGAAATAAATTAGTGGAGGATCTCAACTTCAATCATTCGTTTAATAGTTACAGGGGATGCTAAATAATAAAACAAAAATTAAAAAGCTTATTGCTATGAACATTTTTTTAATTAAAATAATTCAGTCGTTTGTTGAAACAAACGGAGTATTGATTGGCGGAACTTAGGGTTAGTACCAAGGACAGTTAGTAAAAGAACAAAGTTCTTCTCCCATATATTATTGCCCTTAAAAGCAAACGACTTAACAAATACATTTTTAAAAATACTCAAAAATATACGAGTATTAATTCCATTGAAATAAAACAAAACCCACGGACTGTTCCGAGAATCCCATAATATTTTATTTATTTACCCAATTTCAGGTTATAATTTAAGGGTCTTTCTTTTAACATTGTACAAAAGTATCATAATATGTGCATCAATTAGTGCGCTGTAAGCGCTGTCAAAGACTAGGGTCACAACCGCGGTTTTTCTTGTTCCATTTATTCCCGCGTGTTACAATGGTAAATTTAAATATATTGACTAATGAAGACTTTTGAACGTTGATGTAAATAATAATACGCATCCAAAAATGTAATAAGCGACATGCAATGCTGTCCTCTCCTGTCCCGTGCGATCCATTCGAGCTTGAAAGAATAGCGAGTATGTATATTTAAATACCTTACTCATCCCACGGGAACACTGCATTTTATCGGTCTATAAAATCCAGCCATTTTTGCGAGAAAGTAGTAACAATCATCCATATTCCATACCTCCATACATCCAAACAAACTTTCTCAATCCTTACTAATATTATGAATGCGAAAGTAACTCCGTCTGTCTGCTACCTTTTCCCGCCTAAACCACAAAACCGATTTTAATAAAATTTGATGCAGTGATAGATTAGAACTCGGGGAAGGACATTGCCTACTTTTTTGTGGATTAAAGGCTAGAAGGTGTTGAAATAAGGGATGAAAGTGTGTACAGAAAATTCTAAACCATTGAAGTTACTGGAATCAAACTTGCCACTTTAGTTACCTAATTATAAACAATAACAACTGCATAATTTGTTTTCCTAAAATAAACCCTAAAGGGGTTAAAAAAAGGGCTGACATTATATATAGAAAATTGAAAATGCTGAAGCGATTTCTATGAAAGTTTATATTTTAGCTCCTTTTTACAAATAAAAAATAATATGGTGCAATAATAAAAAAAAATTAGTATTATGGAGTTGGAATAAGGGATGAAAAATTATTCGTAAAATCTAAACCGTTGAAATTACAGTGATGTGAAACTTTGCACTTTAGATACTCATTTATAGATGAAAATATCTGCATATAACATGTCGGATATATCTGTGAACCTAGCTGGAATGCAGTTCACATTTCATTTTTTTGTGTTCCCCTATCTTACTATATTATTTTACATTAAATACTTTTTGAGATGGATGCGAATTCTATATTTTATTCTTTTTTCTATTTTAATTCATTTTGTTTAACCTATATTTTGAATTTGCTGAACTTCTGTTCCAACGACGTCAATTATTTAGGTTCACAGATATTTCCGACGGGTAATATATATTTTTTTCTTAAAATTAACCCTAAAGGTATTATAAAATAAGGGTTGACATTTTATATAGAAAAAGCAACATACAGTCGAATTGAGAACCTCCTCCTTTTTTTGAAGTCGGTTAAAAAACGAAACCGCTGAAACTATTTCTATGAACATTTTTAGCTCCTTGTTACAAACGAAAAATAATAGCATGATCTATTAAATGGTATTACGAATTAGTGAATTATCTACGATTTCTTGTCAGTTTATAAATAGATCCCATGAATGTAGACGAAAGACTGTCTAATGTTATGCATATTATTATTTTTTCGTCCAAGACGACATCCAGTCCGTAAAGGAACTAATGGGAGTTAAGTACCCAGGAACAAAATGCTTATCTGCCTTACTTGACTCATCAAAATGCTCGGTCAATGTGTTGATGCCTATCATGGCGGGCCCTCCTGAATCTCCTTGGAGCATCCACCATTGAGCTCCGCAAGGGTTGCCGAGGCACAATGCGGGGTACATAATAATGTCCCCCTTACTGCAACTTGTAATCACCGCTTTCGATACTTGCAAAGGTTTTTTTAAAACCCTCGTATCGTCTATGTTTCCATCGCTGGAATTTGTATCACCATATCCGACTACGTGGACTTCTTGGCCTATGAGGCTTTTTGCATCCAGGGCGCTCAATTTACCGTACTCTTTAATCATTATAGGCTGTGTGCGAACTAATGCCACGTCATTTAAAGATTCGTAATCCCAATAGTGTAAAATTGCGGACGGATGTTTAACTACATACAAAACATCGCTGAACGCATCTGTAGTGATGGCCGCACGCACGTGGCCGTACCAAATAATAATTTTCTTTTTATACGATCGCTTTTCATGCCTTCTGATGTGTTGTGTTATGTCCAGTCCAACGACACAGTGCGCCGCTGTTAAAGTCCAGTCGGATGTGAGGATTGTGCTCGTGCATACGTGTGATCTTCGGGCGACATAATTTTTATTATACTTAACCAATTCCAATTCTTCAAGTCTTGCCGCAGAAAATGAGTATCCATATAGGTACTCATTTTCTGCGGTATGCCGGCCGCCGATAATACGCAAGTGTTTCTTACATTCTATAATTCGTAAAGCGAAAATCAGTAATATAAAATTCATGCCCTCGTTAATATCGTGAGAAAAGTGTATCGTATGTTGTTTTAAGTTAACGCCATTTCTCGGGCATAAAATTAACTGTTAAGTGTTTTTTATGTGTCGAAAATAAATAAATATAGATTCTGCGTGTTTATATAGAAAGTATGTTGCATGTCCTATTTGCTATGTGACTAGGGGCCGGCGCGGCTTCGCCAGTGTGCAGATCCTTATTGATTCCAGTACACATCAGCGACATATAGTATTGTATAACAACGTACTGTTTTATTTATATTGAATCATAATGTGACTGCCTCTTCTTTACTGCTTTTATCGTCCTATTCCGTTTTATCCCGCCCTATTCCGTCTCATTCTGCCCCATGACTCAAAGCATGTAATCCTGTCCTCTTCTGTCCCATCCCATCCCTTTGTGTTTAAAAGAGTAACAAATATACTTAAATTTCTTGCTCATCCTAAGGGAACACTAAATTTTTGAGATGAAAAATAGCCTATGTGTTAATCCAGGGTGTCAACTAACTCCATACCAAATTCAATCAAAATCCGTTAAGACTTTGCTAAGATATTGCGTGCACCACCGCACAGCCAAAAATTCTAATAATCATTGTTTGGAATCTACTACGTTCAGCCAGCCCCCCCGTAATAGTTTTTCTCAACTATCTTCCATGTACAAACATCGATCAGTTACAAATTTATTATATGTACCTACTGATTATACTCTTGTCTTACTCTTAATTTGCTTCCAGCTCACGCAACATGGATACCGTGCACGTAAAATTTACTCATTACCTCACAACCGACTGTATGATATCAGCTCTTTCGAAAAATTCTCAAATCCCGGCAAATTGATTCTTTCGAATCCAAAAACTAACATTAAGTGATTTGGCCGAGTTAAAGTTAGCGTCCAGCTCGCCATAACCCATGTAGACCGACGTAACCGTTATGAGCTGATTGCTGAACTTACATGGAACCGCGCTGCAAGTTGCAACGCGGCGCTTGCAACTAATTTGAAAGCGCCCTAAACTTTATATCTAAAACGTCTGTTATTGAAGTATAGAATGAACAAAGGTGGAAGTAAGGAGTGGTAATTAGTCGTTGTAGGGTGAAGCTGTACAGTATATACTCGTAGTATGGAGACTGTATTCTCATGTGTCGTTGCAGCTGACGTGCGGGCACGTGTTCCACCTTCACTGCTGCAAGAAAGTTCTCGCCAACAAATGGATCGGACCGCGCATCACTTTCTCATTCGCACAATGTCCCATTTGCAAGGTCAGTTTGTATTTGCAAATACTTATATTATTTAATTAAAAATTCATGACTCTCCTTTCTTTTAATATCGACGAAACCCGGATAGATTTTGGGTTTAATTAATACGACGTTTTTAGTCTTATTTGCTCAAAAGCACTTTGTAGTACAGAACCGCATGCTGTAATGTAAAAAAAATAACATGTGAGACATTACATTATCAGATTAAAGTGTCAATGTATGTGGTTAAGCTTATATTGGATATATTTTTGTGTCCGCAGGAAGACATAAACCACTGGATATTGGAGGAGCCGCTGGCGCCAATTCGTCGCTTGCGTGAGGAAGTGAAGCGCAAGGCCCTCATGCGGCTCGAGTACGAGGGGCTGGCGGGCGCGCCGGGCGCCGCCAAGGGTCGGCCGCTGCCAGAGCCCGCCAACTACGCCATGGAGAGATACGCCTACTACGTTTGCCACAAGTGCGGCAAAGTGAGTATTCTGTGCCTATATAGTAACAAAACACATAGTCTTTTTTATTTTTATAGTAATTTTTAAACGTCGCGCGTAAATGCAAGAAAACTCTGGAAGCCATGTTTTGTAATGATTACGTCACTCCGGTAGAATATAACCTCCAATAACTTCTATTAACAACGCCGCTGTGCCTTGTGAAGATTGATTTTTTGCAATAATGTTTATTAGTTGCTACTTACTCTCATGTTATATATTATTAAAAAAATAATTTACGGAAAGAATGGTGTCTGAACTTCTTTCTTAACTCGCAAGTTTTACTATTTACTAACGAATTTACGTCATTTCGCTATCCATCATGGCGGCTACCATCTCACATAAAATATAATATAATATATAATATTGTATATTCCTATGACAGATTGAAAAAAAATAATATGTAGAGTGCGTTGGCAGAACACTGTCAGATAATGATGGAAGGGGTAAGAACGCAAACTTCTATATTATATAGGAGTTTACCTTTTTACCCCTACTAAATACTATTACGGTGTTATCCCAACGGACTATATGTAAAATGAATTATAAAATGTACATACATACATAAACTTACGCCTTTTTCCCAGAAGGGGTAGGCACAGGTGCAACCAAGTCACCCACGTTTCGCCTTGTATTTTCCGTCCCACGATGTGAGAGGAGGCGAGCCTATTAAAACTATTTTCCGAAATTGTATATTTTTGAAATGGTTAATGGTGTACCACGAGTATATAAACGAAATAATTGCTTTTATATATTTTCTAACTTATAGTAAAATCTCCTATTTGGTTGATTTTGTTGTAAATATGTGATGATTTGGTGTATAATGCATATACCGTGCAGGCGTATTTTGGCGGACTGGCGCGGTGCGAGGCGGAGAACAGCGGGTCGTGGGAGCCGGCGGAGCTGGTGTGCGGCGCGTGCAGCGACGTGGCGGGCGCGCGCACCTGCCCCAAGCACGGCGCCGACTTCCTCGAGTACAAGTGCCGATACTGCTGCTCCGTACGTCGTCACTGATACTCTACAACCGGCTTTAATATACTAAACATTTACTTTTCAATTACTCTCAACTATTCTAACTCTTTCACTCTAAATGTCAAACAATTGGTTAAGGTTTATCTAAGCGTAAATATACAACTAGGCATTTTCCAAGCATTTCCATGTAATGCACTACTCGCGTGAATGTTCCAAACCTGCGTCTGACATAATATGTCGCTACTTCCCTCGTTCCACGCACACCTCTCCGTATTGCCTACGCTCGTGTTTTTGCTTGATCAAATGTTACGCAAATATATATTATGTCCGTTAGAGTGCAAAACCGGGTTGTAGCAATACCTCACTGTTATACTATTAGTAAATATTGCAGTCTATCTTCACCCGAAAAACTACACCAAATATTGTTAAAGTGTTTATTCAGTATTATATTTATTTATGCAAGTGTTTATGTTGTAGGTGGCGGTGTTCTTTTGTTTCGGAACGTCGCACTTCTGCAATTCTTGCCACGATGACTTCCAGCGCGTCACTAACATACCCCGCCATCTTCTACCACAATGTCCAGCAGGTACAGTAATGTTATACATTCATTCGAGGAATCAGGCAACGGTGGCAGTAATGACACCCGTTGCAAGAAGCACATGTGTAAGTTGATTGATGATGTGAATTTGTAATGGTATGCATAATGCACCAGGTCCGAAAGGCGAGCAGCTGCCTGGCTCGGCGGAGAAGTGTCCGCTGCACGTGCAGCACCCGCCCACCGGCGAGGAGTTCGCGCTGGGCTGCGGCGTGTGTCGCCACGCACACGCCTTCTAAACACCGCGCACACCACCACACCCACCACACCACCATACCACCACACCACCACCTCAACGCAAATGTATGAGGCGGAACTTCTGCCGTGTCTACAATCTTCCACATTCCGCATGTTAACGCTGTTTTATTCCTATATTTGCAGTCCGAGGGCCGGCAAAACTGACCCTTAGCACCGACCTATAGATTCGTCTGCTTAATCTATAAGCCAACTGATATCGACTGATGAGTATACTAATGATTATTTTTAGCTACTTTACGGATTAAAATATGTTAAATAAAAAAATATGAGTGTTTAATGCTGGTGAAGTTTGGAAGAGCGAGAGTTGAGTGTTATCTACACATCCATCATCACAGCTTTGACGTTGCATGCAAATTGAAATATAATAAATTGATTTCGATTAAATGTGCGCAGTGTGATTACACTCATTATCATTATCATTAATTAATGATTGATTGATAGTAGATGAATTAAGAAATTATTTAACAGTACTCGATTCAGTGGTCGCATTAAATTTCAATTCGTTCTTCAAGAATCTTCTGTTTATTTTTGATTAGTTCAATAACTTCTATTTAAGCGACAATTAAATAAATCAAATCAGATAAGAACTGGCTGCAATGTGACCTCTGTTTTGTTAGGGTACTGTGATATATTAATATAAGAAAGGATGTCGAGAATTGATAAAGTTAAGGTACCTAATAATATGTGAGGCGGATTAAGCGGTCCGTCCCGAATTGTCGTTATAATGTAGGAAGGAATAGGAATAAAATCGCCGTAGCCAACAACGGATATTGTAAATTCGAATTCATTGTGCCTCGAGAGAAGAGAAGTGGGAAAGTGTTCAGCTTGCCGCACGCACTTGTAATGCCAACATTACCCGCGAAAGACATTCACTGAGAGGCGATTGTCATTGCACTGTCGATATTACCTAATGGTCAATCGTATGTCGACGTGAAGTCTTATAAAGGAATAATAATATATAAATACACCCTATAGTCACATACATAGTCCTGACCCCTCATTTATATCAGTTAAATCGTGGGTATCAGAAACTACGAGAGACTTTTCGGTCTCACAAACACCCAGACCCGAAACAAATGGTTTAGGGCCTCGAAAACATTTGTATAGGTGCGGGGATCGAACCCGCGGAATCTCGTTTCACAGCCGGCCTCTAACCAACTGCGCCACGGAATCTGTAAAAATTATTTTGCTTGTTATATCTTATACTCTTAACTAACTGAACTATTGAAAGTTGTTCCGGTAAATGTGTTTCATTATAATTACATATTTCAAAACAACCGAACCTACAACGTAAAACAACTCGGTGATTTTATCATATTTTCTACTCAATATTAACCCAGCTGTTTTAGTAATGTGTCAAATGGAACCTGTTCTTCTTACCTACCGATACCTCATTCCCAACTATTTTAATATTGTTGCGTATTATTTTAGCGTATCGAGCGTAGAACTTTGTATTCCTTTATACATGTGGAATTGTAATTTTATTTCAATGTGGAATTCGTAAAATTTACGCCAAGTGATATTGCATAGACGAGTCTAGTTATTCTGATAAGACAGTGTGCACGGTACTGCCCGAAGTTCTGCCAGAGATGTTACCGTACAGACTGGAGTGCGATATTATGAAACATTATCATATTTATAATATGTATAAGCGGTTTATCCATTTTTAATATCAATGTATTTGGTGTCACAGTAGTAATTGTTGTTTCAGTAATAAATATTTGATGTGTAAATGGATTAATCAGAGCATCTGTAGTATTGCGAAATATTCAGCTTCTATACGTGTTTCTGTAGTTATTGTAATGACCATTTTGCGTTAAATTTCGATCATGGTATTTGCCGAATACGGTGCACGCTCGTGTACGCATATAAATATAGCAACCATTCAGAAGAGTTAAACAGTGTTAAAAATAAGTGTGTAACATGTATTAATGGACTATTGCTACGATTAATCTAGTTGGTTCTCTGCATTCAGCTTAACATCGCGACGCTTATATGGATATTTATTATTTACTGATAATTATTATTCTTTTTGCCAACAGATAATTTATTGGCAATTTAGATGTACATACAAATATTAAAACCGACGATGTCAACACTGATGATATGATTTCGGGGATGTGACGGTCTATAAAAACCCCTATACAATAGAAATAAATTGATCAATTTATGTTCCTCACAAAGTGTTAGTGGTGATAAAACGAATTAGCAATATCCTATGCCTAAATTTGTATTTTTTTCTTTGCTGGTTATATTTGCGATAAATTAAGTTGTGCATTCCAGAGAAGTGAAGTAATCCCTTTGCAGTAATTGGCGCATCGTTTTCGTGATCGGAACACGCTATACGGCCTAAGGAACGAAAACTTGGGCTGGTAGGCATTACAAATAGATGATCAGTTTGACTCGTTCTTCTAGCTATGGCGTCTCCGTAAAACTTCCATTTACACTTATTTATATATTACGTGTATCCATTATTATAATATTGTACTTTTATGGGTTTCTGTTAGTATATTTTATTTAAGAGCCGTGTAATAAATTTACATTTAGGAATTCAAATATTCTTCGAAGTGAAAATATATATGGTTTATGAAACCACCCCAGATACAATTAAAACAAATACTGGTATAGCTACTGGTACAAATTATATGTAGACACGATAAAAACGATATTAGATAGTTTATGATGAAATTTTATAATTTTGATGATTTTACAATGTTACCAAATTAAAACTTTCGTGGACGAGGGAGTTATACATTAATATTTGCAGTAGTTAGTGTGCAATTCAAATGTAAATTTTACCCAGAAATTATATTTATTATTATATTGTTTAATATTTTCAAGGGATTCTACATCTCTCTGAAGGAATTCTTACATTTACGGAACGTCTAAAACATAATTTAACTATAACATGTGTACTCAATGCACCCATATAGTAACCACTCCATAACCCACGTCATAGATAATATTATGTAGTAATTACTTAGTTCTTAAGGTATTTTACAATAAAGCTTAAGGAATTAACAAGTTTTCTTAATTTTAACCCTTGGCCAAGTCCCCTGCAGGCTACAAATTAAGAGGGGTTCATAAATAATAATTATGTAAGCGTGTAGCAAACCGCGTTCGCATTACCCGGGGACGGCTACCATGGCGATACACGATTTCATGTACGCAGCCGCGTGCGCTTCCCGCACCTCCTCACATCTTCCTTCACACTTCCGACTGACGACGCGTCGCGCTCACACGCATATAACTCACTTAGAATAGTTAATAGTCATAGTCCATAGAGAACATAGATACATATAAATAAATAGTCATTGAAACTCGTATTATTATGAGTTTTATGTAATTAAATGAAGACACCCACGAAACTGGCGCTCAACGTGTGTTTGTGTTAAAGATAGCAGATAATTAGTAGTGACTAGCTTCTGCCCGAAAACTTCGTCTGCGTGATTATCTTTATTTGAAATTAAATTTATTTGATGTTTCCCATCTTATCTCGTCCCGTCCTGTTATATCCCGCCTGTCCTGTCTCATTCTCACTCAAGGCATCTAATCCAGTCATATCCCATCCAATGCGTAAAAAAGTAACAAATAAATCGGTATTTCTTCCGCGTCCCACGGGAACACTACATTTTTCGGGATAAAAAGTAGCCTAAGTGTTAATCCAGGATGTCAGCTACCTCCATACCAAATTTCAATGAAATCCGTTAAGCTGTTTCTGAGTTCATCGCGCAGAACCGTACAGTCATTAAATCGTAAGATCATTGTTTTGGGTTATATTACGTTAATACAGACCCCCCCCCCCCCTATTTGTTTTTCTCATTTATCTTCCATGTACAGACATCGATCGGTTACAAATTTGTTATATGTTTAGATAACTAAAGTGACCGGCAGTACTGTAATACATTAAAAGTTTGGAATCAAAACTAGCAATGACTAGTACCTACAAGGAGCGCAGCCGAAAACCAGCGCGTTCCTAGTGTAGATGGTCGGACGCCGTCGCCGTCGCAGAACTATGTGCATACGCTCGAATTGATGCGCGCGCCGGAGTTTACATTCACACAGGAAAGTTTTAGGGCTTTCCTGCGGTCTCAACCAGAAACCTTCCGTGACGCGCTGCAATGTGTCATTGCGCAGCAACGAGGCTCGACACCCGAAACAGGCGAAGGTACCTCTCCAGGCACTTTGGCGCGATGCAAAAACCTTCGGGGGCCGTGCCAACGAGAGCGTGGACGCTTTTATAGACGCCGTCGAGAGCTACGCCAATTCCGCTCAGGTATCCAATTTGAATATTATACGCGGACTGTCAATGTTACTAGTTGATTGTGCTGCAACATGGCGGCAAGGTCTCAAAGACACCATAGCTATCTGGTCGCAGACCAAAGATAATCTTATTAGTGCCTGTGGCGAACGCACACCGCATTTACATAGAAATATTTTCCTCGCCACACAGGTCAAACGAAAACACAGATTTGTTTGTGGCACGAATACGTGCCCTAATGTCTACGACTGCCTAAAGATTTGTCTGAAAAAGCGAGACTAGACATGACATACGGCTTACTAAATGGTCGTATTCGTCAGTCTTCGACGAGATTATTTTAGTTCATTCACAGAACTTCTTCGACACGCCCAAAATATTGAAGATTCGCTAAGTGATAACGATTACTGTACTTCAAGCGAGCCGGCGCCATTTTCTTAGACGAAGCCCCGTCGTTGTCGCCGTCGCCGCAGCGCATAGCAACACATTCCGGGCTGATGTATCACGCCGCTCGCCCATGACGCCACGCAGGACGCCGAGAGACCTGTCAACAGGCGTCTCCTATGTTCGTACTAAAAGCGGTACGGATATTCGAAACACCAGTCCCGTAAGTTGTCGCGTAGTGAGCAAGATTCGCATAGTTTCTATACGCATAGAGCCGCGGATGCGTCGAACAACGAATTCAGTGAAGGAGTTTGTAGCAATAAATCATATTGCTTGTCGAATACGCGATGTTCGTCAAATAACATTTTGAAGGTCAAAATTAGGAACTGTAGTGCTAAAGTAACTACAAAAATTATAATTTTAAGAATGAATATACAACTAATTGTATTTTGTAATAATTGTCATGATTCTCAAAATGGTATATTGCGTGGTAGCTGACCGGGTACACCGAATGACCTTGGACATCGACGTCCAATATTGAAAATCGAGATTTTGGGTATTTCAGGTATTGTTTTAATTGATACAGCCGCCAAACACTGTATAGCCGTTTACACGTAACATGCTCTCCTTCAACGTAAGGAACTTCCCTCTCGTACCCGCTACTAGAGCTGTGAAACTCGCGGATGGCATAGTTCGGGAGATGGAAATACTTACCCCGACGCTTAACGTAAAGCTAGAACATACAATGATTACTATACCATTCTTAATTTTTCCACAAGCAACCAATAACGAGACTTTGTTAGGCATCGATTTTATTTTCGCAACGGGAGAATGGATAATCACAAAAAAAAAATAGTATTTTAATAGGAATGCTAGTCTAATATTAACTTCACTTCGAACTGATTTCTAATAATAATATACCTTGTGCTGCCACCGAAATTCTTCGAGATGTCGAGGGCAGTCATCTACAGCCAGCAGAGTGAAAAGAACTGGCTGACACCCTTGTACGATATTCACATGTTTTCAGAGCAAGGGGAGGTCCTACGCCTTTTGCACAACACAGGATTGACACAGGTGAGCATCCTCCTATATCTATACCCCTTTACCGCCTAAATCCCACAAAGAAGTAAGAACTTTACTGTAACTTCAAGGGCGAAGATTTTTCCATACAAAGTTTCATCCCTTATTCCAATACCCCTTCAAGCCATCAATACATAATAAAAGTAGCCTATGTCATTTCCCGAGATCTAATCTATCACAGTATCAAAATTAATTAAAACCGGTTCTATGGTTTAGGCGTGAAAAGGTAGCAGACAGACAGACAGAATTACTTTCGCACTTATAATATTAGTAAGGACAAGAGTTATTATTCCTTTCTAACGTGAGAGAATTTTAAAATCGGATAAGTAGTACCGGAGATTACCCCAAGCATCCAAAAAACGCTTGACCTTTTTATAATCCTTACATATATTAATAATAATAACGAAAGTTTGCATATTGTATGGTTTGATGTTTGTTACTCTTTCATGCAAAAACGGCTGGACCGATTTTGATGAAATTTTGTTTAGGGGTAGCTGAAACCCTGGATGAATACATAGGCTACATTTTATTTATATCGATTTCACGGAACATAATTAAATGGCACGGCCACAGGAAGTCTACCACCAACTGCATCTAGCGAATTTCTGTAAATTTATCAAAATAGTATTTCTTTACGTATAATAATAAAATAAAAACAAAAAAGGAAAACAAATTAATTTATTATCAATAAGTCGACCGTGTTACAATAAGAAAGCGAAAAATAACTGAAAGTATAATATAAAAGTAACATGCAAATCTTACCGCCGTCGATTATTGCAATCTATTTATACGCACGTTTGTTCGTATACGTAACAGGGGCAGCAACGCGATGGGAAACGTGTTACAGTCGCTGCATGATACGCCGCACGCACCCAAATAAAAACCAACCAACTTTTATACAAGTAACCCGATTTATTTTCCATCGACTAAGTAAATAAAAAATATCCTAAGATACACATTTTATTTCATCTGTCATTCCTACAATTAGCTGAAAATAATTAAATTTATCGGCAGCAATGACAGTTACATATGCATCGGGGAAACTATATCAGAATAATGGGATTAGAAATGAAAGGCCCGGACATAGAATTCATCAGTTTGTCCATGAGATAGGATTTATGCAACTGCTGCTGAACAGAGATATGTATCAACTATCAAGCACATGAATAACACCGATCGCCATATTGTATTAACACGAAACTCATGTGAACACTATTGCTAACGTGAAGGGGACGTGGAGATCAGTACGTTGCGCCTCGGATCGTGTATGAATGTGATGTGCGTACAATGTCAATGTCACGAATTGATTCATCACTGGAATCCATGCGCAAAGTGCGGAACTATGAAAACTATTTAATATTCCTCGATCCCTCTTATCATCAGTGTTCTTTATGTTATCAGACCGATAAAAAGGTCATCATTTTTGAAAAGCTGACATGATAACAATTCTAAAATAAATAAGTTAACATTATAATGTAGTTCCATTGTTTATTGAAGTAGATGAGACAATGTTAAGGTAATATACAACGTAAGGTGTCACGTTCCACTACGACGTAATAAACCGAAGAGTATTGTCACTCCGTAAAAACCACGCGACATATGTATCGTTTTCTTTGGCACCTGACCATTTCCAATCCCACGCAAGTTTGGCATGCATTTACGAACCTAACTTAACAATATAACATATCAATTAAAAAGAAAAATTAAATCAAAACTAAACAATATAGATTACAACGGCGGTTGTTTGCCGCCAAGTTTACAAACTAATAACAAAAAAATATATAGTTACAAAAAAATACTCATGCCGTTTCAACAAGTACAATGTGTGATGTTTCCCATACTACTGAAGTCTACATGTAATACTTTAAATACACTATACCTACGCGTCAGTCTTCATTTAATCATTAAAAGTGTTACAGCCATATTAAAGTAGGCGTCCATATGTACGTGGCGCCCCGCAACGTCCACTAAGTCGACCTAGTACGTCTGTATATACACATAACAAGATACACCAAGATACACCTGTTCCATACAGGGCGCGGTTATTGTTACACATTATGTTGAATATCATTAGTATACCTCTCTATTGATTAATGGATGCACTAACATCAATATACCACACCCAGGCATAAACGTTGATGCCATTAACCATTCACAATTGCTCGTCTGTACGTATCGCGCCGTTCATAAATAAATAAATACGGACATTGAATAAACGAATTGTGGTAATTATCAGCTTAACAAATGTAAATAATATATGTGATAACAACCAGTTAAATAAAAATCTACAAACTGGAATACAATACGCGGGCTAGTTGTTTGGAATCCGACGCCACGCCATATTGTATAAAAATAAATTGTTGCAATATTATAAAATCATATATAAAAATGGAAATGTATAAGATATATTTAGTTGTGTATAAGAAATACTATATCGCGATTAGCGCAACCCAACGTTTACAACTGAGCGTGCTCGCCTTTTACAATCGTAATTCGGTATTCTGTTTAAAACAATTACATAAGAACTACTTGTAATTATCTTAACTGACTATTATAATGAAGGATACAAATTGCTGGCCTGTTGACGTACTAAATATTTGGACTGTTAATGTAAAAAACATACTACAGGAAATGCGGAGTAAGAACAATTGATAAATTACAATAATATTCGACATGACCATGTCAAACGCAACTTAATTATATAAAAAGAAGCAAAGCATGCAAACATTACAGACATGAAATTATTAATAGTATAAAAGATATGAAGGACGGTGAGTCATACAAACGTCCTCAATTAAATATATAATGAGAAAACGCATAGAGTAACATCTTATTATGCTTATATTTTTCACAATCTCTTTATATGCATAACTTCATCTGATAAGACATCAATTTATAAACCTCCAAACAAAATGTGAATTTATTAACAAAGATCTTTTAAACTTTACAATTGATTTTTATTTAACAATCAATATTCAATAACAAATAACGTGGCTTGCACACAATACCAGCAGACCCCTTTTGGTTTCAGTTGATCAAATTTATTAGGAAACCCACGAAAACGTTGTTCGGCAGCGGATCATTTAACAAAAGTGATTAAAAAAAACGAATCTCCATAACTCTACTTTTGGTTTCAAAGTAACTCAAAAAGTACAATATTGGCACTAGAGACAGCAGCCTAAAGAAACTAGAAAACTAAACACAAATTCATTTTCTGCATTCAACCAGGAAAATAATAGCACTCCCAGAGTCAATATTGTAGACTTTACATAACATTTTGAAAACATTACCTTGATGCCTTAGAGTATTTATAATATAAAGCGAGTGCTAGTACCTACTTCAAAAACGTAGATAAAATTGGTGGTACCGGGCCACCTTTTTCTGCCCTCGTATTGGCTGACGTTTGACGGGTTGTCCAATATGCACGAATTAATCTAATATTGTAATTTAAAAAATAGTTTATTGCTATTGAATTCCTCTCAAAACTCGTTTTACACGGATAAAAACTTAATATACTTTCGGTACCTACGAAGTTTATAGCAATTTATTTATAATTAGCTCAATTTTAACCAATATAACAGTAGTGCTACCAGCATTACGAATAAAAATTCTACGTTTTTGAAAACGCAAATGTATGGCAGCGCTCCATCTATATTTTAAATACTCTAAGTTTGATGCCTATAAAATAAAATAAAATAAAATAACATATGCCACGAAATGCGCGCTATTATAACGGAAAAATAAGTTTGTGATGACGGTAAGTGTAACCATAGTTAGTGCGAAAAAAGTTGTGATATGTTCAACTTAAATAAATATTTTGAAGTCCGTTCCTTTGTTATTGTGTTAACTATGTATAATGTATATGGAATAATATATATTAGCTACACAGCAAAATGATGGGCAGACGACAAAGAAAAGCGTGCTACTGGCGTAGCGTGCAGCAAGCCTAGGTTATGCGGCGATTATTACTGATTAAAAGGAGAATTGAACTAAAACAAATATATGATTGAAAATATAAAATATCTCGCAACATTTTACAAATACATTGTATTACGCCTAAGTGAATGGCTTAACATATTGCATCAAGTATTGTGATTCAGTATAACTGTAAACAAAAAAGGCTAGTATGTAACATGCATCGATCGCATCATCGCGTCATATATAAATCCAAACCTTACAATTGTGTTTAGAATTTAGGATAGTAGACAAAAAGTATATGACGATACTATCGTACAACATTCTCCTGAGAGATATATTGGAAAACATGTTAATAATAATGTCTAGTTAACTTATAACGTGAAAAGATATTTATCGAGATAATAACTTCATTGAAGAGGCACCCTAAGAGTAAAAAAACTTAAAAACTAAGTTCCAATTGCTTGTAGTAAAAACTCTTTGGAATAAATGAAATTAAATTATTACAGGAATTTGGCAATGCTATATAGTTGCAGCCACAATTTTATCTACTGAACGATTTAGATAATTCTATATATCTATTAGTTTACAAATGGTAGTGAATCGAACGTTTTTATATTGAGTAAATTATGGATACACTTGAAGTTACACAAAACTATATTTATATCGTCCATTATTATTTCGTTCACATATTAAATTGTCCGGTGGGTAGATTGTCTCCACTAGTGAGAATCGCAGCTGCGCACGTAAATGGTGTGCGGGCGAGGGAGCAGGCGGCGCCAGGACCCCAGCTCGTGCGCGGTGACCACGTCGGGAGTGGAATGTGATCGTGACGCGACCATGCGCTCTGACGGTCACTGGGGCGCTCCGGCGGACGCGTCAGTGAAGGGCGACGTGAACGCGCCGGCCATCTAACAGTGCCACGGCGCGTACATGTTCGCGTAGCGGCGCACTATGCGCCGGTTGAGTCGATGCTATTCATCGCACTTGCGGCACGCTCCGGGCACGTCGAAATCGAGCACAAGTAATTTGGTTTCTTCCGTGCCGTTGCGCGAGCCCACCGCGCAGATGAGCTTGGTGGCGGAGGCGCGGATGCGCCACACCACGCCGCCCGACCCGCCCGACGAAAGCTCCACAAGGTTGCGGATGAACTCGCCTGTGCGCACGTCCCACAGCTTCACCGTGCCGTCATCTGACGAAGTGATCACGAACCGGTTCGACGACTGCAGGCAAGTCACTGCCGACTGATGTTTGTTGGGACCTACATGCACACATTCATTGACATAATACCGTAAAAAAATATCAAAACTCGGTTTCCGTTTCGACAAGAACTACTTACTACAGCTTTTTAGCAATTTAATGTCACAATATTTAATATATCCTTTATAGTATTTGGTAGCTAAAAATCAAACCAAACATATTGCGTATTATCTCCAAGCATAAATATTATTACATAACCATGCACATAATATGAAATGTATGAAGTTCTATGTGTTGTGTAAATTGGCAGGGTTCTCACCAGACAGAGTATGCAGGCAGTGGCCGGTGGTGATGTCCCACACCTTGACGGTGGAGTCTGCGTTGCCGGATACGAGGATGTTGGAGTGTAACTCCATACCGGAGGTGAGCGACTGGTGGCCCGTGAGCGTGTGCTTCAGCTGGCCCGACTCCACGTCCCACACACGGATCGACGTGTCTAGCGAGCCGCTCACCACGTGTATGCCGTCAAACTGGAATATATTCACGTTATTGCAATACAATAAGGGCCTCGTTCACCATCTTTAAGTAAACCGTTGATTAGTTACTTTTTGATAAATGTTAATTGCCAAGTAAATGTAGAGAGTATCATCCGTCGATTTCACAAGTGAAAATAAAGTAACTTGCTGGTTAAGTGAATGACATAAGAAATTGAACGAATCATTCATTAAATATTGCGTCAAATACAATGATTAAAGAATATTATTATTTAATCATTCGTCAAATTTTCCCCGCCCTGCATCCCGCTGAAGTGTCAACGAGTTCTTTCTTAAAAAATGAAAAAGGAAGTTGAGATATAACCTTATTTTAACCATCAAGTAAATACTTTAATTATTGACAGATGATGTAGTCAGTAAAGAACTGATTAGAGTAATCATAGTATTAGAGCCTCGTTCACCATCTTCAAGTAAACCGTTGATTACTTACTTTTTGATTGACGTTATTTGACATGCAAATGTGCAGAGTATCTTTCGTCGATTTCACAAGTGAAAATAAAGTAAAGTGCTGGTTAAGTGAATGACATAAGAAATTGAACGAATCATTCGTTCAATATTGCGTCAAATGTTCCTCGCCCTGCCTCCCGCTAAAGTGTCAACGTGTTTTTTTCTTAAAAAATAAAAAAGGAGGTTGAGATTTTAACCTTATTATAACCATTAAGTAAATACGCTAATCGGCAGACGATGCAGCCAGTAAGTTACTTATTAATGTAATCATAGGATTAGTATTACTGGAGCATGGTGAAATCGACACATGATGTTACGGATGACTCTTACTGATGATTAGCCTAATCAACGATTTACTTGAAGATGGTGAACGAGGCCCTTAGTGTTACTGGAGCATAGTGAAATCGACACGAATGATGTTACAGGTGACTTTAACTGATGACTAGCCTTATAAACGGTTTACTTGAAGATGGTGAACGAGGCCCTAAATAAAATATATTAATTGCTAATGGTGCAACTCAATCAATTATATGAATATTTATACAGATGCATCTTTACTTGTATAAGTCCAAAATATAAAAAAAAAATCAAGTACACTTATACTCGTAAAAAGTCAATGGACTTTTTGAATCCATTTTTTCCGTTACTTTATACGTTTCAGCCTGGATCGGATCGCATGCTCGTAAGGTCATATGAAAAAATCGAATGACCTTTTGTATAGTTACGCTCTCATTTCGTCAATTCTCAGCTTCTGTGGCGCAGTTGGTTAGACGCCGACTGTGAAACGACAGGCCGCGGGTTCAATCCCCGCACCAAAACGAATATTTGTGTGAACCACAGGTATTTGTTTCGGGTCTGGATGTTTGTGAGACCGAAAAGTGTCTCGTAGTTTCTGATACGACGACACAAGACTCGATCTAAGTATGGGGTCTCGACTGTTGGGTGTATTTATTTATTATTTATTATAATTACATGATCATATTTTATCGAATTACAATCGAAACAACTATAGGTGTTATATTATAATAAACAATCTTTGCAACATTACAGCTTAATTTAATATTTCATATTAAGTTCATGTCAAAATTCTCCGAGAAAACCTAAATGACGCATCTACATATTCAAACAGTATCTGTAATTTAGATCTGAGAGAACCATTGCTTGAAAAACTGGCAGGTCCAATAGGTTGATTAAAAAGATTGAGTATTTAGCTTAATTTAAACAGCAATTTGGTTTTGAAATGTATGTATGTGTTACTGTAAAAGCTCGAACTGCAGTAAATCCTAAGATATTCCAGTAAAACCTAAGATCTACCAATTCCTAATGGTAAATGTCCGAAAAGGTTTGCGATTCGAACTCTTACCACCATTCCGTTGGTAAATCTTAGGATTTACATTAATGGCACGGTAAATGTTGAAAAACAAAACATCCGCCGATCCGCTCGCCTCAGTCGCTTGTTTGACACGTTTGAACTTGCACGATAATTTGATTTCTAATTGTATTTTTGGTGCTTAAAAGTTATTTGTGAATAAAAATGAGTATGAAGCATAGATTTTATGAAATAATGGACGAGCTTGTGGCAAACAAGAAAGATAATTAGGTTAGGTTAGGTTAGGTTAGGTTAATGTGTTTTTTTTAAAAATTTAAATAAATTGGTATTAGTTTGTACTTATTACTATCATATTATGATACCTTTATAATACTATGTACCTGTTTTGTCTAATAGTTCATCAAAGTAAATAAAACCAACATCTACCAGCTGACAGTGGTAAAACCTAGCATATACTGAATTCGAATGGTAAAAGCCCGAAAAAATCGTCATATTTTCAGAAATACTTACATTTACCAACTCATGTCGGTTAATCCTAAGACTTACACGTAAATCTTAAGATTAACCGTAGTTCGAGCTTTTACAGTAACATATGCATGTTTTTTTTGCAACATCGGGCATGTTATAATGTCTCTTATTGTTATCGAACGGGGTGATTAAAACAAAGTTTACACCAATTTGAACACACACTTTTTAATGTTGAAGAGGCTAAGTATTATCCGTCGGAAAAAAAGTTCTACGGATTCGCGGCCATATTTACGGCAGACTGACGCGCCCTCTATCGGTTACTGTAAGCCGCATATCGGAACTATCATAGGCTCCGATAGAGGGCGCTATACATGAGAAATGTAAGAAAGGAATACAAATCAATTAAAAACAAAAATTTAAAACAAATAAATGTGTCGCCTATACTTATAATCGTTTCATCTTGTACAATAACTGAAAATCGAACAGATTAGGCCTTCAAAGGCTATCAAAATTACTATTTTTAAACGCCTAGATGTTAATGATGACTTAAAATTGTCGTACTCAATATACCAAATCAAATTGTTTTTTTGTTACATTGTTTATTGATACGATCTATTTGATCTTTAAAAGATCGATTCAGGAATCGAGAATCGATTAAATGGGCTAGGATCAATTGCGATTCAAAAAAACCAAAGATCGGGTTTATAATGGACATCAATCTATCAGAAAAATATTTTCGCTAATTTTTCATACTCTAAAGTCGTAACGTAAGAATAGAATGAAGGCGGTCGTACCTGCAGGCTGTAGACGCGGTTGGTGTGTCCCGCCAGCGTGTGCAGACACTCGCCGGTGTCGGGGTTCCACACCTTGACGAAGTAGTCATAGGCGCCGGAGACGACCACCTTGCCGTCGTACTGCACGCAGCGCACGGCCGCCAGGTGGCCCACCAGCACGCGCAGGCAGCGCCCGTCCGGCAGCGACCACACGCGCAGCGTCGCGTCGCGCGACCCCGACACCACCCTGCACATACACACCCATGTACTCTCTCCTATCACGCAATGCCCGTAATGCCTTTACTGACCAATACACCATGCATACTTATTCCATCCCACAATGTCCGTTGTCTACGCTTTTAGTATTACCAATGATTATTAAGAACATTAATATGAGTGAATTTTGTTTATATCGACTGAAGTATAAAGTGTGACACGACAGCTACTGAAATTCCACACTAAAACAAATTCGAATGTGTACACTAAATAACATAGACAAACGGACTACATGAAATGAAACAACTATACACTACTCTCAACTTAACAAACAAGAAAACTGTAGAAATAGAATGTAATATAAATACATTCATGGCACTTGATGTCTCCTCATTATTGCAAAGCCTTATTTATAAAACTGTTTAAAATCTATGATCCATAAATACAATTTTTGTGCATTCAATGCAGTAATTATATTATTTTCAAATCTTTAACAGCATATGGTAAGCACATTATATTATGCTAGATACCTTCATGACATTAGCATAATGAAAGTAAAATAATCAAAACAGGATATTCGCAGTGCCGCTTTCATATAAGAGAACAAATTATACAATTCGCAGATAAACAATCTGTTCAAATCTCTAATATATTAAAAAAAACACTTATATGTACTGATCAATATGATTTAATTATGAGATTATATGACCAATAAACAGTTTTATAATATAATTTTCCTTTTACAGTCGAATGCCTGTAGAAAGTATTTCTCAAAAAAGATCATTCATAATTTGCTGGTAGACACGAGCGACAATCAGTAGTTAGGTATATATTTTTTTGTAATTACTGGGACCTCTGCACTAAACTCAAATATCAATTGTGAAACACACATAATCAGGAGATCAATTTGTCCAACAAATAACTTGTGGCTATCAAAGCAGCAAAACAATGATTGCTAGTGCAAAAATATTTAAAAAATAATTAACACTCAGCAGATGTTTTTTGTTGTATAATCACTTGAAATTGAGCATTAATAATAAATGAGTTCTTATATTAATAATGAGTCAATCAAAGCGACATGTGTGTATGTCCATAACCTTGGAATCTATTACGAAATGTTCAAGATATTATATACGTAAAATGACATGTAAACCAAATAATATCCATAG
Source organism: Deilephila porcellus (assembly GCA_905220455.2). NCBI lineage: Eukaryota > Metazoa > Arthropoda > Insecta > Lepidoptera > Sphingidae > Deilephila > Deilephila porcellus. The sequence continues at coordinate 16,429,306 of LR999970.1, read as the reverse complement.
GTAAAGACTCTCGACTTTTGCATAACATTATCGTACGCAATGACGTTCGCTTAGTGCAATCGCAGCAATTTCAATGTACATTATATAACTTCGCCAAGCGCGTGTATTGATAGAAACGTATGTTTCAGCAGAATTGTAACGCAGATCAGTGTGATATAAAATTAGCATATGTTTCGCATATGGCACAAAAATGAAGAAAGATCGCATAGTTATATAAATTGCTAATCGATATTGTTATGTAGCAATGAACATAGAATGTAAGTCACCTATTCTGATGCAGATGCATGCAGCGCACGGTGGAGGTGTGTCCCGCGAGCACCTTGAGGCACTGGCCCGTCTTGGCGTTCCACACGCGCAGGGTGCGGTCGGTGGAGCCGCTGATCACCATGTCGCCCACCATCTGCGACGACCACACGCCGCCGGAGTGACCCACCAGCGTGCGGAGACACTGCACATACATTATTATTAAAATTAATACAACATTACTAAACATTCATCTGCTTTATGTTTAATAGCGCATATTATTATGCCATATAAAAACAATCCTCATAATATGGTTAACTTAAGAACAAAACCTTATACCAATGGGATAAATACTTTTTACATACACAACTTTTTTTTAAATGTATTTATAATTCCAATGTTATTACGAATAGAATTGCACATAGTTGAATAGTGTAAAACGCACCTTGCCAGTAATAGCAGACCACACTTTGAGCGTGGTGTCATCGCTGCCGCTGAGTATTCTGTTGCCGTAGAACTGCAGGCAGGTGATGACGTGGTCGTCGTGGCCGCGCATCACGATGGGGTTGTTGACGGGCTTGTGCAGCCAGTTGTTCTCGATGAGGTGCTGGCGCATGAAAGCCGCCTTCCACGGGCTCGCGAATCGCGGCAACGAGCGCGGCATCTTCTTTACCGCTGTAATGCCGATGCGACGACACTGCTCCTTCCACAGTAGGTTGTCATCCGCCAAGAACCTGCGCACCAACCAATTCCATTTGTCTTTCACCATTGTATGTACCCCAATACATAGAAACAATGTTGAACTTAAAGATAAACTATTATTTATTTAATTCATCAAAGAACAGTTTCTATTAACTTTACAGCTCTGAGTTATTACATTAATATGATTGCACAATGTCAAACTTTCAGAATAATTATTAATTGAACAATTTGAATCCCTCAAAAAGGTCCAACATTGATACTTTGATGCAGACTTTGACAATGGTGTGTTAACATCATTAAAAGTAAGAGGGAGATCTGTATGAGCCATTTTTAATAGTAAACGGGACATCTAATAAGAGATAATATTATGGCGGTGCTTCGTGATTATAATATGTTACTGGGGCACAGTGACACGTGTACAATTCAAATAAAACCAACAAAAGAGCATCTACCACGCATCTACCTACTTTATATTGCCTTGATCTATTTCGGGCACAAACGGGTTGCGAACCTAATGCTTAATTTTGAGAGACGGTAAAGGTTATACGTAGTTGATTTTCTTTATCGATATATGTTAATTGAATAAACATTACCACGTGGGCTGGCTATACACACATGGTGTTTTGGACGCAACGTGATTGCGGTTTATAGAAATAACACCTGGTCTGTGCCGTAGTCCACGTGGTAAACTGAAACTCGGGTCTGTGTTCGACATGTTCGACGGCTCTACATCGACTCTTTATTGTTAAGAAATATTCGCAATCAACAAAAGGCATTGTAACTACGTTATGCGAAAATTTTCTCCCATCCACGAGGAACTAGCGATCTCCAATATTACATACTCGGTACCATCAAACTAACAATGTACTCGTTATTTAACTTTCCATAATGATTCCTTGGGAATCCAGACCGGTGGTTTCTATCGGCGGCGGTGATAATTTGCTAAACAAACAAAAAGGCAAACTCTTTTGCTACAAAAAGTTTCCTCTAGCCTGATATGTTCTATGAATCACATTGTAACAAATACATAATCAATCCAAGCGTGGCTCTGCGTTCGCCTCTCGTCTAGCGTCCTTACACATTGCGCCCTGCATTGACCTTAAAATGATGACAATTCACTTACATTGATGTACTTATATAAAATTACGTTTATCGAACAGAACACCTATTTTAAATTCCCGCTATTGGTTGTTATGTATACTACTATAAAACTGTACAGAATTTACTTTTAATAAGATTGATCCTAATATTGTTTCATTATATTTAACTGTTCCTTTAATGGGACGTGATTAAATTAAATCGTACTTGAAATTAAAAGTTGGGATAAGCAATATTTCAATACAAGATGACAAATTGAAACGTGCTGCTAACGCTAACTGCATAACATTGTAAAATCACGTGCACAGCGAATGCCCCGGCCCCAGCGGAAAAACTCGGACACAGCAACTCAAACCTTACAAGTCGCACGTTCTTTGCTTCTCTACAAACTTTTGTAAAACAATACACAAACTCAACAATATTAATAATTATGCTTCGCTCGTAGTAATGATTCAGTTTTAAAGTTGTATATTAACATGACCCATTTAAATTCTAAATCAATATTAACATGAGAGTAGTTTAATTAATCCATTAATTAAACGTCACATCGTGTATGGTCAAAGCTAGCCCCTGCCGGAATTGCAGCCGTCCTCTGTGAGTCGAAGTGACATAAGATTTCCGTAGGCCAGACATTCGCATGTTCCACATGTCTCACGGTGTAGCTCTCACGTGACCTAAATTAAGTCAGTCAATGGAATAGATTCCTAGTTCCTACCTACACTGTACACTGGCCTCTGTCTACACAATACACAAAACAACGAAAAAAATACTATGTCTATAAATAAATTCAACATACTGCATAAATATATAATCATGTATAATATTTTTGTTGCAAAACAACGATCATATGATTTCGATTCCTGTTGGCCAAGGATGTGTTGAAAAGACAAGAAATCTGACAAAATTACTACTTTTGAAAAACTACTATTAAAATATAATACATTTGATTTTTAGACGAAAACCATATTGTGTTCAGTGTTTCTTAATAAACATTCAGTGATAAAATATTTTGAAGAGCGATAATTAGTTTCTTTTCCTTGATTTAATTTAGTACATTACCTTCCTTGAGTGACCATATTTAATCCCCAGGCAAGCACAAACTAATTACCGAAACAACCAAAACTACATGCCATCGGTAATTTAGCTAACGAAATACAGTAATAAAACCAAAACAATATGTATTTCAGATTATCAAAATACTTCCAAACATCGTAATATTTGCATAATACGGCTCCATAAACTATTGCCCCTGATCGCGGCCACCAATTGCACTGAACTGATGATAGCTGAAGCGTCCTTTTTCATGAAAGATTTTGTACACGTTTTAACAATGAAATATTAACGAAGCGCTTACCTCCAGTACCGGCACGTTTGAGCGGCTCTCAGGAGATCTTTCGGCTGCAGGTAGCCGAGCACGGTGAGAGCGAGCTCCTTGGGCAGCAGCGAGATGAAGTCCCGCTGGAATAGCGGCTCGATCGACTTCATCATGTGCCGCACCTGACTGGCCGCGCAGCGACTGATCAAAGCGTCGATGGCCTGGATTTTTTCAGTATTTGTCCAAGATTGGAATCTGCACCAAAGAAAAATTGCATTTATTTTACTATCACCTTCAAACATTAACGACGTTTTGACGTATATTATTAAAGAACCTTATTTAACACAGAAATTTACTAAAATTAATTCCCATGACGAGAAACTATGAATAACAATATTTCCACAATAATCATGATTATAAAATATTTCTCATCATGACCAGTTTCTATTTAGGAATAAATAAGCCCGTAAGCACTTCGTTTCACCTATAATACCTTCATTATACCTTACAAAAATATAAATAAATAGGCAATTCTAAAAAAGGAATGTTATCAGGGAAAGCACCCTATCGACTGACCTGTTGAGCCATTGTTTTATTTCAGGAGAGCTCTGTGTGTTGATGTGGGTTTGGAACACGCTGGCGGTCTGCATGGGGGTGGGCCAGGAGTCCTGGCTGCTGCCCGCTGTAGATTCCATGCAGAACCGCTTCGTCGACTGAGGCGGGAGGGGTTCGTAACGTCTTTTCCTCTGAAACATTCAAAAAACTTATTAAATTCGTTCACTCGACATAACCGCCCGTCATGTCATTTGTTTCAAAATATTACACAAATATATACATCTATACGCGAATCACCATAGCGGCTACCGCTCCGCCTGGAGTTACCGGGAATACTGAGATGAGGAAAGCTGCGTTCTACTGAAACGCGGGAAGATATGGGATCCTACGCTCGGAAAACAAAATGGAGCTATTTAAATGCCTACCTCATTCATGTATCAATCAATGGCGTTATAAACTGTTTGAAATTATTTTATTTTAAATTATATTGTTTACTTTTTGTGAAATTACAATCGGCATTCGGTAAGAAATAATTCTCACAACATTATTAGAATGCAAATAACAACAATATAAAATTATTTTGCTTATGAAATGAATTATCTGTTGTAGGTGTTGTTGTTTGTACCTACATTATGTTGCCTTGTAACACTTTCTTGAAACATTTTAACAAACATCCAGGTTTGTAACGTATGTTAGTGACAAACAACTGGCTAATATGTAAATATATGTTGACACTCATGTAAAAAAATTCAGACTGATAGATTCAAAAGAATCGCTCGTTTCAAATCTTTTCTTGTTAAATAAGCGTCGATCCTGGTTAATTAGTCGAAATAATACCGATAGTTATTCCGACGTTTGGATTAAAGAGATCAAAATAAGCGCCAATCGCTTGTTAATGAATTCTCTTTAATTAGGGTTTACACGAAAAATACTTAATATAACAATAATTGGCAGATTACAGTGAATCGCATGATTACTCGTAAAATAACATCGATCACTGAAACGTAGTCTATCTGGTTAGGTATTTCGAATGAATAATACATGGTGGAGACTTGAATTCAATTTGAAATGTTTATTGTGAGCGCGGGCCATGCTATCAGTCACAGATACTTGCCCGTCTGGAATAATCGATAGGCTTCGTGCGAGAAAATGTCACGCTTATTACCGAATCAGCCAACATCGCAAACCGAAACTACAAATCAGAAATCCAACGATTTACGAAAATATTAAGTGCTATCTTTTTTTAGCCTATATTACATCATTGCTAATCAAAGGTTTTCTTCTCCTTATTTCTAAGCTTATTTTTTTAATTCTTAAATGTACTATTATTTATTTAAATTTGTATAAAACTAATAGTTAAACAGCCTCGGCACAACGTGCAATGTGCTACGGTACGGTTTTAAAGCTGAGGTCCCGCGTTCGAATCCCGGGTAGGGCAGTGCTATTGGATTTTTCTATTCATTATCAGCTCGGAGTCAGAAATTTGTGCGCGATATGGCGATAGGTTCGCCCCCTATCACCTTGTGGGACGGAACATTCAAGGCGAAATGTGGGTGTCATGGTAGCACCTCTGCCTACCCCTTCTGGGAAAAAGGCGTGAGTTTATGTATGTATGTAATAGTTAAAACATAAATAGAGCGTAATAATTATCTCAAATGTTTATAGTCTAACACCCGTATTCTAAGACGTGTCCTCCAATCTTCCTCAACCTTATTTTAGTCGAGGTGACTTAACAAATGAATTGGAGGGACCCTCGAAAATGGTATGCTTAGTTAAAAATATACCTTTACTAAAGGTTCCTCGAGTGAGGTTGAGTCAAGGAAAAACGTCATTAATTACGTCATTGATGTATAGATAAAGTAGAGATTTAACAAAAAACCTTTGAAAATAGTCTATGATCACTTGTAAAGTGACAGTCAAATGTCATGTCAGAGTGTTTACATAGAATAATATATAATTATTGAACTCAAAATCTTCGGGATTGTGACTGGAAGACAAATATTTAGTGAGTCGGAGAAAAAAAACGCATGCAGACAGGAGGAGGGTCATACCATCCAACCCGGAAATTTCGAAGGATATTCTTATGGATGAATCGTCGTTCGGGATATTCGTACGGAGTATCGTACAAGTATTACAGGAACTGTTGGAAATCTTTAATAACTTGTTTAAAATAATAAACACTGTTTCCAAACCACAAATCTTTTATTAAACGAAATAAAGAGTAATGTTTGTATCATTCACTAGGAAAACGTGTAAATCGTGTAGAGGCACCCACCTCAAAAAATTGTTGGCATATTTAGGTATTAAGGATTTTAAAAGGTAAACTTTATTTCTCTCTTTTAATTACAATTTTAAAGTAGGATTATTTCTTTTATTTCTTCCTTAAGGTAGGTCGCGACGTACCTTGAGTTTGACAGTTGATTCCTTTCCTCGAGACAGGAAAATTTTTGAGTGACGTTGAGTGGAGGAGATTTTTTTCTACTAAGAATACGGATTTCCTCTAGTAACGTCAAGTGGAGTCGAGAAAACGTCTTAGAATATGGGTGTAAAAATATTCATTGTAATTATTGATAACTTTAACTTTATAATTAATTAATATTAATTCTAGATATTATTACGAATAAAATTGGCTCACGCAAGTACTTTTATTCGCAGTGGACATGTTTTTGAACAAGTTTGTGAATAAAAGTAAGACGAAATATACATTAGTAGGTAATGCAGAAGTTCAAGATGTGATAACAGGGTTCCGACTGACGAAATGACGAAATAGCTTGTGTAAAAGATCAAATGAACAAATATTTTGATCAGTGAATAACAAGTAATAAACCTACATCAGGTTACCGACACGTTAGATTTGGACGATTTTGTCGATGGAATGATGCTAAAGAACCTCGATAACAAATGGAAATTAAATAACCTTTCGATCTATGCGGAAAAGAATTATACAAACATGTGCAACTGTCAAGCCGTATAAGTTATTAAATTATACAACGCTGAGGTGATTTATCACAAAATACTGCGTTCAGTGAAATACCCACATTATTGCATAATGGCCATGGTGAATAATTCTGAAAATTATCATGAGCAGTGGGCGCCGTGCATTTTGATTATTCTCAAGCAAAATCACTTCATGCCTCCGTATAGTATCCGCCTATTGCAATCTGGATTATTTTTTGCCACACACGCTCGTAGCCTATATGTTTAATTATAATTGCAACTAAACCAGAAAATGGAGACATTATATAATTAAATCGATTCCATAAATTAATTTCGTACCTTTGTATGTATAGGCGTGGTATTGGGAATACCTAGAAAGTGCCAGGGACCCATTATTAGATTATATAACTTTAAAAATGCAAAATGTGTATAGTCAAAGCATGTGTGCTAAAACGGAATGTTTTTTTTTGTCTTGAAATCCCCTTCGAAAATTGTAAGTACGCCCAAGACCCATGCGCCATGTTTATACGTACTCACCCAAAGCCTTTCAGGTTCGGGATCGCCCTCGTCTTCCTCATCATCGTCCTGCACAAAATGACGAACATCAAATACCCTGACAAGCAATCACCGACAGGTTGTGAAATAATCTCTGTGAAATATTTAGGTATACCTCGTGCGATGACAAGCAAGTGCACCAAGTCTCCTCGCTGACGTCGTCATCGGAGTCGTCCTCCACATCGCAGTACTGCTGCATATAGTTCTGAAATAAAACCACGTTACTCAACACCTTCTTTTAATTTACAAACTAAAGTAAATTTTTAGCGTCTTCTAAACAAATACCTACAAATAGTTACAAACGCCATCAAACAATATTCCTGCAAATATCAAAGCCTTAACACTAAACTAACTGAAAACTTGTTGTTCCTAATGAACACTTCGAATGATTTGATTTCATATTGATACATAAAATTAGATAGGTATCCAAAATATAAATACTCTTTAAGGTATTTCAAAGTGGTCGCTTCTTAGTTCTTACAGAGAAAACAAGTGGAAGTGACACTACTGCACGCGCCCTGTGGCAACATTATGCGCTTCTACTCAACATTTCGCTCAGTTCCTTGTAGCCAGGCAACGCGATAACACGACTTGACGAGAAAACTAAATTATAAAATAATGCGTAGTATAACGTACGTAATATCAGGTACTATAACAGTGAAGGAAAACATCGTGAGGAATCCTGTATACTATAGCGATTGCAAACATTTTGAAGTGATATTATATGTAAAGTCTGCCAACCCGCACTAGGCCAGCGTGCTGGACTATATGGCCAGACTATTATTATTTATATATTATATTTAATTTACCTAAATGTTTTTTTTTCACCAAAAATTTGTCATAGAAAAGGGCAAACAAAAAAGCTATCCCACGTCAACACTATAAATTGGATATTAGAATTTTTAATTTACTGTCAAGCGACAAAAAAAATCTAACAGTTCTAGAATGTTGGTTGCAACTCTATAAAAGATGAGGCATAGTATGTTTATTGGACACTATCGACAAATTTTAATAAATAATTTATAAACGAATGTGGCCTATTTACCAAAATTATATATTTTTGCTTATTTCATAATTAGTTTAATATTTTAATAATGAATATATATTATTAATATGGGTAAGATAATCACTAAGTCGGTATGCATAATCAGTGGCGAAATCAAGACATTTAATGATTGGTTTTATGTTTAATAATAATTTGTGCTTTTATTTATTAAAGCGTACGCTCGATAATTATTGTATTAAAAGCAAATGTTTTCTATTTATTGTGGAAAGTACTACAATATTTTTTTATAAATGTCATCTATCAAGTGGCGCTTATAACAATAACTTACATGGAATTATGATATTTATTGCAATGTGGTTAAGGCAACAGAAATTTATAAATTCGAATCAGCTACATTTAATGCGGAGTAGATGTATTACTTCAAAATTTGGTAAAATTAAATACGAAACAAAACAGTTTGAAGTCTGTCTTGGCAGATAAGATAAAAAGGGCTTTATGAATTAGTTTTAAGGTTTAAAGTCTCTAAGGACAAAAATGACATTTAATTCGATTTTCTTTACAATATTGCAACTAATGAGATGCTTGTGTTGATTTGTTACAATATAGTATTTAAATTGTTTATGTGTGCGTTTGGCGACAGCGATTTCCATATAAATCGAAGTTACTGTCGCTTCCACATGTTTTTTCTATTTCTTGGTTCTTACCATAGATCTGGAGCTGCTGGCCTCAGTTTTCCTATCATCATTAAGACCGAGTAGTTTCTCAGCATTTGATGTAGATGGCACAGTGAATTCCTTGGTGCTATCAGAGCTTGTGCTGGCGATGCTAGACGCATTAGAACTAGTTCTGCCTGAAGGGCCACTCATTGCATCCAGATCACAACCATCTATTTCCATATCACACAATTCATTATTGTCACCCTTATAGAGCTTTCCCTTTGGAAAATCTTTTTTCTCCTCTATGTTGCTACTCAACAATTTTTGCATAAAATCTGGCTTAAACACCTCCTCCCTCCTAGATTCTTCAAATTTCCTGGAATGGATCATGTTCTTTATGGTTGTGTTGCTGTCTTCACCTACTTCTTTGCTGCACCCAGGCATGCTATAGTCAGTGATAAGATTGGACAAAGTTGAAATAGTTTCTGAGCTTGACGCTAAGCTAGAGTTTGCGCTAGATATATGTCCAGGATAGTGTGGTGGTGCATTCATTTTGCTATCAACAATCATACGAGAACATTGTTTAATTATTCTGTTCTCCTCATCAAAGTCCTCCCTTTCTATGTCATCTATCTGTTGCCTGCCACTGCTCTGAGAAGATGCGCTCCTGTCTGCCATATTGACATCTCTATCAGTCTTGTTCTCATTGCTGTCAAATATTACTCGACTAGCTCCTTCAAAAATGTCACATGAGCTGTGTGAGCATGATGGATCCATTCTTGTTGGAGCAAACTGTAAATTAAATCATCTGTTTGTTAGATACACAAAAACTGGCTAATGTCTTGAATTACTACCCAAGTTTAGAAAAGTGTGTAGTTAATTATGAAAAGTTTTTTAAGTTGCTATTAAAAATTTGATTAATTTAATACCGACGTCAGCTTCAAAAATTTGAAGAAACTGTAATTCAAACATTTCCATTACAATTCCGAGACGATGTTAGGAAATACATAAAAATGAATGCTTCTGTGAAAAGATAAAACGCACTAGTAAACTGAGAATCAAATAGCGGATCGTAACGAAAGTTTTGTAAGTTAGGTGAGGTTAGTATTAATTTTCCATTTTCTAATATACTTTTTAATATTTTTATCCACTTTTGGTCTTGTGTAATTTAACTCCATCCTAACTTATTCCTTTGTCTAGATATCTGTATTCATTAGCGTTCGTACTCATTGATATCCAAAATGTAATACGTTTCCGATCGGTATTTACTATTTAGGATACGATTTCGCTATCGTATTGATTTCATAGGAATTGTTTAGAATGTCGTATTACATACTTTTACGTTAACACATTATACAAAACCATTAATTAGACATTTATTCATTTGAGTAGTACTTACTCTTATATAAAACGGGGTGTTCTCAGTTGGACAAACCGCTTTTCTGAAGAAAAAAAAAATAGTTAAATAGGTTTATACACTTTTTTATACATTCATTACAAATTTACAGAAAAGTTTAATTTTGCGCAACTGAATGTAAAAAGTCCAATTAAAAGTGATATTGAATTTCGCTATTCAATATCAGCCCCGAGTCATGAATTTGTGCCCGATATGGCGATAGGCTCGCCCCCTATCACATTGCGGGACGGAATACATAAGGTGAAATGTGGGTATCCTGGTAGTACCTTTGCCTACCCCTTCTGGGAAAAAGGCGTGAGTTTATTTATGTATGTATGAAGGTAAAAAACAACACTTTTTTACTCTTTTTGTTATACAATATACAAATTTCCTCATAAATTAATAATAACTACTGCAAATGCCAGAGGTCTGTTATCAGTTTCTACTGTTTAGAAATGTGCAAATGTGCATGCATCACTAATTAGGACACAGATGTGTATAATTTTGTTATTTAATTGCTGATCAGCATTACAATGCTGCATCTGCTACTTCACGAATTTTGTCTTAGCTATAAGTGGTTTTGCAACAATACAAAATATAATGAATTGAAAATTATATGTCTACATAATATATACTCGGTGATATTGACATACATTATGGTATTTAAATTGATCCACATGTTCCAAACCACCCCAGGAAATATTTTACAAAGTTTGCAAAAAAAAGTTACTTGTAGTTTTGTAAAAAATCGCGAATTTATTTTTCAAGGCCTTAGATCAACCCGTATAGGTAAGAGTCTTTTTACCACTCAGGTAAATTTCCGAACAGTATCGAAGTTCAGGTAACTTAAATCACGATGATAGTCAAAAAATACACTCGGATTTTTCAAATTTTGTACAATGTAACCCGGGTTGATGAGAAACATGTGGGTTAAATCAAATACCATATAATACATTCAGATTAACTATGAAACAGAAATAAAGATCATGTCTCATAAATAGAATTAAGAAAAATACTATAAATACAATAAATTCACCTAAAACATTACACTTGCACTGGCTCACAGATCCAAGTGTATAATTAATAAATAGCCCGTATTGGTACTGCGCCGGGCGGTTACGAGGAAGCCAACTATTCAACCCCATTGTCGATTAATGTGAACGTCCAGTGCCAGTGCCGCCTGTAATGCCCTAAAGCGCGTAAATGTCACCAAGAGGTTTTAAGCTCAGGTAACAGACACATGCTTTTGACCTCCTTATGCAAGCCAATTTACAAATATAACATATATATTATTATTTTTTAGCGATTTACCAAATAGATATGAGCATACACATACCCTGATAAGTTGTCTTTGAAGTTAAGATAGTTAGCCAACAGAAACAAATATAGTGTTTTTCTAGACATTAAATGGTAAGAGTAATAAGTGCATGTAATTTTAGAAATACCCAACAGGGAATTTCAACCTCTCATTCTCTGGTTAAATTATGCAAATTATCACAGCAAATCATGAAAGTTAACATGGGTTCTATAAAATAATAGCAAATTATAGTATATATTGTCCCATATTCATGGATGTTGGCTGATATAGCACTATCTACCTATTGTAATCACTAATGTTGTACCAACTGCTTACACTTAATAACTGGCCTGGATTGGCTGCTTTTATAGAGACAAGCGTAAGGGCTAGCGCGCACGGGTGAATTTTGTCGGAGTGACATAAAAGTTTTTCTCACTGCCAAGTCACGAAAACCAAATCAGAACGCGCTCACGATAGAGGTAATGACAGAAATGGCACCAACGTGTCACGTCGTAACATGCGCGTATCTCCATATATACCCTCGACTTCATAAGAGTGACAAATTAGTCACAGAGACAAAAGTAACCCGTGCATGCTAGCCCTAAAGCTGGAAGTGCATTCTAGAAGTTAGACTACTGAAGTATATTTTGCTTGTGACAAGGTTTCACTGGTATGCAAATTAAATATCCTAACTGGCCATTTAGCTCGACATTGATGGTTAGAATACATAATTATTATAACATATTAATCTCCAATCTTCTTAAAGGAAATATGAATCCTCATTACAATTGTGTGATTCAGGCCTTTAATTATTTTGGTTACTGTGTGTACTGCCAGTTATAATGCAGTCTAAATCTGTCACAATGGATAATATTTTGAAGTCTACGCAATTATGTATGAATATTTAAATCATGCAACTGATTATATACTCAACACTTAAAAGGCAAGTTTTCACTATATGTTTAATTTGTTTAACATTGATAAAAATACAAACTTAAATAGGCCATTTAATGAAAATTATTCAATGCCAGTAGCAAACTCCATAAAAAGATAATAAAGAAATGTATGTGTTAAATTGAACATGCTAAAGAAATAAACAGTTATGTTGAATATTGTATAATAAATTTGTAACCAATCAATGTCTGTACATGGAAGGTAAATGAGAAAAACAAATATGGGGGGTCTGTATTAACGTAATAGAACCCAAAACAATGATTTTTAGAATTTTTGTCTGTTTGTCTGTGCGGTTTTGCGCAATCAACTCAGAAACAGATTAACGGATTTCAATGAAATTTGGTATGGAGGTAGCTGACACACTCGATTAAAACGTAGGGTACTTTTTATCCCGTAAAATGTAGTGTTCCCTTGAGATGATGAAGGAGTTCCGATATATTTGTTACCTTTTTATACTTAAAAAGTGCAAATAAAAGCTACATAGCTTTAACTAAAATATGAAAATATTTGGTATGTATTACATGACATTTGTTTAAATAAAGTGTACAATCTCAGCAGATATCATAAAGAAAACAATTATCAAAGTAGCTTATTAATGGTTAGGAACTACTCACATGAAATACTCAGTGGGGAATATTAAACTCAACTTTTGTCTGATGGTATGCATATTTAAAATTGTAATATTAACAACATGTGAGCCTGCACTTTCATATCATTTGACATAACAGTAATCAACATAAAGGATGCTTATGTACTCTCTCTCAAACCTTGAAATCACATACACTTGGTCTAAAACATTGATAACTTTGAACCTTTAAAACATATTATTATAGAAAGGGCATATTCTTAATATGCTCCTTAAAATATCTTTGCTAGTTTATTGCAACAATATTTAATAGAAATGTTCAAACATGGGCTGAAATGTATCTCAGTGACAAACTGGACCTGATAGCACAATGTAGCTATGGGATTAATCCAAGCAAAGGAGAGGTGGGGAGAAGTGTCACACACAGGTGCAAATTATTAATCAATAACTTCCCCATACTGTCTTAACCATATGTATGTGCATTAATTATTCAGAGGTTAGTGCAGCAGTAGCAATGCTATTGGATGGTTTGATTATTTACAACAGAATTATAAATGTCTTCACTGTGTGAAATGATATACTTTTGGTCTTAGCTATCAGTTAGTGATGATAGTAAAAACTTTGAGGGTAAGAGAATGTATATATACAAAAAAAAACAATGGAACTGAGACATAATAAATTATATTATACTCATTTAGATGACAAGTTATTAGCAATAAAACTTACATTATTGTATGTAGTGGAGTTAATACACATAAGAGAGGAAGATATTTACTTATTACTACATACACAATACAAAAGTGGAGTAAACAGGTGACAGTTTGGTACCCAAGGGACAGCACTAGGAGCCAAGGTCGTAAGGCAAGAAGATGGGAGGACGATCTTAAATTGACTTTAGGACCTCTTTGGTTGAGAGTGGCAGCGGACAGGGAGCAATGCAAGGTGTTGGAGGAGGCTTTTGCCGCAAGGCACGCTGAAGTGAGAGATATACTGTAATGTGTGGTTTTAGTTCATATATTGTTTTAATCCTTTCTGTAAATTGTATCTATCATTTCAGAAATAAAGGCTATATTATTATTACATACACACAGAACATGAGACGCCGTTTACGTATCGTGAACACCCAGTAATACAAAGTATTCACAATATTGAACATGATCCCTTAATATACACCACATTTAGCTCCATGGGCGAAAAATCCTTAGCTAACTTGTTATGGAACAGTAAAGAAAATTTACAAGGCCATTGTACGACAACAAGTTGCAAACTGTGCACTGCTTACTGAGAACAATGTCACACTCAAGGCTACATTACATGTTTAACAATATCTAGCAAGGGATCAAACACTCATCATAAACATCGAAATTATCACTATTCATAGGCAAACAAAAGATCTTAAGCAAATTTCACCCTCGCGATCTATACGGCGCATTAAGCGCATATGATAAGTCATGCAGGAAGTGTACACCTATAACATGTGTCCATGTCTATATGATGACAAAAAAAGGAAAACCACGGCAGAGACGAGTGTGAGAAACCCTTTTTTATGTATCCGAATTCACATGCACCCGCACTAACAAAAAAAACCTACTGGCTAATTTCAGTGTTCATGGCGAAATTGTCTGACCTTTGCATATTTACGATAAACAACCGTTGCTCTCATACGCTGACCTAAATCTAGAAAGGTTGTACGAAACCGCAGGAACACATATTGTCCTAACACAACTCTGCCTGGGTTAATGAAAGGCGTGAAAACACAAAAAGTGGTGTGAGCTACGAAACAACTAATTGCACGGACGTGCCCCACGTACACTACCAATATTTAAATACCACTTACCTGCTTTTGATTTGGAGCTAACCTGTAGATAATATCATTGATTTAGCTTATTTCGTAACATAGTTACTAAACTAGTAAACGAATTTTAAAAAATAAATAGCAATGTGCATTTAATTCATCGACTTCAAACACGGTGGTAGGCCATCAACCATAGATAATAAATTTTACGTATGGCCATACCATAAAATCTAGTAAAGATAGTCTGTACTTTGTCTCAGCGAATTTTATAATCTGTTTAGGTAAACTGCTGCCATCTATTAATCGTTATGTTATGCTACATTTAAACGCTTGGCCATTACACAAGCGTGTAAACAGGGCGTTTGGCTCGGCTTGCCTTGGCTCGCGTTAAGCCGCGTACCGACATTGCAAGGCTACTCGTGGGATTGCTCGGTTGAGCAGTGTGTCGAGACTCGAGAGGCAGCCTCGCAGTGCGCTCGTTTAGCGTCTTAGATTGATGCACGCGAGTTTAACTTTTTGAACACGAGTCAAAGGGGGTTTGGCAAACGTTTACGATACATTTATACGTTGGCGCGAGTTTGTCAGAAGCTCGAGCTCAAAGAGTGTGTTTATTAAATGTATTAATTTATTAGGTTCTTTAATGGTGAATAATTTTTATAGACTAATAATTAGTTAGTAAATAGTTGAGAACGTTATTCTCGAGGCATATTATAGTTATCCGTAAATATGGTAATAAGTCTGACAAAACCTTTTATTATTATTTACTGTGTAATATAAATACATAAATTTTACATTACATGAACAGCACCAAAAACCACTAAGGTTTATACAATAGCGTCGACGTATACTGTGTTTGCCTGTCCGGAGGAACACATATCTATATACATACCACGTTTATGGTCTAGTCTACTATGATCACCTGGGTGATATCGCCTAGGTCATCTTAAGCGACTCTTTAGTGTCCTTTGATCACCCGTGAATATAATAGGCTGGTTTCTAAGGGACCCCAATAAGACAATTAATAAAGTACCCTAAAATCACGTTCAAATAAATATCACTAACGCAATTGTTTAAAATATACTTCTATACTTATATAACTAACACGTTAACCATAAAATGTATGACAAAATGTTATTAAGTGTCTTGTGATTTCAACATTTTAAAATTACATTATACAAGGCTGTATCGTTTGTTACCTTTGCTTACTCTATAAAAAGTTGTAAAGTTTTATCCAGTTTTATCATACTAACTAGTAACTACCTGCATAAAAATTAAAAAATAAAAATAAATATGTGGCAGTTTATTTTAGAGGTGGACGGTTTTAGATGATAAAAGCCGTGGCAAGTTTATATACTTAATTTTTTTCTTGTGATATTGATGGTCATATGTTTTTTGCGATGAATGTCGAAACGAGCATTGCATTCGCCTGATGGTAAGCGATAAGTTCGCTATCCTGAGACACAATATTAATAGGGATAAACAACGAAGTATATTCAAATCTGAATTTAAAAGCTATAGAAAAACATACACAGACATAACATACATAAACTAAAATTAATATATTATTCGACATTTGGTTAATGCAATATTCTAAGAGGAAATAATAATAAAAATCAATTATAACAAAAACTATTTAATAACATATTACTCTAATGGACCATTCCCTAATAAAAAATAAAAAATGATATATCACTAGGATGAATGATAATTTTAGGGTTGCATTCTTAATGACCCATCCAATCTTATTGTTTCACCATTAAGCATAGGATTCTGGATGATACTTTGAACAAGCAAGGCAAATTCATTTGGATGGCCAAGTCGAGATGGAAATGGTACCGATGCCTCAAGGCTTTTTATAGCTGGTTCTGGTAATTGCTCCATCATTGGTGTCCGGAACAAACCTAAAATTTATTTAATTATTATTAAGTTTTCAAGATCGCTATGGAACCCCTTAGTTAAAACATATGTTGGCGGCAGCTGGATATACAAATAGAAATTATTACTTAATGATGATTCTAATGTTTAAATATTGGTGATAATAAAATAAATACTTATATATGTTTATATCTATTGTGAAATAATAACAGTATTATAATATGAAAGACTGATGGCTATTAATAGACTAGAAGCAGATACCTGGTGCTATGGTAACAACTCTGATGCCTTGTTTGGAAAGATCTCTAGCGATTGGTAGTGTCATTCCAACCACACCCGCCTTTGATGCAGAGTAAGCAGCCTGACCAATCTAGAATATATATTTTTAGATATCAAAACTTTAATATTATTATTCTCCAACATATTTAATAGCAGTTTCAATAAACAATTGCATAATATATTATAACACTACCTGACCATCAAAGGCAGCTACACTTGCAGTATTGATGATGACTCCTCTTTGACCATCTGCATCAGGTGCATTCTTGCCAATTATACCAGCAGCTAAACGAATAACATTGAATGTACCTATTAAGTTAACCTGCAATATAATACAGATTTACATGATACCTAAATTACCAGCATAATATGAATATAAGATCTAGTGATCATGCATATTGTCGATATATTTACTACATTATCGTTAGGTTTTTTTTCTATATAGGTCTGGCAAACAAGCAAACAGGTCACCTGATAGTAAGTGATACATACATGTACACTAAAAAAAAATCACGTTTTTGCTGGTCAAATCTATTCCCTACGTTAACTGCACGTTTTACAAAGAACACTCACCCGCTAATTAATAAAGACTCTAATTTATGGTTGAATGAATACGTAATTTTCTGATATTATTCCAAATTGTTATAAAAAAATATATTGCAATAATTTACTATCTACATTTACTTCCTAAAATTTTATATTTATGTCGCATATTTAACCAGTTTTGATTGACTTTCATGCATATTTTACAGTAATTTGCAAACATATTTTGAGCTTATACCATTATGCCAGATTATGTGCAACATAAAAACAACATATGCATGAGAATTGGCAAAACATACAGCATATTGTAAGTTTGAGCCCAAGGTACACTACTCTGACTTATTGAAATTATATTTGTATTAATTATCACTCAATATTATTAGGAAACCTGCATGCTTAATAGATCTCTGATTAAGGTAAAAGTACGTACTTAAGTATACAATATCATACTCCAAAGTAAAAAAATCTCCTCTATTGATGTAAATATGTTGCCTTTGCATGTCATTACCCAGGCTGACTTAATTGTTTTACGCTAAGCAAAAGCTAACCGTACCTAACCATCTTAAGCCAGAGGTTACCCTATCTGGATAGCAGTATACTTACCCTCAGATAAAGTATACTATTGTTGCATGTCACTAAAAAGACATAAATTTGGGCAACTATCTTTTTAAGGATTTCATTACTAAATATTTCTGTGTTGTAATCAATTCGAACAATATTCTTAACATTATGTTGTTAATTTACATAAAAATTACCTCAATAGTTCTTTGGAATAATTTAAGATCGAAAGGTTGACCCTTCTTAAAATTATATATTCTAGATGCAGACGCAACCCCAGCACAGTTCACAGTCACATCAAGTCGGCCAAATTTATCCATAGTTGTCTGCAATGCATTGCTCACATCTTTTTCTGATGTTACCTTTAACAAAATATTGATACATTAAATAATTCATATTCGTATGCCATTCGCCTGATGGTAAGCAATACAACTGCTCTTGGAGAGAAGCAAAACCAAACAACACCATGAATTACAATGCAATGCTTGGCATTGCATGCTGAGACATAAGAAGTCAAGTCATTGACTTGTTAAGTCTAATTATGTCCAGTAGTCGCTTAGGGTACAATGTCCTTCAAATTGGAACACAACAGTGCATTTGGCTTTTCTGTTGTTTACACTATTACAAAAAGTCAATTTCTTAATTGTTAATGATTAAATGATATTGGATTTTTTATTTTTATTATCAGCCCAGAGTCAGGAATTTGTGCCCAATATGGCGATAGGCTCGCCCTTATCATGTGGTCGGCCAGAACATACAAGGCGAAATGTGGGTGTCCTGGTGGCACACCTGTCTACCCCTAGGTGTGAGTTTAAGTATGTTTGTTGTTTATTTATTTTTAGTTATAGGAAATTATTATTTTTAACTGTTAACATTGTTAACTATGTTAATTAGTGTCTACAACAAAATCGTGTTCTGTATACAAAGGTAGAGGTACATACTAGATTGCTTGACTAAAAAATTTTGTTAATATTTGGTTGTATCCTGTTTTGGATACCTTTGATAAACAAAGAAAAAAAGAAGTGATAAATATCATTCAATCACCAGTTATTGTTACAAAGTAATTAGCTATATCAAAATTACTTGATAAGTATGATAAGCTGCTTACCATCAACTGGGTTTAATTGAATTGAAATGTTCATAATCTACGTATTGATAAAATAACATTTTTTTATGCATAGATGATTATAAATACATATTTAATATAAAGGGCAGTGCTGTGCAGAGTACAATAACTGGCAAAAAATTGCTGGAGGTAAAATTATTGACTCACATCAATGGGAACAAATGCTGCATTTTTTCCAAGGGCCTTTGCCGTATCATGGCCAGTGCTTGTAGGTAGGTCGCATATGATAACCCTACCGCCTTGTTTTAGTAATTGTTCAGCTGTGGCTCTTCCTAGGCCCGACGCACCTCCAGTTACCAATGCAACTAAACCCTGGAATCATTTTTTAATACATAACTCCATTTAACAAATATCCACATTGGATTGATTAAATGTATAATAATGATCTAATTTTGATCTTTGTTTAGATAACGTTCGGCAAAGCATTTTATTGTATAGCATATAATAGATTTAAAGCAATTCGTAAACTATTTTAATCACTTGAATATTAAACTGTTAGGTTATTGGACTTTTGATTGCAGCTACGAATTATTCCAGAATGTATTCGTTCGATAACGAGTTCGATAACCTTACAATTGTAGATATAAATGCGTAAAAATATATTATTTGCTAAACTAACTCAAAAGTAATGCAATAATCTAAATAACTCACGTTAAACATTTTCATAAATTAAAAAGTATTGAATAAAAATTAAAACTAAATGTAGGTACAACTGGCAAACCCTTTGCACTACTATCTCAAATTAATTGTTGCCGCACGTTAAATACGAGTGTTATGTTATTTATTGTTATCTGATAAGAAATAAACATTGACCAATGACCCAACCAACACACCTACCTATAACGATATGTCATGAAGTAGCCGCCAAATTGATATTTTATAAAAACTTCAGAAAATGTGTAAAAAAGTAATAAATATGTATTTAAATTATTTTTTATAATTTATGAATGTAAGACGACGAATATTATTTTCTTACTAATCATATTTTAAGTAGAATTTTAATTTAAAGGTATTTAATACAAAATTACTACATAATCTATGATAATAAAACCGAATTTGATATTATTCAGTTGTTTTAAACATTAATCATATTTTTTTTTTAAATGAAACAACGTTTAATAATCACCTAGGTATCAAGTAGTAGTATAGTACTAAGTAATCTGTGGTAGTAGTTTTTGCTTTTTTTTAAGATGCTTTTTTTAACGACGGCGGAAACAACCACTACAACATTTTTTTAAGTGTGGCAGTACAGTATGCACTTAGTGAGGTGCCATTCGCGCAGTCATTCGATATTTTTACACGCAATTTAATTTTTCGAGAACTAAAATTGTGATTACGGTAATAATTAATTTAATTCTTGTGAAAATCGTATTTGGAGAAAATCAATTTTCTTTTTAAGAACCAAAAATATCAAGTACCGTCAACTTTAGCATTTTTTCCATTCTCGAGCATTGGATAGTTCTGTTGCTCTCGGCTAATTAAAACAAATTTGTTACAGGTAGTGGTTAATGGTTCTACGTTTGTTTTTCTATCGATTGATATTAATTTGCGAGAACACAAACAGTGTTAAATTATTAATCTCGCTCTTAAGTACAAAAAAATGCGTATTTCGTATCCCAAAACCCAACTTTATAATATAATTTTAGTGATCGATTACCGTTATCATTCTTTATGTCGCGTCGGTTCGCTAAATGCGCTATAACTCAACTTGAGGACAAGTGTTCAGCTTTATTTTTAAGTTAATACTTCTATAAAATCATTGTGATTTGAAATTTTATGAAACGAAAATGTAACTTGAAAACGCTACATGAAAGTTTGAAAAAAGTTCTTACTGTATATCAAAGTGTAAATACTTCTGTTTCTTCTAATTCATAATATAAAATTACTTTTTTTGTTGGACTGTTCTCAAATTCGATATCTGAGAGACCCTTCGCCCCAGTAATCTAAATTGATGGTCAGAATTCAAAGTTATGGGCACCATTTTGAACTTTTTGGCTCGGTCCGATTACTCTCAAGTTTGATATCTGAGGGTCCCTTCGCCCCAGTAATCTAAACTACTACTACTAATAGTCAAAAATTAAAAATGTGTCCGCAATTTTACTTTTTATTTATAGTCTCAAAATCATGAAAAAAAATAAAAAAAAAAACAGAAGGAAAGAGAGAGGTGAAGATTATAGGACACTCTGTACACTTTTATATCTCATTCTCTCGTAGGCTTAGTCCTATATATGAGTATATTTATCTCTTTTTAGTGCTGATTTTTGAAAATGTATATTTATCCCATTCTCTCGTAGAATATTTTTCTGAAGTTTCACTTTTGCCGTGTGTGAATTGGACGCACACACGCACTATTTTATTTCTATTCTTTATTATTCACCAAGTACCTAACCCAAATAAATAATAAATACACCCAAATACACCCAACAATCACAGACATAGTTCTGACCCCACACTAAGATCGAGGCTTGTGTCGTGGATAAACTGTTGTCTGCTGCAATTGTAAAGTCAATTTGACATTGGTGGGATTACATACAGGTTGTTTCTTTTTTGGTAATCCACACTAATGTTTTTTCTAACATTGCCCTAAGACCAAAATCTCATTGCAAATAATTAAAAATATTTCATAATTTTAAGCAAGAAGGTAGGAATATTGAAAGTAAAATAATAATTCCAGCGATTTGTAATGATAATTAAAAATAACTTTTTCGACCTATTTTGATTTATACCCCATCCCCTGCTAATTCCCTGCCCAACGCAATGAGACTAAATGGTATGGAGGTAGCTGACACCCTGGATTAACACTTAGGCTACCTTTTATCCCGAAAAGAAAATGTTCCCGCGGGATGAGGAAGGAATTCCAAAACATTTGTAACTTTTTATATTCAAAGGGATGGGATGGGACTGGATTACATGGCTTGAGTGAGCATGAAATAGGACGGATGGAATATAACGGGTCGGCATGGTACGGGATGGGTAATTCCATAAAAAGTTAATCACGCAGACGAACTTTGCGGGCAGAAGCTAATGTAGTATAATTTACGGTAAGTATTAATGTCATTACCCTAATAATTCTTATATATATTATAACTGTCCTTTATAATGACAATATAATTCCAAGCATTAAAATGATATCACAAATGGCCCACTGAGTCATAACAGAATTACTCTTAACAGAAAATTGCTATAGGTACCATAATTTTCATTTTTGTAGAGTTTATAATTTTCATATAGCTTGCAACATTAAAAGCGCCCCCCTCCGTCGCGTGCACACTTATCTGGCGAGGAGTCTAGAAATATCTTTTGAATTACCTATTTTACATTTGCCTTCTACATAACAAATCTTCTTCTTATATAATATTTAAACCGTTAAAATTATTATTAAGTGGAAATAATTACATTAAAAAAAGTCAGTTTGGTTTTATTTGTCTACTTATTAAACTACAGAGTACAGAACAACTGAAATATTTTTACTTGAAAGTCCAGAAAATACACAGACATTATTATTCAAATACATGTTTTGTCTCTTGCATCCATTCAATTACTATATAATTCTGCCATAATTTTATAGCGTCTACTAAGATAAAATATAATTATTTTGGTAAGCAAAAAAGTAAGAGTCCCTTAGGCCTATCCTATGCTAATCTTATTGTAGAATTAGATAAAAGTTCGGCTTTGATTTAATAAGTTAAGATTATGAACTTTGTTCTAAAAACTTGGCAAAATAATCATTTATAATTACGCATTATCATAAATCTCATAGCGATGCAACATATCTACTGAAACTTACATAATTTAATTTTTCACCTCTAATGTAGCTACAAATCAAAGTGTGTCATATCTATATTAGACTTAACGTTCAAGTTTCTTTTTATTATGTACTAGCTTTTGCCCGCGAACTTCGTCTCCTTGCATTTACTATGTATTAATAAAAAAGAAAACGACTGCGTCTTGGAAAACGTAGCGTGGGACGTCCTCTGGCCAGATGGCGGGACGACTTGCAAAAGAGGGCCGGCAGCGACTGGATGCGTAAAGCAGCAGACCGGGCTCTGTGGTATACCTTGGGAGATGCCTATGTCCAGCAGTGGACTGCAACGGGCTGATGATGAATGAATAAAAAAGAAACAACCTGTATGTAATTCTACCAACGTCAAATTAACTTTACAATTGCAGCAGACAACAGTTTAATATTACCAGAGGTTTCTAAATAAATTTTCCTGTATTTCCTATGGGTATAATAAAAAGAAACCACCTGTATGTAAATGAAACATATACCAAATATTAAGCCAAGCCTGCAAAAATATAACGATGAAAACCGCATCTCATTTCGTCTTGTAGTTTTTGCGTTATGCCTATGCAAACAACAAGAAACACCATGTATGTAAATGAAATATATACCAATTTTCAAGTTGGACCTGAACCAGGTCTGTATATAACTGTAAGAACTGCATCTCATTTCGTGTGGTAGTTTTTGAGTAATGTGCAAGCAAACAAAAAGAAACACCCTGTATGTAAATGCAACATGTACCAGTTTTTAACTTGAACCTGCAGCAATACAAATGTGAAAACCGCGTCTCATTTGGTGCAGTAGTTTTTGCGTGATGCGCAAGCAAACATACAGACAGAGAGACAGACAAAAATTTCTAAAAAATATTGATTTGGCTTCTGTTGCTGTTATAAAGACCCCTCGCGTTTAAATTTCTTATACATTTCCTTGTACAGACATCGACCATTTAAATTTTTATTATATATATACATAGATAGTAAGAAGAAGATGATGATTAAAAACGTAAAATATTTTTGCATATTAAAAGACATAAATTAATATAATGCATTTGAGGTAAAACAATCGATTAATTAATCGATTGGTTTCTCGACGATAACCGAGACAAGAATCGATTGCGCGAACAGGGTACGTGCCGAGACGGCTCTAGCATAATTTGTCATTTGAGTAACGACGAAGAGCAGTGAACATCGAGGAGAGGTCGTGGAGGATTTTACCACCTTAGCCACCATCGCCGTTCGCCAATTACACCATGGCTGATACCGAAAAGGCGCCGCAGCCGCAGCCCCCGCAGCAGCAACAACAGCAGCAGCCAGAACAACCAACTCAACCGCAGCAAATTAAAACGGCTAAACAAAAGCAAGTCATTGGTGAGTGCCGCTACGCCATCTTAGTTTTGCGTGTCCCGGCTTTGAGTACCCAAAGCACATGTTCACCAAATTGAAATATTGTATAAATTTTGTGGAGATTTCTTTATTGTTTGATTAAATGTGAGTTTTTAATAGCTTGGTATATTAACAGTTGTAATTAATTTATACGAAGAGAGTGGAGAGGTACGTTATTGATCGTGTGTTGACCCCGCCGACGCGCACTGCGCATGCCTTCGCGGCCCGCACCTGGGTCACGCGGGCGGGCGAGAAAAATCAATATAGGCAGTCGGGAGTTGCGCATTATATGCCAACTGAGTTACGCCCATGTATTTTAACTATGGTTTGAAGTACTCAGAAAGCGTCCTACTGAAATAATTAGTGATTTATGTAAAAGTATTATTTTTGCAAGTGCCGCTGTAAAATAAGCTTGCGATACGACTGTTTAGGAAAACTATGACTAACACGATGGAGTGGACAAGTAATTACCCTCACATCACCGAAAATATTTTTGTTTTTGTTGTTAACATTGATTTGTTGACTGTATTGGTGTTCTAAATATATGCGGTGACATCAATTTTACCTACCAACCTATTCTTAAATATATTTATTCATGTGCTGGTGTTGTAATTTTTTGGAGGGTAAACAATATTTTGCATTTAATATTGAAAAAATGAATTACAAGCCTTGCGATTTTTTTCCTTAAGATTAAAGTACCAGAAAAAAAATGCCAAGCGAATATTTGAAATTTTTATACATGATCAGGATTAATATTTTGTGAACAGAAATGACTATGTTCTAATATTAATAATGTAAGATAGATGTCTTAGCCACCAATTACACCAGCAACATATACCTACGCTATTTTGTTACGATTACTACACAAATATAGAATATAAAGAATTTTCCACAAAATATTTCATCCACCTTTTTTTTTTATTATTGTCTTAATTGATTTGTTTGTTATGCATAATCTTTAATTTACAGCTGAGAAGGTCTCGGGGACCGTCAAATGGTTTAATGTCAAGAGCGGATATGGCTTCATCAACAGGTATTTTTTCGAGATTTCTTATAAATATGTAATCATTGCATTGTGCATATAGTCAATATGTGGAAAATAAAATACTCTTGTATTATACAGGAATGACACGAAGGAGGATGTTTTTGTGCATCAAACTGCAATTGCAAAGAACAACCCACGCAAGGCGGTGCGCTCGGTTGGCGACGGAGAGGCGGTGGAATTTGCCGTGGTCGCCGGGGAGAAAGGCTATGAAGCTGCTGGAGTCACCGGTCCCGGCGGTGAGCCGGTAAAAGGCTCACCATATGCAGCTGATAAACGCCGCGGCTTCCATCGCCAGTCAGTACTTACTATAAATATAGAAATTTGTTAGAATGTTATCTCATTAACAATTGGCAAGCACGTTTTCAGCAAAAGGATTAAAGTGTTGGCAACAACCTCACTGGTGATTCTACACAACTACATGGGACACCACAATACAGACTCTGATTTGTACACTTCAGTTGTGTTAATCTTTCATTTCATGCCTGAATTTCTTAAAAGCACATATAGGGTATATCCAGACTGCAATAAAACTCAGCTTGGTGGTAGTTTTAGTGATTACAGTTTTTGTTGCAGTTATTTTAATAGACAAATGCCTAGTTTTTGCTCATATAATAAGTTATATAATAATTTAAAATAAAAAGGTGTATATTATTATTATGGGAAATCTATGTATTTACCACTTAATATGACGATAAGTAAAAAACTACAAAATAAAAGTAGCTTTTTGCAAAATTTTTAGTTGCATTGTGTGTGAAGTCACTAATAACACCACCTGGCTTCGTTTTCGGTCACAGTCTGGATATATCAAGTCAAATGTTCTCACCAATACACATTCAATAACAGCACATTTGGAATGCAATGATACCAATACCAGGTGGAGTTATAATTTTTTGGTTTGTTTTTTTTTTGTGCTTTATAGATACTACCCCCGTCAAGGTGGCGGACGTGGTGGTGAAGGCGCTCCACGTAGAGGTGGCATGGGACGTCGTGGACCCCCGGCCAATCAAGGGGGTGCACAAGGAGATGAGGGTCAGGAGGGCGGCGCTGCACCACCACAACGCAGCTACATCCGTCGCAACTTCCGTGGTGGTCGCCGTGGAGGCGGTCCTGGCCCTATGAACCGCGGTGGATACCGCCGTATGCGTCCGCGTTTCCAGCAGGGTCAGCCGCAGGGTGGACAGCAAAACCCGCAGGCTCCGCGCCAGAATGGTCAGGAAGGAGAGACCCCAGTGGATCCCGCATCCACAACCCCGCAACCGCAACCAGCCAAGCCGAAGAGCAACACCAAACCTGCTGGCACAACCATCGAGGCCACCACCAATGAGAGCCAGGCCTAACGAACCGGCGGATAAGTGTGTGGCACAACCCCTTATGTAGTGCATGTTATTTCTAGCAGTGCCACACCCCTCCCACATCTTTGTCTTGTCTTTACACCTGATGAGTGTAGTGTATTGCTGTTGCTCGTGTCAAGAATGTCAATATTGCCAACCTTGTCAACTTTGTCATAATTGTGAACTTTGTGACCCTTGTGAACTATATAAACCATAAGGTCTTTGCATTTCTTTTTTTATCATGAATTGGCGGGGAAGTTGCAAATGGAACTGCATAAGTATCATGGATCAAAGATGTGATATTTTATGATTATTAATATATTGCATATTATGTATTTATTGATATTTTGGTTATATACCATTAGATTGTGTATTTAAAAATTAAACCTATGTGTCTATAGACGCAAGCTAAAATTTTCTCTCTAATGAAATTTTGCAAAATGATATGCAGGTTCCAATGCCCCAAGGAAAAGTGGACAACAACTGATTTAGTTATTTTTTAAAAATTCTACAGATGTAAGTTATTTTATTGTGTAATATTACCTCTATAACATGAAAACACTCTCAGGAAAATAAACTTCTTATTACTTGTGTGTAATTTTTTTTTATTTTTTTTTCAACATATATTTCTTTTACTTGAACTTGTAGTTTTTATTGTCATAATTTAATTTAATTAGGTTGTTGAGTTATAGCTATACTGTCCAAATTGAAAGGCAATGACTTATAATCTCACTCAAAATTGTATGATCTATATAGAGCAATGTTTCTCAAAAGGGGTATTGATGCTCTCTTGTGGGCTTGAGACCTTCAGGGGGGCAGTAAAGGTCTCAATAAAAAAATATATACAGACCATACAGACATTTGAGAAGCCATCTCCTTTAAAACTGCTAAAAGTAGGAGGTGATATTTTGTTTAATGTAAGAAACATTGTCATGTTTACAATATGGAATAAATATTTTTGAGATGATTTAGTCGCCTCATTGGTTTCGTATTGGAAGCGTGTATAGGCTGTGAATCGGGAGGTCGTGGGTTCCCAGCTTCGTCTTCCAGTGTATCGACACTTCACCTTGTATATTTTGATATATAAATTTCACCCGAGTTGTCTGGGAATTTAAGTACGGCGTTTCGATTCACCCCTAAGCCCTATCGCATCCCAGGGCTAAAGGCTTTATTTATCTTTTGCTAGTAGCCCGGCTCGACCGCCGGGGTGTAGATTTTTTTGACTCCAGTCCACAGAAACGTTTTATTTCGCATACTACCTAGTTTATATTACATCTCAACGTGACTACCGTCCTCTGCACTGCTTTTCCTGTCTCATCCCGTTATATTCTGTCGAGTCCCGTCTCATTCATTCCTCATAATAAAAGTACGCACACGATACATGAACATTATTTTGCTGCGGAGATATTTTAGAAACTGATAAATCTAAAATATTCATTGAAATGCGAAATCAAATAATGTAGGGGCAACATCGTTCAAAATTAAATACTTGTAATGAATAACTTACTAATTTGTATAGCAAATTACGATTAATACCATAAATATAAAAACCCATTCGCAAATAATTCATTTTAAAACAAATCCGGCCTTAATAGGTCCGGTTGGTAAGTAATCACTGCCGCCCATGAACCACAGCCATGAACATCCACAACCCTTGGGTCATAGTTAAGTTGCCGACCCATTAAATCACAGACTATTAAACAAGACAGACAGCCGACTCCATACAAATTTTTTAACACGTTAAGGGAACTCACACAACGAAAGCCCAAACATGTACTTTATGTCTATATTATGTTATATAATTCATTCATAATTAATCGTCCATCTCTTTCTATCCAGTACATATTTTGACAGGGTGTTCTACTGTTCTTTTCGCTCGGTGGTTATATACATGGGAAGCAGTGCTGTGACAATCGGTACTTTTTCGAAATACCGATCTTTATTTAATTAGGGATGGCTTTATTTTCCGGTTGACATCAGTGCCTCAAACTTACCGGTTTTTTTTTACCGGTTTTGGTAGTTGTATATTCAGGACGTATTGGTTATAAAATAAATAAATAAAATAAACTTCAAAAATAAATAACTTTATTTATAAACAATGAGAATTAAATTAATTTGTTATTCTAAAAATACCATAAATAATCCTTATTTAGATTGTCACTTTTTTCTCTACCACCCAGTTCACAAGGCTGTCTTCGCTAGAGAAGAACGGGCAAGAAACTCTAGCGTTGCTCTTTTATAATATATTTACAATACAGTGATTATGCATTAGTTAAATTCAGAGAAGTTCACAAATCATGTATAAAAATCACAATATTACAGGTCATTTTTTACAGCTGAGATACGTCAACCAGAACGCACAATTGGTATACACTGTTCCGCTAAAGCAATGATTGGCAATGGTAATAGTAGTTTCAAAGTAATTAAAAGTTATGATAATATTATAAATACATTAGGTTTACATACATTTTTTAAATTCTTAATGAGGTTTTTGTTTGTTCAATCGGGATAATCTTAGAGAACTACCACTAGGATAAGAAAAAATCTGCTTTTTATAGCGATTCATGACAATTTAGAATGATTCTCTCCTCCTCAATTTAGGGATAAAAGGTTGTATGGAAGTAAATAATGTGAAAGTAAGAAGCACAACAAATTATTTATCACATTTACCTGTTTCTGGAAAGAAAAAATGTTACATATTATGTTACTTATAAATCTTATTATCACATATTTTACTTCTAAGACTCCTTGTAATTATACATTTTTCAATTAACGCCTAACGCTTTTTATGATATAAGCGTAATATTAATAAGGGTTTTTTTTAATTTTATAAGCCTTATGAATGCAAGTTATGTTAGCAACTACAGTTATAGTTTCTTTATGTTAGTAACTACAGGGTTGGTATTCATAGAAAATGCAATGAAACTGCCTTAGATACATTAAGGTGCTGGGTCATAGTAGTTGGCAATATAAATTTAACCAAATTAGTTCAGGCTTCTAGTATATTAATGAAACGTTTTCATTAGGTTAACTTTAGATACATTAAAGCAAAATCGTGCTAAAAACAACATACTAACTAAATAATGGTGTAAATTTACAAATTATTACACCACGGAAGCAATTCCATGTGTAACATTACAAATGTATTATTAAATCAAATACAAAACAAGTTAAATACAAGTCTGAATACAATGTAATGTTAGTATCTTGAAACCATATATATAGTTTTCGCATAATATTATTTATAAATTACGAAGATACAATTTCTTAAAAATTCTGCAATAAAAACGAAAATGTTGGATTCAATGATTTGAGGAAATCCAATAATGTATATTTATCTATTCACTCTACCTAACACTCCTATACGTGGGCCTCCTCAATAAACGATTGAGATTGAGATAGGTCATGGTCCACCAGGTCATCATTTAAAGATATGATCGAAATTGCTCTTCTATTACATTGCAAATCAATAAAAATATATGAAAGGTGCAAATGCATGATTTGTATTAACAGTTTAAAACAACATAATATTATGCCTTACACTTAGTAAAATGATAATCATATTGAAGATTACTTTGTTTTTAAACCATGTAAGGTGAGTAGAGATATAATAACCAAACTATTATATGATCCTACTATGCAATTTTTCAAAGCATAAAATTAAATTTATTACAATTTCCAGCAAAGAATTGCTATGGACATTATTACAATGAAGTGTATTGCGAACAATGTCTGCTTACAAATATAATATTTGTATTAATTAAAAACAGTCATTATTATATTTAATACATCATTGCAGACTTTCATTCTAATGCACCGAAATAATTCATTTCAAATTGGTTAATATAAAATACAAATAAAATACAAAAAAATGAAACTGTAAAATAAGTTTACAAATATTACAACATGTGAGACATTCCATGCATAATAATATAATTGGTAATATCATATAAAGGCACATTTACAAGCAAAATGAATATAAAAATACTGGATGCAATATGATTAATAACAAACAAATTGCTATTTCAGGATTCTACATCAACCATCAGGTAGGTTCATATTAAGGTGTAAGAAAAAGTTTGGCAACATAGGTCTATTTTAAAGAAAACCTTGAATTGAAACTAAAATGATTTTACACCCTGAAAGGAGACTTGAGCTTCAACACTCAAATTTAATCAAAGAATTTTAAATTTAAGACAATATTTAAATCAATTAACAAAAGTTGTTACCAATATTGCAATATTGCTTCAGTGATAGAGGTTTTGCTTCCCTTGGATTGGGAGAGTCAAAACGCATAGACACAAAAAATTTTACAGCTTCATTCCAGAAATCTATATGTTCAGAATTACAAGACAATGCATGTGTCAATTTGTTACCATATCGGCCAAAACCATTTAAACTTTCAAACAAATCATTTATGAAGGTAATTATATCTGTTGTGAAAAAAATATCAAAATTAAGATTAAAAGTAGAATAATCATGTTCTTGGAGATGTTGGTTACTCTTCATATAAACTAGTAGTGATGTAGCCACTTGCCGGCTAAAAACTTGGGCTGCAAGTTTGACCTGTAATGTATGTGCATTTTAATTATTGTATAACAATAAACAATATAAAATCTATACAAATATATCGGGGAGCCATTCTTTAATTAAAAGAAGAAGAAAGAGAATATACCTACTAATATATAACTTCTGACATATTAATCACTTTTTGTGATTAGTGACCACTTCAAAACTGAATCTTGATAGCAATTGTATACTTTAATTTACCTTCATTTTGTCATATGAAGTTGGATTTATGTGTTTCTCTGTAAGTTTGGTGCTTCTTGCTCGGCCATCAAAGCCATCCTTTAATTTGTATAGACTTTCTATACATTCCCACTTTGCTCTTCGATAACCAATGAGTAGATGCTTTTTCTGAAAATTTTTACGAAAACATTTAAACAAATGAGGTACATCATAGATATGATATAATTGGTTGGGGCCAATTTTGTAGCAGATGTCATTCGTGCAATTATTACTACGTAAAAGTTCAGCATTGGAATCTGATATTAATGACTCAATAGCAACATTAGCAGAGCCTTGATCACTAATATTTCTAAATGTTTCTCTAAATTTATATTCAAGTTTATACACGGAATTGCACAAGGTTTTAATTTTAATTTTTCAATAATATGTTCGGCAAGAAAATGTTTATGACAAAAACGAATACGGCTGCGTTTAATAAAAGGTATGTTTTGTAAATATGGACAAAACCCTAACCACATTTCCCACCTTGCTTGGTTTGTGAAGGGAACACAAAAATATTTATTATTTGGTCCTCGAGTGTTACACTCGGGAACAATGCACTTATTTACCATAGTTCTTACAAAAATAACAAGTATTTTAACACAAATTCAATAATAATAAACTATCACTCGTTTTAGCCGGTAAACACTAATGACTTAAGGTCACTTATGCCTATTTTATCTTTTACGAAAACATAAGCACACAAAATTAATAAAAAGGAAAAAAAACCGCCTTTGATTGCAAACTGTAGCACCAGAATCCGTGATTAGAAAGTTATTAAATTCCAATGTTAAGATTCGCTGTACTAAGGCTTGATCAAGGCACAATAGAAAATGGCGGCAAACGAGATACGTTGACAATCAGCGGGCCTAGACAAGTGGCAAACGCTTCATATCGATTCTATTTCTATAAAAGTTAACGCCTCAGCGTCAACGATAAAAAATTGCTAGCCAAGCGTACAAACACTTAGCGAACGCTCAGTCGATTCGTTCGTTAGAAAAAAATCAGTCGTCATCTCTATGGTTTCGCTGATGAACGTCATTTCAACATTGTGAAGTGCGCTAAAATATAAACATTCCACGATTCATATAAGTTTTGTTAGTTATTTCCAAGACAATATTAAGTATTTTTAAAGTTTTCTAGTTAATTTTAAGCGATAGTTCACCTTACAGTATTTATTACGATAGCAGTGTTCAGTTTCCATACAAAAACAAGGAAGAATTTTTTTAAAGTATATTGGTAAGTACTTTATATTAGTTTGATTATTAATTCTTTTATTATTTCGGTTTTATTGTTACACCTAGTAATTTTATGTAATCTTTAAGTGTATTTTATTCTTGTTTTTTTAGTAATGGAACCGCGGTCAAGAGCTAGTTCAGAACAATTCTCTGTTTTAATAGACTTTATGTAGAGGTATTATTAAATTTGTGTGACTTAAAATGTCATCTATATAAATCAGTAAATTAATGCAATATTGCTACACACCTTGGGAATGTTAGTAGACTATAACATAAACAATGATATCACCAACGCACTGTACTTAAGTTTGTCAAACACTTAAGATTTTTTATGTTTTAGATATGGAGACCTCTCAAGACCCCAGCCGGGTCCTCAAGGACGGATAAAAAGTAATCGGTTGTGGCAGGAATTAACAAATCTGTTAAATTCTTTCGGTGGTGGTATTCAAAAATCAACAGATAAATGGAAAAAGGTAAATATTTTAGTATATACTGTGATAGTTTTCGGCGTTGTTGGGCACTGCTTTTAAATACCTGCATTTACCAGGTTTGGGCTGACTGGAACACCAAAACCAAAAAAAATATTTATGCCTAAGACAACAAGTCCGAGGCACTGGTGGTGGTCCAAGCAGCTAGATAATTTTAACTGCTTTGGAGGAGAGGGTGGTGGCGGTCATTGGAGTATTTGCGGTGGTTGGGCAAGCTGGCATTAGGGAGCAAGGTTTCAATGTTAGTTTTATAATACTTATACAACTTATACATATACGTATACCTAAAATAGCTCTTCCATTTGAATATAGGTACTTTAATGCTTTTATATTATTATCTTATACACTTGCCGCAATCTCTATTACTTACCTAATAATTGTATCAAAGTTTTATGTACCTAATTTTACACTTTACATATGATGCTAAGTTAATGTCGTATTAAATGTTGATGCCCGTAAACAATTTCGAATAATAAAAAATTAATACGTTTTTGTCATGTTTCAATTGTCTTTATAATAGTTGTTATAATAATATATTGCATATTTTTTAAGCGAAATGTATAAATACATATAAATACCCATCTACTGTTTCCAGGGGATATCAATGAATAATGTTGAAAACGCCATTGAGATAGCATTGGAGCAACAGAATTATGGTGACATTGAACCCGAGCACCACAACGAAAATAGTAAGTTAAATCATACTAGCAAAAATAATAGTCAATAAATAAATACACCAAACAGTCACATACATAGTCCTGACCCCACACTAAGATCGAGTCTTGTGTCGTGGGTATCAAGAACTACGAGAGACTTTTCGGTCTCTCAAACACCCAGACCCAAAACAAATACTTGTGGTTCTCACAAACATTTGTCTCGGTGCGGGGATCGAACCCGCGGCCTCTCGTTTCACAGGCGGCGTCTAACCAACTGCGCCACGGAGGCTGTCAATGTACATGATGTTTAGAATAATATCAAACACTATGTATTATTTAAGTAATTTAATAAATAATGTTGAAACTCAGTGATAATAGAGAATTAGTACATTGAATTAAACTCCAGTCTTTTTATGACTTGTTAATTTAAAATAGTACATCTAATATAATACAATAATTATATAATGGATAAATAATTATTTCAATTATTTTCAGTTCCAGTTATTTCCGCTTCAGCCCTTAGTCGCGTACCAGCAATATCCCAAACGCAACAAACTACACCGCGTGTAATTGCTCCCGCCACCACCCTCACAAGAACTACCATCAACGCCGCCGGCGCCGCCTCCGTGTACTGTCGACTGTTTCGTGTCGGTGGAGTCACCGACACGAAACAATCGACGGCAGGTCTCTGCATCTCCGCGTTCGATTCCTCCTACTCCACGTCGGGAACTACTTAGGGCACGAAGGAACAGGGAGCTGAGTCCCTATGAACGGGCCTCAGATCAAGTAGCGGCTATCGAGCAAAGCCGCCTTCGGCTTGAGGTGGCAAGCGATAGGCGTCTCCATGAACGGGAGATGCACATAATAAACGAGTATAGCGTTAATAAATGTACCTAAGTAATTAGACTGAGGCCTGAGCTGTGTTTAGTTAGTAGTAAAAATACGAATGTAGGATTATAAATATAAAAAATAATAATAAATTAAAAGGACTTTTATTGATAAAAATATGTATATTTAAAATAATGATGTAATGTAAGCTATTAATTATCTATTAAATCTATTACAGTCTATTTATTAAGCAGTCAAGTATTGCTCTGCCACGCATAAGATCTTGTTGACTGCTGGGAGCAGAAGAGACTGCCGGTGCCACATTATCATTATCAGTTAAGGATGGTAATGAAGCGTTCGGTGCTTTAATAAGCATCTCCAGCGCCCTTTAAGTACACCGAAACATCGTTCAATGCAATTTCTTGCTTGGATGTGACGCGTGGTGTATATTTCTTCCTGAGAACTAGGAGCTGCATTTAATATAGGTGTCATTAGCCAAGGCCTCTGAGGGTACCCGGAATCGCCTGAAACAAACGATTTTATTTAGTGAAAATTATTTTTTTGGTTATACCAAATATGAACGTATATGTTCACTTATAGAATTTACTACATACACTTACCTAATAACCATGTTTGTTCACCACGTTGATGAAGTCCACGCATGAATGGTTCGACTTGGCTTGTTCCCCATATGAAGGAGTCATGTGTGGATCCACCATATTTAGTGTTTACGTTTAAAAATTTTAAGTTATTGTCACAAATCTGTAAAACCAAAATATTACTTTTTAATTAAGTCTTTTGAAAGTAATGAATAGTTAAGGCTCATTAAGATCATAATATCCTTATTAAAAACTCGCCTGACGTTATTAAATTAAACTGCACTAATTATTTCTAAAATAAACCCAGTTGTTTGTAATATACTACTACTAATAGACTAATCTTACCATTTGTACATTTAAAGAGTGGTATCCTTTCCTAATAAAATACAGATGTTCTTCTTTGTCCGGTTTAACAATGGCTATATGTGTGCAATCTACGCAACCAATAACGCCCGGCAAATTAAATCTTCTTTGGAACCTAAAATCAGTTTATTAAGTATTATATATGGATAATAAATAAAGTAAGTATTATATTATTCACCTTAAATGTTACTTACTCCTGTCTTATTCCCGATCTTTCTTGCAGTGTTTGGGGGAATTGAATATACCGTAACATATAATTACTCTTGAGTGCCTCTACAACTTGCCTAATGCAACGACTTGCTGTTCGTTGCGGCAAATGTTGCGTGACACCCACTATCCTTTGATAAGACCTCGTAGCCAAGAAGCTCAAAGTACACAGGACCTGCAAAAAAAGAATATGGTCATAGTAAAGGCCTTTTTTATCCATTTATTTAATTTAATTAAAACGGCATATACCAATAACATTAAGTTAATGTTATCAACTAGATATATCAACATACATAACATTGCGTGTATGTAATAAAGAGTAGATAATAATAATGCATTTACCTTTATTTCCAAAGGAATCTCTTTAGTTCCTCGCAATACAGTATGAACACGTAAATCCTGACAAAGTTTCCTAAAACTTTGTTTGTCGAATCGATATCTTTCCCGAAATAAAACATCCGGCATTTCACTAATTTGCTCCAAACACTCTCGAGAAATACGCCTTTCGTGGCGCCTGAGCCACATTTCTTCATTATGCGCAGCCCATAATAATCTTAGTTTATGCATTTTACGAAAAATAAATCAAAATTCACACGAGCACGATCACAACACTTCCACCAAATGTACCGGCTGATCAAGTGTTCGCCATTTTGTAGCGTTATCTACAGGGTCCTAGCGTTCGCTAAGTGTCGAACGCCAGCAAGCGAAATCGTTTGTCATAAGTGCCACTTGGCTAGCATTTCTATAAAGAACAACGTACTAGTCTGGCGTTTCGTTTCAACGAATAGATTATTAGGACATTTGGCTACAAATGTTCTATTCTACATGTGGGATCCAATTACATGTCGAAGGCGAATGTCAATCTCATACAATGATTATCGTATTCTATTCTATTCTACTAACGTAAAAGCCACTTGTCTAGGCCCTCAGACATTTCAATACTAGTGACATAAGATACTACGTCACACGCACACTAATAAAAATATTGAGTGTAGAGAGAGAAAGATGAACGCCGTCCATATTAAAATAGTGAGATAGCTAGCATAGCTTAACGTGCAACTTTTTTTGTTCTAAGTTGGACGGGCCTGCATTAAATCGAAAGTTAGATACCATTAGAAACGTTGCAGTGAGCAAACCTATAAAGATAGATCATGGACGTATTATACAAACATAGACTGCGAACTCACGAAATAGTGTGGTCCTGAAATAACACTTATGGTTGTGGGATAAGGTTTAATTTGCTATGATAAAAGACATAGAGGCAAAACGAGCCGAGCGAGATAGTACATGGAGGTATGTGTCTCGTTTCTTTCGCTACGGTGACCATAACAATACCCTGTCTTGAATCTTTTTCAATCGACAAATAAAAGTTCAACTAAAAAATCGTATTAGTTACAACTTGCTTGAATATTAAAAGCGACTCAATTTTATTATTACATTTATTACGATTAATTTATACATGTTCATAAAATCTTAATATGTTCTAATGGAAATCAAACATGATAATAGTTCTTACTAGTACAATAATTGATCATGAATTGTATAAACATAAACTCACGCCTTTATCTCAGAAGGTCTAGGCAGAGGCGCCACTAGGACATCCACATTTCGCCTTGTATGTTTTATACCATGATTTGATAGGGAGCGAGCCTATCGCCATATCGGGCACAAATTCCTAACTCCTGGCTGATATGAATAGAAAAATCCAATATCACTCTGCCCGACCCGGGATTCGAACCCGAGACCTCAGCTTTGTAATCGTACCGTAGCACAACTACGACACCGAGCCAGGCCGTATCAAGAATTGAATCTAACTAAAAAGGTTTCTTTGCAATAGGCAGGTTCCTGATGAACGTAAACATGAGGCAGATATACTTGGACGCCAATCCAGCCTATACGAATGTCGCGAAAAACTCTGTTGTGTGAGGTGATTTACACATCGTGAATCCAAGATAAATGTTAAACACTAATTCAGCGCTGTTTGCTTTTGTAACGGAAATCAGTTGTGGCATTATTCTATGGGGAAATAACACAGGTAGGTACACTTAACCTATTTACACTACTGATAAAACGAATGAGATAATGGTTTCTTATATTTACGCGAATGTTACACATTGAAATAAAACTATCATTTCGTGGGACGGAACACACAAGGCGAAACATGGGTGTTCTGGTAGCACTTCTGTCTATCCTTTCCAGGAAAAAGACGTGATGTATTAAATATATTACAAATTCAGACTATTTAAATTTTAATTATAAAAGTATTAGCCTTTGCACACAACTTGCCACTTGGTATGTTAAGAATTAAGATAACACAGTAATCAGTATGAATGATTATGAAAATAATGTTATGTTCCCATAATTATTAAATCATCAATAATATGTACTAGGTATACCTATTATACCCTATTACAAAAACCAATGCATACTATTATTTTTTATTTGCAATAAGTACATAAAAATATAAATATGCATTTCTTGATATGCTTAGACAATATTGTATTTGTTAGATCATGAAATCTGCTTTATTCGAAAAAAACAACCGTGTGGTGTCCTGGGACACCGGATAGGAACGAAGTTCCTCATTATAAAAATATTAATTTTAAGTTCTATTCAAGTTATAAAGAAAATAATTATTCGAGTATATTTTTTTTAGTATGATTTGTTTATTGATTTAATTAAAAATAATAATAACAGTCATCACGTACTATCTATCTAAATTAAGAAGTTCCATTTGACATTGGGAAATAGGGATGCTGTCAAATAAATCGGTTCTTACAATATCCGATTATTTAGAGATATCGATAATATTTGTTTGTATTTCTTAATAGATTACAGTTTATATTTTCAGTTTACATCATTTCGTTTATTTTTTCACGAACATTTTTATTCTAATGATACATCAACAACTGCATAAGTCACTTTACTATTTAGGAACAAAAGGAGTGATTTATCTATTACTAGCGGCCCGGCCCGGCTTCACCCGGGTGCAGACACTTTTTGAGTCCAGTCCACATCACGAACATGCTTATGAACACATGATACATACATACAATACAATAAATATACTCCAATGTGAGGAACCTCCTCACTATGTGTGCCGTATCCTACAATACTGCCTTCATTTCCATTGTAACATCCAAATCTATTAATTAATAATAAATTAATTTATATTAATATTATTATTTCATTATTTATTGATGTATGTTCGTTGACAGCATACCTATTATTAGATGAAAGTTCAGTATTTTTAAAAATTAAAAAACAACTGTTTTATATCTGCTCGATTATTTAAATATTTTTACCGATTATGCGTATACAAATGCGTATGAATAGTCTCGACTCTACCGGTAAAAGACCTAACGAGGTGACTTTGTAATGACGTCTAGAAAAAAAATATGTTGTTTAAAATGGTTATTTTGCTTTATTTAAAGGATTCTAGTTTAAATTTAGTGATTATGGATTGTAAACCTAGTGATAAAATAAGAATAGCTTCATAATTCATGGATTTACGGAAAGTGTTATTGAAATTGTGTGGGTTACGTTTGCACAAAGTTATTTACGTTAAAAGTATGAAACGTCAAATGGAACTTCTTAGTTTAGATAGACTGTAGACTATACATTAGACACTGTATAGCCATCATACAAAGACTATACATAAATAATAAAAAACCCAACGAATTGATAACCTCCTCTGAAGTCGGTTAAAAACATAAAATAATAAGCAAAAAATAAGTTCCTACATTTTTTCATTTAGAATGTCAAACTCATCCGTGGAATAAAAATCTTGCGTTACGGACGTTTTTTCCCGGTTAGGGTACCCCTCCACATCGTCCCATAAGGAACTTCGTTCCAATAATATTTTTAAAGCCTCCGTGGCGCAGTTGTTTAGACGCCGGCTGTGAAACGTGAAGCCGCAGGTTCAATCCCCGCACCGAGATAAATGTTTGTGTGATCCACAGGTATTTGTTTCGGGTCTGAGTGTTTATGAGACCGAAAAGGCTACGGTAGTTTCTGATACCCACGACAAGACTCGATCTTAGTGTGGCGTCCTGCCATGTATGTGACTGTTGGGTCTGTGTGTGTGTATTAAATTTAATATAGTCACCCTATTAGCGTGGGACACAATCCTCCACGCATTGACTTATATGTAAAATTGATATCGATGCCTCCACGCAACATTTCTCGCTCGGCTCGTTTATTCGATCAGAGTGCACAGTCCTGTTTGTATAATACGTCCATGAGATAGATACGCTATCGCAGACTTTTTTAGACCTTTTGCATAACTTAAACCGTTTAAACAACGCACACAACGGAGCTCTCAAAAGGAAGAACTTTGGCTGGTTTTAACAAAAAATATACTGAGGATAAAGAAGCCTGGCATTAGATGTTTTTTTGCACATTGCGACCTCCTGGGTCATTGAGGCATTTAGTATATTTCCATGTTAAAATAATTAATACTCCAAATATATTTAAAAAGAAAACACTATCCAATTAAATGGACTAATCAAAAAGTAATAATAAACTTTTAAACACAAATTTAATTAATTTGACGACCGATCAAGTAACAAAAAGAATAAATTATATACCTACTTAGCAAAGTTTGAATGACAAGTCACAATTATATTTCTTAGTAAATTGACCAACATTAAGCCCACTGAGTTGGACTTGCTGGATCTACTCAGAATTGGGTCGCGCCGCGTAATATCCAGTGGTAAAGTCAACCCCGCTGAGTTTGTTTAGCCAGGTCTTTTCAGTCAGGGCCGTGTTAGATCCAGTAGTAAGCTTAAGATTACGTGACGTTTCGGAAATACTCATGGTTGTTTTTTTTTTCATCACTTGGATCCAAAACAAGCCCACTGAGTCGTATTCGCTGGATATGCTCAGAACTGGGTCGCGTCGCGTACTTCCAGACTCCAGTGGTAATGTAGCCCACTAAGTTTGTTTCGCCGGGTCTTAGGCAGGGCTGCGTTAGATCTGGTGGTCACATCGCCAACGCGTTCAACACCATGCCCTGGGCCTGCATCGAAGAAGCACTGCGGTACCACGAGGTTCCGCCCTACCTTCGGCGTCTGGTGCACTCGTACCTGTCCGAAAGGTACGTGGTGTATCCGGGCGCTGACGGGTGGCACCGCAGGGAGGTGACGTGCGGTTTTCCACAGGGCTCGGTCCTCGGACCGCTCCTGTGGAACATCGGCTACGACTGGGTGCTACGTGGTACCAACCTTCGGGGCGTCGCTGTCGTCTGCTACGCGGACGACACGTTGGTGACAGCGACGGCCAGGACATTTCAGAGGTCCGCCCTGCTCGCCTCGTTCGGTACCGGACTGGTGGCGGGCAGGATTCGGCGACTGGGCCTCACGGTGGCCCTCAACAAGACCGAGGCCGTGTGTTTCCACGGTCCTCGGTGTGGGCCTCCGCCTGGAGCCCACATCACGGTGGAGGGCGTGCGGATTCCCGTCGGCTCGAGGATGAAATACCTCGGTCTCGTCCTCGACAGTCGATGGGATTTCCGCGCGCACTTTGAGGAGTTGTCGCCGAAGCTGGTGAGGGCGGCGGGCGCACTGGGGCGCCTGTTGCCCAACACTGATGGTCCTGGCGTCCCTTGCCGAAACCTTTATGCTGGAGTCGTGCGGTCCATGGCCCTCTACGGGTGTCCCGTTTGGGCCGAGTCCCTGGGCGATTGTTGCGTCCGCCTGCTGCATCGTCCGCAGCGCATGGTGGCGCAGCGAATAATCAGAGGCTACCGCACGGTCTCGCACGAGGCGGCCTGCGTATTGGCGGGAACTCTGCCCTGGGTGCTGGACGCAAAGACCCTCTCGTCGGCTTTCTTCCGGCGAGAGGAGGCGTCCGGGCGTGGGCAGAGGTTGGTCCCCCGTGAGGTCGAGGCCATGTTGGCCTCCCTCCGCAGGACTGCCGTGGAGGAGTGGCGTTCCAGGCTGGAGAACCCTAGTGCTGGTGCGAGGACCGTCGCGGCAGTGCGACCTGTCCTCGAGCAGTGGCTGGACAGGCGCCACGGTGCGCCGACATACCGGCTGACGCAGGTGCTCACCGGGCACGGCTGCTTCGGTGCGTACCTGTGTCGCATAGCCGGAGCCGAGGAGTCCGCCGTGTGCCACCACTGTGGCAACTGCCGTGAGGACACGGCCCAGCACACGCTGGAGGAGTGCCCAGCCTGGGACGAGGAGCGCAGCGCTCTCATCGCGGTCGTGGGAAGAGACCTCTCGCTGCCGGCCGTGGTCGCTGCCATGGTCGGCAGTAGGAGGTCGTGGCGAGCCATGCTCTTCTTCTGCGAACGCGTCATGTCGCAGAAGGAGAGCGCCGAGCGGGACCGGGAGCAGACCGATCCCGCTCGTCGTCACAGAAGACGAAGGAGGCGCCGGGATGTCACCTAACCCGGCGCCGCAGAGGCCACATGGGGTCGCCGTCCCTACCTTGGCGGCCCCCGAGACGTGACGCAACACGCGTCTGTTGCCGCGCCGTTTGAGCGGCAGTGCGCATGGGGGTCCCGGCGCGTTCTGTATCAACGGTATCCCGGGGCCGTCTCTGAAGTGCACCGATGGTGGCCGACGCGGGGTTTTTAGTCGGTATTTCGGCGCGTAGATTTACGGTAGGGACCCGACCCAGCGGCCGCCCGTCCACATCCACGGGCGGCACAACATCTTCGCTGGGCTCGGAAGGCGCCGGTGAGTCCGACACACCCTCGCCCCTTCGGGGGTGGGATGGTCCGTAAAGGGATTTTCCCCGCGAGAAAAAAAAAAAAGATCTGGTGGTAACATTAAATCAATGCGGGTCCTTTTAGTCCATAGTCTACTTAGACAATGATTAAACGCAATTAATGTATTTTCTTGAATATTTTTTTGTATTGCCTTGTGCGCAAGCAAACACAAGAAACTAGTAAAATAAGAGAAAAAAACCACGTTGGTAGATGAAACACATAAGATTACAAGTTCGTCTTTGTCTTCTATGTTGCGAGCGCACGAGGCAATACAAATGCGTACCATGCAACTGAGCGGCTCACGCTGATCGCCTTTTGAGCACCGCCATTTACCGACAGCGAGCCGGCTCGCGCGAGAATCGCTCGCGGCGACGTTAAAATTGGCTCAGGTAGCTCGTTAAAATTGGCAGGTTTCATCATGATGTTTTCCTTCACCGTTATAGTGCGTGGTGATTGACTATCAATCACACATGACTCCGAAAGTCAGAGGTGTGCCCTGGGATGTAAACCCGCGACCACCGTGAATATGTTGGCAGTCGCATCTGATACGTTTATCAACATTTTCACCACCCACTTGCTTCTGAGGGAACTATTAAAAGGTATTGGTTTAGCAGCCGAACACTTTTGATGGATTTGTCAACTTGTCAGAAGATATCTACCAAAGTAACCACGATTCTAACTCATAATTGCTGATCGTGTGATGTCTATGTTAGAGGCATGCGTAGACCAACTTTCAGCTTTAATAAAATGTCGAAGGTCTGGCGCTCACGGGCTCTTGATATACAATTAACTTCTGCTATAATGGATATTGGTGAGTTAGCAATGTATTTATTTGAACTGTAGCATCGGCTGAGGTCAGTGTGCGCAGTGCGCCGCGCTCGGGGTGTGCGGAGTGAGAAGATGATATGATAATAAGACCTAAACACCTAGGTACAAGAAGGCCTTAACCCTACAGTATTAGATTTATGTCAAGTTATTAAGTAACTTGGAAAATATGTCTACAAAAAGTAACCGTCTTTACCGGTAAAATGAGGTGTCAAAACTTAATGTTCCTTTAATTACTTGGGGTGATGGAGACTGTCCCGCCCTCACACCCGCCACTGCAACTCATGTACCTAAGACAGGATCGACAGTGGCACGCATTTTAAAGACACTGAGCATTGAAGCTCAGCGAGTCTCCGAGAATGTGTAACTTGCCTTCAACCCGCAACAGTGTCATTCACAAAGTTAAATTAATAGGAGGAGTTGGAAATAAATTATTGTCCACTTCCCTCCGTAATAATAAAGCTGATGACAAACAATGAACTAACGAGGTAAAGAACCTCGCATAAAGACTGTTATAGCCATAGATGTTATAGCCAGAGAAGTCAGCTGTAAAGCACCACGGATCAATGAATTATTACGTTTAAATGGGACCTAATAAGTGAGGTGTTATAATTGATTCCAATA
The DNA here is from genome assembly GCA_905220455.2 of Deilephila porcellus. NCBI lineage: Eukaryota > Metazoa > Arthropoda > Insecta > Lepidoptera > Sphingidae > Deilephila > Deilephila porcellus. The sequence goes on along the minus strand of LR999970.1, from coordinate 16,384,954 downwards.
ATAAGTATGGTAAAAATGCCGGAAAGTACGGAAATTCTTCGTAGTCTCCACAAGGTCCATGTAGTATACGTATACAACTCCAAATGATATTTGTATACTATCTAGCATGGTTTTACGCTCATTTTGCCAAAGACAACACTCCCAAAGTATATGATCCGCGGACTGTTCATATTGCAATTAGGTGATAAACATGAGCACGCAGGCGAATCAACGAGCTTAAATGTACAGTTTACACTTAAATTTACCATGGCCCGTAAGAAACTGTGATACGTAATAATGGACACCTAGCTAAGTCTTTGTCAAACGATCGCGCCCGCAAGGAAAATCATGTTTAAATTTCAAAGTATTGAAATATATTCACGTTAATTTTAAAAACATAGCCTCTTAGGCTCGATGATAATTGTTGTAAGCACTCTATGCTTCTAATTCTTATTTTTTGTAAAAACGGCTGTTACCTCCAAGAAAGGCAGCTGTGTGCAAATCACCCACTTTTTAAAATTGACAAATTATGCAAAACCTGAAGATCCTGATTCGTGATAAAGATAACGTCAAAAACTTTTTAAAATACTCCATTGTCATCGGTCCTTGATAAGTGGGCAACATTTAAATCAATCAATTTAAAATCAATCCGATGACGCGACGTATTGAAGTGCTCGAAAGTCGACTTCAAAGATACCGTTACCGGCGAAGCTGATAAAAGCGTGTTAATAAAATAGGGAGTCGACAGCAGCTTTCCTCGCTAGTGTGGCTTAGTTTGTCCTATCTGTGATAACAGGTTGAACACATTAAAATTTTCCATGATAATTTTTGCGAACTTGTTGAGACACTTACGGCTTTATTCATAGAATGTCGAATGTTTTGTTTTCTTCGCTCAAACTAAATTCTTCGGTCGTTCGAAAGGGACAAATCATTCGATAACTAAAATAGGTTTTAAGTCTGTCTATAAATAAGGCCGTTACTAATTACATGTACTTCATGTGTATTAACACACATCGAAGAGCTGATGGTTGATGTATGATCTTGCTAGATACTAGGTTATGTCTATTTTACTAATATATTAATCTCTTTATTTTATTTCTTACATTTTTTTGATTTTTGCATGTATGTTATAAAAAATATACATATAAAAATACAAAATAAAAAAAAAATAACCTCCGGTGGTGAAGCTCAAGACCCAAGCCACCGGCGCGGCGGTTAGGGAGACAAAGTTAGAAACCCAATTAAGAGCCTTTGTAAATGTTGGTCGAGGCTCTTCGGTATCAACTATCAACCCATGAGCAGAAACGAAAATCGGGACAATAATAGTTGAGTCCACATTCCACATGTCGTTTGTATGTTATCGTTTAACTCTGCGTAAAATAATACATAATTACTTCAAAGTACTCAATATAATTAAGTATTCCGAAGTACCTATTTATTATAATATAATATACGTAGGTACGTTAATAGCCATTGCGTGTCTATTAAGTTATTATATTTAGCAAATATTTGTCTTCTTGAACGGTGTAGTACCTAAACCATCGTTAAAGAACGGTAAACCTGCATAAAACTGAGAGTTATGTATGAGAATTTCACAGGCAGTAAAGTTAATAAGCCCAAACTCGCCAGTATGCATTGATGTACATATCTCTGGGAGCCCGCTGTAAGATTTTAAGTCAAACCATTCGGCAGTATGGATGAAAATATGTTGCATCAACCTTATTTATGTAGGTACAGAAGGTAGGACTGCAAGTGACAAGTACAATGTCGCGAAATATTTTTTAATGTATGTAACACAAACGCAACATTTTAACTTACGCTACTACCAAATACCAGTTGCTGCTGTTCTGTAGATACCTGTACATGGTACTTATAGCACCTTGTCACACCGATAGTGGGGGTAACTCGTGTCGCGATACTTTCAGTCTCGTGCTGGCGATTGGCGAACAGGGCAGGCGCTCAGCAATCTTGCCTTACAAGCGCCGTCTTTGTCATTTTATTTACAAACGCGTAAGCTACACAATAAAGATATTACTAAAATAAAAAAGTGAGTAAACCCTCGTTGCGGGTATATTGAGTTTAAAATTTGTTCGTCATGAAATAAATGATTGGGAAGAACGACAGTTGAATGGTTTATTTTTTTCTTCACGTCTGTATTATATATTTTGAAAGGGTTAGAGGTGAGTTTTTTTATTTTTTTTGTATAACATCGTTTCTCAAATCTTGAGCGAGTTGACTGTACCTATGTTGTTTGCATTAAGCTTTAGAATAATATGGCATGTAGGTATGTACATACATATTTGTTGTTATGTAATCAAACAAACTCAAGCGATCTTATGTAGTTTTTGTTATAAGTATTGTTTCTATGACGAATTCCTTAAACAGTGTTAATTTTTGTTAACCATTAATTACCTATTTCATTGTTCGTATGTATAAATTTTAAGAAAATGGCGAATTAATCTGCTTGAAATGTTCTCACATTGAGAAATTGGTACTTTTCTTAAATAAAACAGAGGAGTTAGGAATAATGTATACTAACTACTAAGGTGCTTGATATTTTTTATTTGAAACGTTATGTACTTCCAAGTGCATGTTAACGTACGTTGGATCTTAAAATCTCCATCCCTCGTATCATACATAGTGCACTCGAGAGTCAAACGACTATATCTATTATTATCTGCACTAAAAATTAGAAGATATGGATATAGTGCGCATCATCGAACGACGTTAGTGTACCTACCTATCTTACAGACAATTTTATCTCACGAATCAAGATCAAAAGTTTCTATTTTATATCTAATCATTGTTTTAATTTTTATCTCAATGACGAGAATTTTTATACATTGGAATATACTTTGGTAATTTTGATATGCAACTTAGAAAATATATTAGCACCGAAAGATGTAAATAAATATTTTACCTACCTTTTAATTTACATGATGGAAGTCCTATTTACTTTCGCTGAATTTCAATGTATTCGCTTGTATATCATTATTATCGATACCATATTTTTTCTCAATGTCTTTGTATTTTTTAGAGTTCATCGTATTATTATTTCATGTACCTACTTAAGAAATTTCAGAGAATTACCTTATTTACATGCCGAACAGCTGAATCTACTCAAAAGAAAATAGCTTTAATATTTCATTTTTGCTCCAAACATTCAAATTGTTAAAGTCAAAACAACATCAATTATGAAAATATATTTTTGTGTACAATTGTTTACTTTTTTTAAGCAGTTCAATAATCAACCTTTAATAAATACACCCAACAGTCACATCTTGGATACGTATAAGAACATTGCACAGTCTGCTGTTATCATAATATATTATACTGAGAATGAGAAAAGAATTAGCTCATTGGAGTAAGCATCTGAAATGATATATTTAAGCTGTGCCTACAAAGTTTTCAAGTTCTTCATATGTTTCAAGCGTAAAGAAGTTTCTTTGAGGTCTTGGTGCTGGCAAACTTTTTTCTATTTTGTAATTTACAACCAACTGACTGTTCATACTGTTCTCGATTGGATGATAGCTCCGCGACCTAAATTGGTACGATGATTGTATGTTGCTACGAAACACTTTTGTGAGGCACTTGATGACGCAAAAGAGCCCTTATGTAACTTCACACGTCTCAAAAGTATATTAGGTACCAAATTAGTACTCCGTAATTTTTGATACCATCGCAAACGACGCCACTGCTAAAACAATAGCTACGCAGCTGATTGTCCCCATTGATGGAGCATATCCTTCCGTTAATATACTTACATATTCCTTGCTTGCTTGGCTAGCGTCCTCCTGATTTTGCTGTAACTACATAAGATTGCCTAGTCTAAAAATATTTTTTGTTGGTTATATGCACACAAAAAGTAGAATCATATATCGAAGAAACTCTCGAACGCTCTCTGAACCGGTTTGCACATTTACATGTTTAGCAATACCAGTATGGTGGGTAGGAAATGTAATAAAACGCTTACGTTTATAAAAATAATTTAATAGGAAAGTTATACCACCTATTGCTTAAAAACAGAAACGTATTTTGGGTCTCGGGACAACGAAATAAGGCGACACACATAAATATTTTTAATGCAGCGATTTGCAATGCGACTTACTCATTCATTTTATAATAATTACCTACTCCGTTTGGATTTATCTTACTCCAATGTTTCTGAACGGCTTGTGTTGTTATGTCTACAGAATAATCGTTATCATTTTATTGTAAGTCTGGAACACATTTAGGAGATGCTTGGGATTTTTTGCCAACGTGCTATGTATGACACAATTAAAACATAATTAAATACACGTACGGGTTTACGGGACCTGTCTCAAATCAAATCTGTGATATCATCACACAAGGTCTAGGGCATTAGCTGTTGTCGTCGCAGGCAGGCGGGCAAATCCGAGTGTGTATTGCTAATATTATCTATGCATACATACATCGATGCTCGACTTTGATGTAGTATCACAGAATATAGTATGCTGCAGAGACCGTATTCTCATAGAGTTGAAATGACATAACATACATACATGTTATGCCATCTCAAGTCTATGGGACTCCTTCGGTGGCGTAGTTGTACTACTACGGTACGATTACTAAGCTGAGGTCCCAGGTCGGGCAAAGTGATATTGGATTTTTGTATTCATTATCAGCCTGGAGTCAGAAATTTATGCCCGATATGGCGATAGGCTCGCCCCCTATCACATCGTGGGATGGAAAATACAAGACGAAATGTGGGTGTACTGGTGGCGCCTCTGCCTACCCCTTCTGGGATAAAGGCGTGAGTATGTATGCAAAAACTTCTTAAGTAAAAGACAGACATACGGCTTACTATATACAGGGTGAGTTTTTCAAGTGGGCGTGGGTGGCCAATTCCGAAACTATGAGGTATAGCGAAAAATACTGAAAGGAATCATGAGCCCGATTTTGATAAAAACTAAAAATGTATACTTAGATTTTTGATAAATCAATATTCCTAGCGAGGAATCGAAACCGATGATTTTGAAAAAAATAACACATGCTCTATTATTACACCATTTCTTAATGTTGCTAATAAGTAATAAGGATCAAATCCTGGGAACTAATGACATATGGCAAACTAAAGGAAGGAACTCATTTTTAGCAAATTTCATTTTTTTCAATACTACCACCTGGCTTCGTTTTCGATATACCCGGTATATATATATATATATATTTATTATATAGGTATACTATACACCGTCAGGTTGTTTAGTAATCTAACAAGTAACAGGCCATGCACGTCCACCGAACATTTGCAATCATTACACAACGGCACATTGGAAAACAGTCTTTATGAGTTCTAGAAGTTTATAATGTTGTATGATGCTTGCTTAACAATTTGATAGACTTGCGGTTCACTTGGTAAATTTTAAAGCAGGTACCTGCCTGTACATCGCTCCAGAAACGTGAACAAGACCCAGTTTAGAAAGAACCTTCATAAATATCTAAGCGAGACGAAATGACGAAAGTTAACAAAACTAAATAGAACAAAAAAAACAGGAAATAAATTAAAACCTATTTTTCTCTCCATAAATATATTATGAGACCTCAGCTTTCTGCTGACTTCCTGTCTTGTCTCTTGGGATGCGAAATAGTCCTGCAACGTTCTCAATCTCTCGGAAGTTCATCAACCATGACTTAATGTGGCTGACGACTATCATGACAACGATAAATATATTATTGATTTGAATATCTGCAAGGCCTATCTCATTGAGCCGTTGAAAAATAGAAAATACATACTCATTAAGAAATAGAAGCTAATTATTTTTTGCAGTTGGTTTAAAAACTTAGAAATGATTACAGTATCAAGATGAACAGATTATTTTGATTTTAAAAACGGTGTTATTTTTGTTTTAGATGACACGCGACGAAGAATTCGATGCTGGTAGCAACTATTCTTACAATAACAATTTTAGAACAGCTCTTCCACAAATTCTGGCTGTGAGCGTTAAAAATTTGCTTTTAATAGGTGAGACATTTTTCTTATCACATACACTAATTATTCATATGTATTAAGACTTTAAGGACGGGAAGTAAGTAACGGTACCTGTCAAAGAATAAGAAATTTGGCGCCTGTTATGAACACAATAATTTATCAATACGTGCAAAACCTTTTTATGTATTAACGGATTGGTGACTCATTGGATCAAAACGGTCCTGTTGCCACGTTCTAAATACTGCGATTGGACCTCAAAAAAAAAAGATATCATATTAAGGTATTTTAGATTTATTCTAGCTTTTGCCCGCGACTTCGTACGCGTGTAATTACGAAATAGGTGTATATTGTTCTTTTTTGCATGCAAGGAGAAACTTACCTACCCATATAAATACACACGTTGCTCACTTTACTCAGAACACGGCATGCTTCCGTGTGCTACTATGGCGGCTTCATGTGTGGCGGTCATATTCAAGCGGATACGAATATTTTATTACTCGCAAATTGAACGCCTTCGGCAATCTCACTCACCAAGACAAAACGTAACATTACTTTCCATCAGTTTTCTGGGAGGCAGTGGTGATACCCTGGTCAAACCGGCCCATTCATACTGCAGTCCAAGCCCCATCGTGGCTCTACCATAGAAAAGGTGTTTTAAAGCTCCGATAAATATATTTGAAGTATGGAATGCGAATAGACGTGAATAGGCGGAAAGCCTAATGCTATATTTAAAGAAATTACGAAAACGAAAGAATTTCTTTATAAACAACATTTGACATCTTGCCCATAGGAGCCTTGATAAACAAAATGCTGAGCTCGTTATTACTAAAGGTTTCTAAATCAGTATCCTTGCATTTACTATGTATTAATAAAAAAGAAACAACCTGTATGTAATTCTACCAACGTCAAATTAATCTTACAAAATTTACATCAGACAACAGTTTAATATTACCAGAGGCTTCTAAATCAATTTCACTGTATTTCCTGTGGGTATAATAAAAAAAAACCACTTGTATGTAAATAAAACATATACCAAATATTAAGTCGAGCCTGCAACAATATAACGCTGAAAACCGTATCTCATTTCGTGCGGTAGTTTTTGCGTGATGTGCAAGCTAATACAAAGAAACACCCTGTATGTAAATGAAATATATACCAGTTTTCAAGTTGGACCTGCACCAATATAACTGTGAAAATTGCATCTCATTTCGAGCGGTAGTTTTTGAGTAATATGCAAGCAAACAAAAAGAAACACCCTGTATGTAAATGCAACATATACCAGTTTTTAAGTTGAACCTGCAGCAATACAACTGTGAAAACCGCATTATTTGGTGCAGTAGTTTTTGCGTGATGCGCAAGCAAACATGCTGACAGACAAACAAACAGACAAAAATTAAAAAAAAAATGTTTTGGCTTCTGCAGTTGCTGTTATAAAGATATAAAAGAAATTTTAACGTGAGGGACGTTAAAATTTCTTTTATATCTTCCATGTACAGACATCGACCATTTACATTTTTATTATGTGTATAGATTATTTATATCTTATCTCTCTTTTATTACAGTTTTGAAGTTGGTTTAATTATTAAGACAAACAATGAACAAGTGTACGAGAAAATGTCCTTAAATTTACTGGAAAGAAATAATTGTATCCTCATTAAGTTCATTTTTAAAATAAGAAAACCTTGTATTTATCTATACTTAATGATATTTAATATCTTAATATCTTTATGCAGTAATATTTCTTATTTATCATTTAGGTCGGTATGTCAATTAACGTTTTTAACAATAAAAGACATTCTTTAGGAGTGGAAATTTTCTTCCGGGATAAAATTAATAACTCTGTCAATAATGTAGGTTATTTATTGGTACATGGTCTCAGATCGCTCTTATTTATATTGTAATCTATTAAACATAACGTTGCAATAATTTCTTCGATTTGAACACAGTATGAAGTATTTATTTTGGGAAATATTACATTCAGCGTTGGCAATATTACATTCATGGTAACTCACAAGGTAAGAGCCATATAATTTTAATATCTTATCAGTATTAACATTTATTGTTAAATAAATATATATCGGTTAGTAAATTTAATTAAACATGATTTCTGAAATACAGATTATATGTAAATCTTAAATTTTCCTTAGGATCATAAGGAAAATTGTTGATTGTCCAAAATATCTTGGCGGAATACTATTGGTTTTTTCTGCGTAAAGGCACAACAAAGTTTTCCTGCTCCTCGTGGTAAGTGCAGTGCTATCGAAATAAGTATCCGTTGGTGGGAGATACCTAGGTACATACATTGCTAGCTCACGCCGTTTGTCATAATTGGTCAAAACAACCGTTTATGCGCATTTACCTACATACTTTACAATGGAAAATTTAAACAAAAATGTATTTATGTCAAAAACCGTCACATAGATAAACTTTAAAATCCAAATACCTCTTACTGCGGAACCGAGAGAATTTCCATTTGGTTTGCAAATAAATCTAAAAACAATATTAAGATTTCCGCCAGGCTGCTAAGGCAATAGGCGAGACGACAGTATCAAAAAATTAAAGATTTTATGTTTTTAAGGGAAAATACGTATTACAAGGATTTCAAATGATAATTCAGTTTTAATCTATACTTGGAGATTAATAAGATTTTAAATAAAATCAAAGTACAAAATATAGCAATCGGCCATTTTGACAAAAACGCTCTTCACAACGCATGATGTCACGCCTATGTGAAAATGACGCATTCGCTGCGCATAGACCACAGATTTAGTAGTACACAATGACATGTTTACCTAGTAGTGACATCAAAGCGGACGCCATGACACCTACTAGCGTTTTTTGTGCACTATTGAAAAATTATTAGAAAAATGGCTTAAAACTGTGTTAAGCCTTTGTTAATTCTTGAAATATAGATTTTACGTATATAATAAATGTGTGCCCATATTTTAGAATATAATTTGAAAATCATTCGTCTCGCCTATTCTTGAAGCGCCCTTGGTGCTGCTATTGATAATAATACTGTCCCAAAAATAAGCATTTGTAGATTGTCCGTATTCGATAGCTGTGGAACATTGTCAACACAGACCGCTTTGATTGGCAAGCGCCATTGATTTTTATTGCTTCGTTGAAATTACTTTTAGTTATATCGATACTAGTCGCCTGCATAAATAATTTTTCAAGCCAACATTGCTCTCCCTGATTCTATTTAAAAAAGTGTGTGTGTCTGCAATTCACACGCAGCAGAAGTAAAGCGAAACTTTAGAAATAAAGATAATGATAAATAATTTACTAAAAGCTGAAAAATAATTCGCAAAATCTTAGGTATCAGTCACCACACCACTCTTCTCATCAATCTACGGTATCGACCAGACAAAAAAAATATAAAATCGGTGGGCGTAGCGTGACCTGAGTAAATATGTAAATACTACGCCCTAAATATGCACTTAAATAAATATGTAAATATTTTCGCATAAATGTAATATGCGAAACCACTTTTTCCCCAACCTATAATATCCAGACTATCGCCGTTAACAGCTGTATGTGGGCCTCCCCAAGTAGGTAAACATATCTAAATAATGCCAATCTTGAGTAGCCCGATTCCATCCGCTAAAAAGATAAAATATTTATAAAATCACCTATCTACACACGTTTCTATTTTACCATAAAAATAAGTTATAGCAAGCACCTATTGTACACACTTCGCTTACGGCAAATTATTAGACCTGAGTAATGGTAAGGAAGTCATAGGTAAGTCTTCCTAGCCTTGTACGTTTGTAAATGGCTCGTTGGTCGTTACTGCAATCGTACCGCACAATTTTTTCTTATTAAAATGCGGATGTCACTTGGAAGCACCCAATTATAGTAATAAATTATAATTAAACATCTATCCGACTATTTTTCACACATGGAACGACTGTGGCCAATGAGCTTCATTTGTTATTGTTACACTGCAGTAGCACGGTCAAGGTACTTAGTGGAAGAAATCAATTTTTATACACGATTTTTACTACTAATGTTCGATGATAGTGGTATGTTTTTGTAAGAGAAAAGTTTAAGTAGTTCCAAATTGTGATTTTGAGAACATTCCTCAAAGTGACGATTCAATATAGACTGCGCATTTCACTACCGAAAATAAGTATATGTAAAATCTATTTCAGGTTATGGGATGACACTAGGCTTTACAACCATACTGATTCCAGCTGTATCAAATCCTACAGATGGCGAAATATTATTTTTACACAGCACGGAGATCTCATGGATAAGTAAGTAATTATTTTTCCTGTTCTAAAACTAGTCGTCAATCCTGGGACTTATCGGTTCACAAATCATGCGTGTATGCAGGACCTACGTGGCTACTAGATCTTTGAGGCCGTGACATATGAAACTCAGCTAATCATATTCATGTAGGAAAATTTTAAACTGCTTAGGAACAGTCACACTAAGTCGACAATCACGTGCCTCGTGCTTGTATATGAAAACTAACTTTCAAAACCAGGTAAAGCATTTTTCTGGCCTGTCTACTTTAAATCTGTGTTTTTTCTTATAGCTTAAAGAGAATTAAAACAAATATTTATTTTTTTATTTGTAATTTAAAAGTATGTATTTGGCTGGTGTGTATTTATTTATAAAACATATTTTATTACGTTTATTGTTTTTGTTATATATATATTTAAAAAATACCTTATTAATGCGTGTAAAATATACAAAATACATACAAATATATTTTACGGGATAAAACAAATTAAACATTATCTGAATTATATTGATATTCCATGTATAGAAGACAGAAAGTAGAAAACATTAATGCAACGCACGTGCAGCGAACACAATGAATGAATTACGATGGCGTCGTGTAGTGAACCAATCACATTGATGCACTCGGTCCTCGTACTTTACCATGCCGCTAAAGAGACCCAAATGCGCAAATTACGATTAACGCTCAATATTCGTGCCGATTATTGTAAATCACTATACTATACAAGTAGGTATACATACATATATATTTTCAAAGTCTAAACCTATGAAGGAAGAAACATAATATGTGTGATTATATAAAGGTGTGACATCAAAGTTCCTATAAAGATAGCTGGTTCACTACGTTAAACTTAGAACAATGAGCGTATGAGCTGTTGTAATTACGATGCTTACCATTATGAATATACTATAGTCTATAGGTATGTATAAATAGTCATAGAGACTGTTTTACAATCATAGACAGTAGCACACAGACGATGTAAGAAGCCAACTTCATGATTGTCGATGATTCCGAGGTCAACCAGTAGTTTGTTTATCTATACTTAGAATGTTTGAATCCAATCCTTTCTGATTTATAATTGCTACTAAAAGAGGACAAGTCAACGTCATTAAACAGTCGATAGGTACAGCTTAGCGTTTTTTTAAACATGTTAATGTGGCGTAACAATTGACCTACAGTTTACCCACACTTCTTATTGGCATGTTGATAATGCATGATTCGAAAACAAGTTTGAGTGGCTTGTTTGTTAAGAACTTGAAAAAGTTTTAATTGTAAAAAATCGTAATTTAATGAGTCTAAAATAATATTATCATTGGTTTGTTTCTTCTTAGGGTAGTTGACTTAATTATTTTATTACAGTTAGCGTTATGTTACCAAAATCTAACATAAAATATAGGATCAAGATAGTTAGAAACATTTCAAACATAAATTACGTACCCTACGTAGTGAAGAAACTGTACATAATATATTAATATCACAGTTTATTACCGAGATGAAACGAAATAGAAAACCTCAAGGCCCCCGAAATCTTTAATTTTAAATGACTTTAAAAGTTCGGATAATAATATTTGTCTGTAAGTTAAGATATTTGTAAGTTTATTGAACTATCACGTTGCAATTATTGAACGGGATAAGTTCAATAAATATATATGTTATCAAAGTAAACCAACATTAATGCCTAATTAAATGCATTGTCCATAATTTAAATAATACCGTTGGGTTTTTAATAAGTTTCTTTTTACGGTCTCAGCCATGTCTGACAGAATACTTGTATAACTATAATATTGATGAGGTATTTTTCTTTGCAAATTGTATTAAAAAAACACAATATTAAGTACAAACGATAGTCCAATTTTTTAGCAACATGTTCATTTTCATTCTAGGTTCCATTAATTACATTGCTGTACCGCTGGGTTGTGCGTTGTCTGGAATAGTGACGACACCTATCGGTCGCCGGCGGTCAATGCAGATGGTTAATCTCCCATTTTTCATAGCGTGGCTGATGTATCATTTCTCCAGTACAACTGGACATCTATATTGGGCGCTCTTTTTGACTGGCTTGGCGGGAGGACTGCTAGAGGCACCGGTATGTCAAGCTTCAGATCACAATTTCAAAACATGGTAATTAATAAATACACCCAACATTCACATAGACAGTTTTGACCCCACTTTGAGATCAATAAGGTCTTGTGTCGTGGGTATCAGAAACCGAGAGAGACTTTTCGGTCTCAGAAACACCCAGACCAGAGACAAATATAGGGTACCACCTGGGTAGGTAGGTACTACCTCAATGTCAGTTTCTTCCCCCAAATAGCAGTGTAAATGCACTGTTGTTTTCCGGTTTGAAGCCACATTGTAGTCAGAGTAAACACCTTAGCATAATGAGACTTAACAGCCTAAGTCTCAGGATGGCGAGCGCAGAAGAATGCCAAGCATTGCTTTGTAGCTCATGATGTTATTTGGTTTTGCTATTGTCCATGAGCGGTCGTTTCGCTTACCATTAGACGAATGGCGTGTCATCTCGCCAATTAAATGTGAAATGTGTTGTTATTTGTTATATTTTATACCTGTATTTTCAATAAATTATGTATGACACCGTTTAATAGTTTACGTTTTACCGTCGCCAGGTTAGTATTATTTACATTAATTATTTCGACTTCACAGCAAATTTTAAACATGAAAACTATAATAAAACACTACCTACATCTATTCATAATAAAGATTGCATACACAATGCAATGTATTTACAAAGGTTGGTTAAACGTATTTTAATGTTTTTACTGACTTGCAAACATCTTGCAACACGTTTTAGTACAAAAGTTAAAAAATGTAAAAATTAAACCAAATCGCGATAAAATCCGTATAAAATAATTTTATTTCAATCTGAAAATAATTTATTATGTTGTGTTTTTATAATTTACATTTCCCACCCTTTTTATATTCTATGGGATGGAATGCGATTTTATAAAGCGGATGAAACGGGACAGGAGAGGACAGGATTGCATGTCTTGACGGGACGGGAGAAGTAGTAATTAGTAAAGAGGATGGCAGTCCGTTGTTTTTAAGTATAAAACAATTAGGACCTACGCGAAATAATAAGTTTCTTATGTGAACGGGTCTTCAAAAGTATCTACACCCGGGCGAAGCCTGGCCGGGCTGCTAGTATTAACATAATTTTTGGAACTCATGAAGTCTCTGTTTTGTGGCACTGGTTTTAAATTTCCTTATATGTATACAATATGTAGACATCCTATGTGACTATCGTGGTCAATCTCTGAAATGCGATTAGTATCACATGTTGAGTACGCTTATATTCATACATTTTAAGAATAAAACTTGCACAGACATAATAGTCTGTCATTTCCGCCTTAGTTATACGATATTCCTTAAAACGATCTTCAACACAATATGTTACCTACTCTAAATGTCAACGTTTAGAAACACAAATGCTTACAGATAAGACCATTTCACTTAGTTCGAAGAAACAACGAATCATAAAATGATGTCCCAATAAATAATCTAAATAAACAAGTATAACTAATCTCTGTCCGCAGATATACACAGCTTGTCTTCAAACTGTAATGTGATTAGGTATAGGGCCGGGGGATGCGCTGCTATGGGGTGAAACAGTAGTGAAGGGGACCTAAGCCCAGGTAGTCGAAAATGATTACGTTTTATAGACGAAGGGTCATCGCGTACCTATTTATGGAGCGGATACGGGTTTTATTACTATTGCTTATGAAACATAAATAAGTATTCAATTTATTTCATACTATTGAATAAAAACATAACATGGAATTTGAATATTTTTATGGTATATAAAGTCCGCCAGCCCGCACTTAAGCCAGCGTGGTGGACTATATGGCTTAATCCCTCTCAATCGTAATCTTGGTTGTAGATAAGGCCCGTGCCCTGCTGTGGGACGTATATATGTAGGCTCATACAGAATACAGATATAGAACTTTATTCAGCATGTGATATCAACAAATGAGATCATGTAATATTTTTCAGGTGTTAACGTATGTAGCTGAAATAACCCAACCCCACCTGCGAGGGGCCCTCACAGCCACCAGCACCATGTGTATCATCCTCGGAGTATTCACACAGTTCCTTTTCGGGTTATTTATGTACTGGCGAACTGTAGCTCTAGTCAATATTATATTCCCGGTATGTACGTTGAATATTTATTATAATATTATAGTTTTAATGTTCTTTATCAAACATGAGTTTGGCACAATATGGTAATATATACTAAATTCTAAATAAATTAGTTGTTTAGTTAATAAGCTGTGCGCTACCGCTTATTTAAATCATGAAAGGCAAGATGAACCCTGGAAAATTTCTGTGAAATTCGAATCGATATTACGATTTACAAAACAATTATTTGCCACATTCAGTAGTTCCCAAACTTATTTTTCTCGTGGACCACTTTCAAAATTTTACTGGTTTTGGTGGACCCCCTGCTGCTACATTTCTACCACATTCTTAAAGTCGCCAAAAAATAAAAATTGTGTCGCTTCTGAGTTCTGTCCCTATATTCCGATAGGTAAAATAAAAACGAAAAATGGTACATTTTATAACACTTTATTTATTAAAAGAATAGAATTACAAGAAAAAAATAATAAGGTAATATAGGTTCAGGTCATAATTTTAATTAATGGGAAGGATGTATTTGATGGAGTGTCAGCAAACGATCAATGTTTGGCTTTATTTTTGTGAGCAATAACCGCAAATCCCCCCGCTCTGTGATGTTTAATTTGCTCCTTTTTTTTGTTAAGAGATTTGTAACGGCTCTAAAACTCCTTTCGACAAGGTATGACGAGGGAAAAGCTATTAAAAATTTCTTTGCGATTTCCCACAGTCCAGGATATTTTTCGGGTATTTCTGCTTGCAGCCAAAATGTTTGGTAGCCTTTTCTAAATTTCACCTTCAGCTCCTCATTGGTGCTTAGCTCGAGCAGCTCCTCTTGTAATACAACATTGGCCACTTCCGTTTCATCAAATGGATTTATGATCCATGGTGGTATATCCAT
This sequence comes from Deilephila porcellus, assembly GCA_905220455.2. Classification (NCBI taxonomy): domain Eukaryota; kingdom Metazoa; phylum Arthropoda; class Insecta; order Lepidoptera; family Sphingidae; genus Deilephila; species Deilephila porcellus. Next base: position 16,369,738 of record LR999970.1, on the reverse strand, counting down.
CGTCAGGATATCTTCAAACCTGGTTTTGAAGTCATCATGCAGGGCATTTAAATGTTGACTGTAGGTATGGATATCCTCATCAATACATTCTACCTGCGACAAGTTTGGAAATTGAGAGAATTCGCGCCGACTAATGTTTTGCTTCATAAATTTCAATTTCCCAAGAAAAGCCGAAATTATCCCCTTTGTTTTTATTAAATTCAGGCTGTCCCCTTGTAACTGCAAGTTAATATCATTAAATTTTTTAAACAAATCTGTCAAATACGCAATGTCTGCTTTGAGTTTGATCAAGTTTTCTTTTAAATCTGGATCTCTACTTTCTAGGAACTCTAATACGGAATCGAAAACAGAGTAAAATCTCGTTAAGCATGCACCTTTCGACAACCAGCGTACTTCAGTATGTAAGAGCAGTCGTTGGAAGTCTTCATCATTTTCGTCGCACAATTGAGCAAATAAACGCGTATTCAATGCATTGCTTCTGATTTTGTTGACAGCTTTTATTACAAAATGAAGAGATTGGTTCAACCTGTCACTTAAATGTTTTGCCACAAGATGTTGTCGGTGGATTACGCAATGAATAGCTGTAAGTCCTGGTATAATTCTTTTGAGATGACTTATAAACCCACGATATCGCCCGACCATTGCAGGAGCTCCGTCTGTTGCCACTGAAATAATGTTTGTAAATGGAATCGATTTTTCCGTGAAAAAATTACTCAGGACATTAAATATTGATTCGCCTTTAGTATCGGTCTCCAAAGTTCTGGCAAATAGCAATTCTTCGTGAATTTCTTCCTCCATAATAAATCGGACATATGCCAATAATAATGCTTCATTACCGGGTAACGTTGACTCGTCCAGTTGTATAGAAAAATGATTTTTTTGCAGATGATTGCACAAAAAACTTTCGATATCAGAGCTCATTTCATCAATGCGTCTTTGTACAGTATTGTTACTTAATGGAATTCTTTTTAGTACGTCAAACGGAGATTTGTGCAAAACAGTTTTTAAAACCTCTTCAACAGCGGGTAAAATTAATTGTTCTCCGATAGTGTGTGGTTTTCCAGATTTTGCTATAAGTAATGAGATATTGTAAGATGCCCGCAAGCCATCATCGTTACTTTGAGATGTTGAAGCGAACATACTGTGCATGGTGGGTCTCTTTTCATATTTTTCCTTCAATGTTTGAAAATATTTTAAATCTTTACCTATTTTATCAGTATGACACCTTTTTAGATGATCTTCGAGCTTTGATGGTTTCATAGAGTCATTGCTCAAAACTTTGTCGCATAATAGGCACATGGGCAACTGTTTGTCTGCCTCTGATGGAACAAAACCATATTTCAAATAATCGACACTATATTGTCGACATTTTTTCTTTGCTGTAGCCATGTTTCGTGTCAGTTACCTTACCTGTAAAAAAAAATGTTTTAGTAACCAAGTTTTTTTCTGAATATAGGTATCACACCGCAGCCTTTGTCAGCACGCGGAAATAGAATTACGGCTTGTAAAGGGACCAACTAATAAACCGCTAAGACAAATACAGACGTTTTCACAAAACGGTATCAATTTTAAAGTACCTAATTTACCACTAATTTTTAATAGTACAAATAAAAATTGGTGTACTCAGTATCGAATACTGATCATATTTGTGTAGGAAAAAATAAAAGTCGAAATCTCAAAATTCCATAAAAACGATAACTAACATTTCATCAAATCAATGAGTTCACGCGCTCCGTGTATTTGCGTATTTTTTGTCTGCGGCTTCATTGTTAAAACGCACATTAAAACGTGACAAACTGGCATCGAAGCCCAAGCCCCGCCCTTTTCCCGTCGCCCGCGCACCGCTCGCTTTTTCCGAAAAGGAATAATTTTGATAAAATATGTAGTTACTTCAAAATCAATTAGCCTCAATTAGTCAGCCTCCGTGGCGCAGTTGGTTAGACGCCGCCTGTGAAACGAGAGGGCGCGGGTTCGATCCCCGCACCGAAACAAATATTTGTGTGATCCACAGGTATTTGTTTCGGGTCTGGGTGTTTGTGAGACCGAAAAGTCTCTCGTAGTTCCTGATACCCACGACACAAGACTCGATCTTAGTGTGGGGTCAGGACTATGTATGTGACTGTTGGGTGTATTTATTTATTTAATACTAGCTTCTGCCCGCTAACTTCGTCTGCGTGATTAACTTTGTTTAAAAAAATATACATGTATAGATTATTTGGTATTTCTCATCCCGTCCCGTCCCGTCCCGTTATATCCCGCCCGTCCTATCTCATTCTCACTCACGGTATGTAATCCACGCCCATCGCATCCCTTTGAGTATAAAAAGTAACAAATATATCGGATTTCTGTCCTCATCCCATGGGAACACTTAATTTATCTGGATAAAATGTAGCCTAAGTGTTAATCCAGTGTTAATATGGGGAATATTAGTTTTTCTCATTTATCTTCCATAATACAAAGAAACACCCTGTATGTAAATAAGACATTTACCAGTTTTTAAGTTGGACTTGTACCTATATAACTGAGAAACCGCATCTCATTTCATGCGTCGGTTTTTGCGTAATGCGCAGGTAAATAAAAAGAAACACCCTGTCTATAAATAAAATAAATACCAGTTTTCAAATTGGACGTGCACCATTATTACTGTGAAAACTGCATCTCATTTCGTGCGGTATTTTCTGAGTAATGTGCAAGCAAATAAAAAGAAACACCCTGTATGTAAATGCAACATATACCAGTTTTTAAGTTGAACCTACAGTAATACAACTGTGAAAACCGCATCTCATTTCATGCGTTGGTTTTTGCGTAATGCGCAGGTAAATAAAAAGAATCAACCTGTATGTAAATGAAATATATACCAGTTTTCAAGTTGGACCTGCACCAATATAATTGTGAAATTTGCATCTCATTTCGTGTGGTAGTTTTTGAGTAATGTAAAAGCAAACAAAAAGAAACACCCTGTATGTAAATGCAACATATACCAGTTTTTAAGTTGAACCTACAGCAATACAACTGTGAAAACCGCATCTCATTTGGTGCAGTAGTTTTTGCGTGATGCGCAAGCAAACATACAGACAGACAGACAGACAGACAGACAAAAATTCTAAAAAAAATTGTTTTGGCTTCTGTTGCTGTTATAAAGACCCCTCGCGTTAAAATTTCTTATATATCTTCCATGTACAGACATCGACCATTTACATTTTTATTATATGTATAGATAAAATGATTGTGAAATTACTGTTTTATAAAACTAGTAGTTATTTGCAAGAAAAATTACAATATTAATTGCTCTGCAATATTGCTTATTCGGCCTTTTTAGAGAGGCAGTGCTTCTCTCGTGAAAAAACAATGGAATAAAACGTGCTGTGTTTGTCTTCAAATCGAAAGAGGACAATTAAAATATCTGTAAGTTACTAAGTTACCTATCTTAGATTATATACACGTCTAATCTACCTTACCTATCTATACAAGCAGTTGTGATCAACCGACTAGTACACGGAAACAAAATACTTAAGTACTATAACAAAAAAAAGGTAGGTACTTACTTTTCTCCGGCACTAGCAAACACTGATATAAATTTTCTCACACTTTTTTTCGAAATTCCGGAAACAAATGAATGAGTTTGCCTTTGGCATCAAGTATTTATAGTGGTGATCAAGTTCATGTCTGAACAAGCATTAAGCATTGTCGGGCGGATAGCGCTTTGCAAGTCTGTACACGAAATTGTACGTAATATCGAATACGCAAGTTTGGACAAGTAACAATCGCTTGCCTTATTAAAATATTATCTGCTTAGTTAGGTACTTAAAACAATGTAGGTAGGCCCTTATAAAAACTATGCTTACATTTATTTTTGCTTTTACTATCAAAAGCAGATAAATTTTCGTGGACCCCCATTAACATCTTATGGACCCCCATATTTTGTTCACGCTTACGTAGACCCCCAGCAAGTCTCCCGTGGACCCCTGGGGGTCCACCTGGACCACTTTGGGAATCACTGGCCACATTGATCGAAGTTTGCCAGACACACTCCTATTTTTATTTGACAATTCCTCGGCGGCGCGGTGGGCCGTGTTGTGTTCAAATGTTTACACAACAAAATTAATCTAGAGTGTTACAATAACACAGGGCTATTTTCTGAGTGATATTCAGGGCACCGTGTTATTACCCCACGGGCGCTATAGTCGCCATTTTGAATACTTAATATTCTATTTGTGAATCTATTTTTTGTTAATTTTAGTAGATATCTTATGATCTATAGGTATTATGTCCAAAATAATACAAAGTTCCTCGCAGAACTGCCAGCGCCATTTGAAAGTATTAAGTTATTGATCTGATTATTCCCAAAATCAACATTTTATAAACTGTAAGTCGATCAACAAGTATGTCGTCATAAATTCAAACTCTTAATTATGGCCAACGACATAAAAAATCAAAATGGCTGTAATTAGATAAAAGTACAGGATAACGTCATATACGAAAAAGTAACACGTATTTATTTATTTCAGGTGCTGGCGGTTATCGCCCTATGTTTTGTTCCGGAATCACCGCATTGGTTGGTATACAAGAGGCGTCACGACGACGCTAGAAAGGTAGTTTACACCAGTCGATATGCCGACACATAGCTTGTATAACAATCGCACTTATATCACTGTAATAAATTCACGTCCATCCAATTTTATTGCATAAATTAAAGAGAAATTGCTGATTTAATGGAACCTGTCGAAGAATGTCTTTTTGAAATGTGATTCGTGGGATGTGGTTTTCGAATCTTAAGTTAGACACTAAAATTAAACCAAGATGCTGTGATTTACACAACTATGTATAAATTGGGCACGCATAGGATTTTCATGACGAAAGAAATATCATTTTAATTTACAAACTAAAAAATATGTCTGGATAGGTATAGTCCTTTGTTTATTTATAATAATTTATTTAATTTATTATAAATATTTCTGTCTGTTATATTCAAAATAATCCTGCCGATATTCGCCTGTCAACAATCATTGTAACAAACATTAATTTAACATTTTGATGTACTAATAACTAAGTGGAAATAAGAAATGGTGGACTTATTGCAGAGCTTACAATGGTTACGTGGATGGACCACGGCCCAAGCAGTGGAACAGGAACTGGAAGATATTCAAGCCTTATACAGTAAAGAAAAAGGTAAATTATAAATACTTAGTATAGGTACTCACCTTTTTACTTCTAAAATGTGCTTTACATTTTTTAAATTGACTTATTAACAATTTTAAGACGCTGAAGATGTGAAGGAGACGTTAATGGAGAAATTGTCGCATTATTTCAAAAGAAGTTTTCTGATTCCTTTCTGTCTCATATCTTACGCATTCTTCGTGGGACATTTTAGCGGAATGACAACTTTGCAGGTTGGTGATTATAACTTTCTTAAAGCATGAGTAACTCATTAATGATCATTAAACGACTTAAATGTTATGGAATAAAGGCTTCATATTCAAATAAACAAAATAAAGAGTAGTCTTTCGGGATTCTTGTGGTAATAAGCGAGAATTTAGAAAAAAAAATAAAGAACAATTCGTTTTCAAGAAATTTATATGAATCTACCATCGTTAGATAATAAATTTATAAACCAATTATCATATCATTACATGGAACATGTACACTTACAGACGTATGCAGTATCTATATTCCAGCGGTTGGAAGCACCTATAGATAAATACTATGCAACGCTTATATTAGGCATACTACAAATTCTGGGCTGTGGTACATGTGTTCTCTTGGTGCACTACACAGGAAAGAGACCCTTGACGTTCTTTTCGACAGCAGGTGCATGCATATGTTGTATGCTTGTGGCTTTTTATGATTATTATATTATACGGAATGTAAGTATAAAATGTTTTATTTCCAAATAAGACTTATAGATGTCGGTTTCTCAATTAAAGTAGCTATATCTAAATTAAAACAACTATTTCCGAGGCAACATTTTTGTTTGATGAAGTAGGTACGTAATATTTTTAAATGTGAAGAAATCAAATAAATACATAAATAGATTTTTCTAATAAATATCCTACCACAGTGAATAGTATTGTCACCTTACCGACTAAATTGCTCTATGGTATTGCAGAAAAAAAATCTATGTGTAACAAAAGTTATTGTTATTGAATCTAATAATAAAATTGTATATATTTAGGTTTTTAAATTCCATTTTAATCGTATCTTTTTTCATCCCTCATACATGGGAATGGGGCAATGTTATCTTTTAGTATTTTGCTGAAGATCTAGCATGTCGTTTAAATAAACATACGGACCGAAGTAGACCTAAAGTAGTAGTTTTTGAGAATAGAACGTAAAAACAAAAGTTGTAGAGGAAAAACGACGAATATTGAATTGATTTTTTCTTATTTTTTTACCAGCATAAAACCAACAAAATCTACTTTCTTTTTGCAGAATAACATAGCTCAAGAATCATCAACAATTAGTGTAGGTGCATTTTCAAGCAATGTAACCACTGAGGTTCCAGTAGGAAACGTTGTGGTAAGAGCTTTATAACCAAAATTTTAATGAAAGCATAATTATTTAAAGTTTCTTTGTAACTATACTCAGCATGACGCCATCTATAAACGTAGGCCTTCTCAAGTGAGTGCCAGCCATCTCGGTCTCGAGCAGCCCTCATCCATTGTTGTGGGAGTTTCTATATATTATATAGTTTTTTTAATTCAATATTTTTCAGCAAAATCCGTATTCTTGGATGCCAACAACGTTGCTCATGCTTTTGGCTTTGATCACAAACACTGGAATACGTTTATTGCCTTGGATACTTATTGGAGAGGTAATTATTTGCCGGCTTCACTATTGTTGTTCAGTTCATTTTCCTTCTAGCTTGAGATACACCTATATGAACCTGTACGTGGAATGCATGTATTACAACTAAAATTAATTGACTATTTATTTCAGATTTTCAATTCGAAAACGAGGTCAGGCGGCGCTGGGCTGGCGAGTGCAGTAGGATACATTTTCGGTTTTCTCACTAACAAAATGTTCATTAATATGGTCGACACTCTGTTCATTTGGGGTACTTATGGATTTTATAGCATTGTTTGGTAAGAAGCTGTTTTTTTTAAATATGTACAATGTACATAGAAATACCTAAATTTCGTATTTGTTTTATTTTTAACGGACGTATATTTTTATTACCTACTTCTCTTTCAGTTTATCAGGCCTCATCATTTTCTACATTATGCTACCTGAAACTGAAGGGAAGAAACTTAATGACATTGAAAATCATTTTGCTGGGATAAGAAAGTTGACAAACAATGTGTATCGGTCTAAGGTTCGTTAGTCATAAGTATATTATTATAACAATAACTACTAGGAGGATAATCTTTTTATTATCCAATAGGGACAGCAAACGAGCAAACAGGTCAACTGATGGTAAGTGATTACTGTCGGCCCATTAACATCTACAACCCTTGGGTTATAGATATGTTGCCGGTCCATTAAATCGGGATGGGAGCGGAAAGGAATAAGGATGGGAAGAGGAAAGAGGTATTGGGCATCCGGCAATCTCACTCACCAAACGAAACGCGAAATTGAAGCTGTCGCTTCACGTCGATATCCTGGGAGACAGTGTTACCGCCCCGGACGACCCTGCCCATTCACGCTGAGTCATTATTGACAAGAGCGTGGCTCTACCACTTGTTAAAAAGATCACCCACTTGTTATAGAAATCATTAAACCTCATTGTTTATTAACTATTTGATGGGTTTAAGTGTAGGTATTAAATTGAGCACTCTTAAACCCCAGGAAATTTACTATCGCATTTACTATTATAAATAATAACAAAATACGGATAAAGTAAAATAATAGGTAACTATTACTTACAACTAATGCGACTCGGAGCGAGATGTGCTCAGGACGAGAGATGGTAGTCTGTTCTGTCTCCTTCAAAATAACACGACCCTTTTATATGTGTTTGTTTTTTTAACAAAAAAATAAGGGTCTACCCAAACATCTCTACGTTATCAATGGACAATTTATACACCCTGTTCTCACATATGTATTGGGTATACACAGTGCCGGATTAGCCACGTAGCAAGAGTAGCAAATGCTACGGGCCCCGCGGATTTAGGGGCCCCGCGGTACAACGCTTGTCTGACCGTTTTTAAAAAAATATCAATTTAGACAGGAATTAGGAGCGTAAAATATCTTGCATGCCTTAAACGCGAAGCGCTTGGCCTGTGCTTCACTTCACTTCTTCAAATTAAAACGAATTTCCGCTTCTACCTTTCGATGGGGTCGTCTTACGAACGCACTTAAAGATTCTACTTCAAAAATTCCAATTTTGAAACGGTTATCGGATACTAGGTGGTCAGCCCGAGCTGATGCTACGAAGGCACTTCTATGTGGTTTTATCACTATTAAGCAAGTTTTGGAAGATATTGCCAATAACGTAGATCAAAAAGCGGAATGTCGTAATAAAGCTTACAGACTAGTTTCAACAATGAATAAGTTAGAAACGGGAATATTGACAATTACGTCGAATGGAATCCTAGAACGCTTGCAAACGACTAGTGCTTCGCTGCAGTCGTCTGATCAAGACCTTAATACGGGCTACGCCCTTTATGAATCATTATATGGCTACGTCCAAGCAATGCGATCGACATTTTCAGATATTGAGACACGAGCTAAAGATCTGACCAACTGTGAAGAATATCAGCAACAGACATCCAGAAGAATCAAGCGAAATACAAAGTACGACCATTTCAGGGGCTCTACTAAACTCGACGACTTTGTTGAAAATGAAACACCTGGACAACGTTTTGAATTTGAGGTGTTTATTGTCATTATTGATAACGTACTGTCGGCTTTAACTAAACGTATGAAAGCATATCATAAAATTACCAGTGTTTTTGGAGTATTTCTACAGCTAAAATCTCTTACAACAGAAGAGATTTTGGAAAAATCCTCAATTATAGTCAGTGCTTACGAAGATGATTTGGAGAACAGTCTAGGCGGCGAATTAGTGCAGTTCGCAGAGCTGCTGAAAACAGATGTGGCTACTGTTATTGACAGCAAGAAACAGGAGTCCCTGAAATAGCAATTTTATAAACTTTTATTAAATAATCCTTTAGAATAGTGTTTCCCAAACTTGGAAATTGCCTTGCGCATTTACTTATCCCTTATGATCACTAACTGCAGTGGCGAACGTTCTTTTTCAACATTAAAACGTTTAAAGAATGAATTAAGGAACACGATGGGCCAATAACGTCTTAATCATCTGACATTGTTGAATATAGAGCATGATTAGCTTAAAGAAGTGGACATTGAAAGTCTTATCTCTAAATTTGCCCATATTAAATTTAGAAAAGTTTATTTGTAACAGTTTTGTTTTATTTAATACCCAAAACATGATAACTAAAGCAAACCAAGGGCCCCTTGACAGAATTTGCTACAGGCCCCGCGCTGGCTTAATCCGGCACTGGGTATACACTGAGAACTAATCAAATACTAACTTTTATTGACACACCCGGTAGTTACTTAGTATTTTGTAACATCAGAGGGCTAATGGCGTCACATAAACTTATCCAGACGGAATTTGTTCCTTTGTTCACGTTGTTAATAGATTTTTAGAATATATCCACAGTTTAAATAATAGACGCCCAATCACAATTAACTATTGTAATTATTTACAGAAACGAACAACAATCGAAACATCCAAAATGCATGAACTTAAGGGAACATCGAATCCAACGTTTGAAGGCGACACCGTTAAGTAGAGGAAGTAAAAGATCGCATCATCATTAAGTACTATCTACAGCTACATTGTGTTGTTTTCCAAACCAATTAAAAATGTTGAGATATACAAAAGTAGCATGCCTCAGTCGTTATTAAGAGTTGAAATGGCTTGAGATTTAGCAATAGACTTTTCAAATCGTCGGTTATGTTTTTACTCCACAATTTAATTTAGTATACTCGTAACTATTATGAATATTGGTCAACATAAACTTCCTATGAAAATTGTAGATGACGTATTCTATCAGAAAACCATGATAAAATGACTTTACGTGATATTAAAGAAGTTATGTGACATATTAATAATATTTTTATTTAGTCATGGCAACAGGGAGAAAACATATCGTTACCAAGCGCCTAGCAATTGGTCGGATTTTTAGTGGATTTTTACTCGTATACAAATTGTTACACTTTGGATGCTTTAAGAAAGTAAGGACTTATGCCAGTTATACAAAATGGGGTAGGAACATCGGTTAACTCAACACCGAGAATTAGGGAACTTAAAGTGCTTTGGAGTACAGGTGACAGCAGACGCATCATACATAGTACATCTAACTTCTAAGCTTCTAATCACTTTAAGCGACCTTAAAATGCTTAGAATATACCGCCATCGTTAAATCCTATTAAAGAGATTGAAAAATCATTTTCCATTGATTGTGTTAAAGGTTCTTTACGAAGAAAGAGGTCGTGGCAGTGGGACCGTATCAAGTACATAATAACTTAACGGGTTTTGAAGTCATGCTGAATATCGATAGCCTCTATTCATAACACCTGTTTTCAACTTCAACAATGTTACAGGACTAATTATAATTTTAGAAATATAGCGTGGCATAAAGGTACTTATTAAAAATGCATAGTTAAAACCGGTTTATTTCTTTAACTATTTATTTTATTTTAAAATAAAGACTGACTATGGATTTTATTATTTTAATTATTTAATCAACGAGATTACGTCTGTCGTCAGTACACTTCCGAACTGTTACTGAAAGTCCTAGTTTTTCGAAATTGGACGCTCCGATTATTCTACACTTGGCAAGTTGACAATACTTACCCAAGCAATTAATTTTGAATACTGTAAAGGCTCTTGGTTTTTCAACTTGGATTGTCAGGGCCTCAGTAACAGGACTTTGGCCGATTAGAAATCCTTTGACGTGGTAATGAGCTTCGTCCGAGAAGATTATGTTATTGGAGCTTCGGAATATATCTCAAGCGACCTTACCTTAAAGTCTGATTCATTTAAACTTCAAATATACACACTGTAAAAAACGTCGTGCATCCGTTCCTGAAACTCATAAACTCGAAGTATGTTAACGCATCCATCTCATCATTTCGACGTTTTGCTTTGGTCCATACGGACTTTGTTCACCATTTAGATCGAGTTTTTGGAATTTATCCCGTTGTTATAAATCTGATAATTATCCATTGAGTAAACTTTGTGCGCTTCAAACTGAATTGAAGTCTATTAAACCTTCGCACAGTTACATACGATCGATTGTTTTGGAACATAGCGCGGACACAAAATGCGCGTTGGTCTCCCGTAAAGTGACTTCTATATCAGCCCATATACGTCCCACTGCAGGGCACGGGCCTACTCTACAATCGAGAGAATCGATTGAGAGTGGTTAGGCCATATAGTCTACCACGCTGGCCTAGTGCGGGTTGGCGGACTTACATACCGTAGAAATTCTTTAAATCGCTACGGTATGCAGGTTTCCTCACGATGTTTTCCTTCACCGTTAAAGTGCATGGTGATTGACTATCAATACACACATAACTCCGAAAAGTCAGAGGTGTGCCCTGGGATTTGAACCCGCGACCACCGTGAACATGTAGGCAGCCGCGTCTGGTCCGTTACCAACAGGCCACCACGCACTTAGTAAAGTACCGCACCGCGTAAAGTGACTTATTAAGCCTTAAAATGCATAAGCTGAGCCATCTGAGCACATTAGTCCCTTAGGGTCCAATAAATCTGTTTTCGAATTATAGCCACTCAAAAAGAGCATATCTCTTTGATATATAGTCTCATAGTCGGTGTTCCTGAAAAATTCAGTGACAACAAAATAAAGTGTTGTGGTAAATGTATCGCTACCAATAAACTTAATTACCTTTCCAGTTAACAGCCTGGCCTTTGTACTAAATGGTGTCGTTTGCCTAAACGATATTTAGCCGAGCATAGGGGCAAAGACCCAAGGCCCAAAAAGCCCCCATGTCGCCTCTTAGCTGGTACATGGAGTGTCGCCAACTTTGATGATATGGCCATGTGAATTGCCACATCTTTAAAAACGGGATGTGAATTTTTAGCTGGCCACATAATTAAATAAGTGTTTGGGCTAGGCCAGTAGTCAAACGTTATCGATCCAAGCCATTTACTTGAATGTCTGATTAAATAATTCACCAAATAATTAGTAAAACGGCCAGTTTAGTAGACCGCTATGTCCTGCTTAATTGCATCTATTAAGTATATGCATTTTACTTACGGATGATTCGGTGGTGCAATGACGAAATGTTGATTTTTGTGTGATCCACAGATAGGTATTTGTTTCGGGTTTGGGTGTTTGTGAGACCGAAAAGTCTCTCGTAGCTTCCGATACCCACGACACAAGACTCGATCTTAGTGTGGGATTAGGAGTACCTATGTATGTGACTGTTGGGTGTATTTATTTATTTTATTTTATTATCCCTGTGGTCTCTCATCCCTAATATATTTGTACCTAGGTCCTAAAGCAAGAAAAATCTTTGTTGGGACAACATAATTGTATAGTAATGTCCAGCTTTTTAAATTTTATTTTTAAATTTTGTAAGTTTTGCATTTACGAGTAGGTACCTAATGTAGGCAAGATGTGTATTTTAGTACAATGTTTTCTCCTGTGATTTATGTATGTATATAATAACCACCAGTTATCATTTTAGTGCTTTCATATTTGTGCATAATTTTTAAGATAAATAAACGACTTGTGAATGAACGTTCTTTTATTGTGACTGCATAAACGGTATATCTTTTGTCTTATGTCCTCGTTCAGTGCATCGCAGCCTGTTCAGGCCTCATAATGTCGGTGAAAAGAGTCCGAATAATCTTGATTAATTATAACTGGTATTTATTTTTACATCATTAACGATCCATGTAAAGGTTAATATTCAAACTAAGGTTTATTTTATCGTTGCGTTTTACAAACATAATATTGGAGGAAATATAAAATGTTAATCATGCAAGCATCAAATTAACAATGTTCAGTAAATAAAACAACTTACCCGTTGGGCAACGCCAACGGTCCTCTACGCGACAAACGCCCCTGGGCAAGTCCAATATCCCATCGGATATATGTATTTTATAAAAAAAATAAAAAAAATTAAATATTTGTATTTTAATTTTTTTTTCATTGTATACACACTCGATCAGATTGATTCTAGGTATATATCCATTGCAAGAAAAGAAAATATGCCTACCCTGAACACCCCAGTTTCAAGCAGCAATATTACCTTTATTGGATCCTTTAAAATATTTATAAGAGAATAATAAATGAAATGATTGTAAATTTGTCGCTCTTATCGCATTTAGCAGTTTCTATCAGGTATCAGGGAACCATAGCAGTATAATTTATATTTATATCTATATAGAATTCGCTCTATGCGAGATGGCCGCCCATTGTACTCTTTTTTTATTGTACATACATACATACATAAATAAACTCACGCCTATATCCCATTGGGGTAGGCAGAGACTACTAAGCGCCAAGTGCTACGGTCCATACATATCTCTTTCGCTGCATCTATTGTCATTAATCACTGCATTTACACTCAACGTTGTTGAGGCCTCCGTTTTAAATTGTATTTGTTACGTTTAATCACTATTTAATTTAAGATGTAGGTACAATAAAGAGTATAAATAAAAATAATAAAAAAAAATATTACTGTCAAATTCATTAATTGGATAGGAATTGTATTATGATTCTATCTTAGAGTATTTATAATATAGAGGGAGCGCTGGTGCCTACTTTAAAAACGTAGATAAAATATTTATTTTCTTCCCTCCTATTGGTTTTTCAACTTCCTATTGGCTGACACTTGAAAGGTTATCCAACACGCACCTATTATTTGACAAAGAAAAAACGGTTTATGGTTGTTGAATTCCACTCTAACTAGTTTTAGATGGATAACAACTTTACTTTCCCTTACCAACGGAATTTATAACAATTTGTTTTTAAATAATTAGTTGAATTTTCAATAATATAGCAGTGCTACCAACATTACGAACAAAAAATATCTACGTTTTTGAAGACGCAAATGTATGACAGCGCTCCCTTTATATTATAATAATATATACTCTAAGGATTCTTTTTAGATATTTACTGAAAGAATTTTCATAAAACAGCATTTCATATCATATTCATAATGTTGACTTTTTTATTCGTTTTATTTTAAAACATTCGTTACACAAGGTAGCAAAAATTGTATAGGTGCTAATTTTGATTCCATAAAGGCAAAGTAAAAAAGAATTAATCCTCAGAAAATTACCTTTCTCCTTTTTTTACCGTGGGTATTTCTATTTCTATTTAACTAAATTCGTCAACTAGCAAAGATATGAAGGTAGAACAGAATGTTATTTAATGAAGAGGTAACGGTTTATAATAGTGACTGGCATAATATTCTATAAGTATATAAGGGGCTTTGGTACTGTAAATTATATAAAACTATTAATAAGAACATAAATTTAGTAAATATTCGTTGTTTCTAAAGTGAGTAGCAAATAAAAAAAGTGATTCCGCCATGTGCTTTAAAGAAGTTATTAGTATTTCGTTAGACGACATTAGTGTTCCATCCGAAGAGCTAAGTGATAGTTCCATCGAAATTATTGATAACATAGAAGAACTTGAAACTTTCAGTATAATAAGCGGAGCTACCGATGAGTTTAATTTGGCAATTGAGGAACTAAATAATTTTTCTTTCTCGTCTTGGTCTTCGATGGATACAGACGACGAAATTGAATATCCAGAGATTCAATGCGGCTTATCTGGTTGGCATGTGTATTTAAACTATGAGAATTACAATCAACTTGATTATAGCTTCGCCAATGCCTGGGAATACACAGGTAGGTAATATTAGTTTCTTATTTCATCGCCTTATACCTAAACCTGCGTAAAGTGGAATGATTATTTTATTTTTATAATAATATTTTAAATATATTATAATACAACAGCAACTCGAAAACGCCATAGTGGATAGATAAAAGTTTATAATATAACTACTTAAGAATTACCAAAATTCAATTCGATCTAAGGCCGAAATTATTTTAAATATAAATGGCATGATGCATTAGTTACATATTATATCAGTTATCTATTGTTTATTTGTTAAACCGTCCTTAAATCGAATAAAAAACTGAGATTTAACCATTTGTGGAGAATAAGTCAAAATTAATGTAAATATCTACTGAATGGAATGTAAATTGACTTTATTTGTTTCAAAGGGTAAGGGTAATAACTTTATGTGTTCAACATATCGAAATGAAATAAAATTATTTTATTGAACCCATGAAATGTCATACATTATATAGATTTAGTCACTTTTTTCTACTACCACCCGGTTCACAAGGCTGTTTTTGTACAATACATTGATTATACAGGAGTCGCAGCGCAGTAAAATTCAGAGCAGTTCATAAATAACTTAGAATAATAATTAATTAATAATAATATTGGTTAAGTGATTTTGTATGGCTGAGTTAGGTTAGTGTAGTGGCCCAGAACGCGGAATCGCTATAGACTGTTCTACCAAAGCAATGAATAGTAATAAAAGTTTCAGAGTAATTAAAAGTTATCATTATCAGTCAACACAAGCAGCACCCGTTCACGAGTATGACGCATGTACCAGCCATCGGCCTCCTAAACCCTGTTACAGGGAAGTGACCAAGGGGGATCCAGAGGTGAGGTCATGGGGGTCATGGCCTCCCCCCGTGGGCTGACTCCAGATTGACAGATTATTAAAATATATCTTTGATTTTCACTTAAAGCTGGATCCGCCCTTGCTTATGGACATACATTAGATTAGGGAATATAAATTCAGATGCTACTGTCATAATGTTTATTTCTTTGAATTTTTCCCTCAGAGATTGTCTGGAGCCTAGCGAATAAATAGATCTTATAGCTCGCTTTTGCAGAACAAAGATTGTATTAATGTCAGCAGCACCACCCCACAGCAAAATTCCATAACTCATAAGGCTATGAAAGTAAGCAAAATAGACCAGTCGAGCCGTATCAATGTCAGTCAATTGGCGAATATTGCCCACTGCATAAACTGCAGCACTCAGCTTTTTTGCTAAGGCAGTGATGTGGGGACCCCATTGAAATTTAGGATCCAATGTGATTCCCAAGAACTTAGTGGTCTCCACAAGGCTCAACACATCCCCATTCATAAAAATGTTGGCAGTAACTTTCTTTACATTAGGTGTCACGAAACGTATACATTTAGTTTTCTGATTATTTAATAATAAATTATTCACGTCAAACCAAAGGACTATATTTGAGAGAGTATGGTTTACATCGTCAAGTAATGGTTGATGTCGTTTTACTTTAAATATTTAATATACTTTAATTATCAACGAGTTGCTCTAAATTCTTGTTGTGGCCAATAGTTGAAATGTATACTTAAAATTCTGTTAATACTTACTGTTAATTGAAAGTCTTTAATTATAATAGACTAGCTTCTAGCCGCACACTTCATCTGCGTGATTATCTTTATTTGAAACTAGCTTCTGCCCGCAAACTTCGTCTGCGTGATTATCTTTATTTGAAATTAACTTTATTTCTTTTTAGACGAATCATTATATTATTATTCATTATTTATAATCCGGAAGGTCGCCAGTGTGTATACCGATGAAAAATAAAAGGTGTGACCCATGTACAGTCGTGGAAACAGTAGAATACCGAGGGGGCTCAATAATGATTTGATTGGGATTACTTACGAGGCTTGTACAGAGTTGGTTATTTTTGATAGAGGTAGTATAAATGCCGAAAGAAACGTGACGGAGGTTTTAGAACCGCTACTTTTATTGGAGAAGAATTTATACTAATGCACGATAATGCACGACCACGTACCTCCAGAAACGTGACCGAGTACCTAGACTAAGTTGGGATTCGACGATTACCATGGCCGCCACGAAGTCCATAGTCGCCATAAAAACAATAAATCTATAAGTGTATTATAGCCTTAGCCAATATACATATAGCTATAATAAATTTGTAACCGATCGATGTCTGTACATTGAAGATAAATGAGAAAAACTAATATGGGGGTCTGTATTAATGAAATAAAACCCGAAACAATGATTTTTAAAAATTTTGTCTGTCTGTGCGGTTGTGTCGTGTGCGCGATGAACTCAGAAACGGCTTAACGGATTTCGATGAAATTTGGTTTGGCGGTAGCTGACACTCTGGATTAATTACACTTGGCTATTTTTTATAATATAACGAAAAATGTAATGTTTCCGTAGTATGCGAAAGGATACTACGGAAACATTAAAAAATATATTTGTTACATTTTTAAAGTCATAGGGATGGCATGGTACTGGATTACATGCCTTGAGTTAGAAAGAGAGGGGATCGGTGGGTTATAATGAGAGGGGATGGGAAATTCCAAGTAAAGTTAATTACAAATTAAGTATAAATTTCAAATCACGCAGACGAAGTTTGCGGGCAGAAGCTACCAATAATAATATGTTAATAGTTTACAATATCTATGAATTAATTTCTAAATTTATTTTAAATATTTCAATTTGTTGATCTGTTCTACAAATATGCGGAACCGAAGCCGCTATAATGGATAGCGATATTATGTTGTCTTTCCGTGAGTAAACACTAAACCTTGTGAGTTAACAAAGAAGTTCTAACACCATTCTTCCAGTTCATTATGGTTCAAATAATTTAAATAAAATATTACAAGAGGTTAAGTCCTGTTTATTGCATTAATTTACGCTTTTTAAAGTACGACGTCGTGCTTTACATGGGCTACGACGCCGAGTGACGTAATCACTCGAAACACGGTATTTTATATCACGTTTTTTGACATTTAAGCGCGGAAATTCAAAATGATAATTTAAAATGGATATTTATGGGATTTGCCGGTCGAATATTTTTTATTTTTTATGTTTGTTTTTACATTAGGCACAACTTAAGATAATTTTCAAAAAGAGAGTGGAATACCCTATTGCAATGTGGTTATGAGATTCTTCAAAACATAAGGAAAGTTTACATAAATTGGGATCGCGTAAACGTAGAATTTCTCCGCTAAACCGTGTTTTGCCTCAGAATACAGTAAAAAACTGACACGCATATTTTTCATGCATTCGAAGGAACTTGATTAATTAATTTAGATTCATATTCATATGTGTGGCCTGACTAATGCAACGTAAGCAAAGTTTGTAGCACTATATGTTGGTTCTAGATGAAGGGAACCAAGTAAATAAATACAAATATTATTTATCTCTGACACTTTACATGTGACCTCCACAGTTGTATAACTTCGTACAAAATTATAATATTATCTATAACTCCCATGTTTCGCCCTTCGTTAGCTATGGAAGCAGTTGCAAAACTATTTGATGCCAACTCCTCCTAGGTATTTGTTTTTTTATTAACACGCTTTTATTAGCGTCGCCTGTATGTATGTACATATGACGTGTGTAAGGGAATCTTTGAAGTCTATTTGCGATTACTTTAAAAAGTCGGATTGACTTCAAATTTTGTATACTTTTCAAGCACTGTAGACAATCATTTAAAAAGTAGGTGACATTATGTTAACCAGAACCTTCAGCAATTAATTTTAAACTAAAAATAGTGGGTAATATTGGCGCAGCTTGTTTTCATAAGAAAGCCGTACATAGTAAAATAAACAAAAATATACATAGTTTAAAAAACTAAAAACCACGCTTTAGTAAAATGACTGCCTCGGTGGCGTAGTTGTACTTCGGTACGACTACAAAGCTGAAGTCTCGGGTTCGAATCCCGGGTCGGGCAAAGTGATATTGGGTTTTTCTGTTCATTATCAGCTCGGAGTCAGAAACTTGTGCCCGATATGGCAATAGGCTCGCCCCCTATCACAATTCACATCATGGGACAGAACATACAAGGCGAAATGTGGGTGTCCTGGTGGCAACTCTGCCTACTCTTTCTGGGATAAAGGCGTGAGTTTATGTATGTAGTAAAATACCTAAGTAAAAAAGGTTTATTGAATGTCTCACTTAATTTATAATAGTATCGAACAATAATTCAATATAATTTTTTAAGACAAAGACAAAATGTTATTTGCTCTTCTCTGCCACTCGCTCGGTTCGTAATTTCTATAACTAAGTTTCGATAGCATACATGTATAACAAAAAAAGTGTATGTGAGTGTTTGTACTTATGTATGTACGTAAAAAGTTATACTTACGTCTTTTGAAGATAATAGTCCAATTGAGACCAATCGGATCGATAAATAAAAAGTTCAAAATGGCGGCCACTATTTCCAATTCTAACTCTGAATTTAGATTGTTGGAACAGAGTCCCTCAGACATTGATTTTAAGATCTATGGGATCAATAACAATAAACACTGGTGGTAGGTCTCTCATCTGTTTCTCTCCCGCCAAACAGCAGTGTAAATGCACTGTTGTGTTCCGGTTTAAAGGACATTGTAGCCAGAGTAACTACTAGACATATTGAGACTTAACATCTTATGTCTCAGGATGGCGAGCGCAGTGGAATGCCAAGCATTGCCTTGTAATTCATAGGGATGTTTGGTTTTGCTAATGTCCATGAGCGGTCGTATCGCTTATCATCAGGCGAATGGCATCGTCTCGTCATTCGTGCAATAAAAAAAGTAAAAAAAAACACATTATTACGATTTTTACAATGAGTAACATTCGCGTAAATCTAAGAAACCGTTACGTGTTGTAGATTTATGAATATTTAGGAAACTACACTTTGTAATATACATAGTTACGAGTTGTTAACAGCTAACTTCATTATGTCGATGTCGGTGTGCGCGCGCATCTTACAAATTTTACTCTCACAAACCTAACATCCCGAAAGAAGTACGAGTATAAAATCAATATACATGTAATATAGACAGAGGTATATAATAACTTTATGCTTTTGTCTACAAGCCCTACCTTATGAACTCGCTGAAATAAATTTTTGCTGCTCTATGTCGTTCTCTGTCCACATAATCAGAATTAAACACATTTCAATTTGATTAAACACTGTCTTTAAACATTTCTACATTTTGAATTACATTTTATTTTACAATCAAGATACAAATAGATTATATTATAATGTTCTGGCTACAAGTTCGTTTTGTCTCGATCATATTTTCGTTTTTTAAGTTGATTCTCTATGTGCGTGGAGTATGGAATAAATATTCATATATATTTTGTAGTAAATGCAGTAAAAGTGAAAAATACGTTAACGATTTTATTATTATAATACGATATCATTTATTTTACGCAAGTTTCCTTTGCCTCCGGTGTCATAAAAAATGAATGACATGCGGGAACAGCATTGCATGCATGACGTGAGTAGAGCTGGAGACGTGAACGATTGAATGACAGTTTTAGAATTTCAAAAATATATGTATTGATATTGTTAAAAATAATATATTTTTATATTTTCTATTTAAATTAAATAACAACTCAACGTCACGGCTTAAATTAAGTGATTAGTACGTTAGTTTTCGGATTCTATCAGTGACAGTCACGTTTGTTTATTGGTTAACATCCGCCATTTTGTACTGTCGTTTGTTTAGTGACTGGATCTCTTTTCTAGTGATGCTATTATCGGTCTCCTGGAAATACATATTGTGATTTTACAAGTGGTGTACACAGTACAATGTTTTTGCAAGAAACGTTGTTTTCAAAGGGTACAAATTAAATCTTGTGACTTGTCAATTTGACATCGGTATATCATCTACCTATGTGCCGGATGTGTCCTACAATCGGTTAGGGCGATTTTACGTGCCACCTTGAGTGGTGTACGTGTCCCGATACCTATGCTGCCAAGAATATGAGTGGCAACGGGAATCAGGTGCCATTGGCGCCGAGTCAGCGCGGGCCCGTACCGTATCCTTTTTAAAATGGTGTTTACTGTGCTTTTATCATTATATTTACGTAATATACGCCACTTCAGCATCTGGTCGTGCCGCAATTGCGAATTTGGATCGTATATTCATGTGTAATTTTTTTTATTGTTTTTCTTCACAGATAGATGGGATGTGAGACAAATAAAAACACTAGATGTCATCATAATAAGCATTGTGACATGTGCACAATTTTGTTGTTTACTCTAACGTGCCTGGAAGCAACAATACCATTGTTATTTGTACATGTAACTTTTATATTACCTATTTTATCTTTTATAGGATGCCAAGAGATACCTAAAACGTGAGAGGTCGTCCATTTGGAAACCCAGGCACAAAGCCCAGACATTTCTTTATTCACAAACATGGGATTGATTCAAACAAAATGGATGTAATTTTTTAGATCAAAGTTATTGTTTTTGTTAATGTTCTGAGTGTCATCAAATTAGTGGCTATGTGTTAATTTCTATTTTAGTACTTTTTGTAGTTTATTTTAAAAGGTAGAGCAAAGCGAGTTTCTGTATATCAAACACTAATGCGAATATTTTAAAAAAAATCTCTTATTCTATTTAAAACTGAATTGATTTGTGTTGCAATCACTTTGCTCTACAAGTGTGTAATAATTGTCATAAATTGGAGCAAATTGTTTTACTTAAGACTGTAAGAAATGTTTTAATGTTTAAACTTAGATTGCTAATTATACTAATAAAATTATACATAGTTAGTTTTGGAATGTTTCAGATCATCCATTATAATGCTTCCTAACAATGGGTCGACTTCATGCAATCATATTGTATACAAATTTGCAATTAGATATTTGATTTGGAACACAACAACAAAGTGAATTTATCAGTTTTTATTTTTATGCAGAATACAAATAAAAGTGTGCTCTGAATGTAATAAATAATCCTTATTTTTATAATTTGGGATATTTCCTATAAAACATATTTCCCTTACACAAAAAAATGTTTAATTTAACCATTTGCTAACATAAATCGTAGATTGTCTTGTATATTGTAATCTCTTAATGGTATTTTATTAAAACCTACTTCATTGTTAAAATTAAATTGACTAACCATACAGTGTTATGTAGTTATTCATATCACTGACAGCTTTATTCATAACATTTTAGATGCACTGTATGTAACTAACAATATAACTTCATACCATAGTATATTTTGAATGTAACATTTAAAATGTTTAAAGTAGCAACTGAGAACAATGTATCCACTTCCATTTGTTATGAATATACTTTTATCAAACTAACATACTGATTTTTAGATTGTAGCCTCCCTATTTGTAGGGGGAGACCTGTTTATTTTGAATTTGTTTATGTTGCACAGTCATATTTTAGAATTGTTCTCAAAATTCATTGTAGCTGTAGTGGATAAAAAATGACAAATCCATCACACATCTAGAAATCATGTTCTGTACATTTAATTCAATTTTTGGATATGCTTCATACATAATGAATGCTTACTAAAACATGCACAAGTTTTTGCAATTTTATTGAAGATAGTAACATCCAGCCATAGACATTTTCTCAAATTAGTCAGGTTCACTTGGCATGTAATTTCAAAAAAATTATAATATGATTTGTTCATCAGTAACAGCAAATATTCATTATACAAATTTCAGTAATGATGGATTGAATATAATGTTTTTTGAATTATATAACATTATGATTTGAAAATTTGAAGGGGTGGCATCCATTGTGGTAGTGCATGTTCCTAGTTTTGTTTCTATGGTGAAGCTAAAGTAATCAAAATTTTTGAGACCAAGTATTTGCTATTATTTTTCTTTTCAGAATATTAAGAATGATGTCCTACCATAAATGCCTTATGATATATTTTTTAAACCTAATATAATTTGCTTTATATATTTAATTTTTTTTAACAGAAATAATAACTATATTTATCCTGTCATTAACATTTGTCTTTTAATGAGGAAAAGGCACAATGTTGAGTATTATTTGAAGAGTTGCATGGACCATAGCAATCTTGGTGCAGTTGAACGACATGCTATATTCGCTGAATAATCTGGTAACTGTAAGTACATTATTGCTCTTTAAAAACAGTTAGTTTCGACTCTTTTATCTTGACTTACTACTCTTGACTATTTTTCATATGGTTCTATAAATTCACTTAAATGTTTTGTACATTAAAGAGAATTCATAAAATACAGTTGAAATTTATTTCTTGAGTGTGGGATGCAAAGCCTAACCATCCATTTGCTACTTCTATTAATCTTGTCTGTAATTATTTAGTTAATATAACGAAAATATAATAAATGCATCAGCAATAATAAATGAGCTTTGCCTATTTGATTAGCATTTTTGGTGATTTGTCTATTTATATAAATTCAATATACAGGGTATATCAAGACTGCGACCAAAAACGAAGCTAGGTGGTAGTATTGACTTCAGACAGAATGCAAGTAAAAATGTTGCAAAAAAATCGACAACTTTTTTTTGTAATTTTTTACTTATCGTCGTATTTGGGTGATAATACATAGTTTTTCTAAAATAATGATGTAGACCTCTTTATTTTTAAACACTCAATGGTATGAAAGGGCTTAAATTATTATTTTCGCAAAAACTAGGTATTTACCAACCAAACAAGACGTTTTTTTAAAAAAATCTAAAAACATATATGTCGCCGTTTTGGTGAAATATTTATTTGCATCGTGTCTGTAATCTTTAAAACTACCACCTGGCTTCGTTTTCGGTCGCAGTCTTGATATATCCGGTATATCCAAAGAAAATAATTTGGACTATAATTAATATTTAATAATGAATATTTGATATTGGAAGGGTGTTTGGCATTTGTTTTTAATGTTTTCTCTTTAAATAAAGAAATACTTTACATCATATTCCTTCCATTACTAAAGGGTTGCAAAAATAAAATAAAAAGACAGCGGTATTTTGTTAAACTTTTATATTTTTGTAGTTTAGTTTGTTTAGAAATTAGATGGTATTTTGCCTTAAAAATGATTTAAGTTTGTTTTGTATATTCTGTAATCATAGGATTTTTATTATTTCATCTTGTAAAACACATACAAATGAATTAATGTTATTATTCATTTAAATAACTTGCAAATCTAGTGGTATGTGTTAATGATTCTCTAGTGAACACATTTAGGGAGTGGCGTGTCCCAACCTTTAATTATTGTTTACTGGTTACTTTACCCATGGCAATTTTTAAATCTTAAACAACTTTATATGCCACATGATCGCTCCCCAATGTGTTTTATTTGGTTATTTAGCCAGCAGACTAAATTAAACTAAAGTTGTGGCTGCATTCTGAAAGGGAGACAAAGTTGAAAGTTCTATACTTAAACAATTATAAGGCTAGTTCTGATATAAAAGTATATTAACAAAGAATATTTGATGGTTTGTAACTCCATGTTCATGTCCACAATTCTATCTTCAAGTCATTAAAGTCCTGAAGTGTGCAAGCCTTGTGTGAATAGGCCACATGGAATCAGCTGTACTTGGCAATTGCAGACCTTGTCAAACGGGTAGGAAAAATAAACAATGTATATAAGTAAATATTTTTATTCTAATGTGGAGCTTATCAAACTTAAAGGCAGTTCACATGATTACAGATTTATATGGTTCTCAAGTATCACTCAATGTTATTTCCTTCAGAGATACAGTGATTTAAATTGATGTAGGAAGATGTTTTAGACATTAAATATATCATTGTACCATAACAATGTTGGGTTGAATGGAATACCTACCTAAGTTCGGGCAACAGAAGTATTTTCATCTGCATGGTTTGTAACATTTGTGAATAAGTAGAATAAGTGAATAAGTAATGTTTTTATTTATTGCACTTTTTTCTTCTACGCTTTAGAAAACGATACATACTTTCTCTTTTTTGAGTCATCATTGTCATCAACTGCTATTATAATTAAAGACACCACAAAGTGCATGGTGGCCTGTTGGTAATAGACCCGAAGCGGCTGCCAAGTGCGAACACGTTAATGGTGGTCATGGGTTCAAATCCCAGAGCACATCTCTGACTTTGGTACCTGTCACATAAACCTACATGCATTATAAATAATAATTTGCTTGTGTGAAGTTTACATGATAATGTATCACACTAACTTATAATCTATTAAAGTAGACATGTTTCTTGGTTCGGAAATACCGTATATATATATATTACCGAAAATGTATGAAAACTAGGAGTTGTATACAAATATACAATACATAAAAAAATATTGTCTTTGTGAATAGTTAAGTAAAAAATAATAGTTTATTTCCAGTTTTTAATAAACCTTTTAATACGTATTTTTTTAAGAAATAAAATTCTACGTTTTTTTTTAATTTTAGCCACTTTAATTCTTGTATAATTCAGTCTCAATTCTAATCTAACCGAACCTAACTAACCATTTACATCCAGAATGTACTACATTTTCGATTGCTATTTAGGAAATAGGTATATAGATTTCCTAGGAATTGTATACAATGACGGATTACATACATTTCCGTTAACATATAATATTCATAAAATATAATAAATAATAATAAATCTAGAGAAAGTCATATTATCTGTAACAAACTTATAGTTAGGAAAAAGGCATGTCATAAAAGTGTACTATAAAATTTGCTTTCTGTCTAATATTGCCACAGATTTATAAAATGGCAATGTAAAATATTATACGTCAAAATAATTTCATCAAAGGCGCAAACAAAAACATAATAATATCGTAATTTCTTTCAGTAAAATGTATTCACAATAAATAAGAAAATAAAAACTTGAACTATTGGTTTAATGAACCGAGTGATTAATCTATAATATTTTAATACGATTTTTTTTATAATACGTAGTACATCTAATGTATAAATAAAGCTCAGTATGGGCGGGTCCTAGCCCACCATAAATACATAATATATTTCTTACAATATTATTTATTAGATTCGTGTATATTACATATTGGGCCAAATGAATTTAAGAGTTATAAAGCTGTATTTAAAGCATAAGCCTGTACAGCACATAAATGATGACGCCCTTAGCATCGCCCTAGACGTACATATCTAACCATACTGTGCTGACGTTTAAAATAAATTCACTTTTAATAACCCAACAGGAAATTAAACAGGCCAATGGATAACTTGCTTGTAATTTAGTAATTTTCAACTCATTAAATGCGCCTGGAGTGGCCCTTTGACCAACTCAATGAGATGTACCTATATGTTATAAGCTAGAAATATCCCTTCATGACTAAATACATTTACATCCCCTCACCCCTAATAATTGTTATAATATTACCCAACAAGTAACATTCCGCATAATGAGCAAATATTGTAAGAAACAATTATCATATTGTTCAATTCGTTTTTAATTATTCATAATTTACGCAATAAGCTTTTTAAAACACGTCACACTTTCTTTGATAGTATCGTGAAAAATCTATTTGTTCTGCTATAAGATTTAAGAAATCTCATTGTAATATTATAGTAAAACAGAAAACTGATCATGAATAGAGGAACAGAAAATATACAGCCAAAATTAAAATAATGCTTTTTTATACCTGTGAGGCAATAATAAAGCCAAATACCCAGTGGAAAATTTATGAATTTCATATTACGTCGTCTGTATTCTTACTGAGACTTAATAAAGCTAGTATTCGTGTTAAACGATAAAGAAATCGCTCTTCAATAATTATGAAGTATGTGCATTATCTATGTAAACATGCATTTTGTCAAATAATTTCTTGTAAAAGTCTAACTTTGTCGTACCATATGAAATATTTTATGGGACTGAGATATTCGTAAAAAACTAGTTTAGGGTTTTTTAATTCCAATAATATGATTATTGCAACATTCATACGAGTTTTACAAATGAGTAATCATTGAAACTATATACATAAACGGTAATTAATAAAAAATGTAACATGTTCTTTTTAACATTAAAATTCCAAATTGAGACCTCGCCAAGTTAAAAGCTATCATATATTTGTTAACCTGGATAATGTTTAATAACTAAACGTGTGCTTGAAATGAAAACTTTCGCTAATTGGCACTTGAACTAAAATAAAATAAGTTGAATACATATAAATTATACTTATTTTTATTGTCACAGAATATATTAACTTATTGAATATGGAACACATTGAAGACACTTGTTGGTGGTGCAGCAATATTAACTGCTGTCAAAATAACGATAATAATAACGTGTTATGTTTACTTACATGACGTGGAGTTATTAAACTTATCCATTTTAGTCTGATTACGGGTATGCACCAATTCATTATGAAATGTATTCTCCATGGAATTTCTCTTCATGTATTTTTCTTTTTGTGTCACTTTTTTAAAGGTACGATAGAGTATCTCTGCGAAACAAGTAAACGTTGCATTACTTTGAGACCACTTACATTATAAATAATGTAACAAGAAATGTTAACACTATAATTATATATATGAAATATATTGCACTAGATCCATCACAATATTATATTCATGTGTAGATTCCCATGTGTAACATTCATACCATTACCATTAATCGTTTTAAGGAATGACCTTAGAGGCAGTTTTATTTCGAATTTACTTTGCTTCAATACGGCTCTAAAATAATAATACGCATCTGATGATACAGCAACTTGTGGATTTGCTAAGCACTGGCACTCGGGTAGCTATTATTACTAACGATAGCTGATAATGTATTCAGTAAAGATTCATAAATTGAAGACTTAACTAACAAATCGTTAGTTTTTATCGGTAATTAAGAATTAGGCCCTCTTTCTGCTTAAATCGTTTAGTTTTCCACGGCGGAAAATGTACTACTCGTGACAGTTAAATCTTAGTACGCAGGCGCAAAAGTGGCTGGTATGGCATGAACTTAGCAAGACTAGGAAAAATCAATGAAGTTGGGGATGCGTTCCGTTAGACGATTTTCGGTCTAGAAACTCGCATCGACGAGTTTTTTTTTAATCATTAAATATTTCATCTTAGTTTTATATTTTTTTTAAGAACTGCTTATATAATTAAAATGAGACGTATTTTAGATGATGCCCTCAATTGGCAATTTGACGAGGGTGACGGGGGTTGTTCGGTAACGCCCCAAAACTGTAATGAGGAACTAAAACATACTTTTGTCCCTTTCTAACATTGTACCCCTTTAACGTATAGCAATAAGTATAGTGAATCAATTCCTCGTGTGCCGATATCTCGTAGTGATCACGATTGCGTTTGTTATTAAATATATTTTATTAAGTAAAAAGCTATATTACACGGCTGAGAGTTAGCGGTAGCGGTGGCGTCAGCGTGAAAGTGTCGAGGTGGCATAATTCGAGTGCGGCTATAGTCCAATGTAGCATGTAGCGCGCCGTTTCCTTATCGATTTTCTCTATGCTGCATTAAATTACTATTTAAATTGTGAATGCGGACTGCAAATATTTTCGCAACATGCGTGGTTTTACGAAGATTAGCAATATAACCTCTATTGTAGTGTAGTGTTAAAATATTAATAGTGCACAAGCCGGCATATTATATTTACACATTATTTTGTTACATGTAACAAGGGCTGACCAGAGAGTATAATATATATGTATTCTATATTATGATATACTAATTTAAGAACAGCCGCCATATGTCGATGATATTGTCTCCATTGTTTTGGGAATGGTTTAACATTTGGCTTATTCAATTTTTAAAAGATTTGTATCATGAAATTAAAATGGTGGCATTAAGAGGAAGCAACAATTCAAGCAATTTGTCGCATGGATGCATCAGCCATGGAAATCAACCACAGCAAAGGGGAATGGATGTGGCGCAAAATTTACAAACATCTTTGAATATGCCCCAATCGTCACAACACATGAACGCCAATCAAATAAATTTGCAGTCTCTAAACAACGTCTCGCTGCAGTTTATACCGCAACAAACGAACGCTAGCTCTCTTAAACATGAGCAATCTTCCTCCCGGTACACTACCAACTCCAATTGCGCATTACCGTCGCATCATTACAGAGTTCTCACACAATCCAGTAAGTACGCACTGTTATCAATGTTTTTTGTTTTCGCCTTCCCACTTAATATTTGTCTTGCATTTTCAATATTATTATAAAATATTTTCTTGGTGAAACCAGGCACGGACCAGTTGTTGAAGCTGTTTTTATTTATTTTCAATAAAATACGCTATTGTTTTTAAGTTATGTATGTATTTTGCAAAGTTTACACGCACAAGTTTCCTTAGCGCAGTCCAGTTATCCACGGGCATCAACACCACACAGTGAGTGTTCGTTGTGTCAACACCAAGGCGATGAAAATGGAGAAAAAACGGTTCTTTAAAAAATAAAGTGTTAAATATAATGTTATTTACAGGACCGGTGGAATGTTACCACCCTACAGGCGCCTCGGGAGCCACATATATGCCGAGTACATCCGGCGGATCACAGACCTCGGCGCCGGCGTCGCTGCGAGTCCAGGCCACACAGCAACCCTCGGCAGCATCGGCACCGCAGCAAGACATGTCCAAAACTACCATGGTGCGTGGCATCTTCTTTGCATTCTATTATGAAATAATGTATGGAGATATTTTACGTGTGTTAGGAGCTTGTGTTTATATTACGTGTGAATGCATGTGTCGTGTGGTACACGGGTTTTCTACGCTTGTACATTGGGAACGGTTCGTAATAGGCGTCATACAGCGAGACGACGTCGACTACGTAATTTGCCTGTTCGCTTTTGTCATCCTATAAACACTGTCAATCGACTGTTATACTATACAGTTACAATGTTTTACTCTACAAGCTGATCACATGTGGGATATTGTATTTGTAAATAATTTCTAACAAATTTATTTCGTAGGATCAAGATATTCCATTGCGTAAACCAAATATGTTTTATTAGATTTTGCGCTGTATTATAAAAAGTTAAAAATACTATAAGTTTTTGTCAAAAATTAAGATCAAAAAACAAAAGAATTGCTTATACCTAATTGTATATTAAAATAAGTTGTATGTAATAATAAGTCTGCTATACTTCTTCAACACGCTAGTTCATCTCCGACCCCTTTATCATAGGCTTGGCCTGGTGCTGTCAAAAACTTTTACGCATTCACACCCACTATACTTATTGTCATTGCAATCGGATGACTATTAGAAAACCATGCGGAGTAAATAAATCAACGATTTTAAAATATATTTTGTAGATACCCGATACCCACGACTTATTGTACATCGATTACGAAATTCTTTGTTTATGAAAATCATAGCGTCACAATACTATAACAAGTTGATATTTAATGAAGATATCGATTTTTTTATCACAGATTTGAACTAAATATTATAGCAGGAAAAATAAAATGGAAATCGTTTTATATTTATTGACATAGCCTTTTCGATGTACTTTTATATGTGTAGCCAGGATAAATAGACTGCATATGATATGATACGCAATTATTACAGATTTTATTCCAAAATTGACAATGTGATTGTTTACATTCAAATGCTAATTAAAATATGAAAGTGATTTATTATTGTCTGTTTAACGTAGTAAAATCATATGTGTGCAAGAAATATCGTTTGCAAAGTTCCAATTATTTGTATGTATTTCTTCAGGCTGGCCACAATTACGTTCCCCAAAATCAATCGGCGCAGCAACGGCCGCCGCAGTATCAGAGCTACCAATACAGAGCGGGGCAACATAATTCAAGACCTTCCCAACATCCAAGGTAAATTTACACATTTTTAAATACTGTAATATTCTCTTAATCTGTAATAAACTATTTTTCAACCTTTCTCGCGTTGTGCTGACTCACCTAGCTTTTGCCCGCCGTTACACCACGGTGCAACACATCGGCAGATTAAATTAAGTTAATTTCTTACTGTGTCCAATAAGTTCGTTGGTTTTGCAATGCTTCACTAGCCATTTCAGAATTTTATTATAGACTAGCTTTTGCCCGCAAACTTCGTCAGCGTGATCAACTGTATTTACAATATTTTTTACATAAAAATAAAGGTAGATAGGCCCCTGTACCTTATTTTACCCCCATATTCTCCTTCAAAATAAGAAAACCCTAAAACCAAGAATGACATATTTTTTGTGTTTATCCCGTTGGCCAAAACATATTGCCTATTACTTGCTTTATCAACAATAGTTTCCCCCTTTATCCTGACTTAAAATATAAAAATTCGAAATCCTTATAATTACTCATTATTTATCTCGGTTAAGTATATACGGTTAAAGGAGACGGGCGAAATTGGGCTTGACTTTACAGATCATCTAAAATATTTTTCACCCACTTATCCTACATAATTTAATATAGTATTGGCTCACTATGATACAAGAACATCTTGTTAAAAACAGTAAATTTTTTATTTCAACAAAACTCGTTCTACAATTTTTTAATATACTATATTTTAAAACCTTTAAATTCTATTATTCGCTTTTTATCCTATCAAACATATTATCTCTTTACTCCTGTCGGAACGATTATGATATTTTACGAGTAGAACAAATTGGAATACCATTAAAAAGGTAATGGTGAGTCAGCCTAAAAAGATGAACTTATTGTGCTTTCGCGGACTTGTTTTAGAACTTTTGAAATGATTCTTGCGTAACTTTAACCTTTACGCAGCACACGCTACGGAAGCTCTTAAAGTAAATAAATTTTCCACGGTTTTGCAACATTTTCAATTAGTGCTCTGCTCCTATTGTTCATCGCGTGATATGATATAGCCTAGCTTTCCTCGATAATTGGGCTATCCTAAACTGAAAGGATTTTTCAATTTTATTTAAAATCATATTTATTCTCATTCTTAATTCAAACCAATAGTTCTTGATTAGCGCGTTCAAACAAACTTTTCAACTCTATAATATTAGTACATACATTTAGAAGCCCATGTCTTTTCAGTAGTACCATAGAATATTTAATGTAAAGAATGTAGTGGGTGTTACATTAAGGGTTTATAAAAATTTGTAATGTGAATTAATGCATGGTTGGGATTGTCACGAGCCTTGTAAAAACGCCATCAGTTTAATATAAGTTTATACACTAAATTGTGGTAAAGTACAGTTGCTTAAGATGAACATCTTTAATGTATGTAATGGTGATGCTACAATATCTGTTCGTTTCTTGTCAGACAACAGCAGCAACCGTACATAGCTGGGGCAGCAGCGCCCACCGGACCTGTCATGTATCCTTTGGTGTTTCAACCAACACATGTGAGCCTGCAGACTTATCAGCAGCCCAGATCCAATACACAGTAAGTAATAAATATATTTTATAGTAGAGGCCAGCCCGGCTTCACCCAGGTGCAGATACATTGTCAGTCCAGTCCACATCGGCCACATAATATTATTTCGCGTAGGTATTGTTTTATTTATACTAAAACTCAATGTGACTGCTGTCCTCTGTAGTGTTTTTCCCGTTCCGTCCCATTATATCCCGTTCTATCCCATCTTATTCTGTCCCATGACTCAAGACATGTAATCCTGTCCTCTCTTGTCCCATCCTATGTCTTTATAAATATATATTTGAATTTCTTGCTCATCTCACGGGAACGCTTCATTTTTGGGATGAAAAGTAGCTTATGTGTTAATGAAAAATGTCAGCTACCTCCATACCAAATTTAATCGAAACCCGTTAAGCCGTTTCTAACATTAGCTTGCACAATTGCACAGACAAACAGACAAAAAATCTATCAATCTTTGTTTTGGGTCCTATAACATTAATATTGTCCCTAAAATAGTTTTTCTTAAATATCTTCCATTTACAGATGATAAGTTCAAATTTATTATATGGTTAGATGGAATTTGTGAAAAACAATTTTAATTTTAATAATTGTAAGTAAAAATATATGTGTAAATAATACAGTGTATACTAATTGGTAAGGACAGCTGTTATTATTGTTAATTTGAGTAACAACGTTACATTTTTTGGGCTCACAACTAGGGATTGCAATCCCGCAGCTCATTCAATCCCGCGGGATCGATATGCGGGACCGATCGATCCCGCGCTGATCCCGCGGGATCCCGCATTATTGGTATTATATTATAAAACCGAATTAAATGAAACTCTAGGTTTTCTTTAAACTTTTATTCAACATTTCTTACATTATGCAACATGAAATAATTTCTTTACTAATAAAATAAAAATAATTAAGTTCAAGAAATCTGTCTTTAATCAACCATTAAAAACTTAAATTTTGCCCTTATTTCTATTCTAATAACAGTTTTATAATATTTTTAATTCAGTCTCATTTATACCGGGTATATAAAGACTGCGACCGAAAACGAAGCCAGGTGGTAGTTTTAGTGGTTACAAACACGATGAAAGTAAAAATTTCACCAAAACATCGACAGATATTTTTTTAGAATTATTTAAAAATCGTCTTGTTTGGGTGGTAAATACCTAGTTTTTGCGAAAATAATAATTTAAACCCTTACGTACCATCGAGTGTTTAAAAATAAAGAGGTCTATGTACATCATTATTTTAGGAAAACTATGTATTTATCACCCAAATACGACGAAAAGTAAAAAAATACAAAAAATAGTTGTCGATTTTGTTTTGCGAAATTTTTACTTGCTTTGTGTCTGAAGTCACTAATACTACCACCTGGCTTCGTTTTCGGTCGCGGTCTTGATATACCCTATAATGACCTATATATAACCTATACCCTATAATTATAATGACTAATAATACAATCACAATCTAGATGCTATTACTACTATGAGTAACCTATGGTGATAACTTATGAAAATACGCTCGTAAAAACAAATGGCATAGTCTCATCTCCGAGCCTGCTTCTGAGTGAACTGCAAATATATCCTGATGCTCAAAATGCTGAAAACTAGCTAAATGTGTGCTTGAGGCACCCTCTAGTCGTCGCTCCTTTGCGAGGAGCGGCAAAGTCACGCGCGCGCCACTCGCGATTTTACGCGAAACTTCACGAAAGTTTTAACGCCAATTTTCAAATATTTGCGGGATCCGCGTTTTGAAGGTGCGGGATCCGGCAGACCAATAAATGCAGCGGGATCCCGCGGGATTGCGGGATCCCGTTTTGCGGGATTGCAATCCCTACTCACAACATCGTAACCAGGAACAATTTATGAACGAAACTAGTATTAAGCTATAAGTTCGGAAAGGGGATCGAACCCGCGGCCTCTCGCTTCACAGTTGTCACTCGGCCAACTGCATTACTGAGGCTGTCAGATTATGGTCGCTATGGAGTTCAATCTGTATGAGTTTGTTCTCGAATCAAGATCATAGTGTTAAGTCGCCCTACCTGGCTTAAAATACCGGACAAAACGTGATTAGTTAGAATTTTGACAAAGTAGGTACTTATCAATATAACATCAGCTTATCACAACCATATTAGAATGGGACAGACGTAATCGAAAAAGATAAAGGCGAGTGTTTGTATGTTTGTTACTTCTTCACGATCACACCGCTTGACCAATTTTCTTGAAATTTGGTATAGTCATAGCTCTGATATCCTGGCATACATATACATAGGCTACTTTTACCCTGATAAATTATAGATAAATTGTTTCCATGTAATGTTTAAGGAGTCTTCCCGCTCAAACGGTTGGACCAATTTTAATAAAATTTTGTATGGAGGTAGCTGATACCCTAGATAAATGCATAGGCTACTTTATATCACAAAAATGTAGTGTTTCCGTGGGATGAGCAAGAAACACGAATATATATTTTTGTAACTCTTTCACACTCAGAGGGATAGTTTGGGATATATGAAATGTGGATGAAATTGGGTATAAGAAGACAGGATTGCATGCCTTGAGTCATGAGACGGAACGGGATATAACGGGACGGGAAGAGAAAAGCAGTATAAAGGACGGCAGTCACGTTGAGTTTTAATATAAAACAGTATGCGACATAATATGTATTTGATGTAGACTGGACTCAAAAAGTGTCTGCACCCGGGCGGAGCCGGTTCGGGCCGCTAGTTAAAAACTATTTTAGTTTTACTGATCCCAGCCTTGGTGCCTTCAATATTTTATACAATACTCAGTGTTTGGCGTCTAAATAAGGATTAGTATATTAAAGCTTTTGTAAAACCGGCAATAAGTTAAATATGTTTGGTTTAACGATACGGCGGCCGAGTTATCCATAAAGTTACCGTTTGTTTCTGTAATGTTTGTTGCTACCGCGCATGTTTTGAGCACATATAAATGAATTGAGTAATGTAAATCATTGCTATTGTAAATTTAGGAATTTATCAACCGTTTTATTTTTTATGTTAATGTATCTATTTTTTTAACTTATTCCGTGGATAACTTAAGTATTTAAAACCATTTACACGTATAAATGATTATGATGCTTTTTACAACAGGTATCATTATCCATACGTCAGTTACATTCAGAGTTACAATTCTCCGACTGGACCCACTCCGCAATGTAAGTATTCTTAACTGTCCCATTAATATCACCAACTTTATTAGAAATTCGGATGCATTTATTTTTCATAAATATATTGCACGTCGACTCATTATCTATAAGCGCAGGTTATCAAGCATAGCATAAAAGGAAATTATTTAATCCATTAGTTGCCGACTAAACACCATTTAAATTCGTCACAAAATGTAATCTTAATACCAGCTGGAATATTAATTAACATTTTTTGCATTATGAATGATAATTCCCTTGGAGGAACTTTATTTCCGTAAAAACTTTTACAGCTCCACAACATGAACTATCCCCCATTGGTCTACCAAAGTAAATTATAACAACAATATTGAATGTACCACAACGAACAGACCAAAATGTTAAAACATATATTCAAATACAGTTTCTGAAACTGTCGAAACCGTGGCGGTGGTCGGATTTTCGTTTCCGCCCGCATAGCTCCCATCGTACGCAATTGGGGAAAACCTTTCGATGCTACACGTAACTGTGTCGCATTTTGGATTCAGTCTGTATGTTTTACATTCGACGCAGACTTGCAATATTGTGTCTGGATCGCACTGTGTTTGTTATTAGGTACTATTGTACTTTGTTATATGAAAAGAATAAGCAAGATTGTGTTTTCATATCTTTTTCTTGTTATCCATATCTTAAATCATCTACATCCTTAAAGATTCAATTCTGTATTGTATCTTTAATGTTTAAAATTTAAATATACATATGGCTTTGTATTAATGAATACATCTGACATAAGCGTTTTTGTGAAAATGCAGAAAAGTATTTTTTAGTCTGATTTCCTTGAACCATATGAATATTGGTAGAAATAATAAATAAAAATACATTTGTACAGATTTCTACCCATCAACTAGTCCCCAGCTGCCAACCCAGAATCCACCAGGTAACGGGCAAGGAAGAAGCAACCCCACCACATTAGTGGGACCCCAAGGTACTCCTGCTACAGCCACCGCGCCTACTGCTACTATCCCACATCCCCAGGCGCCAACACACATGCACCAACCGATGCCTGGTAAATTGTTTGCACGTAATCATTGTCTTGCTCTTTCATTTCAGAAGGTTTAATTTTGACGATATTATTCATCAAAAATATTTTTCTTTAACACCGATTATGTTTAAAGAAACATCTACTCGGTTTTAAAAATTATATTGCATATCTCACAACAACTGTCGATAACACAAAATATACTTATGTTTTTTTTATACAAAAGCAGTCAAATTCAGTTTTGGTATTTCTTTCTTTTTTATGGGTGTATGCATAATCATGGTCTAACATATTCCAAAATAATACTTTCAATAGTGTAATTTATCATTTCATAGCTTATACATGACTGCATAATTTAGGTTTTTTGTTGTAATTTTCTTGATAGTGATCAAATAGTGGTCCAATTTTAATGGTTTCTTTGTTCAAGTAAATGCATAATTTAACTTCTTTAATTTCTATCAGATTGATTAAACCTTTGAAGAAATTTATTTGTTTGTAAATGTCATCCTGCGGGCGCTATATATGTGTTCATATATATGTCGACACGCACACTTATACACATATATTATGGTGGAATGTGTATGTATGGATGGCGTCATCGTGAGTCTTTTCTCAGCATATGTCTATCTTAACTAAGCAGTTATTTACATCTTTACTTGTTAGTATTTCACATACAATGCAATGCAAATTATCTGAATTGTCTAATGACGCTACGAATGCATTTCCGATGTGAATGTTCAAGCTTGAGCTGGAATAATTGCTTTTGTGCTTATGTAATGAGAAGTTCTATCAAATTTACTTGATAATTGTCAAGAAACAATGTAGTCCTGGATTCCTTAGCTGATGGACCTTACGTCATTTTAGCAAATCTGAAATTTTAGAAAATCCACTTTGT
This sequence comes from Deilephila porcellus, assembly GCA_905220455.2. Classification (NCBI taxonomy): domain Eukaryota; kingdom Metazoa; phylum Arthropoda; class Insecta; order Lepidoptera; family Sphingidae; genus Deilephila; species Deilephila porcellus. The sequence goes on along the minus strand of LR999970.1, from coordinate 16,332,590 downwards.
AATATTGGAATTCCTGTAAACTTTAAAGCGGAAACTTGTAGCAGGCACTAAAGTACCAAAAATCTAGCAAGTTAGAAGTCTAGCAAATCTACCAGTTTAGAATTTAATCCTTGCTAAAATGGCGTAGGTCTGGCGGCGCTGGGGTTTTCTTCGGAATGTGACAAAAAACCATCAACCCAATAAAAGTTCAATCTTGTGCCTGGGAAATCAATAAGTGTTTATTTGTACCTTAAGACCTTATTTGTACATTATCATATTACTTCTTTTGCCTTCTCTTTTCACACACTTCGTGGGTTCAGGTAACACTTTTTTTATATTGGTGAGTGACATTTTTTTTTTATGATAGGACGGACTGGACCGCATTCCTAAAACAAAATTAAAAACTCTGATTTTTGGGAAGTGTTTTCTCGAACATAAATATTACAGAAATACCTAGGGATCAAGTAGTGTAATTTATATTTTAAGTGATATACTTAGAAACGTCGGGAAATTGTTATGTTGCATTAAAACCATCCTTATTTTAACTAAATTAGGGCGAGATTTTTTGTAGATTATTTATAATTCTAAACATCTTTCGTGTTTACGTGTTATGTAAATATTACTAAAATAACATTTTCTTTGTCTAGGTATCCGACCTGCTGTACAAAAACGTACAAGTCACAGACTCCCGATTATAAATCCAGAAACAAGTATGTAAACAATCACTTCGTATAGTACTCATTTGCAAAGAAAAGGGCACCTATATACTTCTATGACGTGATCACATGAAATATCCTTTCATGTGGTCATGGTTCTATCTATGTCATGGTTCTAATTCACCTGTACCCTTAGACTAAAGATAACTTTAACTTTGACAATGTCATCGTTATACATTTGTTACGTATTTGACATTGCTAATGTATGGGATTGGCATTGTCAAAGTTAAAGTTATCGTCAAAGTTAGTTTATGCAACTGAGCCTAAGAGTAGTTAATATAAATTTCGTCATTAAAATTCAGTAGGTTTAAAGGATTTACAGAATTCAACAGATAGTAGTACGCACAGTGTGGCTATTTTGTAATGTTTTTAAGAACTCAAAAATATGTTTTTAAAATAAACATCCACAGAATCAGTCAAGTCATGGTAGCATAGAAATTCCTAGAGACTTTTTGAGTAATTGTTTTTGCATAAAATATTACATAATTTAACAAGAGCTTCCAAGAATATGCGCCACAATATATTTACGGTACGTTTTCTTTTATTCCTTTATAATGCCTTTCTTTTGCAATCCACAATATTTACTAAAATGCTATAAAAATACTGAAAAAAGTAAAGTCTGTTTTGAGCTCAAATTTTCGCAAAAAAGGAAAGAATTAAAGCTGCCTTTTTTATTTGCGAATGAGTATGCATTTACGTTACTTTATTGAATATCATAAACAATGAAGAAACCTTTTATAGATCAGGAGGTTTTGCCTGACCCAGTATCCAACGATAATTATGTTACCAGCGATACCAGCGACAGACACACCCCACAACCCGTGAGTAACATTAATATTTATAAAACTAGTGCAAAATATTATTCGTATTTTTTTAAATATTTTCGATAATACATTTTTTTTACTCAGGAGCCAACACACAGTGTCGCTGAAGAATTCAATAGGAGAGTTAATGAAATAGCGAACCAACCTTGTGATAGTGTTACGAAATCGAATTATATATCAAAGAATGTAGAACTGCCAGTATCATCGACAATGAGTTCAATTCAATCGCAACCAAATGCAATAACTTCTATTAATCATAATCATACTAATAAGTCTGAGATGTTAAATATTAACGAAAGTAAAACTTTAGGACCTGATGTTGCTGTAGAGCATCACGAAACTCCAATAGTTTCAGCAATATCAGACAGTCCTGTTATAGTGCCTAAAATGCCAATAATAAGCATTAAGCAACTCCAAAAAAATAGTGAACAGACTGTTCAGTCTTTAGTTCTAGATACAAATAAGAATATGCAACCAAATAAGCAACATAAAAGCAAAAATGTGCCTCTTAATGATGATTTAGAAAAGCCCTCGGATAATATTAGTATTAATATGGCGGGCTCGCCCGCTTCGGCGAACCCTGTTTCGTCTGCGCCTACGGCCGTCCCTGCTCCCACCTACACGAATGTTCCTACGAACACACAAGTGCCCGCTCTATCCGCTTCCGCTCCCCAGCCACAAAGAATCAGGGAGGGTAGGGAAAGAGTCAAGTCTGAAGAAAAGGATAAAAATAAAGATAACAATTTACTACAAGAAAAGGACACTCCGCCCACATCTAACAAGCCCAATGGTCCTACATCAATACGTAAGTACTTTATTCCCATATTTGTTTATAAAATAAACCTTTGGTTATTAAGTGTTCCAAGCGCGCGCCAAAGCTCTATAACTCCTAATTTTGGAGTAGATAACGTCGTACGTGACAGCGAATTAAGACGGCGGCACAGCACGTGGCGGTTTGACGCCGTGGTGGAACGCTTTCACGGCACGTGTTATATTTTTGTTTACAATATATTTTTCTTGTTCGTCTATATGGCAGAAAAATAATTGAATCCGTTGCTTGACACCAACGTTTTTTATGTAATTCTAGAAAAAAAAAAATGGTCTCAGTTGTGATTCACAGAAAATTTATGGTTTTTTTGCTGCAATTTTTTGAGGTATAAATGATGTACACCATAAATTTTCTCCGTTCACGCCATTATCCCTTTACCTATCCAATTTCAAACGCCCCTCTATATATACATCAATATCTATTGAAAGTTCTCAAACATTCTGGCAGTTTATGTGCTGTCGTTTATTTGCATTTTAACTCATTTGTCTGGCAATACCATGAATTACTTACATAAGTTTTTTCAATGAACGTTGGCACCTACTATGCTCTGTCATACTGTGAAAACCCTGTAGAGCGTCGCTTTAAACCCAAAATTTGTGATGTTCAAAAAATACCATGTTGCAACGCGATAATACGGCGCACAGTGGGTCGAAACGGCTATTTTTGTGACATAGGATTTTTTTTCGGATTTTCCAATTTTTTTTGACGCCAACGTTTTGATATTATCATTCCTTACACTATTCATTCTTTGTATTTTTTTGCTTAACCCTATAATTTCGGCAAAAAAAATTATTTTAGGTTTTTAATGTATGGAACGCACTATAAAAACCTAAATTTCTACGAAGTCCTGCTAGATCCTGCGTTGAAACCTTATTTTTCTGAATCTTGGTCTGTTCTACTATACTTCTATACTTCGAAAGTCTGCATCGACCTGCAACTTTTTCAGTTATGCAGTTCGAAAGAAATGATAAAATTCAATATTTCCCAAAAGATTTTTTACAATTATCTTCAGTAAATTTGACACAAATGAGATAAATAATCTATACATATAATAAAAATGTAAATGGTCGATGTCTGTACATGGAAGATATTTGAGAAATTTTAACGCGGGGGGTCTTTATAACAGCAACAAAAGCCAAAACATTTTTTTTTAGAATTTTTGTCTGTCTGTCTGTCTGTCTGTCTGTCTGTCTGTCTGTCTGTATGTTTGCTTGCGCATCACGCGAAAACTACTGCACCAAATGAGATGCGGTTTTCACAGTTGTATTACTGTAGGTTCAACTTAAAAACTGGTATATGTTGCATTTACATACAGGGTGTTTCTTTTTGTTTGCTTGCACATTACTCAAAAACTACCGCACGAAATGAGATGCAATTTTCACAGTTATATTGGTGCAAGTCCAACTTGAAAACTGGTATATATTTCATTTACGTACAGGATGTTTCATTTTATTTAATTGTGCATCACGCAAAAACTACCGTACGATAATATGCAGTTTTCACAGTTATATTGGTGCAGGTCCAACTTAAAAAATGGTATAGGTTTCATTTACATACAGGTTGTTTCTTTTTGTTTGCTTGCACATCACCCAATAACTACGACACGAAATGAGATGCGGTTTTTACAGTTATATAGGTACAAGTCCAACTTAAAAACTCGTATATGTCTTATTTACATACAGGGTGTTTCTTTGTACTATGGAAGATAAACGAGAAAAACTAATATGGGGGGTCTATATTAACGTTATTATTTACATACAGGGTGTTTCTTTGTACTATGGAAGATAAACGAGAAAAACTAATATGGGGGTCTATATTAACGTAATAAAAATAATGATTTTTAGAATTTTTGTATGTTTGTCTGTGCGGTTGTGCGTGATGAACTCGGAAACCGCTTAACGAATTTCGATGAAATTTAGTATGGATATGGAAGTAGCTGACACCCTGGATTACCACTTAGGCTACTTTTATCCCGAAAAATTAAGTGTTCCCGTGGGATGAGGAAGGAATACCGATATATTTGTTACTTTTTATACTCAAAGGGATGGGATGGGACTAGATTACATGCCTTGAGTGAGAATGAGACGGGACGGGCGGGATATAACAGGACGGGACGGGACGGGATGAGAAATACCAAATAAAGTTAATCACGCTGACGAAGTTTGCGGGCAGAAGCTAGTTAATCTAATAAATTAACAAATACCAAGGAAAACTTGTATATGTGCCGTGCCAGATTAAAAAAAAACAAATGATGGAAATAACTAAAAAATAATAATAAAAAAGGCTAGTATAAAGCCTATACCTATATACTACTCACTATCACTACTGTTTTGTAGATCTTCTAAAATACTCTCTACATTAATAAATTCTAAGTCTTCTGGTTTTGATGGCAAATGCAGAAGCTCTTTAGCTTTTGTTGAGAGAACCATAACATGTTTTTTTGTCATGCGTGATCTAAGACTTGTGATCTTTGGATCAGATGACAAAAGGAGATTATGTAAGATGTCCTCATTCGAAGATATCCTACTAATTTTTCGGGAATGATTTTCCCTATATTTTCGGAAGTCTTTGTTCCGTGCTTCTGCGGCTTCTTCCGACAGCTTTCCAATGGGTATAGCCCCAAAATGTTTAATTATGTCAGCCCCATGAACTAATAATTTATGTACACTGGAAGGCATATAATACCACGGATATAAATCAACATATAGTTTTGCGGTTTCGGTAGAAAATAAAGCGAATTTAGTAATATCAACACGCTCTCCAGACGCAATGGTTTGTAGAATGATATAAAAATTCTCTATCAACTGCTCATTAATGCCAGTGATACGTGCTGTCATGGCTGTATTTTTAAAAAATCTTCGAGCCGTATTACCATCATTAGTGGTGCCTGCTCCTTGCTTCACTATATCAATTAGCAAGCCACATTCTTCTTTAAATTCTTGTTGAATTGCAGACTTTCTGGTCTTCATTTTCTCTTTATCGTCACCCCTGCAGTTCCATTTCTTAATCTCCAAACGGTAAGCTATGTGGAGTAGGCACTCCATGCATCTTATCCACGCATGCAATGATGACAATCCATACTGGTACATTTCTTCATTCTTAGATCGCAGTTTGTGGGATTCCAAATTATTCATTTCTGTTGGTTTCGCTTTGCAAATGTCACAAACTGCTGTTGAAGTCTCAGAAAAGTATGAAGTTATTTTGCCGTCAATCATTGTCATCATTAATTCGTGGGCAATTTTCACTTTCCTAAATATAGATGGCTGGAGTGCCTCGATTTCTCCTGATATACCGGCTTTTATAGCTGCTACAGTAATTTGTGTTTCTTTTGTGAACGTAAACATAATGGGACGACAGTAAAATGTGGATGAACTTCGATCGTTTTCCCATAAAACCGTTCCATCATCATGTTGTAGTCTTATTGGAACAAGACTTGCCATAAATATACTGGAATCGTCCACGCCTACTTCAGAGATCTGCTTATAATTGCTTTGCCCCGAGGATCCATCAAAGCCCCATTTGCTGATAAGCTTCAGGTCAGTTGCAGAATCTAAATCGAACTCAATTGTATCCAAAAGCCTTGAGGCTGTCAAGTTGAGCAGAGCTTGCAATTTAACTGATGCCGTGCAATCACTAAATGTCATATCCTCCTTTCTTGGGTAACATTTCAATTTTGCTTCTTTTAATTTATAATAAGAAGGATACAATTGAAAGCCTTTTTCGCTTGCTGATTCTCTTAGGTTTATATATTGTGCCTTCGACAAATTTAGGGAAACAAGTAGCGCCAACGCTTTATCAGCAGTGTATGGAACATATTTTTTTGCATTCAAGCAATTATTCACTTTTGTTATATCTTCTGGATTTTTAAGTAAATGGTTTATTATATTAGCGATGGCTTCTTGTCCATTACATTTCAGTGTATTTGATGTAGCTGCAATTAATTCTTCCTTAGACAAATTATTTTGAATTTGGTCTACTCGTCTTCGTTTTTGTCTGTTGGACAAATCATCGAATGATTTTCTGGGACAAATCAAAGCTGTAGAAGCTTTCGATGTGGATGGAGACAGATTCTCAAGACTTAAGTCCTCTTCATGTCTTTCGTGTTCTTCATGTACTTCATGTTCTTCGTGTCTTTCGTTTAATTTTAGTCCTTTAGGCCAAATTATTTCACTTTCTAGCCAATCACCATTTTTTTTAATAAAGTTAGTAAATATACGATTGCATTTTTGCCATCTAGCTGTTATAGAAGAACAGAATTTTACACAAAACTTTTGAAGCACTACACTATTTTCTTCAGTTACGTTTATTTTCTGTTGCAGAAAATCAGAAAGTTTTTTGCTATCTGATAGAGATCCAAGCTGGTCTCTTAAAACAACAAACATATCGAGATTAGTAACTAGACCCTCCATGATACCGAAACAAGGATTCAAAATAAAATGGTATGGATCGTAGCACGGATAAATGTACATTAAGAACGAATTCAAAATATAAGTCATTTTATACCCTGGGCAATAAACAAATCTTATTGCCCTAGATGCTCTCATTAATGATAGAACTAAGTAAAAGGACAAAACATGTTTACAATCGATATCACGAGAATGTTTGTTTTGTTTTAGTTAATTAAAGACAATAAACAAACAGTAGTTGTAAAACAATTAACTAAATGCACCTGTAATCTCCAGATGTCATCAGTGTTAATGACTGAAAGTAATCCTTTGCCATCTGGTGGTCCATTTGCATTTATGATTTATTACTGTGTTTACGTTAATTGTGTAACCACATGTTTTGGGTACAACAACCAATTATGCCAATAAATATTTACTTATTTACTTCTATTGTGTTATTCTATTAGATTTTTATATAATAGTTTGTATATCCACAATGTTTTTGTCTTACTATCTTGTGGTTAAATTGACTTAAAATGTCAATTACAAAATTAGAAATAGTACTATTTTTACCATTTTTCCGATCCCTATAACTGGAAAAGTTGCAAGTCAATGCAGACATTCGAAATGTACAAGTAAAGTAGAACTGGCCAGGATTCAGAAAAATAAGGTTTTAACGCAGGATCTAGCAGGACTTCGTAGAAATTTAGGTTTTTATAGTGCGTTCCATACATTAAAAACCTAAAATAATTTTTTATGCCGAAATTATAGGGTTAAGCAAAAAAATACAAAGAATGAATAGTGTAAGGAATGATAATATCAAAACGTTGGCGTCAAAAAAAATTGGAAAATCCGAAAAAAAATCCTATGTCACAAAAATAGCCGTTTCGACCCACCGTGCGGCGCCTCCCGTTTCTACGGCTTCTATTGATATAAGCTTAATATTTAATAATAAAAAAATCAATTAATATGTATTACATAATAGATGTACATTTATGATTAGAAAGTTTAGTTCTAATTGTTTTCTGTCATAAATATGTGATAACAATAAACAAAAGACAACAATATAGTTATTTAGTTTGGTTGACAGAATAGATGGACGTTATTACTACCTACATCTAAGATTGATAATATGAGATTATTTATTTAACTAATTAGTTAAGTATAATAAAACATGTTAGCTATTTTTGCTTAGAATAAAACGGGTATCGCATGCCAGTATCATAAACATAAACTAAAAAGTTTGTTTTGTGGAAATATAGACTTTCTGCTGCTCGCTAATGTAATCAAATCATTTGCTCTAATAAGCTAGGTGACGCACGTATAAATCAGTGGTAGACTAAATACCAAATTACTTGCCTATGTCAATTTTGAAAACAAGTTTTGTTCGTATCGGAGAGCAGATTTAGATTTATACCTAGGAGTAGAAGCAGGGCTTGAAATACCGGTAAAAGTTTAGTATCGTTAATGGTAGAAGCTAGAAGCAGGTATCGGTAAATTCATAAGTAACGAAACTCAATTTAACGTTATTTTAACGTTAAATATAAATGCCTCTAATACCAAACTTACCGATACTTTTTACGTTATGAGTGTATTTCGTTACCTTCGCTCCCGGCAACTCGCAACGTTTGCCAACCAACCACATTCACGCGAAGAGCGTGGCGGCAGTCGGCACGCGTTTGTGATTAAATAAGCACCAAATAAATAACGGGCAGTCTTCACAATTTAAACTACAAGCAACGTCTCATAAAGTAACGAAATGAAATTACCGATATTTTTAACGTTATCGACGTAAAAAAATATCCATAATTGTTAACGTTATGGTATCATAACGATTGTGTTTCGTTACGATACTCAATTACCGCTACTTAATTTTAACGATACATAGGTATCTTTATGAAAATACCGGTATTTACCGATACTTTAATGCGAATTGGTATCGTCAACAAGCCCTGAGTAGAAGTATAAGCTACCGGCAATAGTCAAGTCTCCACAACCAGCAATATTGATTTCAGATACCATGAGTCATATACGGACAAAATAATTGTATTTGAGCAGCGTAGGACTAACGCCTGGCTAAAAAAACGAATGCTTCATATTCAGAAAAACAGCAGATCTATCATTACGGATCACACCTTTAAAATATAGCACACTTGGAACCAAATTAACCGATGATGAATATTGATGACTAGCTTCTATACGCATACTTCGTCTGCGTGATTAACTTTATTTGGAATTTCCCATTCCATCCCGTTCCGTCCCCTTATATCCCGCCCGTCCCATCTCATTCTCACTCAAGGCATGTCTCATGCAGTACCACCCTAACCCTTTATGTATAAAAAGTAACAAATAGATTGGAATTATTTCCTCATCTCACAGGAACACTAAATTTTTCGGAATAAAAAGTGGCCTATGTGTTAATCTAGGGTGTCAGCTACGTCCTTACTAAATTCCACCGAAATCCGTTAAGCCAATTCTAAGTTCTAAGTAATTCTAAGACCAGGGCTTGTAAACGATACCAATTCACATTAAAAGTATCGGTAAATACCGGTATTTTCATAAAGATACCTGTGTATCGTTAAAATTAAGTAGCGGTAATTGAGTATCATAACGAAACACAATCGTTATGATACCATAACGTTAACAATTATCGATATTTTTTTACGTCGATAACGTTAAAAATATCGGTAATTTTGTATCGTTACTTTATGCGGCGTTGCTTGTAGTTTAAATTGTGAAGACAGCCCGTTATTTATTTGGTGCTTATTTAATCACAAACGCGTGCCGACTGCCGCCACGCTCTTCGTATGAAGGTGGTTGGTTGGCAAACGTTGCGAGTTGCCGGTAGCGAAGGTAACGAAATACACTCATAACGTTAAAAGTATCGGTAAGTTTGGTAGTACCGGTATTTATATTTAACGTTAAAATAACGTTAACTTGGGTATCGTTACTTATGAATTTACCGATACCTGCTTCTAGCTCCATTAACGATACCAAACTTTTACCGGTATTTCAAGCCCTGTCTAAGACAGACAAAATTTCTAAAAATCATTATTTTAGTTTTTATTACGTTAATACAGACCCCCTATATTAGTTTTTCTCGTTTATCGTCTATGTCTGTACATGTACATCGATCGGTTACAAATTTATTATACAGAGTATATCCAGACTGCGATCGAAAACGAAGCCAGGTAGTATTATTAGCTACTTCAGACTCAAATTTTCATCACTACGTTATTCCGCACTCTGTCACGCAAACTAACACCACACATTCCCTTAATGATCTCTTCTGCTCTAATTTTACTTTCATGCTTCTTCTGCCATACCCAACTTTCACTACCATACATGAGCGTTGACACAAACACACCTCATGAACAGCCTGTCGAGCCTTTTTTGAGACTTTCCGACTCCCCAAAAGTATTAATAGGTCCAATTTGAAAAAATGTGAAGAGAGAAAAGCTGTTTCTAATGTTAGTACTATTAGATTACGAGTATAAATGCTTGTTGCCTTTATTTAACAAAAAAAAAATGCATATCTCACAATGCGATAAAAAAATATTTTTTTAGTTCTAAATTCCGCCACACGCCAATAGATTTTAGACTTCTCACCAGATAAGTGTGTGCGCGACGGAGGGTGCTTCTATTTTTGCAAGCTGTATGAAAATTATAAACTCCAAAAAAATAGGAATTGTGGTACCTATAGCAATTGAAGTAACTCTTTTTACACGCAGTCGCCAGCCTATGCTATAATGTAAATGCTTGGAATTAAATTGTCTTACTTATTTTATTGGTGGACTATATGGCCTAACCACTCTCAATCGATTCTCGATTGTAGAGTAGGCCCGTGCCCTGCAGTGGGACATATATGGGCTGATATAGATATACATATTTTATTACTTGGTTTAATAAAATATGTGCGAAATATAAGGTATTTAACCAGTTTCAATTAAGTTTCAATCACATAAAATTAGTCCATAGTTACGTGGATTTGTATAAGGTGTCAATATATCAAAGTTATTTTCCAAACATCAGTGAATTGAAGGTTAAAAAAAAAAGCAACATACAGTCGAATTGAGAACCTCCTCCTTTTTTTGAAGTCGGTTAAAAATAGTCTTAAATGGTAAATCTATGGGTAAATCCGTTGAGTCGGTAACTTTCTTTGATGTCAACATTAGTTCCAATTATTTCCGCGTACAGACTTACGGGGTGAGCGGTATAAATGACTTACATCTATGGTGTTGATTTTATGGTTAAAGTAATGGTCAAAGATTGGTTAAAGATGCGGCTGAGCCTAAAACTGGGCCTGAAATCTAGATAATTGCACAATGTAAGATTAAGTTAGACATCCATTATTTTTTTATTTATTCAAAAGTATTTTTAAATGAATAATGACGCTAAATAGTCCTTACTTTGTTAATATTTTTACAAAACATATATGGTAAGTAGCGAAATCAAACGAAATAAAAAAATGTAGATAACAAAAATTCTCATCGATGGCACAAGGTTATTTCCAAATTATTTCCAAAAAACGTTGACTTCGTCAGTAATCCCGTGTGTGCGTGTTCCCGTATTTGTTAAGTTAAGCAAACTCGAATGAAAATAACTGGGTAAAATGCATTAGCGAAAAAAAATCTGATATTTATTTTTCATTGTATCGGGTATAAAATAAAACCGAAGCACAACGACCTGGGTTAAAATTACCTCAATCGACTGCCACGGAATAATTTACTACTACAACACTACTCGATTTAAAAAATTGAATCGATCGATTCTGTACTTGCGCACAGTGTCAGCTGCACTAATCCGCATGGAAACGATCCAATATGGCGGCTTTTACTTCACAGTCACGTTGAGCATGGCTGCCATTTAAATATTTAAGATTTTATTACTCAAATTTTCTACGGCTGAATCGAGTTAATTTAGCATTTTTAGTAATAATTTTTTATTTAAGCTTTAAAACAAATAGTGTGATTAAAGTGTAGAGAGTGTTAAAAGTCAGACATTCTAGATCCTTGAGTGACCTTTTGGATAGACTTTCTTTTACCATATTGCTACGTTATCGTTTCGCATTTTAGTTGAGTGAAGTTTTAGTAAAGAATTTTAAACATTTTTAAACTGTGATATAATTTAGCTTTCTGTGCCACATAATAAAATCTGATATCCAGGTACTGTTCGAGACTCCCACGTGGAAATACCTCACGTCTCTATTTATAGAAAACGTACTTGCTTAGTAAGAAATGATAGACTAGTTTAAAAATCAATTGTAAAATCATTATACTTTGTCTTTACTCGTTGTATGTTAGTCATTTAACGTTTCCATTAAGTAAGTGAACACCATGTTCATTTTTCATGTACGTGTACTTACAGCTACTTATTCGCCTGGCGCTACATACTGTCGCTGTTACTTTATTACAATATATTAGATACCAGTACGCATATGTTACCATTTAGATGTCCCCATAAGTATTCGTGCTGCTTTCGAAATGGTGACCTCCATTTTACTTTACATAAAGTACACAATTAAGCATTTACTATAGCCAAAGATATTGCTAAACTTAATAAAATAAGTAAATGGTTTTGTGATACTTATATTTGTGAAATTATGCCCCACATTCATAACTTTATCATTAAGTATTGACAGATTTGCAAGAAATCCCATGTTAGTGTGAAGATAAATTGACATTTACCAAACATGTGTTATTTTATGGACTCTTGTAATGCTCTGTTGCATAGACATGTATAACGTGTAACTATTATTATGCCAATTTATCATTTAATAATGCCATAATTTAGCATTATTGCACCCAAAAAGTCTAACTTGTGATTTACCTTTTGTATGCATCCCTTAAAAAATAACCACATGAATGGTTCCCATTTTTTGTTATAAAATGTATTTGAGGAATTATATTGGTAATAAATGGTGGTTTTAACATTAATTATATTATTAGTCATGATTGATATGTTAATTTATCTTTTATAGTGAACAGTTTTATCTTTTATATATCTGCTACTGTCATTTAAGGATTAATATTAAAAGTGAAAGAGAAGTGTTGGTGATATTTAATCACACTGGCATATTGGTTTGTCGATCTGTTGAGCCAAAATTATTTGAATAAGTTAACAATGTAAGAAATTTTGATTTCAATTGTGCAGTACTTGTTTTGAATTGATTCCAGCTTGAAATTCTTTACATTATATCAACCATTTAAAATGTAATAATAGAATCACCTTTTAAAAATGGTGATTTATTTGTGTTACGACAATAACATTTATACTTATGTATAATAATATTGTATTTTTTTCCAGCGATTAGTTCAGTTGATAGTTTATTGGATGCTATCAACCCTCTAACTAGTCAAAACAACCAAGCAACAAGTACAGAATCTAAAAAGAATCTAGTACCCACAAAACAACCATCACCAGCACCTGAGCCTAAAGTTAATGCACCAACTGAGCCCAAACCTGTCACTACCAAGAGTGAACAACCGGCACGTGAGCCTACTCTTACCGCTACAGAACTTTTGTCTGCAAGTATTGAAAAGCTTGTGAAAGAAAAGCCACTACCTGAGACAAAATTGGATGTAAAAGAAACATCAAGTGCAATTGAAGCTCAAGTTAAGCTGACACAAAGCCTATCAAGTGTACTTCGCAACAACCAAGCTGACACTAAAATGAAAGATACCAATATTAACAATAAGACTACTGGTCAGTTCATCTGTTATTTTTAAATAGTCTAGTTCAAAACTTAACACCCAATCATAATTTGCTTAGCAGTGAAATCAGTAGTTTTCTTGTTATCCTTAAAACATTTAATTTCACTGTTATGTAATGAGTATTTTACTTACTCAATGTTCTTTATTAATCATAGGATTTCCTATTAAAGTTTGAAATACCATTTTGTTCTTTTTAATAGATCCTGATACTGCCAATGGAAATCCTACTGAATTGAATAAGTCTGAGACTGCAAAGGAAGATATCAATAAAAATGAGAAGGTGGTAAAGAATACCAAGAACTCAAACAAGAAATCAAACAAGATGGCCTCCAATGAAGTCCATGTTAAAGAGACAGAGTCATGTGAAAATGGTAATGAGACTGATAAAGTAGTTAATGTAGAACCAGAGAAAAATATGCAAGAGGAGAATGAAGTTACGCAAATGGTTGTAGAAAATGCAGAGGCCCCAAGTGCACAGCCTGTACTTGTTCCTAAATACAAGTATAGTGATGGTTTGTATCATTTTTATGACATACTATATGCGGTGTTACGAAAAGTTTAGATAAATATAATTATTTGTTTTGTCTTTTCAGATCAATGGTCTCCTTTCAACAAGTCTGGCAGAAAATGTTATGATATTGATTTGCTCATGCAAATAAAAGATGACCCATTGTCAAAAAATAAGCCTGATGCACCACTCCTGGAAGCCTGTAATGTAATCAGGGTAAGAAATATTACCAATTAGTGCACATTCATATAATGGAATGTCAGCAATTGATGAAGCTAATTTATTGCCTTTAATATTTTTAGACTGCACCTCTGCAAGAGCCGCACCTATTTACAAATATATCAAGACCAATGAATGATTCCTTGTTCCCTCCATTCTTGAAAGGCTCTGGTTTGGGATCGAGGAACAATACCCCACGTGATATGAAAAAAGATGGAAGAAACATGACACCAAGTGGTAATCAGTTTAGTTTCCCCTTTAGTTTGATTATTTTTTTATCACATTCTTACAAAGGTTATGTTACAGGTCGAGGAAGCATGAAAATGGCTTCCACTCCTAGCAGTAGCAGCTCTCATAAACCTCTTATCTCTATTATATTGCGTGATGATGTCAAACTTAATGAAGTTGACTCTGCTTGGAAACCAAATCGATTCCGTCAAGAGAACCTTACTGAGGAAGAACAGAAGACTCAGGTAATGCAGGACATAAATGCAATTGGGTGTTTAACTGACATATCATTGACATATTAATGTTAATTTTTTTTATTCAGGAACTGTACAAAAAATTCAGGGGTATTTTAAATAAACTGACACCTCAGAAGTTTGATACTTTATTGGACAGAGTGAAGACACTTGAAATTAATAATCAAAAACGCTTAGAAGGTGTCATTGATCTGGTGTTTGAGAAGGCGATTGATGAGCCGAATTTCTCTGAAGCATATGCCGCAATGTGTAACAAGTTATCAAAACTCAAGGTATGTTACAAAAATATTTTGTTAATAGTCCATCATGTACCCTGTATTAACACAGTAAATATTTCAGGTGCCGGTTGATAATCCTACACAGCCAGATCAGTGTGTTAATTTCAGAGCTCTTATAATTAATAAATGCCAAAATCAGTTTGTAACCGACAAAGTTGATGAACAAATATTGAAATTGGAAAAGGAGATTGCTGATTGCACTGATCCTGTAAGTATGCAAATTGCTTAATGCTTCACATTTTATTATTTCATAATGTTATGAATGTTAAAGATACATACAACTTGCAATATTCTAGGCAAAGAAGAAAGAGCTACAACTTATGCTAGAAGAAGAACATAGAAGAGTGAGAAGGAGGTCTGTGGGAAATGTTAGGTTCATAGGTAAGTACCTAAACTAATTTATCTCATGTCTTTCTATGCAATGATAAAAATATATAGCTTGCGATGTGGTGGACTATAAAATAAAATTATTACTGTAAATTGCGATTATTTACAGCCATGATATTAATTTACTCATTCAATTGAAAAATCTTTACATGCAATCATTTTGAATGTTATATCCATGATTCAAGAATATTTATAGGGATTTTGTGCTGTTCAATACATTTAGAATGTACCAAACCTCTGCTTGGGAGATTTGGTACATTCTATGTATGTACCTGATCCATTATTTGAACGCAAGAAACTAAATGCTACAGCTGGCAATAGCGAGTGTTTCAATTTTAAGTTTTACGCTCTTTCTATAAATAGATCATGTTTCAATGGTGTTTCAAGTCACAATGAAAGAAATTTATTTTGCTGTGCTCAATTTTTATCTGTTGAATGTAATTGTCGACGTCGATCTAAAGCAAAATGACATCAGCGAATACACTTTGAATATTTTTCCATAATACAGTTTGCTCTTGCATCCTATTTTAATAAGTTGCATCAAGCGAAGGAATTTTCCATGCATGGTGATAAACATCAGTTACGCGATTTTTTTTCGTTACAAATAAAATGTTGTGTAGTGTTTATTTTAAATAACCACTATTTATTGTTTGTTATAGGTGAACTATACAAGCTAAAAATGCTGACATCTAAGATTATGGATTACTGCATGAAGTATTTAATTGATAAATTAGATGAAGAAAAACTAGAGTGTTTGTGCAAATTACTTACCACAATTGGTGAACAAATCGAAAATGAAGTGCATGGACAACTTGACATAATATTCAAGAAAATGCAAGATATTGTTGACCGAAAATCGAATAAGATAAGCAGTCGTGTCAAGTAATCATTTCAATTTAGTATACATAAACATGGCAGTATTTAAAATAAAATATTCTAATACCATTTATTGTTTTTAGGTTTATGATTCAAGATGTGATTCTTTTGAGAAGAAGAAAATGGGTTCTAAAGAGCGTTGTAGACTCACAACCTAAAATGATGGACCAAATTCAAAAGGAGGCTGAACAACAACAGCGGCACATTGAAGTAAATATTAAGAACATATATATAACGCCTTATTTGTAAACACATGTTTAATATAACATCTCGTTATAATTTGTAGCTTATTAATGCAAGTCCAATGGGCGGCGGATTTCGCCGTGAAGAGGGAGGCCGCGGTAAACGCGGAGAAGGCCGCAGGCAAAATTCTAATAATTCATACATGGACAACACCTGGAAATCGTCTAGAGCCAATTTCCCTGTGGACACATCTAAGCTTAAAGTTGGATCACAAAAGGTTTGTAATTTTTGGCATAATTTTGTTAAGTTTTGAAATATAAATAGTGTATAAAGAAAGTAAAAAAAAAATATGAGCAATATTTGCATTGGAAAATATCTATTAAACATTAACTGTGTGGATTGAACATGGAAAGAAGAAATAAATTACACAATACTTGATAGGTAAAGTAATAAATTATATTATGTATTTTAAAAAGCAACTTGCAGACAAGCCAAACTTTGGTTTTGTGCAAAGTCTTATACAATCTTTTTTTTCTAATATAATGTATTTCAGTAATATACTATTCAAATGTGATTCACTACAACATACTCCAGCTCTCTCTCAGGTATATTATGTGCTAAATATGTGTCCAAGAGAGTTCTAACACACTTATAATAGTTATAATTAACAGTTCTCTTAGACATACTGTTATTATTGATAGAATATCATTATTTATCAGTAATTAAAAAAAATGGCCATGTGCATATGATAACTGGATAATCAGGTCATTTCTAGAATAAATGTTTTTGTAGCTAAGCTAAATTGTTGAGGATTAAGAGACCAATATGCACTGTATAAAACATGCATAACTACAGAATAGTAAACATTTCTTGTTAGTGTATAATGATGTTTAAGTTACTACTTCAGTAGTACCTGCTTACTATCTTACTCAGATTAGAATCCGAGTAGGCCAATTGTCTTGAAGATATCATCTCTCAAACACAAAATAACTGTTTAAAAAGGAGCCGCACTAACTATAGCCCTCCAACTATCTAGAGAGCTGGGGCATTATGTGCGGAGGGGTGTGCAGTAAAAGCTCTCTAATCAAAGATTAAGTGAAATAGAGAATTTACGAATAACATGTAATACAATGCTCAGTATTGCAAGACTAGACAAGAAAATCATTACTTACCCAATATCAGGAGAGATCTCGAAATAGTACAATTTAAAAATATGTTGTTGCTTACTAGATTTTAGTTGCAGCTTTTGCCCACTTACTTAAGACAAGTCAGTGAAAGTGTTTGTTTAGATATCAGATTTTAGTTCAAGATACCTTAAGTCCATAAATATATTTTTATGACATTGTATGATCTTCTTATCTATCTTAAGTTTCTATCTTAGATCTAAAGCTAGAATGAGGTATTTAAGTGGCTCTCAAGCTGTATGTTCTGTGACTATAATAGTCCATATGCTTGTACATTGAGGTGACACCATGTGTCTATGGGTGAACAATAAAACACCTATGTTGACAAATAAATAGTTTATATGTCGAAGCCGCATTGTAAAATCCGCTGTATTGCAAAACAGCGCGGCAGATTGTAAAAACGTTCCACATATACACTGAGTGTATCATATAGAGTGTGTGTGCCATGTGTGAACCCAGCATGAGTGTAATTGGATCATACAAAATAGTTCATTTTCATAAATACTTTGATGTACAAGGAAGGCAAATGTTATACTCATAGGGATAGTTGAATGAAGTGACATATGATTTTCAGAGTTTAAGTAATATTAAGTTGGCGCCACATAACTCTGGATGGAATCAAGGCTCAGGCACAAAGAACACTGCTCAAATAGCTGGAAGCAGTAGTTCAACAATAAGTGTTAGTAAAAACATGTACAGTGTGCTGGAGAACGTACACGCTGATCCAAGCATGCTAAGAGGTAATCTATTGATTAACATATTTGAATAAACAAAAAATAAGTGTTACTCGTTATTAGATAAGAGAATAAACATATTGCATTATTTAATGTTTAAGGAACTCGTGACATGACACCAAGCTATCATTCAAAGGGAGCATCCATAGAAAGATCCATATTTAATTCTAGAGGTGACATGAGTAAGTAGCATTTTCTTTCATAATAATAAAGATGAGATGCGGGGGTGCACAAAAAGTTAAGAAATATGGTTAATAGTTATGTATTAAGTAATGACGTAAATTGTTTTTTATTTTGCAGTGGGCAGTGGTGGCAGCCGGTCAGGCTCAGTAGGTATTGCTCGGTCTAATTCAGGCACGCGCAGCACAAGTGCGGCATTGCCAACACCAGTGGCTCAAGCCGAGCCCCAGGCCTCCCAGCCAACTACTATAGCACAGGAGCCTCTTCCTGAGCAAAAGAAGAAATCTGTTAAATCAATGATTGAACTTTGCCTCATCAATCCTGATGACGATGAAATGGTGGAAGAAATTAAACAACTCTTCCCACCACAATACCATGCTTCTGTAGTTAACGAAATACTCAATTTAGTGATAGAAAAGTAAGTTGCTTTGTTATATAATAACATGTATACAGTAATGTATATAACATTCTAGCAGCCCAGCCCGGCTTCGCCCGGGTGCAAAACCTTTTTGAATCCAGTCCACATCTGAGATAATTTTTTTTAACTCCACATGACTTCCTTCCTTTATACCGTTTTTCTCGTCACGTTTCATTAAATCCTATACTTCCCGTTAAAATCTGTTTCATGATTCAAGACATGCAATCCTGTCCTCTTAGATCCAGTCAATCAATACCAAACAGTTCCAAATGGCAGCCACAATCTTAATTCTGACTTTAAAATTCAATATAATTTCTATTCCAACCCTCATTTTAATCCATCTAGGCAAATTTGTAGCCTATGTTCATCAGGGATAATGTAGGATTCTAATAGTGAAAGAATTTTTCAAATCGATCCAGTAGCTTCAGAGCCTATTCAATGCACAGAAACAATCAAATCTTTCGTCATTATAATTTTACTATAGAGTATTTGTTTACTATGTTTTACGGTGGGCAGCAACCTGTTTGTACAAGACCTCTGGCACTGTGAAGGTCCATGAGCGGTGGTGACCACTTACCGACAGGCGGGCCGCATGCTCGTCTGAATACTTAGGTTAATAAAAAAAACTAAATAAATAATATATGTTTTCAGGTCAGCCAAGGATATTGCAATGGTTGCAAAGTCCTTATTCTATTTAGTATCAACCGGTACTATCTCTGCAGACAATTTCCTTGCAGGCTTGAAAGAAACATTTGAGTTTTCACCAGATCTATTCATAGATATTCCAATGTTGTATGATAATTTGGGTAAATTTGTGGCACCACATATTGAAAAGAAGGTATGGTTTATGTCTATGTGGTTTGGTATTTTATTACATGGTAAATCTTTAATAAAATAAACATATTTTTTTCACAGCATATCACACTTGTACAAGTCTTTGGGCTTTGTGAAAATGTAGTCTCATCAAATCAAGGGCATCTATTCCTAAGAGCTTTATTTAGAGAAATGAAAGAGAGTATGGGACCTACATTTGTAAAGTGCAAGTGGCAAGAGTCTGGTTTACAATTAAAACAATGGATGGACGAGGAACAGGTATGCTAGATACTAATTTTTAAATTATTTTATATTATACTTAAATTATGATTATACAATACAGTTTACATTATTGTTTTCTCTTTAGGTCGCGAAATGGATAGAAGATAATAAATTCGAATTTCTTGAAGGAGGAGGTATTAAAACCTCTGATGAAGCTAAAGAGATATTGACACCAGCCGAAACTCAAGCTAAATTATTACATATTATGAATTCAGATGTAAATTGTGACTGTATAAAGGGATGGGTACAGGTTAGTATGAAAAAAGTTTGTATCAGTATAGTGATGAATAACTGCAGAGATGACGAGTTAGCAAGCAAAAGTTGATATCAATAAATTGAACATTTTCTTTTGGTAGTTTATTAATAATACACAATTTATTATCCTGAATTTTTCCATATTTACAGGATAAAATCGGAAAAGCCTCTAACGAGGATTGGTTTATGCGAGCATTGATCCAAGCAATATGCGAGCATGCTTTGTTTGGCCCAGAAGGACGTGATGTGCCCCATTTTAATAAAGATCGCATGAACAAATATGCAAGTCTCATACACGAGTTTGGTGAGACTAAACAATCCAGAGAAGCCAACTGCTTGTTTGGAATACAGCAATTAATACATAGGCTAGAACACCCTCAAGGTAAAACACTTTTATAATGATACTATGCAGTTCGGTATTGTATAACAAATCTACATAGCTTTTTGATTTTTTGCAGGAATCACTTTAGAAATATTCCAATTCCTACATGAGCAATATATAATTTCATTAGATGGTTTTATTTCTTGGGAGAAGTCTGAGAAGGAGCCGGAAGGCAAAGGTGCGTAATTATTAGCGTCTTTGATTTGATGAGCAGCAGTAATGGGTGGGAGCATTTTGATTGATATTGATTGGTGACGTTATTTCTGGTGCAGGTGTATTGATGAAGACGCTTACGTCCTTTTTCACGAATATCAAGGAAGCAGACAACGAGGACTCGAGTGAGGACTGACGCGGGCGATCCGCTGCGGTTGCTCTGCCGCTGCCGCACGCGACCGCACACGTACCTGCCCCTGCCCCTGTCCCCATTCCTGTCGCTCTCCCTGCTCCCCTCCTCGCCCTCGCACCTTTGCTCGCGGCAGAAGCACCTCCAAATGTCTTCTATATTTTTATATATTAGATTCATCATCATCCACGGAAATCATAGATATATTATATTACTATGATAATGCTTAATCTAACAGATGCTAGAAAAGTTGTATAATATTTTTAAAAGTGATAGTTATTTATCAAGGTTCTAAATTTTTGCTTCAATGTAATGCGCAATATGAAACAATATCTTAAGAAAATATCTCCAGGAAAGCAGCAGCATTACCTTGATTTGCATGAATTTTACTTGATTCACATATAAATGTACTGTGACTAAATCAATAGTATGTTAAATGAAGATAAAGGAGTAGATTTTTTTCAGTTTTAGTTTCTTTCTCCCAGCTAGCGATGTTATGACATTTATAAACATAATTCTCTGTTTCCTGGATTATAAGTAATTTTTTTAATGAACTTACGTTATTATTGAATTATTGATTTTTTAATGATAATAATTGAAGATGATATAATTTCCGATGACATCCCTGATACTGTTTTGTATTAGGTGTATTTAATGCCTATTATTACAGAATTGAGGATTTTAGAATAATTGAATAAATTATGTGTTGAAATATTTTAAGATATTGTTTTACGTGTTGTGAATATCTTTTGTGTCTCGTCTATTTTTGTAAACTGTATTTTAAATGCCTATAATGCTATATGTATAGAATTATATTCGAATTGAGCAACAATAGTTGTTCCGTGTTGTACTCAGATGTTCATTGATTTTCAAATAGCAATATTTTTACATTGTTGAATTTAATTAATATGCCCAAACGATTATAATTGATTAATCATTCAATCTATATATGATAATTGATAATTAGTAAATTGCAATATATATAGACGCTAATTACATTTTGTGGAGGTTTTTTTTTGTTTCAATTAATCTGGTGAACAGAGAACATGTTCGGAATAATATATATGCTAAGTGTGCCCTATTGTAACACCATCTGAAATGTTTTTTATAGCAATAAACAATACCTAAATATACCTGCCTAGTAATAATTAATAGATAATACGAAACTGCATATATTAAAGATGTTATGTATTATTATGGGAGAATGTAATAAGGGTAATAAAATTATTATTCGCGTCTCCACCCTGATATCTATATAGTAAAAACTAACGATGTCAGAGTATGGAACGCGTTTTGTTTAGCAATAATTTTTAACTGCTTTACAGTCGTGGAATAGCGTTTATAATATACATGCAATAAAATTAATAATTGATTTTGAATTTGATGTTACAAGATTTATTATAATATATACATTTATCACTTTGTTTTCTTTGATGTGTAGGCGTAGACAGCTACTTTAAAATCCGCAATTAAAGTAATTATAAACAGACATCTTGAGGTATGGAAATTTGATTCGGTTGATTTATTTTATCTGGCTTTTTATCTGTCAAATTTAAAATACAATTTTAGATACAGTTAGGTACTTCATTTTAGACATTTTATTATTTAAGTTTTTAGTTGTAGCGTCTCAGTAGTAATGATCGTCTCAAATCTTTTGTGAATCAAGTGCACAGGAGTAATATGGTGCGTCACACGCGCGCCCTCGTGTTCATCGCATGGCGTGGTCACGCAGAGTCACAGAGGCCTATCAGTCGCATAGAGCATTCAACGTTGAGACGATTGACATTCGAGTCTCGTGACTTGCGCCCTCGCCTTCCAATCACTTGCACTTGTCCTCGCTGCTGAGTTTATTTTATTATAGCTACTCTTGTCAGTTATTATTATGTATGTTATGTAAATAAAATTTTGAAAAAAAATCTAATCTTTACTGAATATTCCTATTAGAATGCATCCGTGGCATTGTAAGCAGCAAATATTGTGAATGATTAATTTTCGATTTGTTTGTAGCGAAATGAACGGAGATTTATATTCCAATACAAATATGTATTCATTGAAGATTTTGGTTAAAGTTATTTATTATTAAAATTTATATTGAAATAAATCTCTGTACTAGATTCTTGTAAATAATTGTTGTTTAATTTATACTCAAGATATTTTGGTGGAAAACTTTGAGTACCGTTGATTCAGTTTTAAACAGGTAACAAAGCAGACTCTTGATATTTTGTACAGATGGTACAATTTTCTTTTCTATCAGTAATCCAACTCCTTCATAGGTTGCTAATATTTGATACTTTTATTCATAGAACTAGCAGCTCGACCCGGCTTCGCCCGGGTGCAGACACTTTTTGAGTCCAGTCCACATCAGAAACATATTATTTCGTGTGCTGTTTTATATTTAAACTCAACGTGACTGCCGCCCTTTATACTGCATTTCTCGTCCTGTCTCGTCTCAACCTGTTTCATGACTCAAGGCATGTGTGTCCTCTTATATCCATTTCATCCGCCCTATATTCTATCCCAAACCATCCCTTTGACTTTGAAAGCGTAGCAAATATACTTATTTAAATTCCTTTCTCATCAAATGGGAAATCTACATTTTCGGTATAAAAAGTAGACTATGTATTAATCCAGGGTGTTAGCGGCCTCCATACTAAGTTCCATTAAAATTGATCCAGCCGTTTGAGCGTGAAGAAGTTACAAGAACTTTCGCCTTTATAATATTAGTAGGATAGGAAATAGGATTAGTACTCCAACGTGTTTGAAGATATTTAACAAAAATATTGATTAGCCGTCTTTACCCGTCATTAAGCTTCTCCAGTAATTTATTTTCGTCTTTAAAATTTGTTTCCCGCGTTACTATGTAGGGAAATGAACAGTTATTTGTCTGATTTATTTTTTGACTAGCTTCTGCACGAAAACTTCGTCTGCGTGATTAATTTTATTTGAAATTAACTTTATTCGGAAATTCCCATCCCGTCCCGTCCCATTCTTACATAACACATGTAATCCAGTCCCATCCCATTCCTTCGAGTTTAAAAAAGTAACAAAAATATTATGTCAATTTCTTCCTCATCCCACGGGAACACTAAATTTTTCTAATAGCCTAAGTGTTAATCCAGGATCGCGCACACCCGCACAGACATAAATTCTAAAAAGCATTGTTTTGGGTTTCCCCATATTAGTTTTTCTCATCTTTCTTCCATGTACAGACATCGATCGGTTACAAATTTATTATATGAGTAGATTGCTGGTTACTGTATACAGTTCTATAATAAAGTTCCCACTCACATAAAAGCCTTAAGTATAAGCAAATTCAAATCGACTATTAAGCGACAGAAGTGTAATAAAGCTTACTATAATATATCAGAATAGCTAGAGGATAATAAGGCTTGGGAATATAACAAGTCCAACCAGATGTGCATTGTGTACTCTGTTTAATTTAGATGTAATGATTGGTTCAATTGATTTCATCCTAGTTGTAAGCAATTTGAGTACCTCATGCTCGCTAAAACGTCTGTGTTTGCGGCGGCGTCGTGTGCCGGGTCGGTCACTTCCCCGTAACATGATTGAGGAGACCGATGGCTGGCCCATGCGTCATACTCGTGAACGGGTGCTGCTTGTGTGGACTGGTCTGCTCGATTTGCTTATAATGATAACTTTTAATTACTCTGAAACTTTTATTACTATTCATTGCTTTGGTAGAACAGTCTATAGCGATTCCGCGTTCTGGGCGACTTCACTTACCTAACACAGCCATACAAAATCACTTGACCAATATTATTATTATTTAATTATTATTCTAAATTATTTATGAACTGCGCTGCGACTCCTGTATAATCAATGTATTGTAAACTTGGAAACAGCAACGCTAGAGCTTCTTGCCCGGTCTTCTCTGGCGAAAACACCCTTGTGAACCGGGTGGTAGTGGGAAAAAATGACTGAATCTAAATAATGTATGACATTTCATAGGTTCAATAAAATATTTTCATTTCATTTACCCATTTTAGTTATATGTGTGAGACAGGCCGTCCCCGAGATTTGGTGCGGTCCAATGCTCGACGCCAATTTTTTTGCGTGTCCCTGTTGACCCTGGCTGACAGGGGTCGAGGTTGGCGTGATAAAAAGAAATACTAACGGACTAAAACATATTATATCGGTTCTTTTACGTATCATCTTTATTAACACGTTTTAATTTTTTTCTATAGTACCTAAATACAATTAGTCTTTAAGTGTGCACTACCTTGATTTAAAATATTAACTTTTATAAATGTTGAGGCAAAAATTTATTTCGTATAAATCCATAATACTTTTAAACTCCTCAGTCATATTTTCTACTACGGTTTTCCAATAGTCTCGTTTAGATTCTTCGTCTTGAATTTGGATTTTTATTTGTTTTAATTCTGTAATCAAATAAATATATTTAATTATATTATCAGCCACCGTGCTTATTTCGATGTTCTGCTAATTCTTAAAATTCAGCTATGTTACAATATCTACATGTTAGCGTGACTTGTCCACTCTGATAGAGTGGTTGTGGGTGTAGACTGAGTGAATGGCGAGACGAACGTGTCGTCCGCCTGATGGTAAACGATACAACCGCTCATAGACAGTAGCAAAACCAAACAACACCATGATTACAAAGCAATGCTTGGCATTGCCCTGCGCTCGCCATCCTGAGACATAAGATGTTAATTCTCAATATGTCCAGTAGTTAAGTGGTTTTTTGAATCATTATAGGACAGGTGGCTTCTAATGGTTCGATCGTTCAATTGACGGACTTTTATTCAACTTCGTAAAAGAAGGTTTATATAGAATATTTGTGGTTTAGGTCGTAGAAAAGTTACCATCATCTTAAAATTATAAGTGTAATGGAAAAAAGGAGAGGAAGAGGAAAGCACATTGGGTTTCCGGCAATCTCATTTTCCCAACGAATTGTGATAGCAGAGTCATCGTTTTCACCTTTCCGTTATTCTTCTGTGTAACAGTGTAACCATCCTGGTCGACCCGGACCATTGTTACTGCAGTAAAGTAACTACAGCGTGGCTCTACCACTTCGGAAAATTTATTTCATGTAAAATGTTCCCAGTGCTAAAGGAAGAAATATCCGCACCAGGGCGAAGCCGGACCGAGACGTTTCTATATTATAATTTATGCATATTGTACTGGTGCCTATTACATTTAAATATAAGAGTAGATAGCTTAAATAGATAAATATTTTGGATTGATCAGCGAAATTGAACCGATAATTTATTACGAATTAAGCAATTAGGTCAACAATACTTACTGTCGCAGACTCCACAAGATATAGTGTAAAGCATGGCTCGAAGGTCAACATCATCCTGCACTTTGCCGATGTACAAAAAGCGCACCAAGTGAGGCATGAGCTCAAACACGCATCGTAGTGGAAACACCGCAAAACGCCATTGATGAACGCTTACCGTCACTATAATAACAACTTCGTCTGTAAATCAGGTCTATACAAGCGGTATGGGATTGTCAATTATGATACAATCAATTTACCCAGGCTGCTGGCGTAATAAAAGCTCACGTGGCGAAAGAAACAGCTTAAATCAGAGTCTTGTCTCTGTTTTATCAACACATCGATACCGTACTGGAGGTGTATCTCCCGGAGAGGAACGCTTGGTGTTAAGAATCGCCTCACGGTGTCGTAGTCTCGGATTTGATCTGAACAGTTAATTAATTTTTAAAAAACACATTTTTCAATCACTAATTCTTTTTAGTTGTTTATCACACAAAAATACAAAATTATGCAGGAATGGCGATGCATAAAGGCGACTGTAGCCCATAAAAAGAACCGTCTTTACCTACCATTCAAAATAACACTTCAAACTGCACCTTTCCCACAAAAAAGGCCAATTATTTATTAATAATAACTTTGTAAGTAGGTACAATTTCACTTTTTTTATAGAAGTCCACCTAACTCTAAACATTGAACTTATAACGATTGATCATGGTTAAGTAGAATCACTATCTTAAACAAAAGTAGGTAGTAGGTTTTGTACTGGCATCGACCAACAATTGTTGGTCTGGTGTGCAGTTGCACTTGACTAGAGAAATAATTATTCTTATTTAATTGGATAGGAAGAAATATTTTTAAAAACAACAAACAGAACGCCATCAGGAGATAAAGATCCGGGCACGAGATGGAAACTCTCCTCCAAGCCGTATCAGGTATATTATGACCGCCTCCACCAATCGCAGGATCATTGTGACCCGGAGTTTGATCTTGACGGCAAATTAACTGAAATAACACAAAAACATTCATGTAGTTTAAAATGAATTGGTGCTGTATTCATTCATATAAATTTAATAAATAGCCAACTAACATACTATAACGGTTCTACGGTATGTAAAGTCCGCCAACCCGCACTAGGCCAGCGTGGTGGACTAAATGGCCTAACCCCTCCGAATAGTACTCTAGATTGTAGAGGAGGCTCGTGCCCTGCAGTGGGACGTATATGGGCTGATATAGTACAGTACAAATAGCCACCTGTAGTCGAAAATGTGGTCTTGCGAATATTGGTAACAGGGACATCAATGCTCTGCCCGTACTATCCGCTATGTGCGAATATTCTAGCGCTAAAATCCTGAGGTTCTTCAACTGTGCCAGACTTCGTAGAAAGCAACGTTTCGTATCGGGCCTAGGTATATACTGCCCACTGCCTGAAGCAAAGTTTACGTACATTTTTATTCGTCTTATCAATCGTATTCAGCGATTAGACTAACATTATTATAAAGAGCGTCTTAGGTAGGACGTGTGACCTGTTTAAGGAGGTCACTCAGTGTTTGATTCTATCTCAAATACAGGGTGTTCCAGAACTAGACGATAAACCAGTTACAGGAGACAGAGCTATGACGGCACAGCAACAAAAAGAAATAAAGTCCTATCCCCGATAGTTATCTGGGAAAAGCCAGTCTTGTAAAATTTGGAAACAATCTACTTTGTAGCATTGTGACCAGCGATTTATTTGATTTATTATTTTAATTGACGTTCTACAATGTTATATAGATAGATAACCTAAGAAGAATATCCCAATTTAAATCAAAACAAATCCATTTTCCAAGAAATACGTAAATTCATCAATCTATTTACTGGAGTACCTACCCATGGTCTACCTCCCGCTACCGGTTTATCGTCTAGTTCTGGGAAACTCTGTGTATACCTATGTATGTATCAATACCTACTCTCATAGCAGTGATAATTCGCAAATCAATAAATAATAAATACATCCAACAGTCACATACATAGTCCTAATTCCAAACTAAGATTGAGTCTTGTACCTACTTCAAAAAAGGACATTACTAGTTCGACCTGTATGTATGTAATATTGTCAGAATTGCATAGTTTTTGTATATGTTAGTCTATACCAGCTTCTGAACACGTGTGCTAAATTTCATAAATATAAAAATAGAAAATAAAATAATCTCTTAAAATTATAAAATACCTAAATATACCAACTATTTTGTTGGAGTCGGTGATAGCCTTAAATTTTTGGGACCAGCTGCACCTCGCGGTTCTACCCGCGTAGTTCGTAGCGTGATGTTAAGTAGCTTATAGTCTTTCAGCTGGCACCGACCTCAAAAAATAGTTCGCATATTTAGGTATTTTAAAAGATTATGTTTATTTATCTTTTAAATTACAAAGTTGAAGTCGGTTTAGTTTTTAAATTTAATTTAATTTTCATTTTTTTTAATTTCTGAAGTAATAATTAAAACCAATTTCTTACTACTTTTTTGTTGTTAAGTGTCTACACGTTTTCCTAGTGAATGATACAAACACTCATTATATCACGGTGTCGGTTTAATTGCTTTACATTATTTTTTTGTAGTCGATTCCTAAAGAAAACAGTTTTGGGCTTGTCAATTTATATGGACAAATAATACAAAAAAGAAAATGGTTTGCTAAATAAAATCCCTGTTACCATTGCGGATTGCATTTAATGAAAGATTTAATTTTGGACATTTGATGAATTGATATCATGAGCGTCTTGTAAAATAGATGTAGCAGTTGAATTATCAATTCTCTTGTATTGAAAATTTGGCAAGTTCTTTTTAGCTGCATCCACAGTGTCTCGTAGTCGAGCACCTGTCACAGTTTGTGGATCATCTTGCTGTTGGCATTCTTTGACCAGATCTTTTATTGCTTCTTCTGATAGCGGGACTATCATATCTGAGGCCTTTTCCAAATGTCGCTTTAACTCATTATCAATGCGGAGTAATTTTTCTTTATTCGAATTCATTCTCCAAGGTTTTTTAGGATCCGGCGTTACTACTTCACTGTGCTCAGACGCCTTTTTTTTCACTCTGAAACAATTGTTTATTTTTGTATTTACACAATTACAAACAAATGAGATTAATTTTATTATCAATTTAACTTAAAAACGCATGCTTACTTTCTATGCAACTCAAGAAGTTTCTTTTCAGTTTCTTCCAGTAGCTGCGGGTCGACAATGTAAGGGTTAGGGTACTCAATAATCTGCTCTTTGTGTTCCTCTTCTTCTATTTCTTTACCAAACTTTTGTCGGAATTCTTTCACGAGGCCGATACATCGCTCCGATATCTTATTTTCCGGAACTTCAATAAATTGCAAAAGTTTCGCTATTTTTTGCTTCTCTTCGTCTGTAGTCATTTTTCAATAATGACAAAACTTTCGTTGCCTTGGTAACGGTATCCATAATAATTATATCTTATTATTATTGGTAGTTGGTATGGCGAAATTTAACAGCCAAACTAAATTATTAAATGATTTAAATAGGATTCTCGTTGACTATTGCATTCAGTTTGGTGTAAGCGAGGAGATTATAATGCGAAAATAAACCTCCCATGTAAACGCCCACCATGCTTAAAAATGCTGCACATGGCAGCAAAAAGCAAAAAAGCTTAAAACTTGGGCATAATATGAGAAGAGGAACACAATTAATCATTTTATAAAATTATTTTTGGTATTTCTCACTTTTCTACACAAAAATGAATTTGACTCTGTCATTAGGCAGATTTAACTTGACGTAATAATTTTTTTAAATTTCATAGACATGAGTCGTGATTAATCGATTTGATTAATGATAAGAATTATTCTTAATTTATTTATTAATTATTATAGTGTATATATCGTAATTACGATCTTAGAGGAAAGTACAGTTTGGTGCCGACAAAAGTATAAATTCACAAGGAATCTATACATATATATGTAGGTAAATCAACTGATCCATATATTGTACAATAATTAAATTTATAAAAAATGTGTTAAGTACTTTGTTGTTTAAATATTAGAATATCGGCAAATTATTTAATTCGAATTCCTATAAATAATGTACATTATTTAACTCGGCGAATTTGCAGCATTCAAATTGAATAGGCATTAGAATAGGTAAAGTGATTAAATGCTGGAGGGTTGCACTTGCACCTATAACGACCGCATTGGCGTGGCAAAAGGCCTCACTCTGAATTGGTAATGCGACTCAAGTAGGATTTTGTGACTCGAGCCACTCGAGTAATTTTACTACGTCACTCGAGTTTTCGAGTCACTCGAGTAAACTACTTACACTCCTACAACTAGAGTAAGAATTTATCACTCGAGCTGAGTTTAGTTTAATACTTTAACAGCCGATCGCGTACTCAGTACGGTATTGATTTTTTTAGTGTTTGGTTTAAAATAACGTCCGCCTGAGTAGTTACATCTAGCGTAGGCCGTAGCGCTTCGCTAACTGAATTTCTACTCTGTGCGTCGAGTTGACGTGTGCATGACGCAGTACCAATGATTAAAGAATATAAGAGGATGACGCACAAATGTAGTACTATATAATAAGTTATAGTTATGTTAGGAGTATCGACGCGGAATTGTACATTTATGTATCTGTCTCATTTACACAAAGCTAACTTGTCCCTTAATGAAAGAGACAAATAATAACTCCATTGTTCCGAATATGGCAATATTTTGTTCACTAACCACAATGGGACCGCCCTTGGCCCAAAATGACGCCATTTTTCTTTCCTGTCAAACTGTGGCGTTATCTGTCATTATGAGTAAACAAATCTGCACAATCAAATAATTTCGATTTTTTTATTGTTAATCTCGTGTCTTAAGTTTGTTAAGTTTGCTTATTAGATTAATTGTAAAGTTTTTAAAATTCCTCGGTGTTATGTGAAAGGATGCGAGTCGAGTTCAAGCAAAAAGGACCCCAACATTTCTTTTCATAGGTTAGTAACTGTTTTTACGAAATAATAACAAATATGTGTCTAAATTTACATTTTGGGTTTGTTTTTATCATTTATAATTGTTTAAGGATCTTGTTGATTAAGTTTTAGACTCTTCTAAGCGTTATTTATACAAGTAATACGAATAACAACCGTATTGTTTGTTTACACACAACTTTAGGGATGTGATACGAAATTATTCATATCGATATTATAATTTTTAAATATTTTGATGTTTATTTTTCAAAAAAAGAAATAATAGGATATATATATTCAGAACGATAAACAAAGTGAAATTAAAAATATTTTTAAGATTACCTATAAACATACAAACCAGGACAAAATGGATACAAAAAATCGGAAGACACTATTGGAACCCTCCAATAAATACATTTATTTGTTCTTTACATTTTGAAAAAGACTGCATCATGCATGCATAAAACAAATTAATTTACCAAGACTAAAAGATAACAGCTTCCCAACAATATAAGTGAAATTGTAATAATTATGATATTTTACCTAATAATCCTATTAATAATAGAACTGTTAATCAACAAAAATGACATGCAAGATAATTTTGACAATTGGTAGTATATTGTCTAATGTCCTGAAGAACCTTTTAATGAACAGAAATAGTTTTATATTTTATTATTAATTACTATAATTGTTTATCTTAACCAACACTTTCATATTCATTGATTGAATTTTAAGTGAGACATAATGATTTTCCTCGTCAAATAATAGCAATAAAAATCTACCTATGTTATTTTATTTTATTTAATATGTATTAAATGTCCTGATAGGTATTTTTGATTTTAGCAAAGAATGCTGCAACTGCAATGGTGCAAGCAAATTCTAGATATAAATAAAGTTGTATTTTATCTCACGTGTGTATTATTTGACACAAATCCAATCCAATCATCAGGTAAAACTTACCCATGAAATAAATCATACTATGAAAAAAATATCAAAACATCGACCTATTTTTATCGGATTTAATATTTAATGACTTTACCGTCAAATCCTAAAATCCCCTGTTTATACCCAATTGACATGTAAAGCTACAATTAAAAATGTTATACAAATTTATACACTGATATTTACGTAAAATCAAAGTTTTTCAGTCGTATTTATGCCACTGTTGATGCATCGATGTCGATAGAAAATTTGATACTAGCGTATCACTATTTTTAGGGGCGGAGCCGCCGCCATGTTTAAATATCAAAGTGACCCGTGTCACTTGACCTTATGCGTTATCCTCTATATTCTATAATCATTGCGCAGTACACATTAAAAAAGTCCTTTTGACTTTAGGAATCGGCCACACAAAAACATGATCAAGTTTTTAAACGTTCGGCATTCGCAATCTGCGTTCATCGTGTTGCAGTAATTTAAATAGGTACACAATGCCACAGCATGCATTGTGACTGCGTAAGTCACCCAACTGATCCAAAACATAAAGTGGGGACGCCGAATAAGTGACGCGTGACAGTTTTCTCCAAGATTAATCCCTAACAGGTACTATGGGCATTCACTAAACTGAAATGCTGTCAATCACTTCAATGTATTTAGATACAATGCGGGCAACACATGGCTACACATGTAGTAAGAAAATAAAATTACATAATATATTTATAAATATAAATATACTTATGCATTATATTCAGCCTATCGCCGCCCACTGCTGGACGTAGGCCTCCCCAAGTAAGCGCCAACTATCCCGGTCTCGAGCAGCCCTCAAGACAAGGATATTATTATACAGGGTGCGGCGCGGAACTTCCTTATTTTAATTAATCACAAAACAAATAGGATTGAGATGTCATTTTCATTCAATTTTTCTTACATAGCGGTAGGCTTAAAGATTTTTTTCTATTACTTTTAATAAAATAATATCTTGAAAGTGGCCATGCTCAACACATTGGGAAAGTCGAAATCCGAACTTTTCGTCTACTTTGTCCAGAACTTCCGTATTAATAATGGCGATAGCGTCACGAATCATCACCTATTCTTCATATCGTCCAGTCAGAAGATTGGTACATACCAAAGATTTAAAATATCCCTATAAAAAAGATCACAGGGTGCGAAAACTTGCGCGCAAACTGGCCCCTCTGAATTACCTCTTAAAAAACCGACGGAGACTATAAAAACACGTCACTACCCGTATTCCTCTCTTGTCTAATGCCTCATTGTTATTGCGCTAAGTTATCGCTAACCATTCAAAAAATTGTAGGACAGGCCCTTTCGACTGTGAGGCGCGCAACTCAAATAAGGAATTTTCGGCGCCGCACCAGTCATTATTATTCATATTTTACGTAACCAAAGCACAAAAATATTCTAATAAAAGGACTCTGATGTTACTTACCGGTTAAATAACTATAGTTTATTAAAATTGGGTTCTCGTTAGGCAATACAAATCTCCACAGGAACAAATATTTAAGAGATTCCGCATTGAAACAAGCGAGTTGCTGAATCAGGCGCACACCTTCCAGCCGCTTACAGCGCAAATTCTCGAAGGACACCAGTTGCAAACGGTCCTGAAAACTAGATAGGTATATTATGTTTTATTAAGTTCTATAAGCTATAATTACAAGACCTTTCACTGAGGTTAGAGGTTTACCCGCAGTTGCATGGTATCATGGTCATGGACCATTCTGCACATTTTGTTTGTAGAGGTCGTCGTGCTCTCTGTCATCACTCATCAAAATGATGATTTTCAGTGCTTTGTTTCATTTCTATTCTAAATTTGCCTTTGCCAATCAAATATACAGGGTTATTTTGATCTCACTGACAAAATTTTAACAGAAGGAATAATTAAAATAAAAATGATTTTTTTTTTCAAAATATTACTAAATTTTTATCCTCACAAAACAAAATACGCACGATCATAATAAGCCCATTGATAAATTTCACAGATAGGTACACACACGCACGCGTTTGTGTATTTATTTGAACATTGATTAGGATATTTTGAAATAGAAATACATGAGTTATTACGTGTAAATTTGAATTTTTTTTCACCACGTGATAAACAGTATGTGTTCAATAAATCAAAATTTCTCGGACTTTGAAAAATAACCCTGTATAGTTAGATCGTACTAATTGTTTAGGTCAAAAGAGTTATGGAAAGTTGTTTTATGGACAGTAGATAGAGAAAAGTTATGGAAAGAGGAATAGTTGTGTTATTTTACTAACGCATTACACGCATGATTAAACCTACCATAACAAAAACAAACGCATTTAAAAAAAAAGGCGTCCTATTACTTTTGGGGGTAATTTTTGCTACATCGAATCGCTACTGCCAAACCCTGACAGCACAGCGTTGGGGGCTCAACTTAGAAATGGGAGTGCTAGAAATAACTCATGTCCGTCATACAGGTCATCACGGTAGTTAACATATTTTTATCACAAATACATTTGTTATATTCGTCCCGCGTTACTTTCGACCCTTGGGCCTGGTCTCCTACATGAACCTTCGCCTTACCTTAAAATATTATTTAAGATCCGATGGAATGTTTTTCTTTTAAATTCGTCCAGTCGATCAAGTTTTATTAGTTGATCTGATATTATTAAACGATCCATTTGTGACTGTTTAGCTTCCATTTTCTACAAAAAGAGATACGAAGTAATTTACTCTATCAGTTTGGGCACGGGACTCCTCAATTATCAAGAGGGTTTAATGGGCTTTGGTTCACCTCATTGACCTCCTGCGGGCTGGTAAACTTAACATTACATATTATACATATACATATTATCTCACGCTTCATATATTCACATATTCACATATTATACATATATAATCTCATCTTCTGTCCCGTGATGTAATAAGGGACGAGCCTATCTCCATATCGGCCACAAATTCCTGACTCCGAGCCGATAAAGAAAAATCCAATACCACTATGCCCGACCCGGGATTCGAACCCGACACCTCAGCATAAATGTTATTTTAAAAATTAATTTATTTCCTTTACGGCCAAAAAGTGAGCCCCGAATTTGGCAGGTTTTGTTAAAGTGGATCGGAGCCCGGAGGCCAGCCAACTTTGGGAACCACTGGTCTATACCAGCGGTACTGGTCTAAACCCTATGGTATATAGCTATGAGTAATGGATTTTTATATAATTATTCATAACACTTCTACCGACTATGATTCATATTTGGATTTAATAGTTTTACCTTGAGAGTCAACTCTAGTGATCTGTGAAATTCTTTCAGATATAACCGAGATGGCAACTTGAGGGCAGTATTCGCTCTCCAAAAATAACTGCCGAGCCGCGTGGGCATTCTCAAGTTCGGGTATTGGTACGTAAAAAGAACCTTTTCACAGTGCAGATCCCCGAAGAAATAGCGTTGCACGTCATGGATGGACCAGAAACGAGTATCAGTGCTCCTAAGGACATTAAAATATACATATTACGTATATTACTTTTTAAACTCATAGTAAAAAATAGTTTTTACATGCAACATATTATTACAAAAGAACATCGTCGTCAGTGAGCAGACCCTCAGCACTTTCAACGTAGTGAAGCCATATGTATGGATTTTTTGTCCAGTCTCCGAGCGCCAAGATCCCGGGGCTGCGATGGTAGGAGCGGTGCCAATGGAGCCATTTCACATCATCCAAAAGTCCGATGACTTTAATACATTTACAGTCCACTGCAGAATTGGCAAAGTAAGTTTGAACTATAATAAACTATGGATGATTCTGAATTAGTTTTCTTCTACTACTTATTACTACTATCTTTATCCCACCAAAAGATAGAACCGTAATTTTTTTTACCGTATCTATAATGTTCTGTTGATTAATAGTTTCTATATTTGTAAGATCATTTAATTTATTATTTAGCGACTGCTACTGAATGCCAAATTCTAACAATTAATCGATTACGATTATACAAACAAATCTGAATAAGGCAGAGCATAATAAAGCGTGTTAGGAAACTCAGAAACGGCTTAACGGATTTCGATGAAAATTTGTATGGGGGTAGCTGATACCCTGGATTAACACTTAGGCTACTTTTCGTCCCGAAAAAATAGTGTTCCCGTGGGATGAGGAAGGAATTCGACATATTTGTAATTTTTTTATACTCAAAGTATTGATTGGGATAAGATTACATGCCTTGAGTGAGAATAAGACGGGACGGGCGGGATATAACGGGACGGGATGGGAAATTTCAAATAAAGTTAATCACGCTGACGGAGTTCGTTGGCAGAAGCTAGTCCCAAATATTATATATTTATTATATGACTTCATTTTTTTCGGGAATTTCCATTGTTATCATTATTTTCGAACTCTGATGTTAAAACGATAAAGTGGGTAATTGCGCTGGGCGCGGCGAAACATGTTACTAAAAGATTCTTCTACAAAAAACGCCAGGAGCGCATGCCCCGCCCCTTTCTATTGTTCTGTCGCCGATGCGCTGACAAGATGCACTCACGCGCAACCTGCTCCGCCCGCAGTCTATGCTATGATCTAAAAAATCTGTGGTCTATACAAAAACGTCGATATTACCGCATGCCTAAAGTTACTCTCGCGCGTATCGGAATTCGTATTGATAACCCCGTGTGTGATAAGTGCTGTGTCAATGGTTACGTGAATACGACTAACTAATACTCAAATAAACACTTTGCTGATGAGTGGAATGATCCTGGAGAACCCGTGCCGTGACTGGACGCTCTCCAGATTTCACACCGATAGACTTTTATTTGTGGAGGGCAGTGAAAGGACGCTACGCTACAGAATATTCTAATAGGCATGAGTTAAAGGTGCGAATTATATGTATATGCTTTTTATTCAATTAAAAATTACCCATTCGGGTCAAAGACAATAAGCATAAACGTGCCGAATATATGCATCACGACAGGTGCTTATATCGAGCAATTGTTAAGATTAAGTGTTAAACATAAAATAATTAAAAATATCGTTGTAAATAGGTATGATTCCATTTTTCAAATGCGCTCAAAACACTAAGGTGCATAATTGTTTTCGTCATCTTTTCCTGGTCTTTGATGGTAAGAATTTACATGATTTAGCACCTTGGCATTTTTGCCTGTCTTGAGCCATGTTGGAAGCATGAAGGGAAACCGTATCATACCTAAAGGTCGATATTCAAATGCAATGACCGACAAGATAGGTAAAACATGAAGCTAGCACAAGGGTAGCCATAAGTAAGGAGAGTTTTTAGGAAAATAAATACATAAATACAACAGTCACATACATAGTCCTGACCCCACACTAAAACAGAATCTTGTGTTGTGGGTATCAGGAACTACGACGGGCTCACGAACACATAGACCCGAAGACATCAATTTATTAGTTACATGTCTTGTCATGTATTTCAATAGGGCATTCGACTAAAAATACATGCTGTATTGTCTGATAGAACGATAAGACAAAAATCAAAATATTACTCATGTTTATGAATTAGGATGTCATGTTTGGATGTTCCAAATAAATCAAACCCAGAAAGTCTAAAGAGTCTACACCTATACAGGGTTCAGCGCTTTTACAGACCGTTGTATAATCCCTAATATTAGCTGCTTAAATTAGGTAAAGTTTCTTATGTAGCACACATTTTGAAGGTAAAATTTAATTATGTAATTCTTAAGTGATACCTTCATCGTCCATTGTCCATTTGTCGAAATTGTGCGCAAAATATATGGAAAGTTATGTGAAACACATTTTTAATAGAAAATAATTAAAAATTAATCGATGACATACCAATGTTATTAATAATTTTGGAGGTTAGAGGATATAATATGTCATTTTTAACACTAATGAAGTAGAATATAAAAAGGTTGTCTACATATAACTTTATAACCGATCGATGTCTGTACATAGAAGATATTTGAAAAGAACTAATATGGGGGACTGTATTAAGAATAGGTACTGTATTAGAATCTAAAACAATGATTATTACTATTAATCTTAAGAATTGCTTGCAGTGAGCACCTCCTCGCGCAATGCATAGATCGGCACGTTTACGCATGTTGTCTTTAATGCGGCATTTTAATTGAATCAAACGCATTTGTTATAGTGTGACTTCGCCCGTTTTCGGCCATTTAAGCGAATATGTTAGTACGATAGGTACAACTTTTTTCAAAGATGGGTCAATCGCAGTTTATTGTCAATTTTTGTTGGATGTCCATTTTCCATCGAAGATGTCAACAATAATGTAGTTTTGATATGTGCAACCCAGTTATTTGTAATATGATTTAAAAAATATGGCATTAATAAGTATATGTATTTCTGAAATTATAGCAGTTTAGCCCTTTTTCGACCGCCAACTTCAATTTTCGGCCAGACTTATCTGTTTTTGCACTACCGTAAATAACAAAAATTATATTCCTTATTGATTGCAATCTAGGTTTTATAACAGATTAAAAGACACTGTATAAATCAACACTCTTATTTTTGTCGTGAATCTATTTTTTGTTCTGCCAACCGTTTCGTTGAGTTTAGCCGAAATCTAAAATAAAATTAACTAGTTGTCGGTCATCTTATGTCGAATAGCCTGCAATTAACTATGTTCAATGTTGTATTTGTTTTCAGCTGTAGTCTAACTTGCTAAGCTTTATGTCTGGCCGGCATAATACAGGTTGTCCTAGAACTAGAAGATAAACCGGTGACGAGAGATAGACCAAACTATGAGGGCAAAGGAAGCACTTCTTGCATGTAAGCTTGCACGTCGCCAGATCGGTGAGTGCAAGCATTGTCGTCCATAAAAATGGAATCTATTCCAAGGGTACTCAATGCGGGTTGTGCATGTGGAATTAGTATTTCCGTTATGTACCGTCGACGCCTTAAAATTCAACGCCTGACTCACCGAAAAGAGGCCATCCCGTGGTTCTGTGCACCGTTTTCTTACCGAACCTCGTCTTCTTTTGACTGAACCAGTCTCTTAATACCGTTGCCAAGTTCTCTGAACAGTTGAATGACTCACATTTAGCCGCCGAGACATGTTTTGCGAGCATCCTTCTTCAAGCAGGGCTACAATTTTAGCGGCCCTTATCGCTTTATCAGCCATGTCAGCAAGAGGTATTTAATAAAAAAATAAATATTCAATTTAAAGTGAGACAACTTGCAGAAGATATCAAAACCGTTTTAGAATTTTAATAATCAGCAAAATCATTTTCAACAGTGCGCGCCATTATTAAAGTAATTTCATAGTAAACATTATTTTGCTTAAATAGTTAATTTTAATTTTTTTAATTTCGTACGAAAGGAATCAATCAGGATGCTCCAAATAACATGCAATATATCATCAAATATTTAATAACACCTTTTTCTTTTAACCTTCAATGAATTTGGGTAAAAGCTTAGTGTTCCTTTTTTTTTGCAAAAGGGTTTATAAGGTGAGGAGAAATTCATTTGGATCATTAGGTAAACATTTTTATTAAAAAACATTTCATG
The DNA here is from genome assembly GCA_905220455.2 of Deilephila porcellus. Lineage (NCBI taxonomy): Eukaryota > Metazoa > Arthropoda > Insecta > Lepidoptera > Sphingidae > Deilephila > Deilephila porcellus. The sequence continues at coordinate 16,292,998 of LR999970.1, read as the reverse complement.
GAATTCAGTTATATTTGAAAAAATATACAAAGAATTAATATTACAATTAGATGATCTGTACAATTTAAACATATTTTATTATGAATACTAATAAATGCGTTACATAATGTGATTACTAAATCATTTCTCAAATACGCAGGGAGGCGACAAATCGATCATAATACGACCCGTATCTAACGTAGTTTAACAATCTAGCCACTAGGCCTAGAATTACCTTAGTACGCACTCGGGCCACACGACTAACACTGTGGCTCCCTAACATTGCACTTGTTTATACATTCTGGACCGTCATCAACTGAAAGTTTATAACTATCTTGGGTAAAAATTAATAGTCGTTGTCACTGCAACCACAAAATCGAATTGTGGTCAGAGTAACATCTCAATAGTGCTTCGTTATGCTATATTAATTAGCAGTGTTCAAACAATCATAAAATACCAGTGTGACTTAAATTTTTAACCGAATATTTAAATTCTAGTCCAGAAAGCATACTTAGTCTTTTCGGATATATGTGTTGTGATGTACGCATAATAGGTATACATATGTATCTATACTTAACCGAATAATCACAAGGTCCACGACAAAACAACAGGGGACGATTGATTAGTATATTTAACTAAAGCGTTTTATAACAAAATTGTGAATCAAAGTCCATAAATGATTTCAGTAGTTCTAAACATTGTTTAATATTATTATTTAGCATTACGACTATCGCGTACAAATCGGTACAATTATAAAATCAATACAAATTCTACTTCGTTTACATTCTGCGCTTGTCAAAGAAGTTTTACAACGCTTAGTTAAAAAGTTCATTATCCACAGTTATAAATAGCCATATAAATGAATCTATAAGTTTTAAAGTCCCATGGAGACTTACGGCACATCAGAGCAACCAATAAAATACTTGGTAATTTTGCTAAAATGTAATTTTAGTAAAGCTAACCGCAGTGCACAGGACTACTGTGTTATTGACTACATTCCCTAGTTTATATTTAATCCTTTAGGATGCTCAGCTTCTCATCCATTGGCATCACATATTTTCTAATATATTTATCCCCGGTTTTCACCCGATGAATTTACTTATTTGTATACATTTTAGTACAAAGCGTACAGTTAATAGTAATTAATAAACACGTACATATGTAAAGTAACATAATATTTACTTTTGGCATAATGTATTATGAAGCGCGCTCGACGATGACGTAGCAAATGCACATTTTATTTTGTATATTTCAATGTTTGTAGAATGCTGCACATGAACCGAATGTGGCTTAATAATATATCAATAATCGATCATTTTTTTTATCAGTGGCAGTGACATTTTAGTTACCCACATACTCGTATTAACCTCGTTGATTTATCAAAAATGTAATTAAGATTAGACAGGTTTGTTTTACTTATCCATGTAGTTACAAAAAATACCTACAAGTCTATGTAAGTCGATACTATTACAAACAGTGGAAATCAAATGAAAGTCGAAAACACGGTCAGAATCGGACGTAAGTTTATTGTCAAATTCGTTTTGTTTATGTTTATTCATTTATTACGATCAGTCTTAAGAACGTGATTTAATTATTGGATGGATTTTATTAAAAATAGCTAAGCATTTTTCAGCGACGACCCCTTTTTTAACTTGTGTTTTCTCCTTGAGTAGCAAAATGTCGCCTCAATGCTACAATTGGAACTAATGCACTTACATTCACAAGTCTTAGGTATCTAATCATCATCACCCCACCTAAATTTTAGTTTATATCTTGTTTTATAGGATAAGGAATGCAACGCTTTGCAATTTCAAATATTTTACAAGTAATGCCTTCGTTTTTAAAGGTGGTCTGCGAGTTGTAGATAGAGTAAAACATGGACCAGCAGGTTAAATAATGTTATAATAAGTTGTAAGCCTTGTTCAATGTAATATAGGAATATAGTCGAGATGTAAAGGGCAATCAATGGCGCTAAATATTTAACTAATACCGCAAGTCAGGTATAAACAACAGCAGTTGCTGTTAATTCGTCCGAGCGATTTTGTCCCTCCAACTACTTTTATATTAGTACTATATGAATTTTAAAAGTAATAAGGCCTCGTTCTGCGGATTGCACAATAACGTGCGTGCGCGCAGCTGGCAGTTTTACACTATCTTCGCTCCAAAACCAAACTTTTCTATTTATACATAAAAAAATATTTAAAAATTCACGTATAAAGATTACTGTTAAAATATTAAATCTAGTCAGGTATTCCAAGCTTAATCATTGCTAAAGAGCTACACTAGGATCAAGTACTATTATAGTAATGATGGAATATAAAAAAATAAAATAAAATTTAAAACACGCACACGATTGATATCAAATAATTTAGAACGAGCCTAACGAGTCGTAGTTAGTTGTTCGATTGGCAGTAAAGTTTGATAAATAATGTTTGTGACGTCGACGGAAGAAAAATAAACGTACATATTACATAATGTACGTAGTTCGTAAGTCGGGAATATTGTATATTCGAGAAGGTCGATCTAAATTATTTGTTCATCTTCGTATCAGTCGTATCCTCAGCTTGGTCGTCGCAAAATAAACCAGACACGATAGTATCACAGCCCAAACATAAAAATAACGCTTACTGCGGGTACACTGAGATCAAACACGTTGGAGTTCTGTATATTTTTCATTTTGTCCCTTTTTGAAAATGGCTCCAATTTTCACGTTTTGTAATCATCATACATCTTTTTACATACAGATAATCATTATGGCACATTTTATTTCCTTATATTGAGTTTACGGTTCCAAAATGAGTAAGTTTTCTTTTTAATGACACGTTATACAAAGGAATGGATAATAATAATAATAAAAATGATTATTTTTCAATGATATACCCTATTTTTTTAATTGTCCGATAATTGTTTTAATCATGTACTATTGTATGTATAGTGAAAAAATGAATGCAGAGATGAATACATACCTAATATATTTTTTTGGTCAGGCTTGGTCATTGTTATTTAAAGTTATATTTAAATTTTATGGGAGACGTCATTTTTATCCTAAAACAGTAATATTTTCTATGGAAGTTTGCTATTGGAAGTCAGTCTTACTTTTAGAAACTAGTAAATATACAATGACAGCAATGCATTGGATCACCTACAACCCTTCACCTTTCCCCAATTAGAAACTATTCGATGATAATGTATTTTATAAACATCTCGCGAATGAAATGATTAAATTATTCGAATTATACACACTATAACATGACAGGGGATGTTACAGTCATGATTAATCTGTAAAATCACAAAATATTCAAGTTTATTTCGTGGCATCTAAATAACAAAAACTCAATCAAATAGAAACAATTATTATTTTGTTTAATTTATAAATAAAGTAATATTGGTCTATGTATTTGGAATTTTGACCACTCAAACTATCCAAATTACAATTTACAAGACATATCGAAACCTATATGAAATCCCATATGCAACAATGGTTTTCATGATAATGATAAAAATATCGTGCACTGAGCGACTAGGAACATAACATAAAATTGACAAAACTCCAACACATGCATGCAATAAATACTTTTCGCTTTGTTCACTTGTAACATGCCTATTATATTATGTGTGTGTGAAAAATACGATGTCGGGTCATTATTTTAATTAAAATCATTTCTTTCCACGCATGTATTGTAGAGGTAGGTAATAAGTGTACGTAATGTGTACACTGTTACAAGCGGACGCGCGAAAACCCAGTCTACGCACCTTAGTATACCTCTTTTAAAATAGCACCTCCGTAACAAACAGATTACCATATATTTATAGTTTTAAAACGTTTCAGTAACGACAGTATTATAACACACATAGAATAAGACGTCAGAGCCGCCACACGGGCGCCATTTTAGAAAAACTGAAATTTGGAGGCTACACTTCAGTGCATATTAAATTACTAATCCTCAAAATTTCATATTTGCTAAAGTGACGTATGGCGGTGCTGAGATCTTGGACTAACATATCTGTCACATTATTAAACGTTTTCCAACGTAATCCACAACTCTTAATTAACTCCAGAGAGCATACTAATACGATATTATAACAGTAAAAGCTAAAGAATTACCAAAAATGGTTTAACTAATCCTCTACTGTTCACATTTAGTAAATTGCTCATAATGCAACACTATATGTGTTATTTATTCCATAAGATGCGGCATACGGCTTTGCCGTAAGGCTTACTCAATACGCGGAGAAGACGAGCGGTGACGCTCAAGCCGTGGGCTGCATGGGGGGCGCGTGCGGGTGCGTGGACAGGTGCGTGGAGTCGCTGCGGCGCGGCGGCGCGGGCGGCGGCCGCTTCTTGATCGGCTTGGGCTCCTCGCGGCGCGGCGTCGGCTGCTCGCCTCCGTACACGTTCTCGTAGAAGGGATCTTCTACGCCGGCGCCGTAGTGCTCCTGCACCCACATGGACACGCTCGTCTCCTTGTAGTCGTCCGACAGGGGGTACTCTCTAAACCCGAGTACTTCGTGTGGCGTTGTCGCCGGCTCCAATTTACACTTTTGCGCCACTTGCCATTTTTTACGCATAACTCTTTGCAAATCCTTTAAAAACTCTTTGGGTGGGTTACTGTTAGAGTCAGCTAACTTTTTTGGTGATGACAGACGAGTACTCTCGTTGCGTTTTGGTGGCAAGGGCTTGCGAGGTGAAGTCGGAGAAGGCTCTTTTAAATTAAATGTTATCTTTTTATTCTTTTTGTCTGAGCATGTCGGCAAATCGTCTGCAAAGTTTACTTTTTTAATAGAACCCGTGCGTTCTTTTCCAGGTTCGGGAGTTATCTTTTTTTGAATAGACGGGCTACCGTTGCTCAATTTCTTTGTCTGCAGTTCGACTAGACAAGCACCGTAAGCGGCATTTTGTTGGCCGTACAGGCTTTTATCTGAGTGTAGAGATGAAGACCTCGACGCTTCCGAGTTAACACTGTCGAGGGAGGGTTGTCTGGGGAAGGAGCGGCTGGATTCCAGGCTGCGCGTCGTCAGCCTGGACTGGCCGGCGCGGGACGCTTGTTCTATTTGTTGCGCCGTCAGTTGGCTGACGATGTCTTGTACACGGCCCGCGTGGACGTCGATGGTGTGTTCTGGAGGGGGAGGAGGCAGGCTGAGCTGTGACCCGGAGATGTCTTCGATGGGGTCGAGCGGTGGTGGCGGAGGCGGCAGCGAGTCTAGACTTAAAGTGGAACTGAACATGGCGTCTGGCGTCTCCTCTGCAGGGGGTGGGGGTAGTGGGAGTTCCTCGACGGGGTTGGCTGCTGGTGGTCGTTGTACTTTGTCGTATATGGCTGAATAACCGTAAATTGAGGAACTGTTATCGACACTGTTTCTATACGAGCTGTCTCGGCAGATAGTTTCGTAGTGGCCGTAGGTTGGTGACGTGGACTCATGGCAGACCGGGCTGACGGTGCCCAGCATACTGCTGGTAGTGCTGCTGTACACCACGCTGTCTGTTGCGTCTATGGGAGTTAAACAATTCTAATTAGTCTTTATATGTGGCCTATGCACATAATTAATGTTATTAGAGAGCCTAGAAGAAATATTGAGATAGAATATAAGGAAATAAAGTTGTTTGCAAGGCATTAAACACGCACCGCATTAAGTAATTTGCTGTTTCTTTGCGGACTAATACTGCAGATATATATAAAAATATAAAACAATTTTCTAGAGCTGATTAAGAAAAGGATCTACGCCTATCTAAGCCTTACGAGAAGTCTGACTGGACGAAATAATAGGTAGAATGTGGATAAAATGATGCTGACCAAGTGCGTGGTGTCGCTTGAGCGTGGAGTCGTCGGAGCGGCCGGGCCGGGGCCGGCGCGTGAGCGTGCCGGAGTCACCGCCCCCGCCCTCGTCCTCCGCCCCGCACTCGTCTCCCTTCTCCACCATCTCCTTCAGCTGACGCGTCATCCACGTCAGCGGTATGTTCGGCTTCATTGAAGGCTTGCGTTTTATTGTACCTGGTATTTTATCAATCAAATAACTTAATAAAACTTAAGAGATTGCCTCGAGCGATACGACCGCCAATTGTACTTCTATGTAATATATGATGTGATGTACAATAAAGAATATAAATAAATAAATGAAACTAATAAGCAACATTTCTAACACATATGATTCTGGGATTTGGGTGGACAGCAAAATATTAAAAAGGGAATTTCAATCTAAAACTCATAGCAAACAAAACTCAAACTTCAAACTCTCTCACTCTCTACATCCAGATTACGTCGCGTATCTAAAGGTTAGCTTTAGGCAAGCTGCCGATCACAGATAATGTTTCAATGAGTAATATTTTATTCGTGTAATAGGTTATCGCATTCCCGGATAATATACCTAAATGAAAATTGACGAGGCAATATTCTATTGCTATATTTTTTATGGAACTTAAATTCAGTGAATAGTGAACTATAATTAATATGTTTTTAACGTACCCATAGGAAATTCGCAGTCGAACGCGCTTTCGGAAGCCGTGCCGCCGTCGGACAGGCAGCCGCTGGAGCTGGACGAGGACGCGCGGGAATGTCTGTCCACATAAAATACAACTCACCACCATACGCCACGGTTGATTTGCATATCAACTTTACCATCTACTGGCATACTCTTGACAATACATTTGGCTTGATTTTACTCTGAGAATGTATTAGGATTATTAAATATTGATAATCGAGATTAAAAGTCAAAAATATGCCAGTTGAATCTATTTCTACATAAAATATTAATTATATAACGGTGTCTGCTACAGCGACAGATAATAGTTTCGGATAGCTTCAGTTATGTGGTTTTATTATAGATTTTATTATAAAAGGAAAATACAAATACACAAACATGTCATAGCGTCCTATTTGTACTTCACCTCTGAAATTATTCGAAACTCTTATATCAAATTCGGTCCATACCATCCTTGCCATACAGCACGGGTAATCGAGGACAATAAAATTAAACTAATCTAAAATATATAAAAAAATACATTTAATTACTTTCGCATTTTAAAGCAGAACAAACGAGCTTCGCCTGGATTGTCAGCAAGGCAACCATTGCTGTAGAAATGTTTGTTAGGAGAGAAAGAGCGCTTCGCTATTAAAGGGATTGAAACTGATTTGTCTTACCTGCCGCTGCTGATGTCGGAGTTGGCCACGCTGACGTTGCTGGATGTCGACTGTGCTGGACTGTTGATGCCCACTGGCACTCCACCGTTGGTCTTGGTCGGAATTGATGTTATCTGTATTCAACAAAAATTACATTAAAGTCAATGTGTAAGTGGTACTTCACCCTTGTAATCCGTTAAGGTATAAGCGGGTTAGAATCGGCGTGAAAGAGCTTTGCTTGTGCGATTCGTTTGTTAGGAGATGATGGCAGATACAAAACCTGAAGGAAATTTGTAATGTTTTCAAAGCGATCGTATAATGATTGTGGTAAATTCGTCATTGTAAAAAGAATGTTGCGTTTTGGGTTTAACTTGTTTATGTCCGGTTTAGACCAGGCTTCATTTTGTCAATCGCCGAGAGTACCTTTATTATAGTACTGTATAGTAACTATTTAATGATTATGATTTCTTAGATTTACGCGAATGTTACACATTGAAATAAAACTATTTTATACGGATTTTATCGCGATTTGGTTTAATTTTTACATTTTTTAACTTCCCGACGTTTCGATTACTTTCACAGTCACTGAGCGGATGACTAATACCTCAGTCCGCCCCGTGACCACGAAAGCTGTAAAGTAATCGAAACGTCGGGAAGTTAAAAAATGTAAAAATTAAACCAAATCGCTATAAAATCCGTATAAAATAGTTTTATTTCAATATATAATGATTAATTACGTAAAAATTATAGACGTATTGTAGCATGGCTTTTAATAAGTAATTATGTTTTTTTATTGCTTAGATACGGCAAATAACCAAAAGGCTTAACTAATGGTCAGTGATTATTGTTGCCCATAAACATCTACGTCACTTGGACTGTAAATGCTTTGCCGGCCTCTATAATGGGACGGAAAAGAAAGGAAAAAGGATGGGAAGAGAAAAGGGACGTTAGGCCTGCGGTAATCACTCTTTACCCTTGACTAAGTAAGTGGCTCTACCGATTTGAAAAATAAATAGCAATTAAATATTAAATAAAATTATCAATGTAAATTGTAAGAACTGAATGTTTTTTAGAATCATGTAACAGCTTGTACACAGTTAATAAATGCACTTACTGAGCATGACCGCGCGTGAGCGAGGTGGTCCAAGTCTTCTTGAGTTAGCTCTTCCACGAGACTTCGATAGTTTTCTAAGAGCTGCCGCCCGTGCTGTCATAAAAACCACTTTTGAGTACAGCTAATATCATTGTACAATGCGAATTAAATGCATGAACAGAGAATTTGAAAGATTACTACTATCGGTAACTACCATCCCGAGGAGATTTTTAAAACATGCACGAAAGTTTCACAAGCGTATGAATTTGCTAAATTATGATTCGCTCAAGTAAAATTAAAATTACAAGAATTGAGCATACACACGTACGTCATGGATCAAGCATAGTTGTAAGGTTTTATTACGTTTTTTAGTAAAAATGCGCCTCTGTAACTCGTTCGTAAAATACTTGTAACCGTGCTATGTGGTGCCATCGACTTCCTCACAGTGGTTTCTATGGTCTAGAGTCTAGAATACAGACCCAAACAAGGTTATTTATATGTGGGAGTTACCTTGGCTATTCGCATCGCGGTGACCCATCTGTCAAGCGTGCGCTGGTCGTCAGCGCACAGGAATTTAATAAACTTTACACTCTTTGGTTGCTGTAGCCTCGGGTGCTTGATCGCAAAGCAGTAATCGGTTGGCGATTTGTACTTTTTCTTCCAATTTAAACCTATGTACACTTCGTTGGTGTCAAACGTGGCCAGGCAGACGAGCTCCTTCAGCGTTTTCACCTTGTCTTTGGGCGAGTAGTATAGTCCTAGTTAAGTGATAAATGAATAATTAAAATATTAGGGAGCACTTGTAAATTGGTTAAATAAAAATTCGCTGTGACAAGTTCGCTTTGCTTTTATACTACGTAAAGTGTGGCCACACATCGCTGAGCGGATCGTAGCTGTGTTACTAACCGGACGGACGCAGGACGCAATAAATTTTCTTCCATCCCTTTTTGGCGTCATTTTTGAGATAAAGTGGTCCTTCCATAGGCGGCACGGTGTGGCCAGATACAGAGGGCGTCGTATTTGAGGAACCACTGCTTTGACCGAAGAACTCTTCTATGATCACTTGTCTCGAATGCTCATCGTGTTCGCTGGACCAACCTAGTACAATAAATTATTAAAAACATGTCAACTAGAATAATATAGTCAATAAACAATCTGGATTGAATAAATGAATATATTTATCATAATATTATGTAACACGATGAACCGTTATTTACCTCTGTCTTCTTCGGTCAATAGAAACTTTTCCGGCGTTTGAAATAGATGGATTTTCTCCGGCCTCTCGGCAAATAAAATTTTGTTTTTTGATTCCCTAGTCCATAACATTAAATTGTCAACAAGCATTTCGTGGTCTTCGTATACACGTTCTGTGAAAAAAAATCATATTAAATAAAACTTTCAGATGTAACATTATTAAGGTCATCTTTCTTCACGTTACTTTTTTCGATTGAAAAACAGTTGGAGAAAGGAAGATCTATGCAATAATTTGGGATACGAACCCATGTGCAGATCCGGCAGATGTTCTACGATAGCCCATTTCGGTTCCATAGTGACGTGGTTTTTGTCCGCTAAAAGTCGCGTTACAAATCCGCACGTCATTTTTTCATCCACTAATAGGCTTTTTGAAGATCCATCCATAGAAAAAGCTTTTATGAACAATTTTTTCACATTCGCTTCGCGCATGCGCTCCAGCGCTAATTTAATTTTATCGGCCTTTTGTTGGAAACTTGCATCCTGAAAATTAATATTAAATTATGTAATTCATTTAGGCATTAATATTCAATGTAATGCGAAATCTAAAAATAATCTTTTATGGCGGTACGTAAATAAAAATTACATTTTGAATATCTTAAGGCGTATAACTTCCAAAGTTTGTTTTTAACATTTATGGAACTATAAATTTACTTGAAATTCAGTATTAAGCCTTGGTTGTATGTACGTATATTAGCAGCAAAGTGAAATGTTTCAGTACGTCAAATATTACATTGCAAATATGCCTACCTTTTGACTTTGGTGTAGATTAAGTTTTAACGCTTTGCATTTTGAACTTGTGCTACTTGACGCCGATGATTCGCTCGAAAGCATTGACACCTGCAAATATACAAACCAATAAAATATTAAAGAAGAGTTCAATAAGCCCGTGATTTTATGAAATAAAAATACCCAACAATCACATACATAGTTCTAACCTCACTTTAAAATATAAGTTTTGTGTCGTGGGTATCAGAAATTTACGGGTGCTTGTTTGGTCTCACAAACACCCAGGCCCGAAACAAATACTTGCGCGGTGGTTTGTTTGTTTGATATTGAAACTTACTGTATCGCTAAATGCGGAATCATTGTCAGGGGAGTCGGTGCGTGCGATGGATGATACTCCGTCACTGCACTCTTTCTCTTGTCTCGTCGAACATCCTTCACTAGAGACATCTCTTTCCTTAATATTTGATGGATAACCTGTAACAAACGTACCATTCATTTTTACATAACTGTTAGCGAATACTGTTGGTACAGTATCGGTAATTACTAATTGGTGATGTGACTTACTTGTAGATACTCTAGATATCTCCTCGTCGTACTCGGAGTCCAAAGCGCAGAGTTCCCCTAATATAGCGTCCAAGTCTGCGTCCTGGGTCTCTTCTAGATTAGCCATCGAGAACCGGTAGGTGTCGATACGAGGCGCCACTATCTCTAGGGGTTTTAGTGCCGACGATGCATCGTTCGAAGAATTCAGACCCTGGAAATAAAAACATATTTATAGTTTCATAACAGTTCATTTCGTCGCAGTCCAGGTACCTGCCACAACAAAGCGTTAGCATTTCACGAGTTCCTTTGTAATTGACGACAGGAAATACCACGAAACTTAAATAAGCCCAGCAACTAATCCCACGCCATAAATGTAACTGTAGGGTGCTTTGAATACAAAACACTTCATTTGTTTGAGAATTCATTAGTCGGACCCATACATGCCATCATCCCATAACATACTTGGGAATGTATTGTCTTTGTTACAATCAACCTATGTATGTATTAGTGAACGCCTACTGCGCCTGCAATTTATTAAAATTGTAATATAATGTATTAGGTACTGCTTCGTAATGAGTAATGGCCATTGAAACTAATAAAAATACATTGCAAATTATAAATTCCTTTTATGTTATCAATACTTAATAATATATATTTTTTAATAACAGCGTCAAAAATTAGAAATGTAGGAACAAATTGAAAAATCCCTAGTTAATAATTATGTTGTAAATATTTATTACTTCGGTATCCTGCGTTTGTAATCGTACATTGCACAGTTATACGTACATCTGGCTGGTTTGAGATCTGGAATACCGTTATATTTAAAAGTGCAATCACTATCAGTCGTAAGTATTAGATAAAATCATTTGCATTCGTTCGCAATAATATGTACACAAACACGATAGCATATATTTGTGCGTACACTAAACGTTGAAGTTAGTAGCGACTAGCGGCGCGTCGCGGCGCGGCGGCGGCGTCGCTACCAGTGTTTTTAAGTTGCCATGCGACAGTGTGTTGTGTGTACACTGTACAGTGTGCATCGTACGTACCGAAAAATCCATCGCTTGTTGTATGTTTTTAGTTTCTGTGGGGGAGTTGTGAACACTTCTAGCCTTGCCGGCCGACAGACGAAAGCTCCTGTTGAGCGTGGAGAGGAAGCCTCCGCGCTGCCACTTGCTAGGCTCGTTCACATTCATCATTTCGTTCGCATCGCAGCGTGCAACGTGAAATGACTCATAAACGAGCACTTCACACTATTAGCAAAGTGTGCCAAAAGGCCGGCGCTCCGCGCCTTTTTCAACTTCTCCTCATATTTCAATTGACAGAATAAAACTATCAAAGTGAGGGCGCTTCGCAAACAACGGGTCGCAGTTTGTTAAAAGGAAATTGTCCGGAGCGGAGTTGCACTTATAATAGGTAAACGAGTTTGTTATTTCCACCGCGTTCGGAGTCTGCGCGGGACTACGCCACGACCGCACCGCAACACACTTAGATATATTGTGCACACACCGGTGACCTCGCCCATTCACTTGATCTAAAACTTTTTTTTCGTACACAACCTTTACATTGCAATTATTTACACTATAAACGAACAAAGAGCGCTATCTGCGCCGACTCACTAGACGAGTACAGCGCGTGCACTCGCGACGACAACTAGTTTGAGTGGAGCAGAGTGAAGTGAGTAGTATTACAAAATGAGCCATGAACGCGGAGTCACCCGGCCTGCGGCATGCGGCATGCGGCAGAGGCAGGCTACAGTGCAGGGGGGAAGCGAGTAGCGAGCGCCGAGCAGCGAGCCCGACCAAATGGTCGGCCGTGTTTTGTGGGTAGCGCCGTGCGCACGTGTGCGCCGCGCGGTGTGCACGTCCCGCTACGCTACGTTGTTTGATTCCAGAATGGCGACACAAGGCGCCGAGCGCGCGCGTGTGTGCGTGCGAGTCCCCTCGCTCGAACCTCCCTGCACAGTTGGCAGTGTTCCTGCACGCACGCCGCCGCCCCCGCCTCCGCACCCTACACACTACACACTCCGCACTCACTGTGTACACTGTACACTGTACCGACTACAGAGTTCACCCGAGTACCCGACACCCGACACGCACACTCACACACCTCGCGTATCTCGCTCGCACAAACTTGACGACGCCCGCCAGGACACTCACTTGTCTCTGTGATACTACAATAAACTCGTGAAATCACATCAAAATATGCACTTCGCACCCCAATAACATAATATTATATTTATAACTTGCGGAACATACTATCCCGTGTTATGTGAAAATGTGGCATTACAAGTTATTGCCCTATAAGATATTTAGTCCACTTAATATTATTTGTAATTTCATTACAGGATAATATGCATTTCTTACCCATTTAAAATTAAATAAAATATCTTTGATGTGTTGGAAACATAGTCCGACATTGCGTGTGCTGTATTTTGCAATAGGGGTAGGTTTTGTAAAGAATTATAGAACAAACTCAATATGAATATGGTAGCTTGCTGTGATCTTTAAAAACGCCATTACCCCTGATACTGTCTGTATGTTTGTCACCTACAGGAAATGTGGCGTTGCTTAATGATAGTAGCGCCGTGACCTACATATTTTGTCCTATCTTGGTTTGTACACTTTCTTCGCTCTTACGCATGCGTTTTTGCGATTTGTTAAGAAATATAAAATGTTACAATTTTAAATATCTCCTGCCGAATCTATTTCGTGCGCTTAGTCACGAAATTATGTAAGGTATTATCTTTTGAAACGCGTTTTTCATACAGCCATCAGTGATCACGATTTGTTATGTACTCGATGTACTCTTTTGTACAAAAATATAACTATTAAGTAAAACAAGTTCCGTGGTATTGTGTTTTACAAAGTGTTTTCTTAAAGCTTGCCCGCAATAATCGTTTCCGAAAACCTTTCCTTACGCGCACGAGGCTACACAATCAAGATTATAATTATGAATAAGATGTTATAAAAAATGGGAAACAGGTGGTGGCCGTAGAGCACCTGCCGCCACGCAGGCCAATCCATACGACAGCTGTGCCGGAGGAACTTACTGATAACCCAACTGTGCCGACGTGGACCAACTACATTAATATAAATCTAACCGTCGATATTGTATTGATATTTATCTCGGCATTTGCCACGCATTGCACGACAAACTTTAATGTAGTCTGAATTACAATTCCTGCATTTTCTCTGTTAAAGATGAGGTTAGAATCGCATTAGTAACAGATGGGCCACCTATTCAATTGTGTGTTGGATGTGTAACATAATTACGAGCAACTCTGAGCACGTCGGCGCAGCTGTCTACAACTGCACGTCCCGACTCGTAGAGCACACCACGTGGTGTTTTCTATTGTATCTCGTTTTTGAAAAGGGTCTACCTATGCCTTTTATTGTCATTGAGGAAGTTGTTTTACACGTTTTAGTCTGAACTTAGTGGAGGCGTGGAATATTAAACGTCCCATTACTAATACATTAAGAAAACGGAGTGTGTGTCACGATTAGGTACTTTTAACTCAACATTACTGTATTTATGTATCCACGCAACCTGATTGATATTCTTCGCGTGTAGTCGTACATCTGGCCGTTTCCGAACTTGCGCATTACCGCAGCTGACAGCGCTCTCCAACTTATTTCCCAAAAATAAGCGTGCTTCGCTTCATTAAATGTACGTGTAATGTGAATTATGAAAAAGCTGATTAAAATATTTAAAGGTCTGTTGAAAATCAAGTTATCGCGTGGTTTTACGAGATAAATAATTGCCGGTGTTAAGATCTCTAGCAGTAGAGGCGAAATCAAGATGAACGCATATGTTGGGTGGTGAGTCGCACCTGTCCGCCGCCTGCGCCGCGCGCAGCTGCCGGCTACAGCTTACACGTGGCCCATTTCATGATCCAGCATCAATCATTCCTTTCCAAATTCAATTTGTTTTTTTCGTTTTTGTTTATTAATCGGAATATGTTGCAAGTTGCATGCGCGTCGACATTTAGAAGTAAAATTGCCACATGTCAGTGTACCCGTTTATTATTGTCTTGTTTCGTTGTAATAACATCTGTGGGGTGATTACTTACAAACTTACACGTCCTACATTACTCTTGCGGTTAGCGTAATTTGCTGCGAAGGGTGCATTTTGGGAAATTTAGTGCTGCTCGTCACGATGCATAAATTATTACAATAAACTAAGTAGAGAGGCGTTGTTCAATTGATGGGCTATAGGTATGTTAGACGTGGCGATACGAAGAAGAAGAAATGAAATCCATACAAACGGGATAAGTAGGAATAAAACTCGTCATCTTGTTTTAAGATTAAAATGTTTTGTGCTTGATATTTTTAACACCCATTTGTGATTTTTACACAAAGTACCTACTTACGTTGCGATATAAGTTTTACAGCGCAGAGAACGCCGAATAAGCTGCTTGAGTTAATAATAATTTTAGCCCTATTTTATCTACCTGCCTGTAAGCTGTCTCGGTGGCGCGGTTCTACTACGTAGGATTGCAAAACTGAGGTCTCGAGTTCGAATACCGGATCGCGCTAAGTGATTGACGATTGATGAATTTTTCTATTCGATATCAGTCCGGAGTCAGGTATTTGTGCCCGATATGGCGATAGGCACGCGCCCTATCACATCGTTTGATGGAGCACACAAAACAAAACATGGGTGCCCTGGTACCACCTCTGCCTGTCTCTTCTGGGAAAAAGGCGTGAGTTTATATATGTATGTATGTTTATCTATCTGACTTTGGGGGTCTTTATGATAGGTAAAGTTGTAACGCATTGAACAGGTCACTGTGGAGACTGCGTGCTGTTCCTGGCTGATGTAATAGGTTCGCCGCTACTTCAAGGTGTGAATAAATGAGAATGCACTAACCGCAGTGAGCACAGTGAGTTCGCCGAGCCACTCGTTGAGCAAGGCTTCTGGGTCGTCGGTGGCGGCGCCCGCGCCAGTCTCGTCTACCAACGCCATCTGAAACCATGCAGTACAACTCGCTATAACACAGAAAATGTGCCCACTGTTTAATTACAAATATTGCCACAGACGGCCTTCGTATGGCAGGTAATGGAGAGCTTAGGGAAGAGTGATAATCCGCTTTATAATGTAGATGTAAAACGTAGGTAAGTAATATTGAAATTAAGTCGAAGAGGAGAGGATAAATTGAGCAGGGGATGTGATAGGATAGATGGTGTATTGTCTTTAGTATTGATAAGTTTAGTCGCTTAGGCATGAAATATTAGTTCTATATATATTATGTTACATAGTCATCAGGTGCTTTAATATCCATTGTAGTGATAAATGTAAGAACAGGAATTAAAATTGAAAGAAAATTTTACTCTGATTATCAGACAAGAAAACTTCAGAAATAAGCTCTACGTCCAAACTGCAAAGAGTATAAGCGTCATTATATGGTTAATACAGGTGTGACAGCTTCTGTGGCGCAGTTGGTTAGACGCCGACTGTGAAACGAGAGGTCGCGGGTTCGATCCCCGCTACGAGACAAATGTTTACATGTATACCACAAGTATTCCGTAGGTATTAGTATTAGTAGTTATTGTTTCGGGTCTGGGTGTGTGTGAGACCGAAAAGTCTCCCTTAGTTTCTGATACCCACGACACGAGAGTCGATCTTAGTGTGGGGTCAGGACTATGTATGTGACATTTGGGTGTATTTATTTATTTAATATTTATATGAAAACAACCGCTGCCGTAGTTACTGTAGTTAAACATAACCCACTAAAATATTTGATTAAAAATGAGTGCAAGATTTAAGATTCACAAAAGCAAACCTCTACATCTTGTTAAAAAATGGTTTTGAGTTCCGCTATAGCCCCATAGGCTCTCCATGCACTTAGTCCAAAAAAATTGTCACTGCTTTTTAATTTAATTTCACGCAAGCAATTCCCTAGAAACGACCATGCTATATTTTGTAGAGTTAAATCTTGTAGAGTTATTCAAAACTAACACTACGAGAATAATTAAGTAAAATGTCGTATATGAAGGCAGGAGTACAATAAAGTGACGTCATAAGTCTTTGTCGTGCATTGACGTCTCAAAACAAACGTACCAATACAAATAATATTTACACCACGGCGGCACGGCACCCGGACAGTCGTTTTCCGGTGCTCAAATTGTAACAAAATATTGAGCTGTAAGCGTTACCACGTGCGCGTCTATTTTTTTTTGTGTCCCTATTATTTACCCTATTCAACGGTTGTGCGTCGGAGGGCACGTGTCACTACAGTTTCCAACTTTTGACTAAACGATTGTAACTACTAAAATGAAATAGTCTTCAAAATTTGAGAATATTTTGTATTAAGAAGTTATAATAAAAAAGTAGGCGTTCTAGCCAAGAAAATAATGGAATCAACTATAAAATGATAATAAGTTTAATAAATATGCATTTTATCCATGTCCGCAGGTATAAATCCCGGTGTTAAGGAAGGGCGTCCTGTTTATCAGGCTCTTGGGTTGATCCTACAGTGTTCATGGTTGTCAAAAGAGGAAGCGAGAACAGTAGTGATTAATTTAATAGTGTTAGAAATTGCAAGCAGCATTTTCTGCCACTGCATAATTAATTAATGGCGGGTTAAGACTTCCGGGCTCGGAGGAATTCAGTATTAAAGTAAACGTCGTTACTATCCGTCCTAAGTCGAACCAATAATGGTTCGGCTAAAGCCAGCACGCTGATAACATGAAAATCCTCAGTACAAAGAGAACTTGAATGTAATATTATTTTCCCAGTTACAGTGCGCAATATCAAACATCAAAGTAAAAATATTTTTGTAATATGAAAAGAGGGTGCTATTTGAATTTAAAAACAGAATCCGGAACCGTCTGACGTAATATGACATGTTTTAAAAATACCTAGATCCTTTCAGTATGTGCTGGCAACACTACACACACTGTTTTTCGGCAAAAAATCGAATACGAAATCGACGTGGCAGACGGGCAGCACGAAACGTTGTTTTTTTATTTCCAAATCCATTACGGCTTTTAGTCTGTAGACTGGTCTATCGAGGGATTAATTTGATGAGATAAAGTATCTATTCTGTTAGTACATAATATTGTGTACTTGAAACTTATGGTAAAATAAAAACACTTAGTCGTATGAGTATTTCGTATTTCTGTTGCCTATATACACAATGGTTCTTAATATGTTAATATCATTATAAAATCAATTGATACTTCATATGCCTATTCGTTGTTTTTGAATTAATAATCTTTTTAGTGTGAAAAAGTAATGCGATAAGTTAAACATGCGTTACAATTCTGTCGTGTGACGATAATTA